>CM060675.1:11120025-12320025 GCA_030686955.1 Odontamblyopus rebecca | reverse complement strand
TTAACAGCGCACACACTGACATCAGTGCAGTACAAGCATATGGGTCCTCTAACATATGAACATGCAGCTTTCTCCACCTCTTTTACTCAGCCTCTCCTCAGGTGACACCGGCAGCATCGTGTCATCGTGGATCGATCAATAGCTGTAATCACATTCACTGAGAGCACACACTCGCGTTTATCCCGAGACGCCTGATTTCATGGCCCGATGTGACAAGCGCTGCCGGGAGATTGTATCAGCGCTACTTAGAGGACAATAAAAAACATGTTTAACTTCAGATTACATACACTGGCAGTTTGAATAATGTTCTCCGGATGCCGACTGGCCATCCACCATCTACACTCCCTGCTTTATGTTTTTACAAGAAATATTATTGTTTTTGTTACATCAACTTTAAAGGTGCATTGTGTAACTTCTTTAGGGAGATGTTATTGCTTTGCTTGGTATGTTCCACAGTATGGCATTAAAAGTCTGTTCAACCTTTGTTACATTAGGAGATTTTATTGTTTAAAAACATGCGTTATGGTGTCCACCAAACTGATCTGTACCTTGGTCTGCTGGGGGATAGATAACTTTAATGCCGTAGTGGGAAAAATTCCAGGCTGAACAGTTAAGTACATCTACAAGGAGAGTAGCATGTGGCGTGCCCTCCCCAAGAAAAGTTACACAGTGCACCTTTAAAGTAGGCGTGTCACGATTATTACTAAATCAATTTATCATTCTATAGATGACAGATAGGAAAATAATTTTTGGAAGTCAGTATTTATCAGGTGTACTTTTTTCTTTGTATTGGTGGGGATTTTATTTTTTCTGCAAGATTTTAGCTGTAGAAAGTTGAATTATGAACTAAAACTATACAATTCTAATTATATAGTGACAGGCCAACTTTAAAGTTTCACTTCTGTGTAGTGAATTGTAAAATTATCTATCCTAAATAAACAGTAATAGGTTACAGTTGGCAAAGTAAAATCTACATATAAATAGACTGCATGTTAACTAAAAGAAAGAACAGTTTGAATAATGTTTTCTAGCTTTCTTAGTTTAACAATAGGGTCAATAAAAACAATATTGAGTAACTTTCCCTGCTTAGCTCACAATGCCACAAACTTGGATCTGTGCCAATAATCTGTCATTAATTTCCTGGATTTACCGTTGCTGGACAAATGTCAAACGGTGCATAAAGACTTCCTAATTGGTTAGCAGTAAGCCATGGTAGTTAGTGTTGCCAAGATTATATTGTTTTGAAAACCAGGATCCACAGGCTACAGGCAAGAATATTTATTACTCGCCTACATGCTCACTATTGTTGATAAGAGCGTGCATGCTGTATACTGCGCTCATTAGAGAAGATATCGAAGTGCAAATCCCATCTTCTAGGAAACAACTTCTAGAGTCTTCTTCCTCAAAGTCACCAGAGCTTTGAACTGCGTACAAAACTAGATATTTAATCTGCCACTGCTCTGCATTTCCCCTGCAGTTGTGCCTGATCCTGAGTGAGGAGAGGACAGGACCTCCATAACTGTGTGGATGTGCATCTTTGTGTGTTTTGTGTGCAACTTAATATACTTTCACATATTTTCACAGCAATATCCCTCTGAGCATCCGCGGTTACAAAGTCTTGTTTTCACTCTTACTAAATAAATAATTACGCCTATATTACCGTGGGGCGCATCTCCAAGCCTGAGGCAACACACACTTAGTTCTTGCTTGTCGTGAAATGAAAAATGCGATCTTAAAGACAAATGATCAGCTAGTATTAGGAGACTAAACATTTCCTCTCTGTGAAGCTGATCATATGTTGTTATTTACCCAGCGCTCTCCTCGTGTGCGTTCTGCTCTGTGGACTTTGGCAAAAGAAAGGCTGGAGTGTGTTGCAGTGTACAAAAGAACACCAAGATCTCTTTGAGAAAGGACCAGCAAAAAGCACAGCAAAGAAGAAAAAATGCAATTCGGAGTTGTCACATAAGATAAGACTGAGGCGTCCTGCTGGAGAGGGAATGTCATTCCACCACTGGGGTCCCACGAGGGAGATGAGTCAGGGCCAAGGAACGAAGGGCCAGCAAACAGCACAGGCTCAAATTCAGGATGTGATATTTTCATTTTCCAAAGCCCTGTTTGTTGATACAGCCATTTTTCAGAAAAATAAACCACTTTTACGACTGCTGTGTGGAAATGGCCTCAAAAGTGGGCCACTGTGAAGATGGATGAAAAATAGTATTCAGCGGTTTAAGTAATTAAAGCTACACGCAGTTAGAGTCAGGGAGTCTATAGAGTGTTTTTTTATTCTGTAAACGCAGCAAACGACCAAGCCCTTGTCCACAGCTTGTTGTAAAAGCTGACCAGATGTGTCCGAGGGTTTGGATGTCTCCTAGCAACAGGAGCTGTGCGCTAACCTGGTCTGGCGGAGGGTGCACAGTCCAGCTCAATGTGAAGTCAAGGAAGTCCCAATTTTAGACACGGTAAAGTAAATCTGCGTACTTCAACTGGGTGCATCTCCAGACAGAACCTTCTAGAGGCTAAATCCTGCCACGGCCGTTCATCAAGCTGTTAGCGGCGCTCAAGCTCTCCCGACGCAGACCCCTTATCTTATCAGTCAATCAGCAAAAGCGTGCAGGAAATGAGACGCACAACAGTGATACTTGCAACAACACTCATCTTTCAAGACACGCCGGCTCAATTACCATACTGTAGCAGCACAAAGGCAGGAGCGATATAGGACAGACTGTGAGGTGGATAAATTGAATTGCTGACTGGATACAAGCACAGTCATTAGTTGCAGCCATATAGGGAAAGTAAACACCACGGGAGGACACAAGTGTTGTTTTATTTGGTGTAGCGCCGCAAAACAGGAAGTGGTAAACTTGTGGTGGCCTAGACTGAAATCTGCATTTTTTCCCTCCTGTTTGTTTGCTCGCATTACAGTTGCAGCCCCAGTCAGTGGGGAGAGGAAAGGACTATATAAAGATAGGAATGAGACAAACTGAGGAGGAGATGGAGGGCTGGCTGAGTGGACTTCATCCCCAGGGATCACTTACTGGTTACAGACACACAACTGCAGGACAGAGCACAACAAGGGTTCATTGGCCAAAATCTCTGCTCTGTACACACCAAGTCCCTCCAAGCAATATTCCTGTAAGCACTGGTCCATGGAGACTGCAGAGCGCATTGACTGAAGAGGAGAGGAGAAGGGGATGGAGGACGGATAAGGCGAGGGAAAGAGTCAGAGCGAGGGATCAGGGGAAGTGGAGGGAGAGGGGGGAGGGAGGAGGAGTGTCCACCTGGCCGGCGTCCAGGGGAATTAAACAGTCTGTTTACGGCTCTCAGCGCCTCGCCAGCGCCATGTTAGCCTAATGGCATGGACATGAAGCCAATTGATTTGTGGACCAATAGACCTGTCCCAGCGCACGGGCAGATTACCTAGATCACTGGCTCGGCATTGAGTAGACATCGCCTCTCGTTGGTGCCCCACAGGCTCTGGTGTGTGTGTATATGTGAACCTGTGTGCCTAGTATTACAGAGAGTGGTAGTGAGTGGGTGAAGCGATGCTGTCAGGTGAAAACTTAACAATAGTTTCATCACACTTCGCCAATTGATTATCCGCCCCTTAGGCCATAAAGGCTTGTTAGGATTATTCTATAGGTGGAATATGTTAATGTTGTTTTGTGAGAAACATGCTGGTATAGTAAACCACCACTATACATGACATTTGCCGTAATGCAGTTCCACGCTCAATAGAATTCCTTATAAAAACAATCATTCACTCGTCTTAATGGTGACATTTTCGAGCTATCATGTCAGGACAATATGATGCATGTGAAGCTGATATTGGAAGTGCACGTGAACGATAACATGTCAAATTGGCTGTGGTGGCATTGGCAGATTTGTGGCGTATTAACAGAGTGTATTTCCCCAAACTGGATGTCACAGCCATAAAAACCTTAAGGCGGGACAATAAAGGACCACACAGACTTGAATCTACAGTTGTCCAAGTGTATGGCCCTGGAGTGAGAATAATTCCACATTCTCCACAGTTTTCACTCATGTCAGTGTCCCACTTGATAAGCATGAAAATCCATTTATCTACAAAGGAACTGTAAGACCCATATTGGACAATGTCTCCTTTATGGTCCCTTGTGGGCTCTTTTTGGTCCACAAAGCCACCCAACTGACTCCACAATCTGTAATAGGCCACATTCATTGATACAGACACATCAAGGGAGATATTGCAGTGGTTCTGCGGTGCATCAAGAGAAGTGGGGCCGGTTGAGAGGGACGGCAATATTCGGCGCACATAAAAGCACAAAAGATGCAAGGAGCTGGCAGTTTAAGAGAGGGAATAAAAGGGTTGATACAGTGGACATCAGATAGGGCCCGTGTATGCATTTACAGACAGGACACAGTTGGAGTTATTGTCAGCCCGTCCCAACAAGACAGAGAATTAGGCTGTGAGGAGGAGGAGGAACCGTCAGATTACAGATTAAAGGTGGGGAAGTGCTGGGATTAAACAGGCACTGTGGAAGGGAGCCTGGCTAATACAGCTCACTGCTCGGCGAAGGGCGTCCTCAAATTGAGCCCTGTGGATTAGACGCTGGTTACTAAAGTGACAAACGGCAATGAGGCAAATCTTTCCGAATGACTCTCCTGGAGAATCTTGTCGAAACACTTTGGTCAACGTTATTTATTACTCATTTAATCCATATCTGTGGCAATGAGGTGTGCAAAGCTTTTTACAACACATGGCAGACACAAAAACCTCTGAGACCCAGGTATTAACAATGATGCTACGTCTTAACCACCCTCTGGCTAATGCAGCTAATGAATGAGAAAACGCTAGCAGGCTAACGGCTCTAATTCTCCTTCACAGGCTATCATGTTGCAGCCCGGAGACAGATCAATACCATTTGCTCAACACACAGGAGGCCTGGGAATCTATAAAAGGGCTTTTATTGAGTAATTAAACACCCATTACTGTCCCGTGCAGCCAAACAATAAATTTGATCAGGCTCTCAGGCGCAGATCCAGCAGTGATTAATACTGTGCATGCATGACATAAAGGAGCACAATGACATTTTGCCAAGTCCTGTCTCAGACCCGTACTTCACCAGGAGAAAAGGTTCGGCCGCTAAACTAAAACTGTCTTTGGGGCCTGTCTGAAACACTGACCTGATTCTGAGTCCGGTCCCACTTGAAGCCCAGGGGCCATCAAAGTACCACACCTTTAAATTACCAGGCTAAAAATTGTAACAGTATCACACAATTCACAAACTCCTTTCAAACTTCACAACTAATGTTAAAACTGTTTTCCCATCTTTATGTTGAGAATTAAAATATTCAGCAAACATAATTCTATTGGTAGAGAATTTTGTTTAAAAAAAATATAAAAATTATATATAAGTAATATAGTAAATTATAAAAGATTATGCTTGTCATTTCTTACCACATATATACAAAATATATGCTAAAATTCTGCCAGAAATGTCCACAGAATAACTTTTCAGTGAAATTGTTTCTCTAAACTGCAGACATCACACAAAAACATAAACATAAGAATGATCTCTTGGACATCAGTCTTGGCATTACTTTTCATCCTTTCATTAAAGAAGAGGAAGAGAGGAAAACTGAGACTTTTTCCCTAATTTCACAACGTCCTTTTCTTCACTCGCAGAATTCACAAACCTGTTACAATCCCATCCTTGTTGGAGAATATTTAGCGTTGTTGAGCCAACAATATGGCATCTGGGTGATTCTCCTAAATATGAATGGCCCATTCACAAGGCTCAATGGAGTCGCTTGGCAATGGCCCTTTTCCCCTCCCTCTTCCATACTCAAAACAATATTCAGCACAGCAGTCTTGGCACTTTTCCCCGAAATCAACAAAAGAGGAACTCGAAGCTGTCCCTGAAACCCTCAAAGCATTAAGCCTCTGTGAGATGCAAGTACTTGGCACAAGCAAAGCGATTTAGCCACAATGGGCAAATCATACAGTGCTTTGTGAGATTTAGGGGATACAATAGCACTGGGTTTCCAAAGCACACATTAGTAAGCATGTCATTGGGACCCCCTGGGGGATTTGAGCAGTCCAGAGGATTGTGTAGTGAAGAGGATAAATATATGTTACTGGGCAAGGCAATGGAGCTGTGCCAACGCCTCCCTCCTTCTCCTAACATACACACACTGTGGATTATGAGGCTGACGAACACATTAATAGAATAATCTTCTAACATGGAATGCACACACTAACCCACTAACTGAACCCATTTGGCTTGTTAAGTGTATACATCGAAACACATCCAAAATCAATTTACGACCATTTAGCAGAGCTCAAAAGGTGCACATGAGGAGAATTTCCACTTGTACAAAAAATGAGCTGCCACGATAAGGGGAAAAAAAGCAATGCGCAGAACAACACTTGTTATAAATGTGCGGCGCTTGCAGCCATACTGACCTCTGAGTGCTAAACAAAACCAACAACGGACAAGCAGACACCCACTCAAAAGTCAATACCATGCGTGCCTCTTCTTCCTCTTGTATGGTTAATGCATGATGCCAGGTAGGGGAGACAGACGGAGAGTAGGATCTCATTATACGCTGCATGCTATCATTAGCTATCTACCACATGTGTCCATCCTGCCAAGTGAGTGGTACAAGCAACATCCTAATGCTCTTGCCTGCTTCCACAGGGGCAGCTTGGCCCACTCACACAAACACAGGGCGCACTACTGTACATAATCACAGCCCCTCAGCCGGGCCCGGCACATGAGCACGCACACACAGGTTAATACGTGTGTTGATTCAAGGCAACACTCTTGACACATCTACACTTAAAACACTACCAACGCCGCAGCCATTGTTTAGCTGTAACACTGGTGTTCACTGTTGTTCACAGTGGATCTGACGGTTTGTGCCCGTCTCCCACAGGCCACAGGCAGCTCCGTGCCGCTGTGCCACACGCCCAGTCACTCACCAGCCTTTGTGTCCAGCTCTGGCAGTGTGCCAGCCTCACACACACCAACACTACCAGGTCCAACTATTGTTCATTAACATGCACGCACACCTAAGCCCACTGAAGTCAGTCAGAGGCTTGCCAGAATCAGCTCAAAGCAAGATATGTCTATTTTTGCTAATCAAGACATTTTAGTGGCAGACAGAAGGAAAGGGGGAATATGGCAGGGGGAGGAGGGACGGGGGCAGCAGACGGCCACTATCTAGCCAAGGCTCGCTGCTGTTAACAAAATCAGATCATCCAGCCAGAGCCAGTGCGAGAGGAGCAGAGATTACAGTTAGATCCTTCCTCTTTCCTCGCTGTCATTTCTGAGGCCCACTGAAAAAAGGCTCTCAACGTTGTGGCTCTGTCCAAATGAGTGGAGAGCTTCTACGCATATCAATGCACAATTTAACTTAAGACTTTCATGGCAATAACCTAATTAGAAACGGCGCCTTCTCATTTGAAGCCACAATGTAAAGGATAAGCTGTGCCGCCTATTGAGGTCTAATGGTCTGGAATATTCCATGTGGAAGTTTTTTTTTTTTTCCATAATAAGCCCTTAGCATATTTAACACTTGCACATGCTGAATGTTTTAATATCTGCCAGGGAATCCGTGCCATCGGTGCCCAAGATTGCTGTTGAAGAGCAAAAGGAGGTGAGCACAGGTCTGTTTAAAATTCAGAGAAGGGGCAGAGGACCTTAAAAGAAGGAAGAAAAAAGCTTTGATTTGATTAAACCTGTGAAAATGACGCATTACATAAATGGAAGAACTTCAAACATTGAAGTGATTCGGAGTTCAAAGAATGTGAGATAATGCTTTTAATTCCAGAATTTACATGGAAATGAATTTAGCTAAATGTCTGAGAATAAGAGCAAAATGAGGATAAGGTTGATATGGATAAGTGGGAGAATTGTGTGACACCAATTTAACATGACTTTTCTGACATGTCTGGACTGACCCTCAACTTGGACTTAAGCCCCTAAACATGCCTATCACGTAACCACATTACAGTACTATGCAGAAGTCTGTCATAAATGTACAGAATAACTTGTCTTTACCATAAAGCGTATTCTACTGGCTTGGATTAGTACATGTTACTAGAGCCCTGAGTCAGGATGACTGTGGCCTGAAGTCCACCCTGCAGATTGTGACTGGATAATAACCAGTCAGCACTGGGGAAACACCGGCCTGATGAATATAAATGTGTGTGAGTCTGTGCACTGGGCTATGCACTCACACAAACATGCAGTGGAAGGAAGGAGACGAGGGGATCAACCGGCAACTGTCAGTCAAAGCAACGCTGAAAAAAAACACCAAACAATCCCAAAACCCCCATTTGAGGCGAAAATCCTGGCTTCAGTGAACAAAAGTGGAGAGGAGATTGAGTGGATCAGTGTGTCAAGGATTTTAAGGAATTGGCGTCCACTCATCTACGGGGAAACATGTCGGGGGTAGCGGCACTGTACGACAGCTGCCTGCCGTCTTGGAGAGGAACTTAGATCTGCGAGGAGGGGCTGTCAGCGAACAGCAGAAACACACAAAGACTACACAGCCCAGCTACAGTTAGCTGACACACAGCCCCAGCACTGTCTTCTGGGATGGAGAGGGGGGTAAGACGGAGAGGGTGGGGGAATAAGTGGACAAAGAGTGAAATAGATGAGAGAGCAGGAAGACAAGACAGGCTGACGCACTGTCGAGCATATGTGGAAAAAGAGGAGAGAAAGATGAGAAGACAGAGGAGAAATGAGAGAGTGAAACCGACAGACAGGTCCGAGAGGGATTTGTTCTATTTGCATGCGCCCGGCTCCCATGGGGTCCGGCAGCGCTCCACGAGCCCACAGCACAAAAGATAACACTTAACATATTTGCTAAAAGATGACAACCCTGCCTGGATCTCGTTTGAAGAGGGTCTTTTGTCAGAAGACGCAGACAGGAGAAGTCCACTGATATGGACGTGGCCGCACTAACAGTGCCTCTCTCTCTGTCTGTGGAAAAGCACATTTCCCCACTTATATCTGTGTCTTGGCACAAGTCCCACGAGGGTGGGCTAGATCGCACATCGGTGGCTTGAGGACGGTAAAACAGCTTTTAATGGTAAACATTACAGACTGATAGAAAGTGTCAGGATAATTTATTTATACAGTCCCATGGGGAGTAGCTTAGCCACCCTCACGGCACACCGGCTCTCTCTATTCATTTGTGTGTCTCTGGGAAAGTCCGTATTTAGATAAATAAAGCCAAGAGAGGCAGAGTAAAAGGGTCCCTGTTTGTAAAGTCGTATTTCTTCTTTTCCTATTATCTCTCCTCTCTCTGTCCCTATTAGCTGTATCGGGGGGCTGCCAGAGATGTGAGGAGATACGTTATGTGTATAATGAGGGGGATTATTGCTACTGTCACTGAAACACACGCGCAGACAGCACATGCAGAGGATGGATCTTAAGCCCAGTACTGTAGCAAACAAATAGACTTAGAGAAATAAACAAACTGCAGAGGAGCTACAATATTTACATTACACACCAAATCCACACCAGGATTGTTAATGCCGCTGTTCCCTGTCTGGTACATGCACACGCAAAACTGCAGCTCAGACTGCTCTTAGTCCCAATATAAATGCCTATAAATGTCTATGTCAGGAACAAACAAAACAACAAAGTCAAAATTGTAATTGTAAACTATTAAAGTAAATCCTTTTTTATAATTTCAAACTGGCCTAAAAAGTCTTCAAGTGTTAGTCAATGTAACTGCGTCCGCTTTGAACACACACACACAGCGTTGGAGAGAGAGCAGGAGATACGGTTCAAAGGTGAAAGGTTGAGTCCTCGCTCATAACTGCTACAAAAACCACAATGTGTGTGGATGTCAAATCTGGTCGCCGCATTCACAAAAAGAGGAGAATACGGCTCTGGAAATTATGAAAAATGTCTGCAACGATTCTCAGTTGAAACGGGGGTTGCTATTATTAAAACAATAAACCATTGTTCTATCACAGTTTAATTTAAATTATGTTTTTTTTAAACAGTTCTTAATATAAAACATAAGTTGGAAAAAAAAAAAAATTCTTTGCGAGAAAGATAATTGCCTCCTTTCTTATAAATTATGGAAATTTTATCCATATCCGAAAATCCTAAAAAGATGCATAAAGCAAGCAACAGCATAGGCCTGCTCCGCCACTTCAGGCTCGTAATTTTAACAACAAAACAAAAACAAATACTTGCTGATTTTTACTTTTAAACCTTCTCACTATCAGTTGTTTTATAGAGATTTTGAGAAATTGAGTTTCAAATACAGCTGAATTTTTTAACTTGAAATTCTAATTATTTTCATCTTTTAATGCCTACAAAAGTTGTTTACACGCTGCACTATGTGAAACGTATGAACTCTGAGAATGACCTATCGTTTCTGTTGTTCTAGACACTACAGTGTTATAAAATGACAAAACTGTTAAGCTGTTTGCGTGTATAGATAATTGAAGTGTTCGATATTATAGAAGTGTACATGAATCAGTAAAAAGACTTACCATAGACACTGCTGCTGCTGATCATGTCGTGCTGGAACAAGCAGAGGGAGAGGAGATAAGAGCATTTGCATTAATTTCAAGGAAAAAGTCAAACAATCTAGAGGAATCTCTCTATAATAGAAGATCTGTACATTATGAACAAGCTTAAAGGGATGTTTTGGGGCTGTTTGTATTTTAAGTCGTGTGAAAGGTGGGCCCTTGAAGTGGAGCTTGCAACTCAATAGGACGCATCTAACCTACATGCATCTCATTAGAAAGTGGACCCGGGATGACAGGCTGCGCGGTGCTGCTGCTGAGGAAGAGGAGGGGGCGAGGAGGAGGGGGATTCAACTGGTGCATGTTTTGGGGAAAAATCATGTCTGAAGTGTCCAGTTAAATCCACCGATAACGCCCTAAAAACTCTCGGCTTTTAAAAAATACATGGCGTGGTGTCACTGGAGACGCTGCATGCACAGGGCAACTTGTTGTAACCGTATCGGCACGGCAGTCTTTTTGATCGAGCTCTCAAAAAACATCCGCGGTCGTGCAACTTGGGTATTTTGTCGCTATTTGGAGTGCCGCAAAGCGCACGGAGAAACACGGGTCCTATATTGCAGCCTTCGTGCCCGTGCCTTTGCGAATTTAACCGTGGCGCAGGTGCACTTCCAGAAAATTCAACATTAACAAAAGAGCAATAGACGCGCGTCGAGACGATAGAACGGGAAAACTTGTTAAATGGGAAAGTGCACAAGAGTAAATCCGGAATATCACGAGCTTGTATAACGTCTCCTCTACAGACGCGCTGGTTGGAAGCCTGTCTGCTCTGTCCACTCTGTCTAATTGCACACGGACTACGCGATCTTCTTACCTGTTTTTTTAGCGACAGGTCGAGCTCTCACGTGGGGGGGTTAGGGTCCCATCGATCCCGTGGAGGGCTTCTGCTGACGAATGGGGTGCCGAGGTTAAGCCGGGTTGCGAGCGAGCTGTAACCATCCCAAGTTAACGCAGGAAACACTGACCACAGCCACTGCCATGTTGGAATTTCACCAGCCCTGAACAGCTGCTTCTCAGACTGACCAGTACGATCCACAGTGCGCATGCGTTTAGAGGAGCGGAGGAGAAGAAAAAAAAAATCCCTCAATTCCAATTATTGCCTATAAGGTTATTATAGGCGTCTGGTTAGTATGGCAGGGGGACTAGAAGGAATTAACTGGTGGGTACAGATAAGGTAGCCTAAATACAAAGAACCTAGGTTTTGGAAGTAATTAAAATTCACCATTTCAAAGATGGGATGTGCAAATGATAGCCATCAATAAGTAACTTTTTATCTTCACAAATTCAGAAGATTATGAATACAGAACAGCCTGGATTTTCTGCCCTATTCCATTTAAATTGCACGCGAGTAAGGTGCAAAAAGCAAATGAGCTTTTTTACAACATCATGGCGCACTGCAGTTTTATCATTTATCATAACGCCTATATTTTATTCAAAAACAGTAGCTTTTAATTCAAATGTGGTACATTTTTGCAATATCAACTGTCTCCTTTGGACTAGCCGCTGCTGGAGACCACAGCTCCACAGGACGCGCGCAGTTCACGTGAGAGCAGCTTGCGCGTCATCCTCTCGCACAGACGCGCGCACATTCATTCACCTTTCCTTTTGCCCCGAAATCTCGTAGTGTCTGTGTATCTCCCAGTGATAATTATAGCAGCGATATGGAATTAGCAATTGAAGCCCTAATTAGAATGAAAATGTCCCAGTTAGCGCGTTATCAAAGCGTCAGCGGGGAGGCCATATTTAAACAAGACATCAAAGACGGAATAACTGTCAGTTCATTGTTGCTAATCACCCCCACAAGTTTGCCATCACGAACTAGTTTACCTATTAGTTATTAACAACATTCTTCTTTGTGCCACTGCTTTTGAAAATTAATTTGAACGTTGCATACTAAAGTTGTCTCTAACTATCACACACAGGATTATCTGCATGCGTCCTGAGATGGGTGGGCTCTGGCGGGGTCCAGGAGCCGCGTCGTGAGGAGGTCAGCCATCTTTCCATCTCCGCGCCTTTACGCACGCGGATACGGAGCACACGCGCGCGCGCAGCTTCTCCTCAGTCAAATCCGCTGTCCTTGAGTCCCTCCAAGATATATGTAAGTGCGCCGTGTCCTTCCTCCACCTGCTCTCAATCCCACTCGCTTTATTACTGCTGCAAATTAGACACATTTTCCGGCCACATTCCTGCAAGTTAACTCCTAAAATAAAAACATCTCAGATAACTATTGTTAATAAGATGAACCCTGTTCCAATTGTCTATAATTAAATGCCTTTTAAGCTATTAATTACAACTGGCAAGCATCCAGTGCTATTGTTAGTTTTATTATAATTGATTGAAAACTCGGGAAGTAATCGGCATGTAATAGCTTAGTGAAGACATGATGCTCTCTTTGTTTTCTAATTATTAGCTAGTAATTAGAAAATGCCTCTTTAGTGTTTAGTGAAGAAAACAGCTTGGTCTAGTGATAAGTTGTAACCCGCATTACAAAGCCTGCTCTTTCCCTCTGATTTACATACAGGAGCCAAAGGTATAATTCAAGTGTGTTGAATATGCAGTGTTGCTATAAAAAGAAAAGCTCCCACTCTGATATGAAAAATTGCGTGTAAAATCATAGGATACTTTACTGTTGCTTCCACATTTAAGTACATTAGCTATGATTTGAAATTAATTTTACTACACCATTTGGGCAAGCATTTTATCCCAAGTGCATGTGCAGAAGATTTAACAGCAACATAAATCTAAATAGATTTTAACTCATTATCCATTGGAGAGGTAATGATGTAAGTCTGCCACTAATGAGCTTAAGCTCTTAATTGAATAGGAGGGGGGTAGAGGGACGCACATAGACAGTGCACAGACACCCACACAAGCACACACCTCCAAACACATCCCGCCTCCCTGTTTCCACGGCTGCCTCTGCTTTCTCTCCGCAGGGTCAGCGAGGGGGAGGCCCAGTCACATGACCAGCCAAATTTCAACTCCAGCGCCTGCGGACCCTGTGTCGTCCTCTATCACTTCAACACGTTTTGTACGCCCCACTACAGCACAACACAGCAAGGAGATTCAGAGCAGGAGAGGAGGTATTATCAAGTCACTTGTGCTATGATATGTAATTGAGACAAAAGACTTTATCTTATGCAGGAGAAGACAAAAGACATCCTCAACACAATCAAAGTCATCTCTACAAAGGAATGTCACACTAATCTAACATCTAATGAGAGCCTCCATATTGCGCTATACGCAAAACATGCACAACACTCCAAGCTTTGATGTCTTCTCCACAAGACAGATCTTACACTTTTATTCATCTCTCCTCAATAATTATCAGCACTTAACCTGCAGTGTCTGCATAGACAGAAAAATGTCAAATTCAATTTGGATAAAGAACAAAGCTTATAGGATAAAATGTCCATTCTCTAAAGTGTACAATGCATTAGAATAGAGCACATTCCCTTGGTGATACTGTCTATGAAAATGATGATATCCAATTTCTTAGTGTCTTCTATCAAATAAGAGCTGATATAAACAAAGCCCTAGTGAATGGGGAACAATGGTGGGAGTCTCAAAGCAGAAATCCAGAGGGAGAAAAGGAGAGATTAGAAAAGGCCAGACAGTGTGAGGGTGCTTGCTGCTCAGATAAAGCAGCAGAAATAATGTAGCTAAATAAAAGGAGGATGAGAGCTGTGTCTCCGAGGCCAGTGTGTGGCCAATCCTCTCCATGAGGCCTGATGGGACACTGTTAGATTGGAGCAGCGCCTATTGAGCATAAGCTGCTAAATTCAGCAATAAAGAGAATGTGATTTAGTGTAAGCTCCAGTGAGCGACGCGGCCCAGGGCGCGTTACAGACAGGTACACTAACAACAGTGCAGGGCTGCTGTCTGCTCCCTCTCTTACGCACACACACACAAACACACACTCACTGCTCCCTCGCACACACTCTGCTCCCTCGCACACACGGCTGGCCGCGCACAGCCTCACGCAGCCACTCAAGCGGCTCAGCGCCACTGACTTTGACAAATAACCAGGAAGTCCTGGTGTTGGCTTAAAAACTCCAACTTGTTCAGTTGCAATTCTGCATTTGTCCTGCTTTAATGGCTGTGGAAGTGGCTTTGGAGGTAATCTGTCAGTGATTGATTAGACCTGGACCAAATCCTCTCAGTGAACACATTGGTAGGCTGCAGAAGGGCCGCACTGCTCAGAGGTACAGAGGCAGGAACAGGCCCAGGCTGTGTGCTCAATTATGACATGTGACCAAAGGCATCACACACAATAGAAGAACACTGTCAGTACATGAACACAACACACTAACACTAAACTTCATTCATTATTGATTTATAGTCTAAGAGACTGTGTTATTTAAAAAATAAAGTTGAATAGATTAAATTGTATTACTTAAGTTGAATTCATGTATTACTCATTATTATAATATATGCTTGGGAGTTAAATCCAGTGTAAATCCACAGATAAGTCTGAATTGGTGCTGATAACTACAGTCTGTATCATGGCTTCAGACATCTGAACCTTACAGTGTGGCTTACACTGTAGTCAGTAGTCTCATCTGTAGATGAGTAAGTTCTTATAAATATTCTGAGAGCTCTGCCTAATACATAATGACCCTGACATTAGAAGAAAAGTAAGAGCTGTTAAACAGTGTACAGCTGTCCATTTTCTAAGCACAGATATGACCAGGAATGTTTTTATAGTCAGTCCATTCAAAAACATTCCACTTTAATTTTTATGCTTTTCTTTTCATAATCAAAGATGAACAAGTCCTTTTGGCAAACATGGCCATGAAAATGTTCTGTATGAATCTTCATATCACTTAAGTGATAATTATTCCGCTCGCCACAAACCTGACTAACAAAATGGAATTCAATCAGGGCCGTGCATAATGACAGTCATTATGAAAATAATGAATAAAAAAGTAATAATGACAACCCTATCTGCATTCAGACCTTTTCCCCTCACATCTCCATGGTGATCAGAATAATTTTTTCTACTGTGTGTTTGGCTGGCCCATGGCTGCTTTAATCACATTGTTTATGGTAAACCAAGCGTTGTGTGCTTGGACTCATTTAATTAACCACTTGAGAGGTGTTTGGGAGCCTACTGTAGTCCAGCATTGTCTGGGGCCGTGCAGAGTGCTGACCAGTCCATCTCACAGCAGCTCGCTGCTGCTTCTTTGAAATGAGACACATCTCCCTTGGAGCCAGAATCTGCCTTTCCACAGCTAATGTGAAGGAAACACTGGTGTAATTATGAGAAAAGCTCTCACCAGGGCTGTGGAGCAACACATTACACATGCTGAGATGAGTGATAAGGCACCACATGCCCTTTCATTTCAAACTTGTAATGTTACAATTGTTCTAAGAAGTGATGCCATCATGTCACTAGTATCAGGATGGGCATCCTAATGATTTGTGCACCTAAGTGACAGTGCAGCACTATGATTTGGGATATATAAGTCTCACACAATAGATGGTGTGTGCTAGACCATGTCCTTGAGGTTTACTCTTTTGATTCAATAGCGCTCCACATGGATGGACTCAATCAGATACCTCAAACTCACTGAAGGGTGCTGTTCAATGGAGCTGAAGTTACACTACAGCAGTCCCTCAGAGAAAAGAGGCCTGCTTCTCTGAACATGTTTACATGTCAAAGCAAGGCTCAGCACTGCACTGGGGCACCTGATTTAAAAAGTCCGCTCTGACGTGTTCATTGCCCTCACTAAAACAGTATTTGTAAATATCTTGTGTAAATGTATATTATTGAATTTCTTTGTATCCCCCATTATTTTATTGCACAACTACTGTATACTGTATATGGAGATAATGAAGATTGTATTAGTTTGTCTTTATTCTAATGACCAAATTATCAACTGAAGTCCCCTACAACAATAAACAACCTTGAGGGAGAAAGTTTTGAGCTTAAAAAAGTATAAACACAATCATTTAGTGTTAAAATGTTGAGCACTGTCATTCATAAACACATATTGTGTGTGTGTGTGTGTGTCACAGCAGGTGCCGCTCAGACTCACAGGAATGTGACAGATGATTGTAGCTGTAGAATCCTTTATGATTACCTCCACCTCTCCACGCGCACATGCATCCACAGAACAATAACTGCAGCTCAACCAAAGAACTTGAAATGGCCAATAGGTTTGTGGCTCCTGAAGCCATTACTTGTTGAATACCTTGTGGATAATGAAAGTGGGCTAAGGCAGAGCGGAGATGGAAAACTGTGCTGTTGAAGTGCACTGAGCCATTGCAAATTTCTGTTTGAACCATAACACTGTGGCCATGTGACAAATGATAGCAAACACAGAGCGGGCATGGCGCACACCATTATAGGCAGCCGCTGCAGACTAGACTCCAAAGGTGCTTTGAATCTTCCTGTTATGTCTCTGCTGACAAGAACCTATTTGTATCTTTGTACCCTGCTGTCACATCCAGCAGTCACAGTCGTTTGATTCTCTGCTACATCTCCCACTAAATATTATTTCTAAAAGTTCCCATTTGTCATTGCATACCACTGTTAAGTCATATTATTGATTTTTTGGACACGGAAACATATTTGTGCTTTTACAGTTTGAAGGACTAGCCCGACTTTTCCTGCTGTGAGTCACATGTCAATTTGTGGAGAAATGAGCATTGGTTGGGAGCAGACTTCCTGATTGGTCATTTTGAAGCAGGGAAGTGCGTGTGCGTGTCCTGACCTCTGCCCATTGTTTCTTCATGCTTGCTGTATAACAAGAGCATCATAGCACCGACGGGAGACAGGTCTCAGCTGCTGCGTCTTATCAGAGCGGCCCGCCTCGAGGAAGTATCAGTAAACAACGCTATAGGGTTCCAGTGTCTATACGCTCAGGCGCTCATGCAAAATTCAGCACTTTGTATGTAGACCGAGACAGAGGCGAGCCAGCAGGCAGAGGTTAGGTTTTAACTGGTGAACCTTCAGAACCGTACCAGCCTCTCCACACTTTCAGGAAATGTTTGCCAATTTGACCTGAGAGCCAGAAGCAGAAATATTAATTGCTGCTCTTCTACTCAGAGAAATGAGTGTAGCTCAAACCAGTTATGTCTGGCAGTCTCCCTGTGTCTGCTTTAATGGTGTGATCGCCCTTAACTCCACTGTAAATCTCTCCCCAACGGCTTTTGGCTCAAATTAATGGCCCTGCCATAAGTGTTTGAATTTCATGAATTGTAATAATACTTACATCACAAGACACATGAAGTCATGTCTCCGCTCTGCACTGGAGATATGATACATTTTCCAGGGATGCACAAAGTGGTCCCCTGGTAGGCCAGTGATGTATTCTAATAGACTGTGCTGGCCAACCCGCGGGCGCAGATATTCATGATTCATATGTGAAGGCTGAGAACATTTAAATGGGACATTAAGTGGCCTGCAAGATTAAAACACTGTTAGCTTTGTTGAATCACTGGGACATTTCTGGTCCCATTATCTATTTCTTTCTTAAATTCATTTCACTCCCTGAAAGAGCACTCAAATTGTTCCATCCATCTAGTCAGTGATTTACTTGTAGACTCATATAATTAGCTGGAGTTACTGATCATGGCAAGTCATTTTTATTAAGCATTCTTGTTCTTGTAAAACCTAATTGAAGAACAGAACATTTAAGAAACTTAGATGCCCCTTTAACAGGTTTTGTTTTATTTAATTTATTCATTGATAATATTGACTGCAATGCAAAAATGCCTTCCAAGATACTGAACAAATTAGGGTGAACACAATACCAGTGAATGAAGTTGTTTGTGCAGCCCTCCCTTTCATAATAATATTTTAAGTTTATTCCAGCCCACGTGTGTTTGTGAGTGTTCTCGGCAGGACACACTTGATGATCCCCTGTCTCCTGGTGGCGGTGCTGAGGCAGCCGTGCGTGGCCAGGCTGCCATAACTACCAGTTGAGCTCTGTCAGGGAGATGACCCACTCTCTATTCAACAAGAACTGCCATTCTGATGGACAGACCCACTCAGACACGCAGGCACAAGAATATTTAAAACCTTCAACACTAGAACTCACTGTCTCACTTAAAACACAGCAAACAGCAGAGAGTGGTAGGTGTAATTGGCCTGCAGCAGCGCGGGTCAGAAGTCAATGGTCTTATTTGAGGGCTAACACCATTTAAGACTAATTTGAGACTATGTGTTATTGTGGCTTTAACTAAGTTTCTCAGCTGATCTGTACAGGGGTTCATTGTGCTTTTAAAAGAGACCTGGTGCCCTGCAAAAGGCCATCTAATGGTTTTCAAACTCCACGTATTACTTTTAATGTACCAGAGATCAGAGGATAAAACTACCTCCTCTGCACACGCAGGAAGATTTGAGATGTTCACCATGAAATCTCATTAGGTTTATCACTAGCACCATTCACTATAGTGTAATCCATGGAGTCCGAGACTGTCCTGTAAAAGCATGTCTCTAAGCACTGGCACTTTTGCTTGAATATATCTTTAATAATCCACATTTAATCCATTTTCAGTTTATGTTGTCATTCTTCTAAGTATCATATAAGTCGCATCATTATAAGTCAGCATTATTTTAAGTAACACCAACCCAGATTTTGTGTTGCATCACATTTAACTCTCCCAGAATGTTGACACAACTTTTTTAGTTAAAGAATGTACTTGCTTATCATACAGTTGAGGCCTTGTTCCCCATTACACATTGGTTCAAGGCTGGGGTGTCCAGTGAGTGGGAGTGTCCTGGGGCCTGTTGCTTGCCGTACCTGCTCAGCCCATGCTCACTGTGTCACTGTTTGTGTGCAGACTATGGAGCTGGGGTCATGACCCTGGCTGGAGGCCTGTCCCTCGAGAGCCAGCCTCCAGCGTGGCCAACTAACACTACAAACAATTAAAAAAGCAGCGCTGCTCCCCCCGGGGCTGCTCCGGCTTTATCCGGCACGGCTCGGAGAAATCGCTGCTGTGCTCTGCGCCGCACAAGACTCACTCCCCACTAAGAGCGGGCGATCTGGTGTATAACGATGGCGCGAAGGTGGAGCGGATCGATACGGCTACAGCCTGTGGACCAGCGTGGAGACAGGGCTATTATTAGGACGTCCTCTCTTTACCACCTGAGCCACTTACTCTGAGCACAGCCCCAGCACACTGTACAAACAGCTAATAGGAGGCAGCTGTCTTAATAACTGAATTATTGCTACAGACAACTTTCTCTTTGTAGCTGCTGTGTTCCCTGAAAGACACAGAGGACTGATGCAAAATTAATCACAACTTTGAGAACAAACAAATATAGAGATTAGTCTGATGCAATGCAGAGCTAAACATGGAAGGGCCCTGCGTCCACACGAGTCTGTTTGAATTAAGGGATGAGTGCGGTGGACACAAGCAGCCAGTAAGAGAAGCAGCCAGCCAACCAGTGGTCTCCCTGGGCATATGCTGGACCAGCGCTGCAGAGGCGTGCTGTCAAAGCCATTGTGAATCCTAATGATCACAGTGCAGCGCGGTCCTCGCTCCAGGGGTCCTGACAAACCCGGAGACGGCGGGCACTCGTCAGAAGACAGCAGAGCCGCGCGCTCCACCTGCTCACTGATTCTTCCGCCTGGAGGAGCCTGAAGGCACTGCCATCACACCCTTCTGTCCACACACACGTACACACACACACGCACACACACATACCCAAAGTCCGCCACTCTGACCCGGTCCATTTCCTCACAAGCATCTTTTATTGATGCTGAGGACAGAGGAGACAGGCTACCATTTTTCTGATGTCCCTCCATAAATCTAAAATCTCCTGCATTGTATGCAGAGAGTAAAATATGGAGTTGATGTTACATAACACCTTGCAAACAAAACTGGAAAGTTGTAGATTGAACAGTTCTGTTCAAATCTTTTCAGATCATCTATCGTTTGGGTGACTGTTTCTTCTTTTTCAGTGCTATGCTTGCAGTGATCTCAATGATCTCAGTGTCCCATTTTATTGCACTTACACTCCAAATACATTATACAGTGTAAAATCATAAACTTTTATTGTTGTAAACAATTGCTTTTAAATATCCTGATTAAATGTTAATGCAGAGACATTGTAGTACAAGTGCTTTTGCTATTGAAGTAGGTGTATACACCAGCATTCTTCCAGAGGAAGTACTATGAAGGCATTCAATATTGAAGGAAAGGTGTAACAAAGTAGGCCTATGTACTTCTACTATTGCCACTAAAAATTACTATTACTACTACTATAATTGTTTTTTTTACTATGTATGCTAATAACTACATTGGTGCGCCTTCAATAATCCATTACAAAAAGGAAAGAAATACTCAACTTTCTTGGGGGGAAGTAGCATGGGGGTGGGGGGGGGGGGGGGGTGTCTAAAACATTGGAGTTGTGTCTAAAACATTTCACCCAGTTGTCACATGTATATTTGTCTAAATTTAGACTGCATAAAGTCTTACTACTTCATAAGTAAAAATATGGTTAATTTAGTTCAAATTCTCAAAGCATTTCTAGAAACAATCGGGGCAGTAGGTATTATGATTCCTCATGGAAGTTGCAATAATCAATAAAGTGAAGCTGGAGTGGAAGAAACAAAAGAAAATAGGAAGGACCAGTCTGCGCAGCCTCAAGGCCTTTTCACTATCCATCAAATTCAACAAGTTGGCCCGTAAGCCTGCAGCTGCCATATGTGCTGAACCACTTTCATATCCGGCAGCAGAGCACGATGGTGTGTTACCAAAAAAACCTGCCTGACAGACAGACAGACAGCTAACGGTGATGCACTTTACATTTGGTACTCATTTTGGTCCAATCGGGTTTGGTTTTTATTTTTACAGACCTGAAACGGTGCCAAGCGTTTGCAATGTGATAGGATTGTGATGTGCTCTCAGCCCAGCACGAGCTACACTGGAGTTTGACAGACAGACCATTTTGAGCTATCAGTCAAACAGAACCAAAAAGCAAATGGGATTTTTCTCTGCTAAAATGCGCCAATGCTACAGTACAGCGGTAGAGCGGAAAGCGAAATGTCCACCTACAAACATGTCATGGGGAGAGTTTGGTGTTCGGCTGGATAAATATTGAATAAGTTTGGCTACTGTAACTCACAGAGGTGGGAGTTAGTTTTTATGGAAGTGGAATGAAGCCATACTAACAGAAAATACAACTAAAACAAATACAAACTAGCTCTAACTGAAAAGACAGTAGTGTAAAAATTATCTACAGCTTTTATGAAGATGCAGATAACAGTAGTTTAATAGCATACACTACTTCATACTTGTACTGATTAAATAACATTACTCCAATATTTGAAGTACACATTGGATTAAAACAATACATTTTGATAATGGAGGGGTGCCGAAGTTGTCATAGTTGTGATTTTAAAGTGTAATGTATTGATACTTTGCAGCTGATGTCATCAACATTCCCTGGGGTTGTGACGCTAACTGGATGCACTACCTTGTTAGAAGCTAAAGAAACTAAATCTTTTTTAACACAATCTGACCAGACTCTGGTCCAGACCAGAATCTGACCAGAAACATAAAATTAGTCACAAGCTAGTATTTAGCCAGCACCTTTTTGTTGAAAATCAAACACCTAAACAGGGTCATAAACGCTTGTATTGATCACAGGCTCCTGAAACTGTGCTGTTTAAATTCATTTTGTATTTTGTTTTGTAGTGATTGCTAGTGTGTGCATTGTGTCACTATGGTAACTGATAAACTGCCAATAGCGATACATGTAGAACACCCCCAGCGTGATGTCACTGCAAAGTATCAATAGCAGTAACAAATGCCATAGTAAACATAGTAGTACTGCAGTAGTAGTTGTAGCTATACATAAAAAGATGCTGAACTTTCTACTCGGGCAAATTTCCCCACCTTTACATTTTTTTTGTTAGTTATGGGTAAATGGTATATATTTTGAATACATTTTCCTCTCTCTATAGGTGACAAACATCTGCCGTCAGCTGTCAGAACAATGGAAAAACAGCCTGTATGAAAGCACAATGTTCCTTTTCCTGAATTGATTTGTCGTCTCCTGTATGCCATTTCCAAAAGTTATGTACTAAAATAATGTGAGCATATTTGTACCCAAAACAGACTGCATGCCCAACTCAATGTATTCACAGCAGCTGAATGAATTAGTAATATGTCTGCATCTGCTGGCCTTGGGAGAACCTGCGTCTTTATAATTAAGCCAGTGGCACACATGGGTGGAACCTGAGCTCAAACCCCTGCCTTTCTCTGCGGTTTGAGGAGAATGTTAAAAGCCTGTGCATCTAATTGGTTCCCCTGCCTCCTGTTTGTCCAGGGAGCCAGCACAATGCACACATCAGCTCAGACAGAACCAGGGAGTGAAATAATGTAAGAAAGAATGCATGGATTGACAGTAGCAGAGAGAGAGGACTAGTGTAACAAAGGAGTCATTTGGAGAGGATCAGTATTGACAAAGCAGGAGACACAAAGTTTATGGTGGAGTTTGGTGACTCTGTAGGCAAAAAAATGGCAGCCACAACTCTCCTAGTCTGTCTTAGGGCTGCTATAAAGACAGCAGATGATGACGACTACTACTACTGCTGCAAAAGTGGCAACAAATATACTGACAGTTTTGACAATATGATAATGTCACACTCAGATCAGCATAGGAGACAAATATGTTTGTTGTTGATTTTATTTTATATGGAAATAAAGAGGTCATGGGCAACTTTTCTGGTGAAGGCTGCTCTTCTGGAGATGTTTTCCTGGAGTATGACATTAAAATGATTTATTTCAAGAGAGATGGAAGAATGTGGACATACCAGACCAAGATACAAGTCAGCTCTGTGGAGAGGAGACAGCACTCACAGAAAAAAATGTTAAAGTAAAAAAAAAAAAAACCTCCATGAAGAAAGGTGTCTAGCAGAGCCCCTATCAGAAAAGTTACATAATGCACCCATAGGTAGGTAGCAATTTGTTCAGTGTTTTTACGAGAGTACAAATTATTGGTACTTCTCCAACTCGGGCTTTTAATCACACATAAGTAATGATAATAGTTTTATTGTACCACATTTACCCACTTCTTTGAGGGAGCTCTCCGGCATTTTTATTAAGTAAAGCACTCCATGTAAATTTGAGGAGCTATTTGCAAGTTAGAGGCATCCACTCCAACAATAACCACCATTTGCGCTGTTAGTTCTCCTGCGTTTGCATGAGGGCCATCTCCACACGGTACAATGATTTGGCTTCATCAGAAAGAAGTGGATCTTCTCAAAGCTACCATTCGTGTCTGGTGTCTTCCCCTCCTCCCTCCTAACACCTCGAGAGACAACGCGATGCTTGATTCTCCTTTGTTAAGTGGCTCTCCAAACTTACATGGCGCATTGTGGGGCTGCCTGCCATGTTTTCACTCTGTTTGGGCACTGGATTGAGTGTGTGTAGGTTAGTGGGTGGGCTGCAGGAGTGGGTTCTCTGTGAAGGGGACAGTGGATGCTGGAATTCCTAATAGGAGGTAATTGAAAATGGTGTGCAATGAAGAGCTGTTGTAATCATGTGCTAGACTCTATACTCCAAAGTAAGAGGTTATTAGGATATATAGGCCGTGGGTTTATGAACCACTGCAGTGAATGAAATGGTATACCGTATGTTTTTATGTGTATATGCAAGTTATATATGGTATTTGGCATCCCATTTGTAAGAATAAAGGACTTATGGAATCAGTGTACCTCAGACATTTCATTCAAGCCCTGTGTGACATACTACATTGTGCTACAAATCAGATTAGTAATCTGATCTTGTATTTTAGTCTTATTTGCTTGTCCTGGAGAAGCACCTGATTTTACACTTAAAGGAGCCATTGATGCACTCACCATACTTGTCTTATGGGATGTTTTTATTTGTAAAGGGATAGTGTTGACCAAAAAAATGGAAAAATGCCTTGTAACAGGTTATAGCATATTACTACCACCTGTCGCCCATGGGCAGGTTGATGGCACATAAATAGATTTAAAATTGGGATGGTTGAACGAGTTCAGTATTGATGTTAATCTGCTGCTCATGTGGGTGTCTCCAGTCAATAATGGTCACCATCTGTAAAAAGTTTGAAAGAACAGTGGCAAACCAGGGGACCCCCCAGTGATACATATGGGGAAAAACAGCCCCTGTTGGTGAATTCAGCAACTCTATTCCAACTGAAAGTTAATGCTAGTTCTTATAAAGAGATAACAGAAGTTTGCACAGTTGTATTCATAGCTGCATTTTAGCCATAATAATGACTCACACCAGACCTCTCATAATGTTTTGGCTAACTGAAGTGTAGACACTGTGCTGTAGGTATTTGCAGTTAGGACAAAAGAAGAGATTCACTGATGCTGTGGTGCTGAACTCCAAGTTGCTGTTGGGCAAGGAGCAACAGCCTTGAAAGTTTTAGTGAAATGTGACAAAACTCAAAATTCACGTCGGGAGTACTTGAGGATGTGAAGAGGCTGTCTGACAGAAAGAGCCTTCCACTTGAGTATGCTAGCTCCTTTCTGCGCCGCTGTCTCGCTCGGCCGCACGCAGGACAAACGCTATCCTTACCCTCGGATACTTTTGCCACCCTTGGATAGATTTGCTACGCGCTTCTCAGCCCGCACTTCACACAGAATAGGGCCTTGTTCCATTTGTCGGAGCTGAATAGCAACAGAAAATAAACTCTTGAAACTCCGCTGAGCAAGAGCGTGTGTGTGTGGTGACCATGCACTGGAAACAGCCTGCATTAACCACAACGAAGGACATTTCTCACAACAGTGGGAGATGGTTAAGTGGTCCAAAACTTATCTGAATTGTTAAGTAACTCGCACTTGATTTCATTATGTTCGGTGTAAATGTATAGAGCTGTCCTTGTGATTGAAGCGACTTGGAGATGGAGACACAGGGAGGTCACATGATCTGGTAACAGCCCGATAATCCACACTGTGCTATGGTTCGACAGTTCGACAGCCATCTGCCTCGCTCAATCACACACAATATCTTGCTCCAGCAAACAGAAGCTGTGGCGTGGCCGCTTAGCACCGGGATAATGATCAGATTAAAAGCTTTGACTGGTGAGACTTGGACTAATGCCAGGTGATGGGAGCAATTTGCTGCCCAATCAAGGCTGAAAAGCAGGAGGGAGAGGTGTGGGATTGGCTGACCAGGACAGCAGGGGAGGGTCGCACTTGGACTCATCCCAGAGCCCAAAAAGCAGCTGGTGATTCAACAGTTTCCTATTGTCAGATTCCATTACATCCCCCCGGCTTTGTCTTCACTGTACACGTCCTCCTCCCCCCTTCTAATCAAGTTCTTCCCCCGTCTTCTTCACTTTCACTCAAAAAATGGACGGTCAGCAGAAGGCCTGGTTGCTGGAGAATATTTTAAAGGGGCACATACACACACACACACACACACAGACCAAAGCAGGAGCAGGGTGAGAGCTCGCACATAAAGGAGACACGCAGAGCCACATGAAGGCTGGGAAAAACAAAAGGCGGTAGTGGAGATGTCTCTGTCAGGCTGAAGGAGACATGAGTGGGCCGGCGCGCTAATCATCGATCGGATGATTAAGGCAGATGAGGAGGGCTTTTTCCCCCAGTGAAGGATCTGATTGTTGGTCTTCTCCCGCCCGGCTCCAGGGAGCACGCCGCCGGCACCAGCTCAGGATCAATACACTCAATCAGGGCTGAGAGGCCAGTCAGTCACGCTGAGCTACACTATTAGAGGCACAGACAGTCAAGTCCAGGCTTCCCTCTCCTTCTCCTCTCCTCCTTCTCTTCTTTCCCTCTCCTTTCCTGTCCTTCTCTCTGCTTCCTTCTTCTCCTTCTCTCTGCTTACTTCTTCTCCTTCTCCCTTTTATCTTCTCTTTTCCTCTCCTCTTTCCCTCTCCTTCCCTCTCCTTCCCTCTTCTTCTCTCTTCTTTTTCCTTCTCTTCTCTCCTTCCTTCTCCTTCCCTTTCCTTCCCTATTCTTCTATCTCCTCCTCTCTCCGTCCCTCTCCTCTCCTCCCCTCTGCAGCCACAGGGGGACCAGAGGCACTAGCTGGATGCATTGCTGGAATGTGTGTGTTAGAGTAGGGGCCGCCACACCTGCTCTTTCAGCACACCTCAGCACAGTATATATGGACAAGCTTAACACACAGGGACTCAGGTAAATAAGAAACACACATAACAAGCTGCAGATAAGGGAAAAGAATGATCAGCTGCTCACTTAACATTTCCTAACTATTATTCTTTGGCCATTTACCTGCTTCACTGCACAATCTTTACAATATCCCAGTTATCATTCAGAGGAGCTTTGTTATACAGGGTCATAATCGGTTTCTTTCAAGAATGCATTTTGAATCACACTATGATGTGAATGTAAATGTAATTTTGAGATATTTCAATGTTCTTTTAAGAAAAAGGCAAAGATACCTTAACACCAAACACAATACCAGCTTGTTTTCCCTGAGTGGTCTTCACAGCTCACACTTACATCCTGAATTCAGATGAACAAAACCTTGATTCTCCTATGTCTTCTTGATGTCTTTTGTAAGACTGAATTGTCAGGAGCTGTCCTCAGTGCCTATAGACCTCCGTGTCCTATACTAAGGTGAAAGAGGCAGGAGAAAGGAGGAGACGAGGAGGACAGCTGTGTCCCTGACAGACAATGGATGGCCTGGGTCCATCTGGAGGCAGCAGCCCTGGACCAACATGATGTATACATCTTCACTGGCCAATGGGTGCCATCAATCCCTCCTTCACCATGGTGACCGCACTGACAGGGAGGCAGGTTCAACATCTATCTGTCCCCTCAGCTAACCAACTAGAACGGCTACTTACACTCCTCCTTTAGCATGTATTTAGCAGTCAGCCTCCTGAAAACCAGGCTTTAGGACCAATAAGGACATGTCATTGCATTGTCTTTCCATTATTCTAACACTTGATTTTAAGATGACCTTAGGAAATTAAATTAGAGCATCCACACAGGCTGCCCCCAAAACCACCTTCCGAACATGTACAACTTTAACTCCAGTAATAATGTGTCTTCATTTTTATTTTTTATTTTTTTTTCTACTACTTGCTTGAATGCAGTGAATTCTTCTAATGTAAAAATATCAGATGCCCTTTCTGATTGAAACCCTTTCTCTTGTACCGAGACTTGCGACAAGTATAATAAACATGCCCTTTTGTGACTGAAGTGGATAAATAACTCTTGAAATGGAGATCTGCGGCACCCCAATTGTATGCAAAGTTCTCTGGTCTACTCAGAGCAACATCCTAGTGATCGAGCTGGTGCTCCTATATTTCTTCTATTTCTTTTTTCCCTCATAAACAATATCATATCAAGAGAAATATCAAAATTATATTGTCTTGGATTTTCTTGTATTGGAACAGGTTTCTTAGTCGTAATATAAAATGTTTACACCATTCCCACCTTGTTTCACTTGTTGCTTCTCAGAACCAATATATTAGACCTATATTAGTCTAATTAACAAATACAAAATGCCATTATACATTTAACCTTTTAACCTTTCAGTGAGAACTATTTCACATTTACTATAGTTAACTTAACTGGCCTAGAGGCAGCACAACCAACAACAACACTGACGACAATACATTTTGATAAAAAAAAGACAAATAAATTGACTTGAAAGTGGTTGTTCTTACTGATTTCTATTGTTTAAAAGCAACTGAAACAACTGGCTGGAATGGTTCACAGGATGGTATGAAATGTTTCCAGCTTCATGGAGACCAAACCAGACCAGTTACAAGTCAGATCTCTGGAGAGGCAACCCCGCTCACAGTCAGAATCCCAGTTTTTATAGATATTTTTGAGCTGGGTATTTTTTGTTGTCTAAAAGCAATTGAAACATTCTATAGGGTCTGCAGACATGCCAGCGTTTTGTGCTCTTATTTCAAATCTACTTCATCTTCCAGATATTACATAATTCTTTTAAGCCCTCTATGTTGTGCAATATAGAGCAAATAAACTTGCCTGTACTAACTACAAATAAACCCATCAATCCCACTGCACCGTCTTACTTCCAGGTGTTTTAAATTCAGTATTATCCTTTTAGCAGCTGCGCGTTTTGAGGTGGAGCGTTTCTGCTGCATTCCTCTCTAATCTCTTTGGCTTGGAAAAAAAAAATCAGAGGCAACCTTGTCAGTGGAAGATGCAAAGAGGAATTGGAGGAACGGCCTTGCTGCGGGACCATTCTGAATATGTTAACAGTTCCCTTGAACCGTCACAACTTGAAAATCTGACGTGCGAAGAGCTCCACACAGCCATGAATATCTGCGGCGCACATAGACTTGGCCACAGTGGCGCTTAAAAGGCACTTGTTGTAATACATGACCAATTTCCCGACAGCCAGCTCGGGTGCAAAGGAGGGGTGATATTAACATCTCTTCAGGCCTGGTCCAGTTTAATGTGATGGAGATGTTATTAGAGCCATCGCCAGGCCCAAATGAATGGCCCGGACAAGCACCAACACGGCAGGATGGAGAGAGAGCAGGAGTGAGGGAGGTAGAGACAGAGAGAGAAAGGGGAGGGGGGGGGTGATCGACCTTCGCCTGACCAAGGACAAGGACACTTCTGCTCGTAAAAAGGGGTGGTCCAATTGTTCACCACGGGCCGAAAGTCAGACCGCTGTGCTGCTATTGCACTCCAAGCTGGCCAGTGTGGATTTTTGAGGTAACGTCCGTAGTGTGAATCAAAGGCTTGAAGGAAATCTTTGTACTGGCTTTAATAATTAATCAATCCAGCTGATTTTATTGTTTCATCTATGGTCAATTATAACCGTCCCCACAACCAAAGCTGTTTCCAAATTATTTCAAAATATAAAGAAGCATTTTGATTCATGGATACCATCTTTGTGCCGGTCCGAAGCCTGGATAAATGGATAAATCCTGTAAATTGCATGCTGTGAAACTGAACAAATATTTTCTCATAAATATTTGTAACACTCTTCACAGCAGGGATACCACTAACCTGATTTTATTATTGTAATTAACATGTAGACATGTAGACATATAACAGTGTAAATTTCATGATTGTTTGACTAAAGCCTATTGTTCATTTATCATATCCATGTAGTGCATTGTTATAAGGCACAAGTCTCCCCATGACCACCTCTGTTGTCTCCTAGTGCCGCAGATCCTTTGAAGTATAATTATTTCCCTTTAATTAGACCTGAATCATGCTTAGTAAACACAAAAACACGGCGCACTTCAGATAAATAAGGCACAGTAATGCGTTCGGCAGGGGGACTATAGCGTTGAATGGGGAACCTTGGCTCTGCTCCAATTGGGCCACGAATCCCATTGTGAGGCAGCTTCCCCAGCCTTGACGGACTGACCAGTGACTACAGTGAGAAAGGGGCAGAGGGGCTGTGCTGTGTACAGAATGCAGCTATTGTCTGTCCACAAAAACATGCTGTTCTTTGTTGTCTCCTATTAATATTACATTGGGCTGGAATCTGTAAGTCAAATACGTGTGGGTAAGGCAAAATAGAGTGGACACCTTGTTAAAAGCATTATTTAAGCAACAAGATATTTTGGTTCAGGCAATTACAGTGTCTTATGTCTAGCTAGTTAGTTATACATGTTTTGGGATATTGAGTAATGACAGTATTTTCAGTACAGTAGAGTTGATGCTCTGTGTTTTAATGGTGCATTGTGTAACTTTTCTGGCGGAGAGTCCGTCAGATGTTTTTTCTGGTGGAAATGTTGCTTTGTCTGTGAATATTTCACAGTATAGTATTTTATCTTCATAGAGAAATAACCAGACCAAGTTACGTCACAGATGTGTGGAGAGGAAACCCAGCGGAGAGTCAAAATGCCTGTTTTTCTGGGTATTTTTGAGCTATAAATTCACCTGTAATTTAATAAATGTAAAGTAGAGCTGTTTAATGTCATATTATGAAACATTTCAGGCAGAGCAATGACATATCTATAGAAACAAGCAGGTAACAGACCCGGAAATGTGCACCTTTACGTTGTGGTCCCCAAACTTTACCAAAATAACCATACAACCAGTAAGCACCCCCTCAATAAAATTAAACTGCTTTTTGCAGTTGTTTCAAGTGTAAAAATTATTAAATGTAACTTTTCAGTTTTACATATTTGAATAATGTATTGTGTTATGTGACCTACTGCTACTCAGAGATTCTGTTTGCGATAAGGAATTAAAGTTTGTGTTACAGCTTTTAAATTATATTCTGAAATTATCCCACGAGGCACAAACAAAGAATACAAACTTTTGCATATTTTTAAACCTTTGATTTTTAATACGATCAGATCTGAGAAAAATAATTCGTTATGAACTATTTATTTAGACTCTGTTGTAACTATAGTTCAACAAGTGGCAAAAGATTGGATTGTACTATATTGTAGGTGTTTCTGTAAATGTTAAGAAAGATATATTTATGCTCATTATTCATAGCAATGGTTTTGCATTTTTTATTATCATAATGTTGACAAATTGTTTCCAAATTATTTATTTATTTATTTATTTTTCCAAAGCTCCACGTCTGGTCTTTCTTTTCTGTTTTTGTGCAGACTATAAGACCACATTTGCACTGCACTCTATGTACCAGATTGCACGCTTCTTTCCATGTGATCTCTTAATATTCCAGATAATCTTAATTTTCTGCACTTTTGCCAAACCCTGATGATATAATTGTCCCCACAGCTTTGTAGAAGGTGTTTAAATTAGCATATTAAAAGCTCTTTGCAGCCAGTTTGCCAAGACTTAGCAGTGTCCCGCATTCTATCCCACCATCTTTAGATGAATTTAGATAACAAAAATCAACCTCCTTTCCCTAACATGTTTAATTATACTATCAAGCCCAAAAAGATAAAATGCTCTAATATTTGCTTGCCAGTTTTAGCTGCTTGGTGAATGTGTGTGTATGTGGTGGGGGGTGTCGTTCTCCCAGCAACTAATTACTTAAGCAGTTGTCAAAGGTTTGAAGCTGGCTCTTGAATTCCAATGAACAGTGTCCATGGACAGCGGTGGTTTTGCATATATTATGAATATTTCAGCTTCTCCCGGTAACCTTGGTGTCGTTTGGCAGATAGGGGCTGGCACAGAGCCATTTAAAAGCTTCTCTATTGCAGAAGGGAGGAGACAGGGTATTAAGCTTTATCTATACTTGACATTTCCAAGCATTTGTAATTAATTCATATAGACAATCGCTCACACAGCTCTCTAAATGCTATTGTTTCATTCAAAGTAACACAAGCCTACACATATGCTCAAGTCATAATGTAAACCAGTACCAACTCTTATATATGTATTTTACTATTTTGAATTCAAGATATGTCCAGCACTCCTTCAGCCTTTGAATACAATGGGCCGGTTTGGGATTCAAATAGTGAATAAAGATGCACATGTAAATGCTAAGAAAAGTGAAATGTGAAAGCACGGCCAGATGGACAAAACTAAAGTCCGTCTGCGTGTCACCAGAGCTGGCAGGGAGCCCGAGACCCAGGTGTGCACGTGACGGGGGCGCGTGTGTGGGTGTGTGCGTGTTGGAGCAGGCATGAGGTTGCTTTTGAAAATGTCACATCTCTTTTGATAAAACTAAACTTAAGATCATTTTAACATCCTGGGTTTTATCTTTACATTTTATCAAACGTTTTCTCTCATCTTTTTCTGTCTGCATCTATAATAGCAACAAATTAATATGTATTCTGCTTTTATTCATGTATTACATCTCCTTATGTGGCCACTCTGAAAAGACAAGCTTCTAACACTCGAGTCAGACTGAAGTTCGGCCTTGCTGGTATTATTTTTCACAGCATGTTTCATGTCCTCCAATGAGCCACCGGCAGCCACCTGCACCTTGAAGATAGAATGGACACTGCATTTTTCACTAATGAGTTTATTTGTTGGCTGTCTTAGAAGTTACTCCAGTGGCAGAAAGGACTTTTATTTACACGTATCCACAACAACAGCTGGAGCAGTGGGTGAATGATCGGGCCCCTCTGATTGGCTGGAGGGAGGTCAGCTGAGGTAGATCACTGTGTAATGTACTGTGACAAAGCTGTCCCTAAATATCAGTCAAGAGCAGACAGACAGGAGCAGGTAAAATCATAGGGCCTCAGACAAACAAATACTTCTCATCTCCTCTGATAATATACATCTGTCATTTGGACTGACAGCGAGTTTGTCAGTGACATTTTCACATCAGCAGATACTAAAGCTGAGGGCTTAGTCGTCTAAATATGTGGATTTATTGTTCTGTCAGGACTTTAATATTGGAGAAATGTGTATATGTAGATCTGCTTATACGATTATTATGCACAAATGCATGTGATTTGTATCTTTCACATTTGGCTCTGATTATGAGGGTTAGTGGGTTAGCTAACTGCAGGATTGTGGGCACAGTGTGGTTGTCTGTAAACTAAAGGTAGTCCACAAATGATTGTAACTTTCCAGCCCGGTTTAGTTTGCACTGACCTTAAGGTCATATTGGCTGCCTATTAAATCTTACAGTGGGTGGCTTAGAGAGCAGAAAATAAACATTTCCTACATATGTGTTACAAAAGCTGCCTCATGCTCAGAATGGAGACTGTAGTGTTTTGTATGTTATTGGATTATATAATATAATGGTGAATATATAGGTTATTGATGCACATTCATAAACAGCCCCTCTGTGCCTCCACAGTAGTGGTAGGACTCTGAATGGCTCATCGTTGGAGGTGATGTCAATCTTGAGGTGACCAACTCAAGTGCAGAGAGTGGAGCCATCCGCACCATTGTGTCTATTTTCTAAAAGAGCGAGCGCTGAGCTGGGGGCCGCATGGGGCCGGGGGGCGGGGTGTGAGTGTGCCTGTCCAAGAGCTTGCCAACTGGGATTAGGGGAATGTGAATCAGCCAGGACCACCGCCGTGGTATCCAGTGGTGTTAGAGTGTGCACCCCACAACTCACCATCCACATGAGTGGGCCTCGAGCTTTAGCACTTCAGACTTTAGTTCTGCCTCAGCACCAGAACGGTCACAGTCAAGCTCACTACAGTCAGGCTCACTACAGTCAGGCTCACTACAGTCAGGCTCACTACAGTCAGGCTCACTACAGCCAGGCTCACTACAGTCAGGCTCACTACAGCCAGGCTCACTACAGTCAGGCTCACTACAGTCAGGCTCACTACAGTCAGGCTCACTACAGCCAGACTCAGGCACACAGTCTCAGCACAGTCAGATTCACTATAGTCAGGCTCAGTCTAGTTTACATAGAGAAGTTGTGAGATGAGCATATTCATTCATTCAGGCTAACCTTGTGTGACACTTTAGTTCAGACTAATAGTGGCTCACATTACAAGGTTACAATAATAGTGCACAAACAATATTAATAAAATAGATGCAGGTCTCTTGAGTTTTTTATGTTTTTACATGTATTATGTAATGTGCCTGATTGTTCAGTTTCTAATTTTTCATAAGCCCCATTATACTCTCTTGCTGATGATTATTGAACCCGACTCAAAGTCAAGCTCACAAAGAGAGAAAATGTGTCAGACAGAAGTGACCATCTTTATAGTTGTACTGTGAGGATGCTGACTGCTCTGTGCCACTTGGCCCGGTGTCTTTTCTAATTAGTAATCCATTCATGTGAAGAGAGCGAGACAAAGGGAGGCTTAGGAAGAGCAGTGCATCATATCTCCTATCATCCGCGATGCCATCTCCAAATCCTGCCTTTTCACAAGGCTGTGTTTGCACAGGGCGCCATGTGCACACAGCACCGCTCTGCACAAGGAGGCCAGACATGAGTCTTCAGGGTGCCATCCTGTGGCAACATCAGAAGAAATGTCAAAGATTTTGAAGGCTTGGTTAAATACGACTGGATTTCTTTGCCTTAAACCTTCAATGACATTTTTGGCTGTCGGAAAGGTCAGCATGCAGCTCCTGTGAAATGCTAGCTCTTTTGGGCTGAACTTCAATACAGGATAATAAATCCCCTTCACGGGCTCCAGCGGCCGGCCACAATAGCCTGTCAACAAGTAGGAAACATACAGTGATGGATATTTCAACTACAGTCCTAAAGGAATCATTATATATTTCTACACAAATCCTCAGCATTATTCACATATTAATATTTCTGCAGTGTATTAAAGTTAGGAGTTAGCAGCCTGCCTTCACCTCCATACAAATAGTTTTCTATGGCTTCCTTTGATATCAGATATAACATTTAATGGATAGCCTGGCAGCACAGACAAACTCTTGCAAACAACAGTTTTTGAAGCTAATTTACAGGTGAATTCACAGAGGTACAGAGCATTAACATTTCACTCTAGTCATTTACACATTGGACTCTTTTCAAGAAGTGTGATTCACTTTGGAGGTTCAAGGCTTCTACATCAGATCAGCCAATAAAATGGCGACAAGAGCCCTGAATTTATATAGAGTTTGATTTAAACTCCAAAAATCTACATTTTTAAGTACTACAAAAACACATTGTTACAGAGGGTCGTGCAACTCTTTCCTTATAGATGTAATTAAAGTATTGATCACAGCCTTAGTTATTGGTTTAGAGACACTTTTCATTAGTTTCAGTTGCTTTTATTGGTGACTCAATTCCCCAAGTCACTCCTAGTCAAAGAGAACATTACCACAAAAGTGACAAAACACTCCAGATTCTCAGTTTTTTTTTCTCTATGCACAGAAAGTTTGAAGAGACTACCTCTCCTCAGAAATGACCTTGTAACTTTCTCAACCTCTTTTGATGGTTGAGTTGGTAAACATGTTTATGCTTTCACCGACTTGGTAAATTTGGTGATTATAGGTTTCAGCTTGCTCCGACACAGATGGAGGGCTTTGGCAGTCAGTGTGGAGGCTTTATACGTGCCATATACCCCAGTGCTCATCCACCTGTGTCTGTATACAATCTAGAATTTGTAAGCAATAAGCATCAAAAACACTAATTAAACTATGAATGAACATGATCATATTTACATTTTTTAAGCATGTCCGTCAGTTGCCTCAGTGATTTCAGTAGTCCTGGCTTTATGTCCTTAAAGACCCATATTCCGCTATTTTCTTATCTCTGTTATAATGTTTTCTCTTCACAAACATACCTGGAGTTGAGTTTTCACACATATTTAACACACACACCCTGCCTGCATATTTAGTCTCAAAGTTTATGTCTTTTGTCTCAGAGTTGTCACAAACAGAAAACACTTAACCTTGTGACGTCATGTGGTAATACAGGAAGTGCTCCACTGTGTTTTTAAACTCCATATCAGACCTGAAATTGCCCATCTATTCTGAATCAAAGGTAAAAGGAGTTGTTAACGTGAAAACTGCTTCATGTATTTGCTTCATGACATCAAAAGGTGGAACAGGCCATTTTGAACTTTGGAGATGTAAACAGACACATAATAAAGGACAACACAAACATGAAACACAGAATGAAACACAACTCCTGTTTTTGAGGAGGTAACAACATTATAGCATGTTTTAAAGCTCACAAGAGTCAAATTTTGTATAATAAAGGAGCTTTAAGCAGGACAGTTCACCCACCTTTTCTATGTACGAATAGGGTGTGTGCGATTTTGTGATTGATGGTTGCAAGTGCATCCTCAGGGCAAGTGACTCTCCACCAAGTATGGACAGTGACTGACTAATGAATGAAATTGTTAAGTGACTCACAAAAGTGCTATAACAGTAATGCATAGTTTTATATGATATGTAAAATTTCACCCGTTGACATTGTAGTATAGAATATTAGGTTTTTTGGTATATTTTATATAGATTGAGAGGTATTATTATTATTGATGATTAAAATGTGCTTTATGTTTGAAAATGTTCAGTACTTTATAGCTGGGCATCTGTAAAAGTAAAATTTTCATCATGTAGTCAAAATAAATAACTGAATAAGCAGTGGGTCGGTGTATGTATTTTAAAAGCTGTCATTTTAGCCTAGTTTTACCAGACCAGTCTTCACCTCACTGTCCACAGCAATGCACAATTACCTCCTCAATATGATGCCACACAAAGACGATTTGGCGAGAAGGAGAATGTGATGAAAAGCATTGAACAGGAATTAAATCATGTTTTCCACACCATAGGTTCAGAAAATGGTGCTTGAGACACTGGAGGGCCCGGCGGCGGATTCCAATCTGCGGGCTGAAATTGGAAATGAACAGTGGTGCCGTCTCCATTCTGACAGGCCTGTGTCAATAAAAGTCAGTTTCCCTCCACCGCCTCTCCCAGCGCTGACCACAAAGGGACTTTTGTCAGAGCGGATCGCAGCTAATGTCGAACTAATGCTGGGGAGGGCTTGGAGACAGGTAAGCACTGGTGGTAGTAATGAGGTGTATTTACTCTGGTGGAGTCACTCAAGTAATGTTTGAAGTACACGTTATTTTCCTTTACAGCATTTTACAAAAACAATATTTGCAGTTTTATTGGTTTATTTGATTAAGGTACATTATAACTCTTCTTGTCATGGGTTTTCCAGCTGTTTGTCTCCATGAAGCTGCTATTGCTTTGCCTAGAAATTTCCACATTATGGCATTAACCATATCTAACTGAATGAAGACAAGCAGGTGATGCTGCCAGGCCAAGTTACAGGTCAGATCTGTGCAGAGGGGAGCATGCTTACCGTGAAAGTACATGCATTTGTATGAAGCATTTGTTTAACAATATAAACACCTGAAATTGAGTAAATGCAAGTTTAAAGCAAAGCAATACCATATCCACAAAGGGGAGCAGGGCAGACCCTCCATTAGAAAAATGACATAGTTCTATGATGTTAAGATTATCAGGGCTTTATATTAAGACTTTAACCAACTCCAAGTAGAAATCTATTTTGGCTTATATATATATAACTTTTATATACAGACTTAAAGCAGACCAAAATCAACCAACTCTTTATTGTGATGAAGTTTACAACAACGTCAGTTCCCTTGGGCAGTTTTCTAACGTGGGTTAGGGTCAGCAGACTAGTTTCTTTTATGGTGTGTGGTGGATTTAGATTCATAATTCAAAATGCGGAAATTATAACCGAATAATCCACACATATCGTAGATTAAAACTATAATAAATGGCTCAAGCATAATGTAAGTAGTAGTAAGTAAAAGTGAATATTGGGCCTGGATTGTTACAGTATTCTGAAGTAATCACAGTAACAATAGATAAGTATAATGTTAATAATAACTGCCAACAGTGTCTTTGTAGTGGCCAGTTTTGCAGCTCATGGGCTGTGCATAGCTCCAGTGGAGAAGCTCATATAATGTGATTTATGTTGCCCGGGTGAATTATGGAAACACTGACCTTCGCTTTACATGCCATCAAACTGATAACTGGCCAGTAAGTTGGTGTTACGATCGGAGGAGCGCTACATATCGCTTTGGTTTACATGCTTCTATGCTCTGCAATGGCAAATAGCACCAGATTCATATCACAGACTGGTTTTGATGCATGAATTCACGTCAAAGATTTGTCTCTCCAAGATCTTGAGTGCGCGTTTTTCTGCTTTACAACAAAGTGGTATTAACGCTATCTTACATGACAGTAGTGTCTCGTAAGATTTTTTTTTTTTCTTTTTTGGGGGAGAATAGAAAAAAACACTATTTCATCTCCCCCACCTTTATTTGCACTTTCTATTTGCATATCAAAGAATTCCCAATGGGCCCTGTTTTGCATATTTACATCTGATTAGTAACTTTAAATGAACGTGTCAAAAATGGTCGAATTCTTCTTTTGTGGATGGTGCGAGGACTGCCTAGCTTGTATAATTAATGGCAGCACATGTAACGTAGCCCAAAAAACAAAACAGGATGATTTCAAACAACAACTGAGCCACCTTTTATATTGCTTTCATTAGGCGTACTCAAATATGCCTGTCCGACCCCTGGCCCCCGAGCTTGCTAAAATGATAACTCCCTTCCAATGATAAAGAGAGAGTTATGGAGCGTATGTGGAAGCTGATATTTCTTTGCGATGACATAAGGTCTTGTAAATCGTATCAGTTGGATTTCTGATGGGAATATTTTTAGATGTAGTTTTGAAAAGAGAACAGTCAAGGTTCAAGGTCGCCGAGTTGGGTGACAAAAACAATCTGTCTGCTTACCGTCATATAGTTCAAAGTCACAATAGGGTAAAGTCATATTCTGTCTTCTTATGTGACAGCGGAAAATGTCTGCAACGTTGACATGTTATTCCTTGAAAAAAGACGACTATAAAAGAAAAATACTGCAAGAGACCACCAGGCGAGATCTGAAAAGAAATTTAAACATTTTGCTGTTTTTGTCACATATAGGAGGGGGCTTAACCAACTCAAGCACCCAGCGACTGAAATGTTTGACAAACTAGTATTTGGGCATTTTCTGTAGAAGTTTTGCTCTAAACTTCCAAGATCTCCTCAGAAGGCCAGAAAACGGCGTAACTGCGCGATTATTAATTGGTGGGCCCATTTTGATTCGCATACCGTCGCAGAGTCCTCGGTGGGATAGCGTGGAGGGGATGGCGGAGGCGGGGAGGGGGGCCAGTTCTTACCCGCATTTCGGCATACCAATGAGTGAGGTTAAGAAGGCAGGGCTCCACACGGGAAACGCTGCACATCCGAAGACCCAATCCGACGAATCTCCGCGGACCTATTTCGGAAAGCTGCTCGTAATGTGGGCCCGTGTCAATCACCCCTGCCGACAGCTACCCCCCAGCCCCTCCCACCCCTGTCCTGCCCATATGAAATAGTCATACATTAGGAACCAAGGGAGAGCACCTCGCTGTCCAAGAGTCCTCATGTATTCTAATGCTATTCAAAGCTATGGCTATTATTTAAAAGGACTACACCCACTCACTTCTAGTCGTTCAGGGCTTTCAAAGAGTGAACTATAGTTACAGTCTTTTATAGTAGATGGATATATCTACAATATTAGTCATTTCCAGAATCTTAAGCGAGTTTTGCTGCACGACTTAATGTTATGCAAGGACATGTTATTGTTTACGACTAATACTGCCATAAAATATTATAAACTAATAATGCACCGATGCAGCTTCTTAACTTCTGATACTATAGTTTAAGTGCCCAATATCAGCTGGTACCAGTGCGGAGATTGAAAACAGCATTTATTTATTTTAAACAATAATAATATAAGACAAAACTGATCCAAATGTGTTATGTAGCTGTTATTTAATTCTCATGTAACTACAGAACAGCTTTGTATGAATAAAAATTTTAACTTTATGGACCAACTAAATAATGTTATTATATCAATTTACTATATGCCCAACCAGGATATCTGGTGAACTGAAGCTGATATCTGATCCAGCAATTCTTTTTTGTATCGGCACTGATGTCCAATACCAGTATCAGATAAATGTCTCCCTATTATAAACTATATTTATGTTTAACTCATTATTGTAAGACACCTGCCCTCTGCAACGTCTCCTCACAGCTTCTGTTTGATGCCATCCAACAAAATGAAGCTCTTTTGTTTCATTGAAGGAATAAGCTCCACAGATCATGCTTAAGCCTCTTCTACTGGGCTAGAGTAGAAAACATCTCCTCTTGGTCTCATAGCCGTGTCTGTAATGTTGGAAGAGGAGTTGTCAAAATGATCTCTGACACTCACTGATACTAAATATTAAAACTAGATACTGAACATTTTCAGTTTTAAGAGATTACATAGTAATTTTAAATAAACTGCTATAATCTGCTGCTATCGTCTAAATCTATCCTGTGTTGCCAGTGCCTTTACCTGCAGTCAGGACGGATACAAATAGGTCATGCATAGATGGACTTTTTTTTTAATTGTTTGATGACAAAACATAACAAAATCTTAGCCTTATTAACTAAAACCATTGACTTTTTATGCTACACTCCTTAGTTTACCCATTACACTCATCTGTGGTGTAAACACGTTACAAATTTACCATGTACTTCTCCCATGTTTTTCCTTAGACTAATAAAGTGAGGGATTATACCCACTCTGATTGTCACTTTTGGGGCTTTGAAAAGAGGAACAGTTCTGCATGCGATGGCGTCTGTCTTTTGTCTCCTATTTATTTGCCTGCGACGGCTCACACTATGTGGTCTACGGGAGGGTTTAACGGAGCCGAGCGGCGTTCCTGTCTGTCAGCACCCAGGACGAGGGCGCCATATTGGATCTCGCGCTGACATGTTTACGTGACAACATCATTTGACAGCTCCACACTCTGAAAGCAAACACCTTCAAAAGAGCACCCACCATACTCTAACCATTCAAACGCAGGGCCGCCTTTCCACTGCCAGAAAGTTGACGGGCTAATTCTCCCTCTTATGTTATAGATGTGATAGGTATTGACTACGAGTTATATAGTTAGGCTTTTGTGTTGTTGTGTTGTATCCTTGTCACAGCTGGATACCACTTCAAACTGGTATCGTGAAGGTTGTGGGGCTCATTATGAACAGCTTACGTGCTCCATATTTAGAAGTTTTTATATTATTATACTATGATCATTAGTGGTTAAGACAATATTTAAAAATATTGGATGAGTGTTACTTTCATATTCTTTTTTTTGGGCAAGTTTATCTTTATATAAGTTCAATCTACAATAGGCCTTCCACGATAACAATTTTTGAAGTGCGATGTATTGCTGAAGAAATTATATGATTAACGATAATATTGAAACTAATAACTAACTAATAAAACCACAAAAACTATTCTACAGCTACATATTGTTAAAAAAAAACATGAGTTGCAATAAATAAACAGCAGAATGAAGTCATGAAGTTATTAATTTAACCTTCTACAGCTCAACTCTTAAAAAAAACAAAATTTCCCAGTAGTGCAAAGAAAATGTACATACGATAAATATTGACTCCAAAAAAATATTGTTCTACCTGTTATACTGAAGGATAAGTCGACACAGTTGACATGTTTAATCTCATAATATATAATGTTGAATGAGGAATTATAAAAGCTTGATTGACAGGCAGGTTTCCTAGAAAAAAATGACTTTACCTTTTCCTGTGTTTAGCATTCTGTAATAGTCTTATATCGGAGGTGTGTGGTGGTGGCAGCCTGCTACTTTGTGTGTTAGCAGTTTATTTTACAAAAAAAATATATATTTTATTCTAAATAAACTTCAAGTCCTATGATTTTTATTCTCTGTTACTTAAACCTTGTAAAAGCTTCATAAGGCATGTTTAAAATAATACACTACACTAAAAGGTTACTACTTTATTTTTTGCCTGGTCAGTGCCTTGGGTTGTTTTTGACTTTGTAACATCTGCTAACTGCAGTGATGGATGCCCATCTAGAACAGGTCAATGCGCTGACAATTATAAATTCTGTTTTATTTTTACAAATATATCCTAAAACTTTTTTTTTTTTATTGAGAGGAGTATTGTTGTTACTTATATCTACTACTTTGTTTTAACAGCAGTCATTTTTTACTTTTATGATCAATATTAAAGGTGCAGTATGTAACATTTCTGGTGAAGGGTCCACCACCTGCTTGTCTACATGGGGATAGTATTGCTTTGTTTTTGCCTAGAATGTTCCACAGTATGGCATTAAACTTTTTAAAAACAACCATGCCTATTTTTCAAGAGATTTTTCTAGGCATTTTAGAACAATAAAAAACTGTAATTGATAGATGTAAGGTACAGCTGTTTAATGTCATACTGTGGAACATTCCAGGCAGAGCAATGACATATCCACAGAAAAAAGCAGGTGTCCCAACCAAAAAGTTACATAGTGCACCTTTACGCACTGTCCTTCTATAGAAAGTTGTGACATAGTCCAAACCTCTGCCTCACTGTATTTACTCCTCTACTTTTTACACACAGGTTAGTGGAGAAGTCACCATCGCGTCCCTGCTCCTGTGAAGGGCCACTGTGCTGCTGTGACAGTCAAAGCCATGATTAAATAAACCTCGTGAATATGTGTCCGTCTTTCCGGTGTCAGGAGTGCGGTGCCACGGAGCCAGCCATCCTTCTGTTCCTCCCGCTGTCCCAGGATCCAATCTCCCGTGAGGTCAGAGGTCGGCGGGCCTGGGGCTGCTGGGAAGGCGAGGGTTGCTCGGTGAGTACGGCCCATGCTGGGATAGGGGTATACAGTGGCAGGATGAGTGCGCTGTGGGGATCTGAGTAGTTTTATGCTCCTGCAGGTTTTCATCTAAGGTCTACCCTGTACCTATTGTACCAGCTCAATGCTTAGATACCGAATGCACAAAGAAAAACTGGAGGGGGGACAGTGAATACGGTAAATACTCACGACTTTAACAAGATTGCTTTAACACTTCGGGAGATTTCTGAGGCAAATAAAATCTGAAGGCCAAACGAATGGAAATAATCTACATATGTGGCTGTAGGTGTAAGTGGCACCTTCAGAATGTTTATCGGGTTTTCAACTTATCTCCCAACTTCATTTGGCATATTTGAAAAGAAGCCGATAACGCAATTAATTTAGAAGACAGAACGCTATGCCGAGAATGCCGCTTAAATAGATCCATTTAAGATAAAATTTCGAAGGCTGTTCCTCAGAGGCTGCATGCTTGACAAAATACCAAATGTAATATGCGCTGTGAAAATAACTCGCGCATATAATGCATTGTTCTAGCATTAAATTAACTGGGAGCACATTAGCAGGCAAATAAGGCTTTTTTTGCATTATAAGGTGATGGAGTACAGAGCCGAGGAGTATTTGTGCAATGAAAGAGATGGGTCATGGGTAGATATACGCGGTTCCCTTTGAAGAGATTGTTGGTGAAGTTGTTGGCAAGCCTCAAAAAACGAAGCAGTAATGAACAATATAAAGGTGTGTTTGCGCTATAACTTATGGTTTATTGAGAAGAATCGAACTTATAGCATCCTTCTCTCTTCACCTTTACACACTGTGCATTTGAAATTCACCAGCTTTGTTTTGCTCTTCTTTACAACTCTATAGAATAAATTAAATCAAATTAGCTGTTTTGCAAATTCTTTAAAATACTTCTTATACTTTGTCTGTATGACACTATGCAAAAGCCCAAAGGAGGAATGTGTGATTGCATTCCCAGCCCTCATGGTATGCTTTTAAAATTAATGACAGAAGCTCTCTGACTTTTAGTCCGTCTAAAATTTTCATTAAATTTCATTATTCAGCTGTCTCTGTGGCCCTGAATTAATAAAGTCCGCGTATCACACCTTGAATTCATATTATTACCAAGTCACTCAGAAACAGCTATGCAGACATCTCCCCCTCTATATTTCCTTTAAAACATGTTTAAATAAGTATGTTCCAGGCTGTGTTGAAAATGCAGCAGACAGGACAGCAGTGCAGCAGCCTCTGTCTCAAACACACACACACACACACACACACACACACAAGCTATTTTAGTCCAGCTCAAAACAATCCCTGTAACATATATCACTCAATTGGCTGGGAAAACATCTCTTTTCACTGACACTGACAAATGAAACGCTTTGGTGAGATTTTCCTTGAGAAGCTGCATGTCATTTCTAAAGACTATAATAAAGAGTGTTTTTATATCAGAAGTGGGCATGCGAGGAATGAACTATATGATTTTAAAGAAATAAATACAATTATAAATCTGAACAGAGTTGGCGGCTAATGAGGAAACTGTATAAGCAGATCGGAAAATGAAAAGAACTTCTACAGCTACATTCTTGACTATAAAACTTAATTCAAAAAGCATGTTACGATACAAACCATTTTAATTTGTGAATATTTCTATTAAAATATCATTTAGTTTGAGAAATAGTCTGTTGAGATATTCGTCATTTATAATTCATGATCTGACAAACACTTATTTTATGAAGGAAACAAAATTAAGAAAACTTCCCCCCCGGGTCTTCGCAGGATGCTTTGGAGTCTGCTGCCTGACAGTGCCCATGGATTGTGTTGTTGATTATAATATCTAGCAGAATAAATAAAGACTAAAAAATCTTTTGATCAGATTAAAATAACTGGGGAGGTTGTCATGTTGTAGCAAAACAAGTAGAAGAAATATTGTCACTTTACTTCTGTCAAAAGCAATCGATACCCAGACGCTAATCGAAATTGAAACTAGTCTCCACCCTAGATACTCATTTGAAAAGCATTGATACTGAAAGAACATCAAACTTGGACCTTTCTGGAATAGTTTTAGTGGTTTTAGTACTAGAAGACTTCATAATATTAAATAATTTACTTACATTTTTGTTGAAATTACATGGGAAAAACTAGAATCTATTCAAGTTAAGATTACTTAAATTAAAGTTTTTTTTTATCATGATTTGAGTACATTTCACTTGACAAATAAAATGATTTATCAATGGAACAAGACTTTTTGTACTTACAATATGAAAATAGATCTTTGTACACTTAAAATAAGAAACGAAATCTAATGTTGCTTGAAAGAGGAAAAACACTCTTATTTCATTGGATCATTTAACTTGTCAAGTTGAATCTACTCAAAGTAAAATGTTCTTAATTTAAGTCATTTTAACTTTGCTTTTTCCATTGTAACATGATTTTACAGCTGAGCAGAGCATTGTTGATTAAGATGATCAAAATCTAGATGATCAAATCATTCTCTTCTTATTGAAGAGTCATTCCATGTAGTATTAGTCTTATTAAATGTATTATTAAACATATCTCATAGAATAGATATTTCATATTCTTAAATAACAAATAAATAAAAAAGTTATAGAGGCTTAAGATGAGCAGTTAGTGAATTAATAAAATAAATGAATCATGAAGTCGAGCTTTATATCTGGTAAACAAGAGATAGTGAAAATATTACCTGCAAAAGCTGAATCGTAGTAATAACAATAATATATCTAAATAATAATTATGATTACTTTACTTACTTTACTTCTTTACTAAATTTAGTAATTACATAATAACATTAGTTTAGCAGGATTGATAGTTTGAACAACATACAGCCTGTAGCTCTATATGGTCCTAAAATGTTTTAAATTTAGATTGAAGGTTGTGAATAACATCCACCACACAGCGTACAGAACTAGCCTCTGCACGACTCCTCTCCATTTCCTTACACGTGTCTTGTAATACTCCTTTTGTGAAATCTCCCTCCTCTTTACATTATTACACCCTCACAATGGGCCGGCGTGTGTTTGGCTGTTGAGTATAATCAAATCCTATACATTTCCAGGTCCCTTATGCAATAACTGATTCACTGCTTTGGTTTCCTGCTGTGTAAAGGCTTCCTGTTTGTTTACCCTCTGCTTTTTGAAGGCAGAGAGGTTAAAGCTACCTTGGGGCTCCATCTAAAGCTGTGTGGAAAGCACCTGTTAATAGCCTGGCCCCTTGCAGCATCTCCACAAACTCTTAATAAAAGATATTCGCAAACAACATGTTTTTTAGGGCTGAAACCTCTCACCTTTCGATTCAGAGCAAGTTTTGTGTATTCTTCGCAACAATAAAAAGATAGATTCGGTAAAAGCATTTCTGGGTATAGTCCGGTGATACAGCTTAGTAAAATGCTTGCGAACATTTGTCAACATAGCTTTTCAGGTTAGACAAGTCATTACCCATGTCTTTTATCTCGCCCCATTGGAAATACACTGTGGACACTCCCATTGGCCTTGAATGGATTTTTCTGCAACAGCTTTCTTTCATGCATCTACATTGCTTCTCTACCGTCCTCCATCACTCATTATAACAAGCTACACTGCAGACAAATTTAGCATCTTTTATTTAATATAATTCTTTCTTTGATCGCATAAGAATTGATTTGTTAAATTTATTAGCAGCAAGCTTCAATTGTGTAACATACAGCAGTCTCCCTTTTGTGTCACTGCTCCAATCCTTTGCGTCATTGAGTGGAATGATTTTGCTTTGGAATAAGTTTAAGCTGGATGCCCTTCCATAGGCAACACCCTCAGTTTATTGCAGAACACTGAGTGATCTGTTGCACAGATGTGTATTTTTGTAAATTTCACAAAGATTTCCGCATACAAAAACACACTATAGTTCTTCAAACATTTTGCCACCTTTTTTGAATAGAAATAAGTTTAAACCAGGTGCCCTTCCGTAGGCAACATTCCCAGTCTATTGCAGAACATTGGGTGAGCTGTGACTATAATTTTATAATAGTCTTGTATAGATCTGCATAGTTTTTTGTAAATTTCAGAGGTGAGGGAGGCGAATCCCATAGTTCTTTAAAAAAAAATGTCCCACCTTTTTTTAAATTAGACTTTTGGACTTTGGAATTTTGTGTACAAATTCTGTAACAGCCAATCATATGTGAGCTGCTAATTAGCACTAGGTGCATTGTACATTGTACAAATTAATTTAGCCACTTGCTACAAGGACACAGCATCACATTTTAAAAGTACAAATGCAGTTACTGTGGGCAATTATACCCTGACATTTTTCATCAAATGACTTTTTTTAATTTTATTTTTTCTAGCTCTAATTGGACTAAATTATCTTGTGCTTTTTTTCCTCATGTTTACCAGGATCTGCAGAAATGGACGCGAGAGCCAGCCGAAACACAGCTTGGAGGTGTCAATCAGGACTCTACCTTGAATGCTTTGAACGGATCTTGCAGTATAGCTATAGGTGATTCATTTTTCTCCATGTATCTTTTTTCTATAGGAGGATGTCTAGAAATCGCAATATCTAACATATTGCAATTTACAAGCATGAAGCAGAAGACATGGGAGTATCAGTTTAACTCATATAGTGTTAAATCTAGGGTTAGGCAAGTGTCTAAATAATGGTGTCTAATGTGGCTTGCATTGTGCTTGTGTGATGGCTTAAAATCCAATGACTCATGATCTATTATGGTGTAATGTGAACGCAGGGCCATCCAAGGTTGCGAAATAGAGGAGTGGGAGGAGGGCTGGGTGTCACTGTGGGGGTCTAAGAGAGGCGTAAGTAAAAGTCTATCATGCCATATAGACTTGAATTACTGTTTTCTGAAAGCTAAAAAATATGTCCCATTTCGCCAGCCATTTTTAAACGAAATTGCTCAAATTATTCATCTCCATTTGTGGGCCCTAATGCCTCTAATTGGTCTTTTATGACTTACAAACTGTATTTTTCTGTCATTTTTTCCTCTTTTCTTGCCTTCTGGCGTTTGTTTTTCTTTCTTCCGCGTGACATTGAGCCTCTCCCTGTCGGGGTGCTCTCTTGTCTCACTCCAGTGCACATTTCGCTGTCCCCTTCCTTCTCTTACCCCCCACCCCCCAGACAATGAGCTTTTGACTGAATACATTATCAGAAGCTGTTGTTCTGTTTGTTGTTGTTTTAGCATCCAAGAAAGGGAGATGAATTATTAATGATGACAGACAAAAAGAAGAAAAATAGAAAAAAATATATAGTGGGATGTGTTGGGTACAGGAGCTCCATCAAGAGGAAATAAAATTGCGCAAGTTGGTATTCAACACAAAACTTTTAAAAGCCTTACAAAAGTGTGTGTGTTTTAAGAATGAAAAGGGAATCAGTGTGTTATTTTTACTAAACGACAGAAAATCACCAAAGAGACATGTAGACATTTGGAGAGACTTCTGCCAAAGCACTTCTATCATTTGGAAATCAGGTTGTGCCGAAACTTGTACCTAATATTGGTGATCTTATTTGATAATATTGCAAACAAAATCCCTTAAAAATACTACAACTACAAAACTACAATATAATAAGCAAATGATCTCATTAGCCCATTATTATCTATTATTTATTGTTGTTTTAAATTTGAAATAGTTCATAACAAAACTCAAATTCTGCTTTATTGATGCTCTGTGCATTAGGTGATTTTCATTATTGAAAAAACAAAGGAGAGAGAATTCGAACAATTAAAGTATACGTAAATATATTTAACAAAATGAGTTACCAGCGCATAACAAAGTCATCAAACTTCAATATCTTCCGTATGGTAATGCCTGTCGTATGGTAATGCCTGTAATTTAAACTAGTGGCTACTGTGCCCCCTCTTGGTCGTTCGCGGCACTGCACTGTCACTCAATCCTCATTATTCGCCTCTCTAAAGTTCTGAGCGACTTCTCAATAATTGTTACCCTGATTAGATCCCGGTCAAAGATATGTGCGTGGGGTGCGTAAAGTTGGCACGTCACTCGGAGCCAAAGAAAGCGCATTGTTTGGTATTTAAACGCTAATTTGTCTCATTGTATAGACGCGAGGGCAGGGGCGTCTGTTTTGATCAGAGGGACAGCCGCCGGTGACGAATTAACTGCCGTGATTGTGTCAGTTTGTCACCACATTGGATCTCGGGCAGTGTCCATTCATCACAGTCACGCTCTCCCTCTCCCTGGATGGATGAATGAAGAAAAATGACACAGATAGCCGCTTGTCCACTATGGCCCTATGCAGCCTATAGAAAATCGCCAATGTGTTTAGTTTGGACTGTTACGCAGCGCTGCCCGGGCCCATGAATCAAACCGACTTGACTTTGAGGCTCCTGTCAGAAATCTTTCTGCGTGTTCTTTGTGGAAGACGATTCAAAAAGCAACCAAAAATGATTGATTTAGTTTGGATGGGTATTTAAAAAAGACACATCACATACCTATTTTTTCCCGTTTGAATGTATTTATAGCCTCTACTCTACCCTGAGCGAGAGAAAAAAAGTGAGGCCCGTGTGTGTGTGTGTGTGGAGTTTACAGGATCAAAGAAGAGGTAAATATCATTTCCATAACATTTGAACCAGTTAACCAGCAGCACAATGCAGAGAAGCACTACTGTAAGCGCCTGACACTGCCAATGAGGCGGGAACTGTGTGATTTGCAGTTCCGCCAAAGAGGAGGGAAGCGAGCGCAAACATGGAGAAGGTCATGGGGTCAAACTGAGCTCTCCCCGCATCACTTTCCAAAGCGCTCCCCCCTCGAGCGCTGGTGATGTTTTAGGCAAGCGTACCTCACTCTTTAGGGGGGAGGCCCGATGGATGCCGCTCCCAAGGTGAATGGGAAAGAATAGCATTAAGCCGCACCACATTGCCTGGGGAGAACAACACATGCTTTGGGTGATTCATCTATTGATTATTTCGAGCCAAGCAACGGAGGTGCCATGTAAACACACATATATTAGCAGGCTACAATACGCACACACAAGCGCACGGCACAGTGGATCTCTGCCGATGCGATGCTGCGCGCCCCGGGCCTTTCCATTCTTTTATAATCACATTCTGACTTGGACCAGCTCGTGGGCATCTTCAAACCACCAGGCACGCACATCAGATGGAAAACTAAGTAGAGATGAATGGTGATATGAAGGAATAAATAAATGATAAATGCGCATTACCGGTGTTTGTGTGGGCCAGCTATTGTGTTATTGATTCAAGACGTGTATGTGTTTTCCTACTGTGTGTGCTTTCTACATACAGTATGAACCAAGTTCTACCACTTAATACGCTCAACAACTCCCAAGTAGATGGAGTCTATCTGATGGTCAAATGTGCAGCAGGCTGATTTATAATCTATACATGCAATTAAACTCTTTGGAAAGACAATTACGCACAGTGATGCACTGGACCTCCTGCCGAATTAGAAGTGTGTGGAGGGTGTACTCTGGAGTGAGGCTGATCCATTCGTCTGGACCGCGCTCAGACTGGGGTCATGTGACTCAGATGTCTTCAGATCCGTTATTCCTCTGTTCATGAACCAAACGAGCTCGTCTTTAGTCCCATTTGAGTTGTGCTGAAAATGACAGTGTAGCATTTGTGTTAAATTGCATTATGGGCTTAGGGTTCCTCTTTGTTAGCGGTGTCTGCATAATCCCGAGTCTGATCTCAACATTTCTGCTTAGGTTGAAATTCAACCTTTCACTAATGCCACGCGTGTCACTTATACTGGCTATCACGACTTTGTGCTGAGAAAAAACTCCTGGGCTGGCATGTGTGTATGCTTCTCTTCTGCAGGTTTTTCTAAACGGTGGACGTGGCTCTCCCTTAGGGGCGGTAATGGCATTCTCCATGACAACGGCGGTGTGACACGACTGTGCCCTTGAGGGCCGCGCGCTCCTCTGGGGGGAGCGTAGAGGAAACACGACAGGGTCAGCGGTCAGCTCCCATCATCCAGCAGGACCCTCCTATCTCCCTCATCTCCCCTATTCCTCCTCAGGTGCAGCGAGGAGAGGATCCCACTCAGTCCGGGCCTGGCAACACGAAGCTGTAGCCACCGGCTGTTCTGGCTGGGCCTCTTCCTTCCTCTCAGCTCCCCACTGTTCCTCCAAGGCCAGGATTGGATCAATACATGGTGCTATGAATTCTTTTGGCACCAGAGTATATCTGCACTGCCCCGAGCTCTGGGTCCGTTAAAGACATAACAGAAAGTGCATGTGAGCAAAGTGGACTACTACATCCAGGAAGCCCTGCAAATGTTTGCCATACAACCTATGATTCCAACAAGGAATTTTGGCCTACGAGTAATTCTAAAAAACAGTCCCACGTGTTTAGATATATTTTTATTGTGTACATTGTCATCGTAGTGATTTAAGACAATGTCACAGGGGGAGGTCTATTTAAGTAAATATAGTAATAAATAAGTCCTGAAACAACTTCCACATTATGTCATAATTTAGACATTTCACTTCATAATTTCAGTTAGATTATGTATAGACAGATAATACAGGACACAACAGTTACAAGCTTTACAAACAGAGCTCTAGTGCCACCTGCTGGTAAAGAGAACGATCACACAGAATCCTACACTGCATTGATAAGGAGAAGTATGTACCCCGATATAACATATCCACACAGAATCAAGCACATATTTAAATGCAGAACTTAGAAGTTATCACACGAAAAATGTCATTAGTGTCATTAAATGTCACAAGTTCATATTGGCACATTCCTCTACAGAAAGTTTGGCCTCTTTGGCAACAGAAAATGTTTTAGTTCAGCTTGAAAACATAACTAATGTGTGGAATAAACTGTCTAGTACAGGAATACAAAACATATTATTCATTTAATTTTAAACAGTCTGGTCTTCATGGTCAAAGTAAATACACCCATAAGTTTGAGCTTGTCTGACTTTTGCAGGCACCTAAACAAAGGCAGATGTGCATTAAATAAAACTACTACTAAAATGTACTTCCTAGGTGTCCTCTTGTGTATCTTGGTGAACCAGTGCACTTGTGGTCTTCCCTGTGCTGTGAATCCTGCCCCTCTGCACCGCCGCAGCTACAGCCTGTGCAAACATAGAGGGGGCTGGGACCACCTTGTCCGAATCTCCAGCTGTGATCACTGGGGGCTCACTATCGGATTGCTCATGTCCATTTGTGACAGTACCAGACGTGTTTGCTTTGGCTTCATTCACATCTTCATTGAAATAAACTGGAGGAGGTGGGGGAGGGAAATTGTCCTCTCGTATATTTTGTTTAACATTATCATCATCACATGTTTTGGACTCGCATGTATTTGATTCTGCTCGACTCCCCTCAACTTCCTCTTCACGCAAATACATTTCACCATCATTGGTCTCATGACATTGGCCTGACTTTTCTTCCACTTTGTTGTCATTAACAGCTGTTTCTCCATTTTGTTTTGTAGTTTCAACTATGTCCACAACCTCCTCCAGATCTGAGCCACTTCTGTCAAGTGGAAGAGAACAGGAAGTGCTCTCCCCCTCATCTGGACAGGCTATGGGTGAGGTGCGTTCTGATTCGTCAGGATCATCTTCCTCATTCGGTGATTGGTCAGTTTCTGGGATGACTTGTTGTTGTTCTGCTTTTTCAAGTTCAGCCTCTGTCTCCTCCTCTTTTGCTGGGACATCCTGGGTGGGTTCAGCGTCACTTTCCCTCCTAGAAGGCACCACTTTAAATGTTGTTAACCCCTTCCTGTCTACGGGTTCCTCAAACTCATTTTCAGTTGGTAAATCTGTAATATTCAGAACTGACGTTATTTCTGTGTCATTTTCCGATGTACTTGAGGTTCCATTGTGTATTTTGGGGAAGGGGGTGGAGTTTTTGAGTCGTTTGACCAGCACCCCATTGGACAGAGAAGATGTGAGGACTTGAGCCAGAGCAGTGCGTGCGTCTGACAGGTCTTTGCTTCGGATGAAGGGCCGATCTGAGTCTGGGGGCTTAAGGAAAGGAAGAGCAGTTGATGGAGATGATGGAGACGGTGGTGGTGGAAGAGGTGATGAAGAGGATGCAGATGGTGATGGATGATTGACAGACTCAGGTTCCTCAGACTCTTTCAATTCTTCCAAAGATTTGAGAGAATCTATAAAGTCATGTAAAAGCATATGTCAATAATAATTCTATGACTACTAATAACAGGACTGTCATTATATTGAGAGCTATTATAATGCGTAAAGTCAACACTGAAACAGAAATATACAAGGAAATGTAGAGATGTGATCAACAGTAATTCCAGGCTGATAGTTTTGGGGATATTTTTACATAGTAAGGCAAATAAAATATTCAAGTATTATGTCCTGTATCTCATTACTACAGTTAAATATTTTGATCTGAAAATATTTGATTTCAAGTACTTTGTTAAAATGCATTTGGTGTTAGCATACTTTTATTTTGATAAAAATGTGTTGGTTTTAAAACAAATATAATACACCTCAGCAGGAGAAGTTGTGGAGAGACCTAAATGCTGAATCTGGATAAAAAATAAATATAGAGCATGAAAAGCAACACACAAAGCACAAAGGCGAGGCACATACGAGGCAGCAAGCATGGGACAGTAACAAAAACATATAAATACATATATTATTACACAAATAACAATAAAAACAATGGCACAACTTAAACAACAAGTATGTGTGCAGCAGACAGGAGCATAAAGCCACTAATGCAAAGAAGAAGAAGCCATCATGGAGCAGACAGGAGAAGGGTGGTGCAAGGAGCAGAGGCAAAGGAGAAGCAACCCTCAAGCAGCCCCTCCAGGTAACACACAGTCTGCAAGCAGGAGACACAGCGTTCAAGTCGAAAAGTTCCTGAGTACAGTTTAAAAGTGTGTAGGAGCATCAGTGGGTTTTAATGAACCCTAGATGGGCAGTTGTTGTTCTAGCCTCCCGGCCCTCACTCCACCACTGAAGCCAATTAGTCAAACAGCGAAAGCGGCATCATCCAGGAGAGCGCACTCAACTTTTGATTTTGAGTTATTCTCTTAAGGGCAAAATAAAGAACTTAATTATTTCTAAAACACATGTTGACAATTTATAGAGAAAGAAAAAGGAGCTGAGCACAAAAAGCAGGAAAAGCATGTTAGACTAATACAAGGGAATGGACCAGTGGACAATAGAAGGATTTATCTGGGAACGCTCTGCAGCCCGTGAAAAGGGCTTTAGGTCACTTTAATTGCCCTGAGCGGGGTTAAATTGTTCGGACTGATAAAAAGAGGCATTTTGCGCTGGTTTTAACTGCTAAATCTTCCAAGCTGCTCTGACATTTTAATCTTGATTTTACTTCAATCTCTGTCGACCTTAGGGGGCTCTCAAGATGCACTTTTTGCAGATTCAAAAACTCAACTCTCGTTAAATACATTTGATTTGAACTAGAGAACTGCAAGGGGTCAATTGGGGCGATTACCCTTCTTCAGTATTATATTAGCATGCACGGGTTCTTCAGACACTCACCACTCCACAGCCACTCACCACTAGAGGGATACTCATTTTTGTCTTAGTTTACGGCATAAAATGTAGTAATATCTAGATAAATTTTAATTACTCAGAATAAGAACATTTAACTTGATTTGAGTCAATTTGTCTTAACAAGTAAAATTATCAGCCAGTGGAATAAATATTTCTTTCTTGATTCAAACAACAGAAGATTTAGTTTTGTATGTTAATTGCAGTTTTTAACTACAAAAAGAGTTGTTCCATAAATGTACTCAATTCAAATTAACATTTTCTTAATATACGCAACTTTTTGCAGTGGATGAATTAGTACTAGTTGCTTTTACCTTTAGCTCTGTCTACATGATTATCTTGGTCATGGATTGCAATTGGCGGCGGTGGAGCCCTCCTTTTGGTGCTTCTCAATGTATCATCACCAGACCTCTGCTCGAATAAGACCAGTTTAAAACCTTTTGTTAAATTATACATAAATATTTCTCAAAATAGGACAATGGGACATTACCTGTGTTAAGTGGCATGTGCCGAGATTGTTGGGGGTGCTGCTGGATGCACCCATGGGTGGTTGAGGGGCGCGTCCCTTCTTTGGCTGATATGTAGGTGGGCTAATGTATGAGGCTCCATCCTGAGTGCTAACGCTCGCTGATCTTGACTTGAGTCCAGGAGAGGATGGGGCACTGACAGTATAACTCTGATAAAAACAGGACAGCCAGATGTGAATAGACAGAACAACATTTATTTTTAAGGAAATCAATAAGTGTCTATGGCTTGACTTACCGGTTCAGATTTTTTCCTATTTTTTCTGAATAAGCTAAAGAATCCTTTGTTGTCAGACTTTTTCTTCTCCTTTTTTGTCAGATCTAGAAAGTCAACGCATCAGTAATTATATTTTATTGCAGAAATAGCTGCTTTGGTGAATGTCTCTGTGAACAACCTTACCTTGGAGTGAGGAAGATGAGGAGAACTTGGTAAGAGCGACATCTGTTTTGAATAGAAAATATTTATTATGAAAACCAGGTGGACAGCATGAGCATTTATTTTCAGTGAAATGTAGGGTAAATTTTGCTAATACTTAATTGCTTTTTGTAATTTAATTCAGCTCTGATCTCCATTAAATATTATAAACCTAGTTGTGAGAGATATGTCCATTTTTTTCTTTGAGCCAAATCACAATAACAATTTTATCATGGCTTATGCACACACTTATGCTCACACTTATGCACACACTTATGTACACTTTAAGCCATGTTAGAATGTTGTTACCTCATCAAAAACATACCTGCATTTGTGTTTTGTTTCATTCATGTTTGAGTTATCCTTTATTAATAGTCTGTCTACATCTCCAAAGCTCAGAATGCTCTGTTCCACCTTGTGATGTCATGTAGTTGTAGTTTTTAAGTTGACAGTTTCATTTTACCTTTAGTTAACTAGATTCCAGGTGTATAGAGTTTAAAACACAGTGGAGCACTTCCTGTTTTGCTACTTGACATCACAAGGTGGAACAGAGTGATCTCTGCTTGAGAGAAGAAGTATATAGGGTTTGGGTGTTAAATATGTGTGAATGAAACAAAACACAACTTCAGGTATGTGTTTGATGAAGAAACATTATAACATAGATCAGAAAAGTATATGGGCCCTTTAAGATGTACCAAAAAAGTATTTGCTTCTTCTGAAAGTTGACTCTTCACTTTACTCAGAACCATGAGGAACTATTTCAAGAGAAGTGGATGTTTGATCATATGACTGTATTCAAGAGAAAAGTTGTGAATCATATGACAGTTGAACCAAAATAGGAGATTGTCACAGCGATAAGATTTTTATTTTTACCCCACCCTATATAAGCCCATAAAGTCTTGTGATGTCTTCTGCAATTGGCACTTTCAGTCGTACCTGCTGCAGTGTGGGGCAGACGTCCAGGACATTCTTTGGCTGCTGTGTCTTTGGCGTACACCTCTCTCAGGCCGTGCTCTTTCAAAGTCCTGCTCAGGTCCAGTGGTTCTTTAGACGCAGAGTCTCTCAGTAAAACTGTACTTTCCACTTCAAACTCGCACTTGTCACACACCACTGGCAGCAGCTTTTCCAGGGGCAGTTTTGGGTTCACCCGCACCACGGCCTTATGGGATTTGTTGTAGTTTATTAAGAGTCGTACGGTTGCCTGCAAATATAGAAATATGTCAACAAATACAGGTATTTACAACATCTAAACAAGGTTGGCAACTCTTACCTCTGGCATGTAGGGTGTTTTGATTTTCTCTTCTCCTGCCCTGGGCTTCAAAACTATCTTTTCAGCTTCTAGTAAACCAATAGGTGAGTTTGGCTTAAAGCTAATATTATTCTTGTTAGGCGATAGAACTTCAACAGTGTAGTCTGAAGGGTTGAGGTGGTGACTGGCACAAAGGGTCACCAGCAAGTCCATGACTGGTTTACTGTAAAAGATTAAATACTTTTAGGAAATGAGGAGCAAGAAGATTTCAAAATATGAATATATGTTTACCTTCCATGGACAATTGTGTTCTTCTCCAGCCCTCCTGGCAGCACCACAGAGAGTGAATGCTCCCTCTCCAATGGACTAACGCCTTCATCCATTTTTGTAGTTGTCAATATCTCCAGTTGTCACCTTAGTCAACTCCACCTCCTAGATTTTACAAATCAGAAGCATAACAAGGAGACTTATACCACTTGTAGAGGCAAAGCTGGCTGCAGAGTAGCTGCCCTCACAGTGGAACAGTTGGTGCCAGTGTGAAATATAACAGCTGCACTCAAAAATTTGAAGACTGAAATTACACTGCATGACCACACCAGGGGAAATTACTCACTCAAGGGCCTAGGGAAATTATTCAGAGTAACTAAGACAACAACCGTAAAACAAATAGCAAAGGTTGTTTTTCAGTTCGGCCTACATAAAGCAGTATTGTTTACCTGTCCATTAACTGGCACCACGCCCATTTTGTACATAAATTAAACTGCTATCAACATTCAGTTCGCCTACCAGCATGGCCACCTCCTCAAACAAAAAATACCTTGTCCCGTGTTATATTCCCATGTTCAAAGTCATAACACTCCGTGCGTAATGTGGTTGGCTAAATCAAAGTTTCCTTTTTAAAAAATGTCTAGTCGCTCTCTTTCTTCACCTTTGGCCCTTTGTGGTTGATCGCTGCTACTTATCCGCAGCTTCTTCTTCTCGCTGTTCGATTCAAGTGCACTCCGTGTGTGTATTTTAGGCTGGCAGTTGACAAGAGCGTGCCAATCAGACAGCTGCGCCAAGACGATCATCAACACACTCCAGCGCGCAGCGACCAATATGACCCTGGCGAGTGCTACTCACGCTGTGCAAGACCGTTTTTAATAGTTTTACATTCAATATAGCAAACAGTTATCACTTTACGCAATTTCTTTTTGGTAAAGACGGTTAGCATAGGCTACAGGTAACTGCGCACTCTTCAGCCACGTGTCCAAGCATTAATGCAGACTTGTAAATAAGATTACACTCTTTCTTGAGTAATAAGGCTTAGTGCGTTTCAAAGACTTGCCCTATCCATGCCATCAAATATACACAGTCATAAGTTTTAATGCAATACGTAGGCCTAATTTAGCTTTGGCCATTATAGACTTACCTGAGTGCGCAGAATCGTCCCATCATGCGTCCCACTTCTCCGTGTGTTGTTATTCCGTCATAGAAGAGACGCATGTGAGGGTTGTGTCCACTGTAATCCCTAATAAGCACAACCTGCCACACCTTCAGAGCCCTCCCACCACGTGACCACACACTGTCAGTGCTGTGTCCACATACCCATCTTGTGTCGTATCTATTATGATAAGGATGGCGACATAAACATCTGTATTGTTTTGTCTATTCACTGAAACAAATAAGAGAAATTTGTTATGTAAAATTAGAGTTTTCAATATTTCAAAAAGACCGTTAATGTACATAAGCCTCTAATCCTCTCAGAATTGGTTTCAGTTTTGCTGATAAAATAACCATACCCACAGCATTATCTCTGTTTGTCAAACATTAGTGCTCTCTGGGTCACATCTGATTAAAATGGGGGCGCTCTTCTGTATGCATTAAACAGCATTATAGACACGCACAAAAGAGTCTAGACAGTTTTAGTATATTTCCAACACAACCTTCAGTTTTGCTTACTTATATTTTTGCACTATAGAGTCCCTATATTTTCAAAATTCTTATGTAACCACACCAGCCGTCTTAATTACGAGAAATAAAGTACAATACTATATATACATATAAGGTATGGCACAATAAGCCATAGTGGTATAGAGCCATATAGCTATAAATGATGTAAACATTGTAATTAATAGACATCCTCATTATCACCACTGACTCATTTACATACTGTAGATGAGTAGTAGGCAGCTGCAGAAGTTTTAATCAAATTAAGCCTGAGTAGCACATGTCCACTTGTAATCTTGTAATCTTGTTCTACTGTCTGTCTGGGCTTGTGGCTGGCTGCAGTAAACACATCACTGCTCCTCTATGGGGGTTAATGGACTGATTTTGATGACTAACCGCAGAACAGAAAGCCGGTTAGTCACTGTCCATGCTGAATCATCTGAGAGCATGTTGTGAAATCAGAGAACAAATCAACAACACATTACATTTAGGAGCTGTAGTTAGGCTGGTCTTGATAATTACTGATAGCTTATTGTTCAGTACATGAAAGATGAACAATATTATCATTTGTACCTTTGTGAGGAACTTTGTTTTTAATTTTATATAGTATTAGGGCAATGTAATAGCATTTTAGTTGTAGATGGTCGAATAATTAACATACATAAACATGGTAGATACTAGAACTAACTACTTAAGTGTTTCATTGTACTATTTGGACATGTTTGATATGATTCACGAAAAGGGTTTACTGTGATTATCCAGCTTTAAGGTTATTGTGAAAGTGGTATATATTTTCCATTTCAATATTATCGTTTATCATGATATTTTTAGAATTATCGCCCTTCAAAAATTCTTAGCTAGCCTAGCTGTAGTGCACTTTTGCATCTTTCCAAATGGCCAATACAATTACATTGTGGGCTGATATAACATGTAAAATTGGATGCAATACCAGTGCAGAAAATGTATAAAATGAAAATATGTGAAAAGATGAATGATATTAAAAGTCATAGTATAGATTTTAGCGAAAGATTTGGTCAAGTTATATAGTTAATTGCACAATGCAGTATATATATATTTATTCATTTCTATATTTTGCTCTATTCCAACTGAATTTAAATCATTGAAATATGTTTTGCAAGATTTGCAAAACATTATTTTTCTCTGCTAATTTCTGTGTCTCCTTGCCATGTCCAACAAGCCAGTCGAGGTCAGCCTGGGCGATATTTGACGGCTATACAAAGTGAACCAAACTAAGGCGTTCGTTCAGAGCAAAAAGCGACAGCCCAGTTCTGATGTCCCCTCTGTTTGAACCAGACTTCTAAATTCATCAGTGGGCCTCTAATGAAAGAGCAGGCACACACTCACAGCTGGCTGCTAAGAGGGAAAACTGTGATCTCACTGTTTGGAAACTCACCCAAAATACACTGGCAGCATGGTATGAAAAAAAATACAAAATTATATCAATATTGTTAATAACGGAACCATAACCTATGCCAAGAATTTTCACCTAATTATATAAAGCACAAGTATCTAGTATGCAGCTTGTTAACAGTACCCTGTTAACAATAGGTTAACAAGGTATTGTGAAAGTATTTGCATGTCCCTAAACAAAGGCCTTTTGAAAAAAAGAGACATGAAAATTATGCAAATTTTCCAAAGATGTGAATGGAAACTTGCCAGCTCTTAATCACACCCTATAACAAGAATTTATACATATATTTATTTAAAGGTGCTCTGTACAACTTTTCTGGTGAAGACCTACTTGTCTCCATGGAGATGTTATTGCTTTGCGTGGAATGTTCCATGGTATGACTTTAAACTTATCCATCTAGCATGTATTCATTACAGATGTGTCTATTACTCAAAAATACAATAATTCCCTCAGTGAACAGCGGCAACTCTCCACAGATCTGAATTGCAATGTAGTCTCCCTGGTGACAGATAGGTTTAATCTATCCTGTGGAACATTCTAGACAAAGCAATAACATTTCCATGGAGACAAGCAGGTGGCGGACTTTCCACTACGAATGTTGTGCAGTGCACTTTTAACCTTATTGTTTGCATTCATTTTTTTATTGGCCTATTTATATTACGCATCCAAATGGTCAGAGTCTAAATGTTACTGCGGCAAAGTAAAACATGTACAAGTCCGTCCTGCCTGTTTCTAAGTTTGTTGCATTAAATAAACTTGTCCAGCAGATGGCACAACTTTGTTCTTGTGGGTTCGCTCTATCCGATTTTGTGTAATTACGTCACATGTCCAGAAGATGGCAGGAATGCACAGAAAATCAGAGGCTCTGTCAGCTTCAACGTTGTCTACACGTGAACATATTTGTGCATATGCTTCATCAAATCTCAGTGTCCAGTCATTAACTTCATTAACTTTATATTCGTCAGAATAAAGGAACTTATTTAAACACGACATGTTTCTCACAATTAAGTAGATTTCATAACATTCAAACTAGAGTAGACCTAACTGTTACTACACTCAAATACGGACACTGTGAGAACACTCAATCATCTTAAAAAATAAAATGTCAAATAAGCATTGACAAATTAAAACAAGCCGAAATCCCAATAATCCCTATGACATAATGCATGGAAAAGTGAAATGTTTGGTGCCTTCAAAGTTGTTATAACCCACGACATTTATTGACCCTTATCGGAAATGACCAGTGCCATTCGCAGTGGCAGCAGGTGGGCTCGTCTCGCACTTTCCCTGTCCCCTTCCCTTCTTCCCTCTCATAAATCAGTGACTTCAGGATATTTTCTAGAAGTGCTCGCAGGCCATCTTGTGACAGCTTCGAGGACATTCACTCCCAGCCGAGCCTGCGATGCCTATGCAACCGGAAGCGCGGATTGATTTGTCCGTGGCCAACAAGTGCGTCTGGAAGATCAAAGAAGAACTGATGAAATGTTAATCCGACACATCTCCTGAAAGAGTTTTAGGTTTAGGAGGCACACGTTTGAATTTTATATTAACAGAGTCTGCGCCTGAAAACGGATAATTCGTCGGGAAATGGGATCTACCTCCAGGGTCCCCACCTGCTGGGCACCGTAATGGTGGTGAGTAGCGACAGTTATTTGCATCTTCAGCCTGCATCGTGATTTGGTGGCATCGTTTAGCCAAAATACATTTAATATACGGAAGCTGATGAGTTATTTGTATATTATTGGTAGGCCCCTACATTATGACTTCAGAGCCATCATAGTTTATTCATTGCGCAGTAGATCTAATATTTCCAGAATTAAACAACACAAAAGACTAAAATTAGTGAAGAATAAGAATGTTATTTGTGTTAGTTTAGAATCTGCATGTTTTAAAATATTTTGGCCCCTGAAATCTCAATGTCCGTGATGTCAATGCTAAGCGTGCATAGTGACAACATAGCCACAGCAGGCCCATTGTCACTGTCCATTACGCGTCAACCTGAAACGACTTTATATTTTGTGTTTCATACATTGGCAACGTTGAGAGGCAGCACATAGCCACAGGTCTGTTTCTATTTTGGGTTATTCAATTGCTGCCTTCATGTACGATCGATAACCAGAAGCAGACACATCTGGCAAGGACACGCCCAGACTTATTCCGTCCCCATTCACTGGTTTATGGCCGTGCGTTCTCACCCTTTACTCAGCGCTATTCTCCATTTTGGTAAGGCAATGGCCACTACATTTTGTTGAGACTGGGAGAAAACGGACGATGCTACGGAGGCGCTTGTTATTAGCCGAAAGACATCTTGACCACCGCTTAAGGACCTGTGGCGGCGTCTGGACCTCAGTCCCATCCGCTCTGATTTGCTGCCCTTCGCGGTGATTGGTGATTGGCGTCTGGAGTGATCGAGAAGCGTCCTCCCTACCCGGCGTATGCGTGCGTTAGGGCCCGTCTTGTTTGTTCGCCCGTGGGATGCGTCGTGTCTTTACCAGTGGCGAATCTCGAGGCTATAAAGACAACATGTGCGCATCTATTTGGCCGAGATAATTGGAGTTTTTAAGTGCCCAAAATATCACGGAGACGTCCTCAACATGGCGACAGCTGCTGCGGTGCCTCTGGTTCGTGCTCAAACCGCGACACTCGAGGTATAGTCTGTCTATCAAATTGGCACTAGCTGTCATTCTCTTTGTTTACCATAGATTCTCTTAGTAACCCTATTGTGCTTTTTATTTTACATAGGCTAATCCTGGTTTATATCAATGCCCTCAAATAACTACATTGACAGAGATAGTGTTTTTGTCACGAGAGCAAATTATTGATGCATCCTAATTATTGTACATAACTCATAGTGCGTGTCTATGTGTCCGTGTTCATATGTTACAGCTCGTCTAACACACGCTGTTTACATCCCATGGCGACTGTAGTTGCCATTAGCTTTTTGACTCTGTCCACCGTCTGACAAAAGGGCAAATTAAATATTAAAATATGCCCAGAATAACTTGGCATATCTCATATAAGCCCATATTTTATTTATATTTTTATTACAGATTTACGATTTTGTGAATGGACTTAAAAAACGAAAATATCGATAGGGTGTCGAGTACTGCTTTCAGCACCATGGACAGAGAAACATTGCCGAAAGCTCGCGTTCTGTTCAGTAACTTGTGAACCGGTGAGTTTAGGCCTGTAGTTAAAACATGTGACCACTCTGCTAGATGTCAAAATATTAAAGCAGATTGTTCTCGTCCTGGGGTGGCTGTAGGAGTGTGAACGCTGTCAGCTGCTCTAACACGTGGACTCTGAGTTGTCAGTGTCTGGATACATGTATGTGACTGTTATCTGCTCCTTTGAGTGTGTGGTTCGGGTCTCACGGCCTGTTCAAAGATGACAACACTAATATTTAAGGTGGGTGAGGGCTCTGCTGCTTTCAACCTGCACCAACCAGCTGAATCACAGTTCTATAAGGATGGTCCCAGTATTCAATTAAGTACCAGGATATGCATGAGAGATTCTGAGGAACACCAGTCACAGATCACCAGGATTTAACAATTAGAATTTGGTGCTTTGTTAAAGGGCCCATATTACACTATTTTCTGTCTATGTTCAAATAGTGTTTCCTCATCACAAACATACCTGGAGTTGTGTTTTGTTTCATTCACACATGTTGAAAACACAAACCCTGCATATATAGGCTGAGTTCTTCTCCCAGACAGAAGGCAGTCTGTTCCACCTTGTGATGTCATGTGGTGTCACTAGAATTGTTTGAATAATTTCCACAGAATTTCCTATCTCTATGGAACTACAGGGAAAAGGTAGTTGTTAATTTGAAAACTACACACTACATGACATCACAAGGTGGAACAGATAATTTTGAGTTTTGGGGTTGTAGACAAACTAATAATAAAGGGTTAACATGTGTAAATGAAACAAAACTGAACTTCAGCTATGTTTATGGGTTAACAACATTATAACAAGGCTTAAAGCTCACAAGAGTGAATTTTGCATAATTTAAGACCCTTAAGTTCACAACACGGCTCTCAAAAGGTCAAGACATTACTGACCAATGTCGTGAGTAGGATTTACAGGATGTACTCTACAGTGTCTCATAAGGGACAATAATATGCCTTGGAGATGGCACTGATTCTGTGCTTTTAATGGCTCACAAGGGTTTACATGATGTTGTTTATCTGTGTTTTCCGCTGGGAAGAGATGACATCTGTGTAAAGGTTACAGTAATATTCTCTGCTGTCTCTGTATTCATGAGATATCACAATTTTACTAATTTGTCAATTAGCAAAGGCTAAAGTTATATTATTTATTTATCTAATGAGGGTTAGAGTAATAGAGGGTTAGAGCAATGCGTTAAGCATCCACGACTACAAGAACCATGAGAAGGTCTTAAACTCTAGGGTTTACAGTGTGGAGATTGCATGGAGTTTTCTCTGTGCCTTTGTAGGTTTTCTCTGCATGCTCATATTTCCCCTACCATTAAAATATGTTCTATACAGTCCCCTCTGGGGCTGGGTTATCCCTGTGAAAGAGATTCTGAATCTCATCTGAACTCTCCTGGTTAAGTAAAGGTTACATTTTTTAGATTAGCTGGTTTCTGATTGCAAAAAGGGAGAAGATGACAAAAATAATAGTATAGTTGGGATTACTTGACAAATGTGGGAGAAGCGTAGTATTAGCAATTGATTTCAAATCTAAACTTGGGTCTTATGTCTCAAAACATCAGATGTGTTGTAACTAGAAGCTGTCTATATTCTACACTGTATGTTTTAAGCATATTCATCATCATTATCATCATCATCATCAAAATTTATTACAGACTCATAATCCAGAGTTAAAATGTAATGTATCTATGATTCATCCTCTTTTTTCAGTTATAAAACAGGCTCCAGAGTCCAGTTAGAAGCATCAGTCCATTGTGTCTCAAATTGGTATTAGTCACCACAGCATCTACATGTGGAATGTGCTGCTGTTTGCTTCAGTGGGATCTTTAAAAGGTTGAACTGTCCATATTGTCTGAGTAGGCCTTGTTAATGCCAATGTGTCACATGGGTCATGTTACCTTCTCCTTTATGTGTGCCCTCACCTTTATGTTCTCCTGATGTTCATGATGGCGTATTGGCCTGAAGCGTTTTGAGACTATATATTTATAGACAGTCCTATGTAAAGTACTGGCCCTCACCCTGACCTGTTTCCTCACTGCAGCAGCCTGCCCCAGCTGAGCCTCTCGCTGCCCTGTGAAGGAGCACGATGACAAGATGGCACAGCTGCTTGTACCGCCCGGACCTGACAGCTTCCACCCCTTCGCCCCCGAGTCGTTGGCCGCCATCGAAAGGCACATCGCCGAGGAGGAGGCTCGGAGACCACGGGTGGAGCGCCGCAGTGACAACGACGATGAAGACGGCCCTAAGCCCAACAGTGACCTGGAGGCTGGCAAGAAACTGCCCTTCATCTACGGAGATGTGCCTCCTCATCTGGTGTCCACTCCACTGGAGGACCTGGACACCTACTACAGCAATCAAAAGGTCTGACACCTCTGCTGTTAGCAATGATTTGATCAAACTAGACTGCTAGTCCTTACCATTTGAACGGTGCTGTGACAAGCACAGCTATATCAGGTTTGCATGCATGTAGTAGTAGTTGGCAGTGTAAATGTAATGGTTCCAGACACAGAAAAGCATGTTAACACAGCAGCCCCAGGTTAAAGCCCTGTTGAGTCAAAAGCAGGTGAACATGGCACACACCAACAGAGGTGCTAAGTGCTCATCTGCCAGTGTGCAGCTGCCATGTGCCTCCAGCCCTATTCTAATACCAGCTGCATTATTCAGGTGGACCACTCACGTAGGCAGGTACAGTATTTATTAACATTCTGTATTCTTTTGATTTTTCCAGACCTTCGTAGTATTGAATCATGGAAAGGCAATCTTCCGTTTCAATGCCACGTCTGCCTTGTACATCCTAAACCCCTTCAACCCTGTCAGAAGGCTAGCTATTAGAGTTTTAGTGCACTCATATCCTTTCGATGCCTGCTCGTCTGCATCTTTCCTTGGATTAAACATTAAAGACTTTATTACATAAAGGTGGGATTAGAAGATGCTAAAGCTCAACTCCAATTGTCATGGTGGGTTTAGATGGTTTGATGTGTAGACACCTTTACAGACTTTACAGATTTAAACTGTGCCTTTACTGTTATTCTTGGATGCCTGCTTCTTGTGTTCCTTAACTTTATATCCACTAGCTTCAGCATGTTGATCATGTTTACCATCCTGACCAACTGTGCTTTCATGACGCTCAGTAATCCTCCAGAATGGGCCAAGAATGTAGAGTAAGTGTCCTATGCTCATCTTCCACTATAATTTTACTTTAAAATGAACTAACCTGTATGACACCTGACCCATGCTTTAGGTACACATTCACAGGGATTTACACCTTCGAGTCCCTTATAAAGATCCTGGCCAGAGGCTTCTGTGTTGGCAATTTCACATTCCTCAAGGACCCATGGAACTGGCTGGATTTCAGTGTTATTCTCATGGCGTAAGTATCGTGACAGCCATCATAAGGATCATCCCAACATGATCTGACAAATATTAAGAATCCAAATGCTTTTAATACTTAATAAACTGCAGCATCCTATGTAATCCTATGCTAAACGTGAGTTATAAAACCAGGCGGACTGAAAACAGAGGTGTTAATCTGGAGATTTTGTAGGATTACTGATGCGCTCTTTTCACAGCATGGCTAGCTGTCTTAAGTTTAGGCTATTGTAACAGATGTGGCCCTCAAAGTATGGAATATCCTGGCCCACATTTATTATTAAGGTCCAGTGAGCTTCTTGTCTGTCTGATATACAGCCTTTAGTATAGGTAACACAGTGCATAGTTTGTGTTTTGCTCTGTTCTATGCAGATCATTAAGAGCCACCTGTATTGAATAGAGAGATGTGTAGTGCTAAACCAGGTGTGTGCCTCTGTGTAGTAACTGTGCATTTGATCTGCAGGTATATAACAGAGTTTGTAAACCTAGGCAATGTTTCAGCTCTGCGAACATTCAGAGTATTGCGAGCTTTGAAAACTATCTCAGTTATACCAGGTAAGGCTGCCGGCGCCTGCTGCCAGCACTCCGGCCATTTGTCCTCTGTGTGTGACTGTTTGCCATCCCCCCTCTGCCCCCCTCCCGTGACCCTCCTTTTGTCTTGTCCCGCCATGTGTGTGTGTGTGTGTGTGTGTGTGTGTGTGATTATGCCTGGGTGTGTGTATCTCCTCCTACCGAAATCCCCCCCTTCCCCTCCTTCCCCCCTCCTGCACCCCTCCTCCCCCTTTTCCATCCCTCCGTTCCCTTACAGATATGTCACAGAGTTTGTGGACCTGGGCAATGTCTCAGCACTGCGAACCTTCAGGGTTTTGCGAGCCCTGAAAACTATATCAGTGATCCCAGGTGAGAGAGCCATCCAGGCCCATAGAGTTAATGAAATGCTAACAGCTAACCGGCGTTCGCTAACATCTGAGCACACCTCCTCTACCGTCTCATCTCACTGTAGCTAAAGCCTTGATGACGCCCGTGGCTGTCTCTCATGCTGCCTTTGTCCCAAGGCCAATAAAAGCTGGAATCTGGCTCCAATCTGCATCAGATTGACAGGATTCTTAGCTTTTTCAAACATCCTTTAAGGCAGAATTCTTTTTAGTTGAAACCTATTCTTGCCTTGGGAGTCTTAAAGTAGAATGTGCACTATTTGTTTTTCCTTTTTGCATGAGACATTGCAAAAGCAGATTTTCTGGTGGCAAGCACTTGTGTCCAGGGTTCCTCCTCTCCTTGTTTCCTCTGCATGCACTTGTTCAATGTTTAATGTTCTGTGTTTTGGACTGTGTTTTGTCTGGTGGTTGGGAAATAACATTTTAATCTCGAATACTATTTCTAACAAATGCCAACAGTACAATCCTAGTATTCATGACCAATGATTGGCTTTGTGTTTACATAAACTGCACACAAATATTTATGGCCACATAAATATTTATGGCCATCAAGTTTATACATCTAAATGCACGCTTAAATTACCTCCAAAGTGCTGATAGCATTATGTTTGTTTTTGGGCTATTGCAAACAGAACAGCAGTATAAACTGAGATTAGGGCTATACTGTTATTTAGACCAGTCAACTACAGTTAAAGCATGTACTGAGCTGCCAAGAACTTACCTGTATTATGTTACAGTATTATTAAGTTTAAAAATGTGTTTTAATGTATTGTATCATATCTCTTGCTTTTCATCAGCAAAGTGAATGAGACAGAATGATGTTTGTATCAAGCTAATATTACAGTAAATTGAGTTATGAAAAAGCTGTCAGAATCTTTAAATATGGCATAGTCGTTACTCGCCAGGGGAGATATTTGCAATAGCATAAAAACGACCTCTTAGACACATCATATTTCACTAGAGACAATACCATTGACCATCAATGGTCATTTACATCTATCTCTGAGGGTTTATGCTTGATAAGCAGTGATCTGTGATATTCAGGTTCCACCATACTGTGGAGTCTCCACAGCAGATCCACTGCTTGCAACATAAGCTCCTATTAGCAGCTATTTCTCTTGTGGCTATAATTATCAGGCAGTAATCATTCTGTGATGTCCCACTCCCTCCTTCCTGGCCCTGTTCTTCACATAGGCCTAAAGACCATTGTGGGAGCCCTGATTCAGTCAGTAAAGAAACTCTCTGATGTGATGATCCTGACGGTGTTCTGCCTGAGTGTCTTTGCCCTCATTGGGCTCCAGCTCTTCATGGGAAATCTGCGTCAGAAGTGTGTGCGCATCCCAATGCACAGCAACATGACCAACAGCACCAACGTCACCATGGACATGGACATGATGATCCCCAACAGCAGCCTCCTGGAGCTCAACACCACCTTTGCCCTGAATGTGACAGAGCCGTCGTTCAACTGGACCGAGTACATAAATGACCAAAGTAAGACACCAGTGCAATGACACAGCAGGAGGGCTGCATGGAAATAGATCTCTATAATTATATGAACAATGCAGTCGTTTTACAAGAATATAAATTATGGCCAAGGTTACTTAACATAATTTGTTACAAGCGGGGGTGGAATGTACTAGATACAAATACTCACATTACTAGCGTAGATTATTTGAATAATTGCAATTTTCTGTGTAGATTTGTGTACTTGAGTGCATATTAAGCCAATGAGTAGAAATTATCTGTCCTCTGTCCACCACTGATTACAGGACACAAAAACACTTTCTGTATTAAAGATGTTGTGGTTTTGTAATCACAAAATAACAATTCTGTATATAATGAGGAACTACCTGCCAGGAGTTAATCGGGGTCAGTTATGCCTCAGACAGCCTGAGTCATACACTTGTTGATAGTTTCTTGTGCTGAAATGGGGGTATTGGTGGTTGAGGGTCAAACTGCCATGATCTACAGTGACAGCCTTGACTCCGGAGCCATGAAGCCGGGGGCAAAACGTAGCAAATGTGGCAGATAATCGGCCACAACAATAAAGCCTGGTCTCTCTCCCCCTCGCACTCTCCATCAGTGTCTAGTGGCCCATCTGTGTGGCATGAGCAGCCCTGAGTGCGAGAGCAGGGTGACTCACTGACGCCAGCAGGATATCAAGAAGACTGCTCTGTGACAAAGCTATGCCAGAACAAGACGAAGGGGATGAAGTCAAATGATACAACACAGTCTGACCTTTTCATTTTAAATCTCATTTGGACATTTGGGATATTACAAAAAGTACTGTGTCTTGATCACATATTTGTTTTTCTTCCAAATGTTAATGTTTCTTGTTTTGTGAAACACGAACAGAAACAATGATAAAATGTTTTTTTAGTTTATTCTTTATTTGTCAGTCTTAAAGAAATGTCTGCATTTAAACTGAGAATGCAACAACAATGTGTTCCTATTTGGTTTTCAATGGGTTTGAATTGTTGTAAAATGTATTATACTTGTCAGTTACTAATTGGTCATATCTCTGTGTCCACTTCTTTAGATAATTATTATTACCTCCCTGGTCGAAGGGATGCTCTGCTCTGTGGGAATGGCAGCGGCGCTGGGTAAGATGTGACATGTTTTATTTAAATGGCCAATTAAAAGTGATCAGTGTAGACTATTTAGAGGAGACGCTCAAGCGTACAGATTCATAAGTGGAATCTGCTGCTTAACTGAGGCTGTTTATGTAATGGTTACCTAAATGACGAACTTCAACTGACATTTTCTAACGCTGTAGACTTTAACATACATATTTATAATAAAGGAGCACTATGTAACCTTTTGGTTGTGGGTCCGTCACCTGCTTGTTTCTATGGATATATCATTGCTCGGCCTGAAATGTTCCAGAGTATGACATTAAACAGTTCTACCATACAATTATTAAATTACAGCTGGTTTTATAGCTCAAAAATGGTCCATCTTTCTATCTTCATGGTCTCTATGAAAAGGTTTAATATTAGACTATGAAACATTGCAGACAAAACAATAACATCTCTATGGAGACAAGCATTTGACACACCCTCTAAAAGTAAAGTTACACAATGCATCTTTAATATTTCACTGTTATCATTTGTGTTCTTTAGGCTTTGCCCAGAGGGCTACTCTTGCATCAAAGCGGGTCGCAATCCAGACTATGGCTACACCAGTTTTGACACCTTCAGCTGGGCATTCCTCTCCCTATTTCGACTCATGACACAAGATTACTGGGAGAACCTCTACCAACAAGTACGTTATGTGATTTTCGTCCATAAATCATTTCTGATATACTACTTAAACCTTCTGTCAACACATTTCTAAATCAAATACACCTATGACAGCACCAAACCAACATTCTAACAATACCTGCACAAATATTCACTAATACATAAGAGGGCTTTTCAAAGTAGTTCATCATTGTGTAGTCATTGCTGAACCTGTTATACAAGTAAGCATTGCATGCTTTTTATAGAGGCAATTGACCATAACAAGATCAACAGACAATGAAAAGAAAACATTATTTACTTAATCTCCCATGAATGAACAAATAATTAAGCATTTCTAACTTATATTTTCCTTTCTTTATAAGACTCTGCGTGCGGCAGGGAAGCCTTATATGGTCTTCTTTGTGCTGGTGATCTTCTTGGGTTCGTTCTATCTGGTGAACTTGATCCTGGCCGTGGTGGCGATGGCGTATGATGAACAAAACCAAGCCACTATAGAAGAGGCCCAACAAAAGGAGGAGGAGTTTCAAGCCATGTTGGAGCAGCTCAAGAGACAACAGGAAGAGGCACAGGCAAGGACACTTTCTATTTTTAGATATCCACTTATTTTTTATTAGATTGATTTTGTTATCCAGGCATTAACAATCAATAGTTATGTGATCACAGTTTTTGGTAACATTTGCAGAAAACATACAAAAGAATGGATGTGTTTATAACTATTTACAGTAAAAATACCATATTATACCATATTAACTGTGTTCTGATAAGGCTTAAAAACATTACATTTATTTCTTGACTGTCTTATGATGTAATGTTTATGAGACAGGCTGTGTAGTTGTAGCTAAATAATAATAATAATAATAATAATAATAATAATAATAATATTAAAATATAAATATAATAAATAATACCTTAATTGTAATTTGCATGTAATTAAATATAATGTTATAATGAAACAGCGTTACAGTCAATGCAGAAAACTGATTCTGTATGTAGGATCTAAAATCTTAAAATGACCTTATAATGACCTTAAGCAAATTTCACAATTGCCATCGTAATTAATGATTCAAATCTAAAGTTTAAACCTGTCACAATAAATACTAATCAGTTATCACTTATCGTTCAATACATGTTAGATGGAACAATAATTTTTGGGGGTCAGTATTTTTTGCTAGTACTTCTTTTTTGTACTAGTGGGGAACTTTAAATTACCTTTTAATACTATGATTCCAGCTAATGAGGGTTGAATAAGTAACTTCTATATTTTATTAAAGATGCAAATAATAAAAATAATCTGCATCTGCAGTTTATTTATTGCATCTCATGTTTTTAAGGATATCGTCCATTTAGAATAGTTTTTAGGGGACAATCTGGCTTTAGGTTAATTTTGTCTGTAGCATAACATACTTTTATTCTTATCATTCATCGTCTTTCTTCAGCAATGTATCACACTTCAAAATTTGATATCGTCACAGGCCTGCATCTTTTGAATTGTAAAAAGTGCTCAAAATGGCGCCTTAAAAAACAGAAGGCTGGAATCCATGAATAGTTTACTCTTACAAGCTCTCTGTGAGCCGCCTACAAATATACAGTTACTAAAGGCTAAACACATGGTAGATGCCTTGTAAACATCTTATAATAATGAACCATTTAGTAGTGAAAAGAGGAAGGAAGAATGGGCTTCTTTAAGACAAATATAAGGACTGTTCATTCTTCATCACAGTCTTTGTAACCCATGGCAACAGAGGATTTACTGTCCGGGCGACTGACACCTCTCGGTCTTCCCTTGGGGGCTAGGAGTCCTCATGTGACCTTCTGGAGAGAAAATTAGCATCTGTCTTGGACACAAATAAAGCAAAGGATAAACATATTTTCAACTGCGATAATCTAAACCTACACCAGGCATTTACTGTCTGAGTTCAGAGCCAGTTATTTCAGTTAGGTGTGATTCTTGCCACAAGTGTTAGCAACCGAAAATGCAGACACCTCCTATGCCAGGTTTATTGCTTTATAACCAGGCAAATGGACTAATAAAAGGGTTTAATCCTTCATATAAACAAGTGTTACCTCCAGTTAAACCAACAGATGGTTTTGTAAGTGTTGTGTTATTTTAAATCACTTCACACTCATGATGTTTAAAGATTCACTGCGTAACTTGTCTCAGGGAGGGTACGCTACACGCTATGCAGATGTACTTAACTCTGGAATGTTTCACAGTAAGGCATTAAACTTACCTATCTCCATGGAGGCAGACTAACGTAAGGCTAAGGTACGCACAGATGTTCAGTGGAGAGGCAGGCCCATTCACACAAGAATGCTCTTAAAGCTATTTCTGAACAATAAAATCACCTCTAATGAAACAAAGGCTGAATAGACTTTTAATGCCTTACTGTGGAACATACCAAGCAAAGCAGTAACATCTGCCTAAAGAAAGAAAGCGTTGCATAACCTCAACCAGAAAAAGTCACACAATGCACCTTTACAGCATTAGCGAATTGTCCAGAATAAGATGTATAATATTGAATTTTTGAGTTTGTAGGCCTGTCACAATAATTAATATTTCGACTTAAAGCTGGAACAGTATATTTTGGGGTCAATATTTATCCTGCGTACTTTCTCTTTGTACTCGTGGGACATTGAAAATTATTTATCAGTACTATGCTATGATTTGAACTGTTGTCCCATTACAGATACAAACTAAGTACTAAATTGTTTCATTCTGCTGTTTATTTCTTACATGTTTTCTAAGGATATTTTAGGGGGAGAATCCTGCTTTAAGGTTATTTGGTCTGTAGCATAAAGCAGCTTTATTATTATCGTTGATCATCTGTATTTTCTTCAACAATATGTTACACTTCAAATTTGGCAAGCCTATTCATTTGTAAGAAAGATTTTGACAAGTAGCAATTAAGTTAACCTTTACATGATAATTAAATAAGCTTAGTTATTTGTCATTGTCTACATTTAAAATCCAGCGATCTATTCCTACCATTTCAAGCTTATTTGAGAAAGGTCAGGATTTATTGTTTTCTCATTACGGCCATGATCTGTGTGTTCTTCCAATCTCCCTTCACATCCCCTGCTGGAGCTGTTATCCTTCCCACACAACCGTGGTTTATCAGGCTGCTGCACATTTAGATTTGTAATGCTGATTTGGCTGTAGTTGCCAAGATGCACAACATAATACTGTAGATGCTACACCTACAGTTTTGTTTACTTCTCCAAATAAATCTCCCAATACAATGGAAAGACTTGTGAGAAATGTATATAGTATTATTATCTGAATTATTAGTTGCACCGTCCCATACTGCCAAATCAAGTTTGTATTTAGTTAGTTAGTAATTAGGCCTGTCATGATAATTACTATATTATCATTCATTCCATGGTAGATGGAATAGTAATTTTGGGGCTATAGTTTGTGGGGACTTTTTTGTAATTTTTTTGTTCTAAGATCAAATCTGAGCTGTAAATAATTGAACTGATCATTTCTGTGACTCATTATAGATACAAACTTCATTGCAGTTTGTGTTTTTAACCATATTTTACCGTTTATTAGGTTCTGGAGGATAATTCTACTTAAGGGTTATTTTGTCTGTGGCGTAAATTAGTTTAATGTCTATATTTTCTTCAGCAGGATATCACACTTCAAAATGTGTGACAGGCCGACTGTTAATGGAAATAAAACTTATTGTGGCTCTGAATCTGTTGTAGTAAGAAATAAGGTATATGATGGAAATGTTTACAGTATTGTATATGCAAATGAGTTGAAGCAAAGACTAATAGTAGTGGATGACTCATTAAAAGTTTACTCAAATCTGAAATAATCTAGAGAATTGTGTTGATAAGTTAAAAACATGGTCCATTTTTAGAAGGTTTCTCAGGCTTGTTTGGCTGCTCATGCCCTGCTCTCAGCTGCCAGGCTCTCCTCCACTCTCGTCTGCAAGAAGCTATGCGATAGGCACCGTTACCATGACAACTGTGTTTGTGCTCCTATTGGTTGGCAGGTTGCCGCGGCAGCAGCCACCGAGAGCGGCGAGTACAGTGGGAGAGGGGGCCCCACCTCGGAGTCCTCCTCGGGGGCGTCTAAGCTCAGCTCTAAGAGTGCCAAGGAGCGACGCAACAGGCGCAAGAAGAGGAAGCAGAGGGAGGAGGAGGAGGAGAGGGGCGTCCGAGACAAGTTCCACAAGTCTGAGTCTGAAGACAGCATCAAGAGGTCCAGTTTCCGCTTCTCCATAGACGCCAACAGACTGTCATATGAGAAAAGATGCTCTTCACCCAACCAGGTACAACTTTACAACTGTTTCAGTAATAGTAATATACAAGTTTATTTTGTTTTGCCTATATACTCCATCCCTCAAAAATATGCTGAGGAATTTAAATAAAAATCTGTAATAAATAAATAAAGTAATTCTAAATAATGAAATTCAAATTAATACAATATTGAAAATTAAATCAATAATATAACAAAGGAATATGAATAATAAAAAAGAAAAATGACAATAATGCATAATCAAAACAATAACAAGTGGGCCAAGACATTTAATTTAAAATTAAATATTTTGTGAAAGAAAATTATGGACATGTGAAGTAAAATGATGAAAACCTGTACAGTGCTCACACTTTTATACTTGTAATTTTGTACACACTTGACCACTCTAAAAAACTATAATTACAAAAAAAATGTGTTTAAAGTAAAAGCTATTCTATAACATGCCCTCTCTGTGTGTCAGTCTCTGCTCAGTATTCGGGGGTCTCTCTTCTCCCCCCGGAGGAACAGCAGAGCCAGCCTGTTCAGCTTTCGTGGCCGGGCTCGTGACATGGGCTCGGAGAATGACTTTGCGGATGACGAGCACAGCACGTTTGAGGAGAACGACAGCAGACGGGGCTCTCTGTTCCTGCCACGGCGGTTGGAGCGTCGTTGCAGTGCCATCAGTCAGACAAGCCTGGGTGCGCCCCGGGTCATGCTGCCCGCCAACGGCAAAATGCACTGTGCTGTAGACTGCAATGGAGTTGTGTCTCTGGTCGGGGGGACTTCTGTCACTACCTCTCCTGTAGGTCTCCTGCTGCCTGAGGTGACTTGTCGCTTTCATGCTTTATTTTCCCATTTCTCTTTTCATCATATCACTCACAGCTCTGTTTAAAGTTGCACTCTGTCACTTGTTTGGTTGGGGTTCCGTCAGCTGCTTGTTTCTTTGGATATGTCATTGCTCTGGGGAATGTTCCACAGGATGACAGCTCTAACTTACATTTATTAAATTCCAGGTGGTTTTCTAGCTTGGAAATACCTACAAAAACAGGCATTTTGACTGTGAGCGGGGTCGCCTCTCCACAGATCTGGCCTGTAACTTGGTCTGGTTTGGTCTCCATGAAGATAAAAAGGTTTAATACCATACTGCGAAACATTCCAGACAACGCAATAACGTCTACGCAGAAAAGCATTTGACAAACCCTCTACCAAAAAAGTTACACCATGCACCTTTAACAGTTTTTTTTATTTTTTTATTTGACAACTAATGAATATTTTCTTCATGTAATATAACATAATTTTACTTTAATTTTGGGGGTAAATTGCTTATGAATCTTGAACCAATTACTTGTTGGAGAGTGAACATTATGACAAGTTGCTTAATTTAAATGTACTTTAATTTCAGGGCACAACCACTGACACAGACCTGAAGAAGAGGCGTTCCTTCCATCAACCGTCCATGGATTATTTAGATGAACCAGGGAACAGACCACGAGCTATGAGTGTGGCCAGTATCCTGACCAACACCATGGAAGGTCTGAAATGAGAATTACTTCTTGACTATCTTGAAGGGCTCATATTACGCTTGTTAGAATGTTGTTTCCTCATCAAAAACATTTTTGTTGTGTTTTGTTTCATTCACACACATTTAAAACACAAACCCTGCAGATTTAGACTTCTACAGTTCTTCTCTCAAACAGAAGACACTGTTCTAGCTTGTGATGTGCTTCACTGTGTTTTTAAACTCTATACATCTTCACTAGAATCATTTAGATCATTTCAGCTGTGGAATTGCCCATCTGCACTGAACAAAAGGTAAAAGATAGCCGTTAAGTTGAAAACTACAGCGTCATGACATCACAGAGCATTTTAAGCTTGGGAGATGTTCGATTGATTGATTGATTGATTGATTGGTTTATTTTGGTTACAGGCATATTCTGACATTATTCCAAAAACAATACTTTAAATATTGCAAAACAGGTATGTTTTTGGGGATGTTACAACATTCTAACAGGGTTTAAAAAAATACTACTTTTGCGTAATATAGGACCTATATTGTACTACTAGTATGTGTAACAGTTAGTAGGAATGATAAATGACAAAATATTGTGTTTTAGAACTTGAGGAATCCAGACAGAAGTGCCCTCCCTGCTGGTACAGATTTGCCAACACTTGTCTGATCTGGGACTGTAATCCAGCCTGGCTTAAAATCAAGGAAATCGTCAGCATGGTGGTTATGGACCCATTTGTAGATTTGGCCATCACAATTTGCATCGTCCTCAACACCCTCTTCATGGCAATGGAGCACTACCCGATGACTACAGAGTTTGATAACGTCCTTAGTGTTGGAAACCTGGCAAGTATTGTAAAAGAGATTTAGAAATAATTGTTTATAATATACCACAATTCATTAATTATTTTTATCTTCTTTTTCCAGGTGTTCACAGGTATTTTTACAGCAGAAATGTGTTTCAAGATCATTGCATTGGACCCCTATTATTACTTCCAGGAGGGTTGGAACATCTTCGATGGCATCATTGTTAGCTTGAGTTTGATGGAGCTCGGTTTGGCAAATGTGGAAGGCCTGTCTGTTCTCAGGTCATTTCGATTGGTAAGATTTCTTTTTGTTTTTAGTAATGAAGTATTGAATTTAAGCCTATTTTTATATACATTATAAGGTGTACAGCCTGTCTATTGATAGAAGTTTTAGCTTTTGGGAGACACTTATATATGATGTGCTTGTTGTTGTTGTGTCTTTGGGCAAGATACTTCACACAACTTAGAAAGAATATATGTACTTCTGTCCAGTCCACTCCTGGGCATCTGAGGCTATTGAAGTAGCTTTCAACTACCAAGTATGGGGGGAGTGAACAAATAATGCCAAAATTGTAAACTTTGAGCATAGAAGATGATCACATTTCTATTATAAAATGTCACTATATATGCAGGCTCATGTCCAACTAATTTTCCTTGCTCATTCCAGCTAAGAGTCTTCAAACTGGCTAAGTCATGGCCCACCCTAAACATGCTCATTAAAATCATCGGTAACTCAGTGGGCGCTCTGGGAAACTTGACCTTGGTCCTTGCCATTATCGTCTTCATCTTTGCTGTGGTGGGGATGCAACTTTTTGGGAAGAGCTACAAGGAATGTGTGTGCAAGATCTCGGATGAATGTGAGCTGCCGCGCTGGCACATGCACGACTTCTTCCACTCGTTCCTCATCGTGTTCCGGGTGCTATGCGGAGAGTGGATCGAGACCATGTGGGACTGCATGGAGGTGGCAGGACAGACCATGTGCCTCATAGTCTTTATGATGGTCATGGTCATTGGAAACCTGGTGGTATGGACTGTTCCTATAGTATTGTATGTTTAGGAATGTTACAATGTCAGCTCGATTTCAATTTTGATTTTGATACCACAATGATAATGAAAAATTTATGTAGTCAGCATTAATATAACCATGTCTAGATATTCCTTAGATGCAAGTGTCCTAATGCTGATCACTTGAATTATTTTTCTGCAGGTTCTGAACTTGTTCCTGGCTTTGCTTCTGAGCTCATTCAGTGCTGACAACTTGGCGGCAACAGACGACGACAGTGAAATGAACAACCTGCAGATTGCGGTGGGTCGGATCCAGAGAGGCATTGCCTTTGTCAAATCTTTAGTTCGAAGTTTTTTCCGGAGCCTCTTTGGTGGAGGTGGGAAAGGTTCTGCACTGGCAGAGGAGAGCAAACCCCTGGATGAACTGCACAGCAATGGCAAAGGCAACTGCATCTCCAACCACACGACAGTGGAGATCACCAAAGACCCCAGTGGGGTGTACATGACAGAGGGCAATGGGCGGCCTGGAGGCCTGGTGGTGGCTGTTGGTGGGGACACAGGGAAATACCCCATAGAAGAGTGTGACTACATGTCCTTCATTCATAATCCCACGCTCACTGTCACTGTGCCTATAGCTGTGGGCGAGTCGGACTTTGAGAACCTAAATACAGAAGATTTCAGCAGTGACTCATCAGACATAGAGGGCAGCAAAGAGGTAAGATATGGTCGGTTAGTATTAGACTGTGATTAAGTAATTTACCATTTTGACTGAGGCAGACTGAATCTGCTGAGTCATAGCACACAGCTACTGAGTGGTTCTCAGTTTAAACAGAGGCAGTAGACTGAACATAAATCGTATATAAAATAGCTTTATGACTAGCTGTTTGCTAAGTGTTGCCAGGCTGACAGAGCACAGGGACTGTGTTCCCTGGTGATGTCAACCTGCCACTCTGGGTGTGGTGCCAATTCCCTTGTTTCAAAACTACCCATAGGACTATTTACAGCCCTGGCGCCGTATGCCTCTTTACAATAGATAAGGGCACTCGTAGTAATCTTCACACCCTCTATCGAGGCGTTTGACTTTTCTACTTGATAGGAGCTGAAGTATTTATATATTGTTCTATCTACTGCAATGACAATGTGTTTGTGACTAATATTTCTTCCTATTGTGCCTTGTGGCTGATGATTGAGAGGAGACTGCTGGCTTTTGGTGTGTGACTTACTTTGTTTAACCCCGTTTGTTATTGCAGCTGTGTTACAGACGCTCTCACGGTTTTCAGTGACAGGAGAATTGTAAGACCACTTTATTGTATGAGGACTGCCCATGTCATTTACAGATAAAAAACATATTTTTCTCATAATTTCAATGGATTGCCCATTTTCGTTTTTGCCTGTTCTGCCCTCCGCCCCTGTCGCCCCGCCCCACCTCTTTGCTTTCTCCCCTCTCCCTAAGACAGCAGCACACACAATGCTGTAATTCTCCCTTCCTCCTCCCCTCTCATAATTTATCTCTGAGCATCAGGCTGTATTGCAGTAACCAGCCATTAGGAATGAGCAACACCACCACATTGTCCATCACTAGACTACCTCATCTAACATGTTCTTTGCTTTTGACACCATTGCTTGTTTTATGGGACTTGATTGGCATCCGAAACACTGAGCTTGAGAATGAAGGAAGACAGGTGGAGGTGGAGAAGAGTGAGGAAATTTGAGGAATGAATTTTGCTTTAGTTGTTGCCAAAATTCATTTGTTTGGATCATAGCTCATGCATACACATACATGAAACACTCGTACATGTTTTTTTTGTGAAAACCAGTATTGGAATGATGAAAGATTTCTTTTGCAGAATTCTTAATTGTTGATTCAGTGAGATTTATAATAGTTGCAGATCGGCAAAATAGATAACACATGGCATTATGTAAATTTTAATTTTATGGATGTTTTTACAAAAAAGCTATACTATACAGCAAATGCCACGTGCCTAGAACCAGAGTTATTTTGTTTTCATTCACACATTTATACACTTTATGCATGTGTCCATTTCTACCAGAATAAGTCTGGTATAAAAGCAATATACAATGTAAAACATTGTTTCTTGCCTGTGTTGTGAACTTTTGCCCCACTGCAAATAAATTATATTTAATGATCTACTCAATACTCTATATAATGGGGGTGTTTTGGTGATGGAGGCCAAGCCAAACAAAGGGAAAACTCCCTTTAAGAAAACAATGCACTTGAGCAGCATGCTTCCATCATTCCCATGCCGTATTAGCTGGGTCCCACGGCAATCAGGGCTGCTGCACTGTCTAGGATGACATGTTTCCTTTTGTACAGCTTTCCTTATCTGCCCAACAAAAATAGACAGAAAGACCCACAACATCCACAACATGTAGTTGTCAGGGTTCAAATTCAGTTTAACCTTAGCAGGGAGTCAAATGAACAGCTGAGTACAGTTTTGTGTACCTCCACGTGGACAGCATATGTACTGTATGTAGAAGCCCTATATGTTTACTGCATGGGCCAAATACAAGTCCTTTTACACATGGGATCAGACCACATGCTGTCTTATAAACAGTGCACAGTACTGGTGTTTGCTGGTAAGCTAATGTGGTTCTCCGTCTACTTCAACTCAAACAGAAGGAGCTTGTACACTGCTTTAAAGGAATGAAAAAGTGTGTGTTTTCATGTCACTGAATAAAATGGGCCAGATATAGCTGGTACTTTTGAAAGAGGGGCTTTTTTTAGTAGGATAATTTGGGAATGTAATAAGTGTGAAACTTTTGAAGGGTCATTTGTCAGTGGACATGAAAATACGTGAGCACATGCTCTGCTTGAACTATTTCAGGCTTGGATTGATAATGCACTGGAATATTGCATGCACTCTACCTCAGACAGAGGCCACATCAAACGTACCTACAGAGCACCAAACTTCCATGATCTGAACTCTGCAGCTGATAATGCCTAAACATACGCCTGTAGGTACATTTGATCGATGCTGCATGTGATGATGATTTAAAGAGCCCAACTCTGTGAGCTACAGCAGTGCCCAGTCTAAAGGGTAACCATGGCACTGGTGTATAGAGTAAATGAGTGGAGATAACAGTGGTACCAGCTCAGAAGGTTGGCTCCTATGGCCTCTATTCTCTCTGGCTTTATATGTGACTTTCTGCATGGTTTCTCTCCTTCGCTCATGCAGAAGCTGGACGTAGAGCCCCAGCACCTGAGCTCCTCTGAGGGGAGCACTGTGGACATCCGCCCTCCAGGAGGCGACGGAGTGGATTCAATAGAGCTCGAGCCCGAAGAGTCCCTCGACCCAGAGGCGTGCTTCACTGAGGGTGAGAGGAAATTACATTACTTGAACATCTGATCTCTTCATAAGATTTTTATAGAACACAATTACATAACACAAGAAACTAGACACTGTATTGTATTGTTGTGTTGTGAACTGTGAGAGAGATTCTTGTTGCCTCATATCTGAACTTGACTATGATAACCTTTTAAGGATATTAAAATATGTTGACTGCACTGTTATGTTCAACTTGAAATATATAACTTCCTGATCTGCTTTGTTGCAGGCTGTGTACGCAGATTCCAGTGCTGCCAGATCAACGAAGAGGCGGGCAATTTCAAGAGCTGGTGGACACTAAGGAAAACCTGCTTCATCATTGTGGAGCATAACTGGTTTGAATCCTTCATTATATTCATGATCCTCCTCAGTAGTGGTGCTTTGGTGAGTATTTCTCTTAGAGCACATTTAACAGGTGCCCTTACACATGTGTCCTTACTGTGTGTAGTCAATATTAGCATTATTTTACAGTGTAAGTGTTATGTCTGCACAGGCCTTTGAGGACATATACATCGAGCAGAGGAAGAACATTAAAACTGTGCTGGAGTACGCAGACAAAGTGTTCACCTACATCTTCATCTTGGAAATGCTGTTGAAATGGGTGGCGTACGGCTTTGTCAAGTACTTCACTAATGCCTGGTGTTGGCTCGACTTCCTCATTGTAGATGTAAGTTTGAATGAAGATAGTGACTGTTCAGTGCCACATCGGCCAAAACAACATGCCATGACCTTCTTAAGAGGACACGATTGATATACAATAGTTCATATTGATTTCAAGGTGTAAATGAAATAATTTTAAGATCACATTTCTTTGTTAGTTAAAGGGCCCATACATCTCCACAAGAATCTTATGGATATTTTCATCCCTGGATTGCCAATATTTATTGAAGTAAAGGTAAAAGGTAGTGGTTAACTTGAAAACTACTACTACCATGACATCACAAGGTGGATTTTGAGCTGACTAATAATAAAGAGTTACTCAAACATATGTGAATTAAACAAAACACAGCTCCCAATCACAGTTAGATTTTTGTCCTGCCCTACTCCAAGATAACTTCTGTTGTAATACATTTTGTTTGTTTTGACATTTCACCTACCTGATTTTCCACTCAGGTGTCCCTGGTCAGCCTGGTGGCCAATGCTTTGGGCTACTCTGAGCTGAGTGCGATCAAGTCCCTGAGGACACTGCGAGCCCTGAGGCCACTGAGGGCCCTGTCTCGATTTGAGGGCATGAGGGTAAGAGTAATGAGTCCGGGAATGAATGCCAGCTCAGCATGTACTGCACTGGCTAAAACATACAGTACATGCATTCATACAAATAGATCTGGTATATGTGGCTTTTAGCTTCCCTTTTAAACGCACCATTTTGAGAACCATTCACAGATGTAATATTTTGTGTATAATAGGTTGTGTCCCCTTCAAAGACAAATTTCTCCTATGGGAGACCAATAAATATACCATAACTAAACCTTATTTTTCATCATTGTGAAACTCATGGATCGGTGTTTTCAGATACTGGGCTGTGATGATGTCATACTCCCAAATGGGGGTCAAGAACTAAAATAACAATTATACATCTGACTTGTATAGCACTTTTTGGACACTCAAAGATGCTTTACAAACAATAGGCAAGAACAACTTTTTAGTATCTATATAATAGAATTTAAATATTTTACATGGCACCCGAGCTCTATAGAATGTAGTGACATCATCTGAAATACTGTAATATCTTAATACACCATAATACAATTTCTTCCCTCTTAAATGACGCACTGTTTTATAAATGTTCTTCTTGATGATGATTAATGCATGTCCATCTTTGCTTCCACAGACTTTCTTTCCTCTCGTTCTTCAGCACTTCTGTCTTCTATCTGCATGATGCTTCACATTGCCTCATTGGACTCTTGTATTCTTATAAATGGCTCTTTTCTGACATTGCTTTCTGCTGTTGCCTGTGCCGTGGCTTTGACCGGTATTTTTCTGTTCTTGTCTGTCTCTTTTTCCATTTACAGTCAAACAAATGTGCCTCCATCTCGCCTCTATAAGGTTTTATTTCCGTTTTTGCTTTTTCACATTAATACTCTTAACTTCCACGCCTATCCGCTTTGGTCTTTCTAACTGTCTTTCTTAGACTTCTGTAAAGTTATATTTGTAATTTTAAGCCCTGTTAAATTTGAAAGCAGTCCTCTAAGTGAATTTAGGAGTGTGTAATATAGCTGGTCTATCAAATCAATAGCGCAGTTACCCTGTTTCAAGTTAAATTGAGTGATTGGATGATTGCATTGGCCACTTACCCAGGTTGCTATTTTGGTAAATGCAGGAACCATTAGCTGTTGTATAGCACACTGATTTATTCTTGTTGGTCTTCAGGTTGTGGTGAACGCTTTGCTCGGAGCCATCCCCTCCATCATGAACGTGCTGCTGGTTTGCCTCATCTTCTGGCTCATTTTCAGCATCATGGGGGTCAACCTGTTTGCGGGGAAGTACTTCTACTGTGTGAACACCACCACAGACGAGATCCTCCCCAGAAGTGTGGCCAACAATAAGTCTGAGTGCCTGAGCATTGTCAATGAGAGCGCTCGCTGGAAGAATGTGAAGATCAACTTTGACAATGTGGGCGCAGGCTATCTGGCTCTGCTGCAAGTGGTGAGTGTTAAAAGCATAAAAAAGATCAACTAAATAAAATTACAATGTTTAAAGATGGATTGTGAGGTGTTATTGCTTTGTCTGGAATGTTTCAAAGTATGGTTTTAAACCTTTCTGTCTTCATGGAGATCAAACCAGACCAAATTACAGGTCGGAGCTGTGGAGAGGCCGTTTTCTGTTTTTCTAGATATTTTTGAGCTATGAATAAATGTAAGGTAGAGCTGTTTCATGTCATACTGTGGAACATTACAGGCAGAGCAATGACATCTCCATAGAAATAAGCAGGTGATAGGCCCCCAACCACAAAGTTAAATAGTGCACCATTAATTATATGCTCATATGCTTTTATAATAATACACCATACACACTATACATGGCCCAAGTATAATAGTTTGGCTGCCTGAACATGCTGACAGCAGGTATCACAACTAAAGCCTGATTATAATATTATTTGCCATATATTTTACACAGATATGTTTTTATTAATATAAGGTCCTTTTTCACTTACTGAAACTTGTAACAATAAGGTTGCGACCAGTCCTGCACACATGCATGAAACAAAAGTGGGCATTAAAATGGGACTATAAAAGGAAATAACCTAGACTAGACCATGACTAGAAAGGGGTCAAACAAAGTCTACATCAGGACTGTACCAAACTAAAACAACGGTGTGATACTCAATGTGTAAAAGATGTTTGTATCAGTGAACAGTGAGTTAAATTACAAACTGTTTCACAAAGGTAATTTTCTTTGTGCTCAAGGCAACATTTAAAGGCTGGATGGACATCATGTATGCAGCTGTGGACTCCAGAGGTGTAAGTATTTTCCTCTGCATTATCTCTCTTGTCAAATCCTATGCTATGCTATGCTATGATCTTAACTCTTTTCTGCTACTTTTGTCTCTTCCAGATTGGCGAACAGCCAGAATATGAAGTGAACCTGTACATGTACCTATACTTCGTCATCTTCATCATCTTCGGCTCCTTCTTCACCCTCAACCTCTTCATTGGTGTCATCATTGACAACTTCAACCAACAAAAAAAGAAGATAAGTTACATTTCGAAACATTTATTCTTATATGTTTACTACTTTTGACAATTTATATATATACAGAAGGTAAGATATATGGATTTAGAAAAGAAAAAATGTGAGGATTTGGTTATACATTTTTTTTATTAGTACCAGTAGTTTATTAGATACTTTTTTTTATTTTTTTATTCCATACCTCTTACTTCATATATTTGTCTTCTGTATCTATATCAAATGTAGAAAGTAGGACATATATATAGAAAAAAAAATATTGAGTGAAAGGGCGAATCGAAACTTTTAAATGGTAGTGGATATAATAAAAGCATTATATTTAGAAAGGATCTATCGTTATTGTAAAATATATGTTACACGAGGAGAGCTGCTAAGTGTGCCACAGAGGGTGCATGAGTCAGTGACATAGACCCAGGCCCACACTACGTAGTCACCATGCATGCAGTCTGGAAACAAACACAAACAAGCAGCACTGGACACGCCCAGGACAGAGCAAGAAGAAGAAGAAGAGGAGGAGGAGAGGAGGAAGAGGGAGCGGGGGAGGGGGCTATCACTGTGTTTGCTGTCACTTTTCAGCAGGCCTACAGCAACAGCAGCACACAGATGGTGGTTCAGCGTTAACACCAGTGTTCCCTGAGGACATATCACTAACTGAATGAGCAGTGACTGGCAGTGAAGCATAAATGTAGCACACAGTATAAAAAACTTGAATATACAAATAAAAGCCAGAACAGAAACAACATAATCAAATCACAATTAATGTCTTTGTAGTGTATGTGATTGTAACCAGATTTGTTCTGCTCCCTTTACTTTGGAGGTCAGGACATCTTCATGACAGAAGAACAGAAGAAATACTATAATGCCATGAAGAAGCTGGGCTCTAAGAAACCACAGAAGCCAATTCCTCGGCCAGCAGTAAGGGACTTATTTAAATATATGTCCTACACGAGCAACACATGTCTTAAGCTGATTGATTTCTACTGTATTGATTTGATTGCACTACATGCTTTACCTAGTCATTTGTAGTCACTTTTTTGGTGCCTTAAGTCAATCCAGGTGCTAGAATTGAACATGTGTAGAATTTTATGTCTTTATTTTTTCATCACTGACATACTATTCTGCCCCTTTTCCCAGAATGCATTTCAAGGGTGCGTGTTTGACTGTATCACGAAGCAGGCCTTTGACATTGTGATTATGATCCTGATCTGCCTGAACATGGTGACCATGATGGTGGAGACAGACGACCAGACCACTGATATGGACAACATTCTGTACTGGATCAACCTGGTCTTCATTATCCTCTTCACTGGAGAGTGTGTGCTCAAGATGATCTCACTGCGGCACTACTACTTCACCATTGGCTGGAATATTTTTGATTTTGTTGTTGTAATCTTATCAATAGTTGGTGAGTGTCTGTCTTTAATGAAACACATAATTATTTTTCTGTGCAATGTGCTAATGTTCTATTTTTTTTTTAACAGGTATGTTTTTATCAGAAGTTATCGAGAAGTACTTTGTGTCCCCAACACTGTTCCGAGTAATCCGTCTGGCTAGAATTGGCCGGATTCTTCGCCTTATCAAAGGTGCCAAAGGCATCCGGACGCTGCTGTTTGCCTTGATGATGTCGCTACCTGCCTTGTTCAACATTGGCCTCCTGCTTTTTCTGGTCATGTTCATCTACGCCATCTTTGGCATGTCAAACTTTGCCTATGTGAAGAGGGAGTCAGGCATCGACGACATGTTTAACTTTGAGACTTTTGGGAACAGTATGATCTGTTTGTTTCAGATCACCACGTCAGGCGGCTGGGACTTACTGCTGGCTCCTATTCTTAATAAGAGAGAGCCGGACTGTGACAGCCAGATGGAGCACCCGGGAAACTCCTATAAAGGCAACTGTGGCAACCCGTCTGTGGGCATCTTCTTCTTTGTGAGCTACATTATCATCTGCTTCCTCATTGTGGTCAACATGTACATCGCTGTGATTCTGGAGAACTTCAGCGTGGCCACAGAGGAGAGTGCCGAGCCGTTGAGTGAGGATGACTTTGAGATGTTTTACGAAGTGTGGGAGCGCTTTGACCCTGATGCTACACAGTTTGTGGAGTACTGCAAACTATCAGTCTTTGCAGATGCACTAGACCCACCTTTACGAATACCTAAACCCAACATGGCTGCACTTATCTCTATGGACCTGCCTATGGTTAGCGGTGAGCGGATCCACTGCTTGGACATCCTGTTTGCATTCACTAAGCGTGTGTTGGGAGAAGGTGGGGAGATGGACGTGCTCCGAGGCCAGATGGAGGAGCGTTTCATGGCGTCTAATCCTTCAAAGGTTTCCTACGAGCCCATCACCACAACACTGAGACGCAAACAGGAGGAAGTATCAGCCATAGTGATCCAGAGGGCCTTCCGCCACTATATGATCCGCCAAGCCATGAAGAAGGCATCGGCCCTCTACAAGGAACAGCTGAAGGAGTGCATCCGCGACCCAGACAAGGACGTTATGGTCATCAGCAAATTCAATGAAAACTCCACATCTGACAAAACTGACATGACGCCTTCCACGGCCTCCCCACCTTCCTACAACAGTGTGACAAAATCAGACAAAAAGGACAAATATGAGAAGGACAACAGAGAAAAAGAAAACAAAGGGAAAGACTTGAAAGACAGAAAGAAATAGACTTTTAAAAAATGAACAAAAATGCATTAGAGACTTGACGAGATTTTGTTTACAGTTTCGAAGGAGCAGATAAAATGTGCGTTCGTTTGTATGTGATTGGGTAAAAAAATGCCACTCCAAGAGAGGAGATGCATATGTGAATCAAAGTGGGCACAAGACTAAATGGAGTTATCCAGCAGACACTGCCAGACACGAGTGAAAAGCCTTTGCAACACGCTTGTGATTTTCCCATTGGTTGTTGTTCTATCTGACACAGTTGAGTGTACTGTTAAGTTGTCTGTAGCTAGTGCTGCTGCTACTATGAATCCGGTGTCTTGAATTTAACAATCGCTATAACAAGTACTCATTTTTGGGTTAATCCTTTTTTTATGAGAAAGAATGTTTTATACTTTGCATCATTATTGTGCGAATGTGCTTTCACCACTAAGGCCAGAATGTCACTGCTGGAGACAAGCGAAAATGCCGCGGGATTTTTGCCAATTTAAACAGTAGATACAGCTAAACCAGTAGCATCCCAGTGAGTTACAATGTTGTACTCACTGGTTTGCCATTTCTGATCGTTTGAAGCGGTTTCCCCACTCATAATGCTGAGAATGTATGCAAGCTGACTGATCCAGGCCCACTTATGGCAACCCACACTCCTGTTTTGCAGTTGTCGTCCTCCTCTCCTTCAGTCCAGAGCTCTTGTAAAGAAAATATTGTAATGAAATATACAGAAAAGAATCTTTCTAATACGCTCTTGCTGACAATATATAACAAAGACATTTAAAGGATATACTATCACAGATGTTTGTATGACATTCACGTTGTTGCAGTTGAGAAGCGAGTGAATTCATGTAGTGATTCAGTTTGTATATACTCTAGCTATTTGGGTCCACAGTATGCATCACACTTACAGTTGATGTAAGAGCACTTTTTAATTCCCACTGCTGTGTAAAGCCACGTGTGGCAGTCAAACATGTAAGTGTGTGAAAGAAAAGAATGTGTCCTTTTTGTGCGTCTTTGTAGAAACAAGAGTACAATATGTGTGTTCAACTGGGGTCTGTGGGTTGCTTACCAATTATAAATAACATTTTTACTGTAGATACAAGTGCATTTTTTATTTTGATTTCCACACTTTTTTAGATTTTATTTCCAAACATTGTTCCCATATCTGTAGATACAAACCATGAAGCAATCAGTAGCCATCTCTCATTGCGCTTGTGGTGTTTTGGTGAACTGCATGCAAGAAGTGACTACTGTCCGCTCATATGGTAATATCATTTTAAAGCCAAAAGAATAAAGGACGTATTTTTTTGTAAACGCTTGTTTATTTTCTCCATTGACCTTTGCTACAGTTTTGAATTCTCTGTGAGTAACATCTGTGACGTGGATCTGACGTATGATTGCTCCAACGTGACAGGAACCTTTGGTTGACAGGATCATTCATGTGTTACACTTAACTATGTATCAATTTGCAAAATGTGATAAGTGAGTTTTCTTTTTGTTACAACCAAAGATGTGGCAAAGAAACACAAAACCCAGATTTCCAAAATAAAACATATTTTGGGAAGCGTATGTTGCATGCTAAATGCTTTCATTTTGTGATGAGAGCTGAAGTGTTTAAGTGGCTAACTGGATCACTGGTAGAGGATCAGGCAGCTGGTTTTCTCAGACACAGGCGAGATAAATTGGCAGAAGGTCAGACAAAGGCAACTGGACTACGTGTTTTAATTCCACTGCAATTTATCCCACTGAATAGCTGCCTCTTGTAAAAATAATTTAACTACTTAAAGCCTTGGGAAGCACATATTTCTTTGAATAGGGGAGAAAGAGGCATATCTCAGCCCCAACCTTGTGTTGGAACTCTTATAACTGTGTGTACTAGATAGGGATAGAATGAAAAGCCAAAAAATGGCTAAAATGTTGCTCTTTGATTTGCTATACAGTTTACATTTCTGTGTCAAGTGTGTCTCCCCTATATATTGATGGTTCTGTTCTTCTGTTCTGCTCTTTTATTAGACAATTCAGCACTCAAAACAGATACAGATCAGAAGGTACAATATGGTTGTTTTGGGTGACCCTGGCCTCTAGACAAAAGCAGATAAAAAGTCGTATCTGCCCCCACTCCCTCCTCCTCACCTTACACGCGCGCAGATCCTGCTCCTGCAGCTCCCCTCCTGTTACCTAGCAACCGTAACATCACAGCTCTCCTGCCTGTGATTGATCAGCAGCCTCTGAGTTCACTTACCCACAATACCTTTCGCGCATGAAAAAAGCAGGCAGGCTTCCCTTTCTCCAATATCAACAGGCTAACAGTGGACGCGCAACTTAACAGACGCATTATGTAAGAAAAGGAGGGAGTCACGTGCTCACTTTCTATCCTTAATCAGATCCAGGGTTATAGGCCACTACTGTAAACCCATATATCATTGTTACGTTGCTAAAAGCCACCATTAGACCTGTGTCCAACCATTATGAAGCTCTATTGTACCAACACCTGCTGCTGCGCCTGTTTACAATGTGGTTAGAACATGGACCAAAGACACTATCCTACAGGCTTAGCCTCCATGAAAATACCATTCACACGAATCCAGTGGGTCTCATCAACGCCCTATCCAAAAAGAGACGCAAGAGAAAGGACAGGTGCGCCAAAATTTGACCGGAAATAGGCCTGGGTTCTCTTGTGCTCACTTACTCACAAAAAGCAAGATTTGTGCACACTCATGGCTCAGTGTCCCAAGCAGAAAACGTGCAATCAACAGATGTACTGACGTCAGAAAAGATAATGTTGTCTCCACGTTTTAAGCTTTGAGCGAAGTAAAGGCAATTGATAGATCACTACCGCCATCTGCTGGTTCAACTGTGGATGTCCAAGGTGAGACTGGAGCAAAAGAAAACCACTTCTAATGTATAAAAGACACTTTATTTGCAAATGACATCCTGACGTCTTCTAAAGCAAGCATGTTATAATGGCACCATTTTTGGCAGTTTTGAGCGTCACTTTAACTATAAGCTGTAAATGATTGATTTCCATGATATTATATATTACAACATGGTGCTGAATTATTTATGCTTTGGCATTCATATAAACAATACAAAAATGACATGTTGAAATGCGTGTGTCCCATCACTAACAACCTTTGCAGATACTAACATATGGCTGTAAATTATTGTAATTTCTATTCAGTTCATATTGCTAGAAGTGAAATATTTTAAGTAAACTGAACACATGCGGTACGGACAGCCATTGAAAACAATTAGCAGCAACTGTAAGACATAGTGGCACTGGATGTCATGAGACTTCACAATGTTGCCAGAACCTCAGAACCTTTTGGACTTGTCATAGAAACTGGCTTAAGAAAACATGCTAATGATGTGTCTCAAGACTATAACAACAATTGGACTATAAGTAATACAGAATAACAACAAAGGTTATTGACCAAGTATATTGTTTAAAACCAACAAAGGTAAAATTGGATCAGTTTGTGTGCCACTCATGGTCTGTTAGCTCCATATGGAAGTGCACTTAACGAACATCACATTTGTAAAGGATCTAAGTTGCGTTTTGATTGGTTTCTTCCAAAGTCTTTCCTTTTTCCTCCCCTGTCTGCTCCTTGGCCACATTTTCAGTTTGTGAGTCACACCAGTCTGGATTGTTCTGGAGCAGTGCAGAATGTTCACCACTAGAGGCAGCTTCGCCCTCACGTAGCTGTGCATGTGAGAGATTTGGGGAGTTGGGGAGCGGGTGGGGAGGGAGACGACACGGGACGCCCTGATCGGAGTTTAGAGCTGTGTCCACAGTGGGGAGAGTGGGGTGGTTTTCACTGTCTCTGTTGTAAGAGAAGGGGGGACTTAGTGCATTGTTAGAGTAGGTCAGTATAGACGGGAGAGGGACTGGGTATGGAGGTGCATTTGTGCTTTGTAAAGGGCAGTCCCAGTCGTCCTCTTCCTCCTCTTCTCCATCGTCATCCTCCTCATCCTCCTCTTCCTCACTGTCCTCTCCCTCCTCTGGGTCATTGGTGTCTAAACTGTGTGTGCTACAGTCTGAAAGGCCACTGCAAACACTACTTCCATCCTCCTCGTCCTCATAGGCTTCATCCTCCTCTTCTTCCTCTTCGTCGTCTTCGTCCTCATCCTCCTCTTCCTCGTCATCCAAATGGGGGTCCGCTGTGTCGTTCTGGAGGTGCATCATGAGAGGGAACTGGAGGTTCGGCTGTTGCTGCGTCTGGACCAGAGAGGAGGGGTCGCTATGGAAACCGTTGCCGTTGGTTACGAGCTGCTGCTGCTGATGTTCTGGCGGCGGTGGTTGCTGGCGGTGATGTGGTTGCTCCTCACGGCTCTTCTCCAGCTCCAGCTTCATGATGGTGTGGAGGAAGTGGGTCCGGACACGCACAGGGTTGAACTCCAGGCGACCTGTGGTGTTACTGCAGCCCTCTTTGGTGCAGCCACATGGGAAGGACATGCGGTCCACCTGGGCACAAACGTGGAAGGAAAAAGTCATTTTAGACTTATGAAATGGGGTAAAGTTAATCAAACATGTGTAAAACAACTGTGCAAACAACTGTGCAATCTTTTGAAGCAATAGGCTACTTTGTTAAATGATTTAAAAATCATGTAATGTGTGTTTCTTCTATCAATTAAAGAACTGATTGATTTCGACTGCCATTCAAAAACAATTAAAGTCTACTAGATACATTACAGGCTGATATGGCAGTAAGGAAAGCAAACACACAGTGACAAAAGTAGTAGTGTATTACAGTTGGGCCTCACCACAGATCCATTTACCTGGCACTTAATGCCGGCCAGGCTGCAGGCACAGGTCTCCGGGTCACACATGCCCCTGCAGCGACACCCACACTCCTCCCGGGACAGGCGCAGGGCGCGCAGCTCGTGTTTCTCCTCCACATCGATGCGCCTCACCCCGGAGGCACGGAGCAGAGCACGGCGCCGCCTGGTGGTCAGCGGCTGCAGGAAGAAGTAGTCATCCACTTCAGTGTTGTCCACGTCCAGCTCGTCCACAGAAATGTCGTCTAACGTCAGCGTGTCCGCCTCCACAGAGGACTCCGTGCCATTCTTGGTGAGCTGCGGAACACATTATAAAAGTCTTTGTGAAAATATACGCCTACGCACGTCCTCGGGAAAGAACGTTTTTTAGTAACCAAACTCGGAAAGCTAGTTATTAGCATAAACTTGATTGAGAAAACCACCATATTCACATAGTTGGCAAGAGGCAAAAATAAATAGAAAAGCTAATTAGGAATTAGCATATTCATTTCAAACGTAGAAAAATATGATAAATGTGAAATTGCCATGGTTTATTATGCTAGAAATTTGAGATAAATCCGTAATACAGGCGGTAGGTGACATGGCTCACTTTGAGTCTGATGGCGTTGAGTTTCTCCTCTTTCAGGTGGTGTCGGAGCATGTTGCGGTGGCTGCGCTTCTGCTCCATGGCGAACTCCCGGAGGGTGAAGTTCTTGACACAGCTGTGGCGGGGCGACATGCCCAGGGTGCTGCCCCCCTGAGTGGGCACACTGGTGAAGCCCTGTCTGCGCCCGAAGTAGTACACCGTCACGTTCTCAAAGTGCACGTTTCGACCACGAAATCTCTTGGACTTTTGCTGCAGAGAAGCTGGGGAGGAGTGATAGTACTTTAGCCAACAAAATAAGTTAATGTAAGGATGCAGAGACTAAACACTTCATCATATGTGCATCATATGTAATACCATTGTTATTTAAAATGATTAGAAACTATTTTCATTCTGTAGTAGACCCTGTCAGCTCAGTAGTCACGTGATCTTACAGTTGAGCAGTCCAGATGGCACAGGATGGTTGAGACTGTCGCTGCTGTTGCCGCTGTCACTGCAGGACACCTCATCATCAGAGGCAGGCGTGGACACATGTGAGGAGGGGCCCTCTTCATGTTTCCTCTTCAAGATTCCACTGATCATGGTGCTCCGCCCACTGGTCACACCTGTACAGGTGAAGGCATACATCCCACTTTTCTTCACTTTCCTCATTTAAGAAGTATGACTTTTTCAAGGCCAAACAAACAATATATGCTAATTTTAGCTCTGTGACTCATGATGATGTGTCTTGAGAAATCTAAGGAGCACATTTACACTGCTCATAGCATCAGGAAGTGACCTTGGATTAGTCAGCATTATGAAATAAAATCTTCAGTGTTTTTTGTTTAATTGGGAAACCTCCTACTCTCCACCAGATCTCATTATATCTCATGGATCCCTCATGGAGCCTGGTAAAAAAATACAGCAACTATGTGTTGCTGTTCTATTGAACATTTTCTGAATTTGTATGAATGCTATAGCACTTCTTTGTGGTGGCTGCTTGGGAGCTGGACTGGTATAGGATTACATCATATGCAGTAGAGCTGAATGCCGGTCCAAGGCACCACTTCCTACTTCCATAAGCAAAGACCTCCTCTTTCCCCTGCTAGCCTGCTACCCCCTTACTTCTTTATTTTGAATCATTGGCCTCACTCTCCTTCAGGAATTAAAACTCTGCATAATTACTGTACAAAGCTGTATCTTTTAATTGTAGTCTATTTCCTGGACACATCTTTTAACCTGTCCGCTTTAAATCAGTTCTCACGTGTCAGCATGCATGGACTACCTCCCTCAGCTTAGTTGCACATCCTAAACAGTAACAGGGGAATTCTTATTGACAAACCTCACACAGCATCAGCAGAAGCATTGACATCATTCATAGATCAGACCCAGAGACTAATTATAATCCTTTTTAAACAATGCCACTGACCTGTTTCGTGGTTTAGGTCTTCAAGAAGTCGATGGCTTTCTGTACTCTGCATCAACCAGCTTCCACTAGCAGCCAAACATCCCCATGTGTCGTGATGATGCAGTGAGCGCTGCCATGATGCTTGCCTTCCTCTCTCTCTCTCACTCTCTCTCCTCTCTCTCCCTCTCTCTCTTATACTGCTACACTGTCTGCTTGCCCATTTGCTCTCCCTTTCCCTTCCTCCCTCTCCCCTCACAAAGACTTGTTAGCTGTGCTGCTGCTGCTGCTGCTGCTGCCGACTGGAGCACTGAAGCCTGACTGAGGTGAAGCAAGCCCCCTTTGAGATCATAAAGAGAGGAAGGGGGAGGATAGGATGGCTGCATGGACTAGGAGGGGGGTGGAAAGTATAAATTTGATGTTGTGAAATACCTTGAATAATATCAAACTTAACAGTCAAAACTGAATCATAATTGGAATTCTTCAAGTGACACTAATTTATCTGAAAGCTACACTTTTTTTTTTATAGTGAATAGATCCACCAAATGTTAGCTCAAAAAGGAACGCTGTAAGTCATGAAAGATTGAACACATGCAGTTGCTATGTGTAATTGGTGCGGATTATGTCAAAACCTCAGCCAGCCTGCTTTAAGTAAGGTGTTCATGTGCTGAGTTTTAAGAGATCGTTTTGACTTCAACCTTGTTTGTTAAGATGCAGTTGAAGTGTTCTGATCACCTAAACCTGCACAAACATATGTAGACAGAACAAAACAATGAATGTTGTTGCATAGTTTTTAGTAGATTGAGCCACTGCGGTGCACACAAGCTGTCCCCACTATAGTTTAGGAGCCAATTTAATTAACAATGTGTGGTATGTCCTCAGATGATAGCACTGGCAAGATGAAGTAAAACTCATTAACTCCCCATGTTTTTTCATATCGAACAAAACTGTTTACTACCTGTAGCAGCAAATGCATGTACAAAACTTGTTATATTTAGAAACATTACAGGAATGAAAAAGGCAACACCAAGCTTTGGTTTTATATAAATAGTTAAAAAAACAACCCCCCCCCCACACACAAGCCCCTAAACATTGTTGCTATAGCGATACTGAATGTTCTGCCTTTCTATTTCATCACTACTTGGAAAATATCAGTAATGATGCCCTAACCTTGAGCTTGCATGTTCTATTCACATACACAGAGATTTCATGCGTGCTCCTTTCATTTGTTCACCAGAATGAATTTTTCTCCTCCTAAATTCTCACTCACTCGTCTTAAAATAGTTTCAGCCTCTGATTAGCCATGGAATATTTTGGAGCTACTTATCGTGTAAAATGGCTTGTCACTGTTGCACCTTTTGCTCTCTTTCCTTTCCTTCGAGGTGGAACATATTTTACTGTGCATCAAATTTAGAGTATGCTTTCTGCACTAAAGAGAGGTAGTAAAGATACAGGTAGCTTCACATTTATGGCTTTTGAAATGCATAAATCACTAAACAATACAGTGGGTGTCATCACTGCTGTTTAAATGCATGCACAGGTACTCAAGATGTGTTTACGGTGTGGTGAAAGTACAATTTCAGTTGGCTGTTATCTGCTATGTTCAGAGTTGCCTTGTTTTCTCTCGCCAAGGATGGAGTGGCAGTGTGCTGGAGAGACAGAGCAATCCTTCCAATCAGCTTCCATGGCAACGAGCCATGAGAGAGAGGGAGGAGGGGGAGGAGGGGAGGAGGGGAGGAGGAAGGGGGGGGGGGGGGGGGGCAGAAAGCAAGAGGGGTTTTGAGGGGGAGGTGGGGGCTGGGATGTGCTGGCTCTCCCTAATGGTGAAGCAAGCAAGCGAGTGAGTGAGTTAGGGCTGCATTTTCAGTATCATGTGTGTATGTGCTTGGAAACCTGAACAATGGGTGAAAGAAGACAACTAGTTATTTAAGTATATTTCATAAACCTCAACATATGTAATGTTCATTGGGCTATTTTACATTCTGCACGGACGTTGTTCCTTAAGGTCAATAAAGGACATTGCCACCATCTGTACGTGAATGCGACTGAGCTGAGCTTTTACAACTGAAATCTCAGAGCACTGCAGAGAAGGCAGTTATGAATTATGAACTAAGCATTAAGATCTTGTCCAATTAAAGGCTGCTGGTGTTTTATGTCTGCGGAGAAAAGGCCAAAGCCAGTATATGCCATCATTACACTCTATATAATTAGGAACATGGCCACATTACAGTCTGCCAATGGAAATGCCCTATGCTAAATTTACCATGTTTCTAATTGGACCCAAATTGTATCTTATTAATGCTTGAAGACTTTTATACTGCAAGTTAATTGGCTTGGTGAAGACTTGCTGCATTTCTCACTTATGCCCAGTAGGAGGAGCCTTTTATTCACTTATTGTAATTGAACTGCCTCTGTGTCGGTCTGCAGCACCCTGTCTGGGCATAATTGTGTCCCTAGAGACCTAAATAAATGGCCCAGCTGTCTTTGTATATGCTTTTCTTTGGATGATTGATCCTGAATGGTCATATAGTAGCCATTAGTACTATGAATGGTGTTGGCTACCTGTTCTCAGTTTAGCAAATAACTTAATGTAGATATCCAACTAGTAACCACTGTATACAGTCTATGCAACATATCTTTTTGTGACTAACTGCTAATAAACATACACATAAAGCATTGGTTTCTGTGTGTAGATATGCCTAAAGCTAAGCAGGGTTGTGTCTGGTTAGTTTTTGCTGGGAGACTGCTGGGAATACCAGGGTCTATAATGGGGCAGCTCTGGCTCTGCATACTGTCATTGTGTCCTTAGGCAAGGCCTAGTGCAAGACACCTCCACCTTACCTAGTTCGAATGTTGTGGGTGAGTTATTGGATGGTGCTAATCAGCAGTCTTGTTTTCAGCAGAAAGACCTCACCATCACCGGGTGCGGAGTAAATGAATAATGCAATGTAAAGCATATTATAGCAAGAATCCAAAAAAAGCCCTATTACTGACATGTCTCATTTCCCACACCGTTATGTATAAGTATTCATTATTAGCTTGTGTGAGCATCAATTAATGTTCATACATTTCTTATTAGTTTTGATGCTCTACCTCATTTTTGTCATTACATATTTGTAGTGTATCACGTTATCTGCTATTTAATAGCATATCCACCTACTACTGCATATATACTCTTGTCTGTCTGGCTCTCTGCTTAGTTGACCAGCAGAGGGCAGACTAAGCACAAACAACTACAAGTTAGTGGTACACAGAGACTTGTCCTTAATTGTAATAGCACCAGGGTTGATAGTTTCTCAAATTAATAATATTGCTAGACTTAAAAATAACAAGAAAAAAACCTATGCCTACATAATTACTTAATTGAAGATGTTAAGTTCCTTATAATCATCATTTATAGCAGAGGATTTGGTCTTACCACTTTAGTACCACTTTAAACAGTCAGCTGTAACCGCTGTGAAAAAGGACAAAGTCAGTTTTTCCTTTTCACATCTGGAGAGGGTGGTATTGGTCTGGGGAGCATATGGCATCTCTATCTGCCGGGGCTTTAAAGAGCTCTTCCAGCCAAACCCCAAACTTAAGTGACATTATAATACAGAATGAGAAGGAAATCCAGGAAACATTTCCAGTAAACCCCTTCACAGTTCATTGTAGCTTTATTTACAAGACTATTACTACAGTGTCAGCCTTAAGCGAGTTCTCACTGCAGGCGCACCAGACGCATACAGTGGTGCCCAGTGGCCCTATCATATGACCTGAGTGTGATAATGAAGACGAGGTAGGAAGTAAAAGAGCAGTAATTGGAGCAGTAGTGTGGTTATATGATCCTGCCCAACTGTCTCTCTTGGAGTGCTTAGAAAGTGAGGAGGAAGTATCATAATGTGCATTTTAGTACTGCGTTTCTTTGGCTCTCCAGGGAAACCAGCCGAAAATAGTTTGGACGAGGCACTAAAATGCAACTTTATTGAGTTTAAAACACTGCATAGAAAATAATATGAAATGACCAATAAAACCCCAAAATGATTAACTTGAAGACCCCGCAGTAACAAAGTGCTTCATAAAGTGTTATGTTACAATTAAAGGAAGAGTCACTTATACAGAGATTGATGTGTGTTGAAGTGAATAAAATGTTAACAGTCGTTTATAAAATCATTGCTGCTTGAAGCTAAATAAGTCAGTTTTGAGGACATCACATAAATAGATGTTCTAAATTATGTCAATTAAGCTCATTGACATTAATAGCGTTTGATGAGTAGCAAGTTTAAAAACGCAATAATGATTTTAATGTAATGTGCTACAAGATCAGATACTGAGTCCCGTCTGTTTTAGATTGTCATTAAAACATGACAGATCCCTCTGAGTGCCAAGGCGCTGACAAAAAAGCATAGTTATCTTTTGGACAGCATTTCCCTGGCTCCTGTTCTGAACATTTTTCTTGCCGAATCTGTGTCATAACTAAAAGATATATTTTTATGTTGTTCCAGACTGTGGGGACAGAAGGATTTTTGGCAGAGTAAAGTTGGTCCCATTTGAATTTGCTGTTCTGTGACAGTGTGACGCCAGTGTCAGCGTACTTTTAATTTGTGATCATATATCAGATAGATTACTGTGTCTCTTTAATGAACAAAGTTATACGCCTTAGATGCTGGTGCTCCTGCATTCAAACACAGGAAAAGCATATTTTATTAAGCAGACATTTTATTTCCCCCTGGTGAGTCTTTTCTGGGAAATCCGTTTAAACCCCACTTGTGCTGATACATTGTCTTATTCCATTAAACAAGTCTCTTCAGCGTTAGCGACTCTATGTTAGCTTCCCCACTGGATTCGACTTATAACACCGCTATTGTAAAGACACATCTATTCAACTAGTTTAAATTTCCCTTGTGCATTGTTCTTTTTATCTGTATTAAAGGGCCCTTATTACTCTTATTTTCTAAATATGTTATAATGTTGTTTCATCATCAAAAACATACCTGGAGTTGTGTTTTGTTTCATTCGCACATTTTTAACACACAAATCCTACACATTTAGACCAAGTTCTTCTCTCAAATGGAAAATACAAAGAGCAATACAAAAAGTGCTGCATAAGAAATAAGCTCCACTCCACACTGCGTACATCTTTACTAAAATCATTTGAATAATTTCACCTGTGGATTTGCCAATAACTACTGAATAAAAGGTAAAACAGACTAATAATACATTATTACTCAAACATGTGTGAAAGAAACACAACTCTGGGTATGTTTTTGATGAAGTAACCGCATGATAACATGACTTAAAGCTCACGAGAGTAAAGTTTGCATAATATAGGTCCTTTAAAGTTGAATTAGCATTAGGATTTGCTTAATAATGTAACTTAGCCTCTCGCTAATCTTGAAAGCCGAGTGGTGGCTTTGGTGGACATAGGATCCAGTTGAAAGTGACACATGCCTTTACATAATGCATGTCTCACTGGGATAAACGAAGTGATACTGTGTCCTCCCAAGTACTATCTGATGCATATATCGTGACTGTTTATTCATTAACAGTGGATTACTCGGATTGTCTCTCCTGCTCTTTCTCTAGACCCCCGTGTATTGGCATTTTGATTGAAGCTTTGAATGGGGCGTCCAAGGCTTACCTTTATTTCTACCTGATCCTGTAACTAAGCCGTCAGTCACCATAGAGTCCTCCTGTCATCCCCTCGCTATCATTTGATCCATGCTTTTCTTCTCCAAGGTAAAAACACTATGCCACCTGACCACTGGATATGTAGGTCAATACAATGGGGCTAAAACTTTACAGGTTGAGTAGGAAACAGCTGAACCGTGACTCAGAATAAGTGTGTTAGCTGTAGAGGAAAGAACTGCCCAGGAAGCAAATCTGAACAATAAATGCAGCATCATCGACCCAGCCCTGGCAGCCAAGGTTAATGGTCTGCGCATTTCCTGCTTTTGTTCAGGGATAAGGGTCAGCTCTCACACCTGGAAATGGGCTCATGGGTCCAAAGGGGTGGCAAGGGTGGAATATGCATTATTTTAATATGATCAAATTGTTTAATATTCAAAGTGAATGCTGTGGCTTTTCTGTTAGGGGGTCCACCACCTGCTTGACCCTCCTGTAGTTGTTTCCTGAAATGTTCTACAGTATGCCATTTCATTTATGGAGACAAGCAGGCCACATCACCAAGTTACAGGTCAGATCTGTGGAGAAGTGCACCTGCTCACAGTAAGAATGCATATCTTTGTGCTAGTTTTGCAAAATAAAAACACAAGTAATTACAGCAAATTTACAATAAATACAGTATGTACTTGTTTAATGCCATACTATGGAATATCCCAGGAAAAGTAATAACATCACCATGGAGACAAACAGATTGCAGACAAGTTACACCGTGTACCTTTAAAGATGTGTTGTGCTGACAACTGCTCTGGCACTGATTTTAGGGGTGTACTTAACTAATTATTTCACTAAAGACATACATAATCAATTAGTCATCTAAAAGGGCAAAGCTCTCAAAACTGTTAAGTATCTCTGTGATCTGACCATTTATCTGAAACTGCATAAACAAGACCACAGCCTCGGGGGAGTTCATGCAATAACGACTTTTAAGCACTAGTAAACAAATAGGCAATTAAAATTATGACTCACCCTTAAAACTCCTGCCATGCCTTCTCCTTTCTGTTGTTACCCATATTAATTCTTTATCAACCAATTAAGTCATACAATTCTTAAATAAGACTGATTAAAGGGCCCATATTACGCTATTTTCTGATCTATGTTATAATGTTGTTTTCTCATCACAAACAAATTTTGTGTTATTTCATTCACACATGTTTAACACCCTTCGTATTCAGGCTGAGTTCTTCTCCCAAACAGAAACCCTCTGTTCCACCTTGTGATGTCATCTAGTAGTACAGGAAGTGCTCCACTGTGTTTTTAAACTCCACATACCTTCACTAGAATCATTTGGATAAATTCAGCCCTGGAATTGTCCATCTCTACTCAACTAATGGTAAAAGGTAGTTAATTTTAAAACTACAACTTCACACGGTGGAACAGAGCATTTTGAGTTTTGGAGATGTAGATAGACTAATAATAAAGGATTGTGTGAATCAAACAAAACACCACTCTAGCTATGTTTTTGATGAGGTAACAGCATTATAACATGACTTAAAGCTCACAAGAGTCAAGATTTGTATTATATGACCTTTAATTGTCAAGGCCTACAGACCTAATTGTAAACACAACATGGTTATACTGTAGTTACATTGTGGGTTACATACAGAATATAGAGACTGTATGAAAAGTATAGTAAAATTAAGTGATTATGTATATAATGGCTATATGTAATGGCTATTTTATGTCCTATAAATTGATTGTTATTTGGAGCTATTCATATGTTTGTGTTTTAAAGCTTTCTTCCATTCCTTACTCTGGAAAGTCAAGGTCAGTCTATGGGAAACATTGCTTCACTCCTACATACTTTGGCAGTCACCCTATTTTTCCTCTCTGTTACGTCTAAGCCTGGCATAACTTCTCCTGTCTAAAATGTGCTTTCCTAGTTAACTTAGGTTGCTGTGAGTGTAATTACAGGGCATGAGATGGGAGGGAAAACTTTGTCTGTGGACTTTTTTTCCTCTCTTATTCCTCCTCCTCTTGTCCCTACACAACCCAAATCTCAGACCTCCATAGCCTCCTGCATCCTCGTGCTGGCTTCCTACGCCCTCTCATATGCCCTCTTCTCTCCCTCTCTTCCTCCTAGACCACCTCACACAATAGGCATCCCTCTTAAACGCGGATCTGGAGGGGAAAGGGAGGCCAGATACGGTTTCTACAACAATGGAAATTCAATCAGGAAATGGAGAAGCCGGTGCAGTGTCAGCGCCTGCAGGCTTGGTTTCTGTCCGCACTCCCTCCGGGCCACAGGTGGAGGTAGCAGACAGCACAGCGTTCACACAGGACCCACAGGGGACAAAGCACATAGAGAGGTTTGACATCCAGCTAGACACCCTCAAGAGGATGTTCGAGAAGCCGGCAAACTCGGTAAGTGCAGCCATTTGTCATTTTGTATGTGACCTGCACTCCTATGGTGAAGAAAAGTTCAAAATACGAACATAGTAGAGATTTTTTGTGCCTTGACATTTCACTAGCCGGCTAGGGTAATGATGACAGATTTTAGTTTAGTTAACAAATGCATTCGGTCCAACTAGCCTCTTTGGCCTGATGAGTTGTCTGTAGTTACTCTATTATAACTACATACAAAAATGTTCATATCAACCTGTGGTAACATTATTCACATTAGATATTATATTAGTAAAACAATAACCAAAAGACTACAGTTTTGTGCATATGCTTATGTTTCACACCGTCTGATTTTTTTCTAGATCTTTTGGTCAAGTTGTGGTAATCTAAAGCCAGTTTGTTGACTAGCAAGAAAGAGATCCCATTTCCAAATGGTGACTTGTAACTTTTTGCTATTTCACTCTTACCGTAATAGCTTTAAGTCCTACTGTTTAAAATGATACTGACAAGTGTATAAACTGCTATAGGAAAAATGGTCCAAAAGGATTTCATCACCTTATTTGTAAACATATTTCTTCTGGGATTAAACTGTAGTTTACTTTCTCTTGATGTCGATTTTGCTTCTCTGGATCTCCTGTGAGTGTGAGAGGAAAAAGTTAGTCTGATGAAACTGAGGTGACTCACTGTGGAAAATCTCTTATTTAACAAAGTCTGTTAACACAAACATGACTCAGTGACCTATTTTACCCTTGTTTATGGACAGTACTTAAAACTGAATCCCAATTAGAGGATAAGTCCATAATGAATGGTATCAGTTATCTGTGGTGATGACTATATAAATAAAAAGGCAAAGCATTCTGGGAGATGGAGTCTTCTGGTGGCATTGGCACACACCCACATGGCTGGCTGTGCACACTGCTGGCCGGGTGACATCCTACACCCTGTTATTTAAAGGCTATTTTTGGAGCTTTATGGTTAAGCAGCATTTTAAAATAACCTGACTGGAAGCTATGCGAAGCTTCTTCAGAAGCTGAGGCTGTGTCTGGTTAAACCTGGGACTGAGATGAAAAGACAAACATTAGTTCTGTTAATGATCCTTCTTATTACCGCACAGTCAAAGGGCTGATTTGTGCTGCGGGTTAGACCGAGTAAAGCAGTGTTTTATCTGACACATGTTTGTCCACTGCTGCATGAGGCTAATGGCTCAGATAATAGCATGGCTTTGTTGTTCGGCTGTTGCTTTGTCTGACTTTGTTCCACTCGCCATTATCCATGTGCACTGTATATATATATATCGCTCTTTTGTACTTTCTCGATCAGGCTGAAAAGGTATTAAGTACAACTGGATCATATTTCACTGACTAACTCTCAAACAGAATTATTTACTCTTTGCATTTAGTCACTTAACTGCAGTTAGCTGCTGTGCTATACGCAGTACAATTGTGTTTAATAACTCTAGCCTCCTATTTTCCTCTCTGTAACAGGTAATTGTTACTTTCGATGTTTGTTTTTCTGCTGAATTGTTATTGCATTGCGTTGTTATCTGAGCAGGTTAATAATTTGAGAAATAACTCTCCTTGACCTTTTGAAGTGGCATTTTAAATAGTAACTGCTACTAATCATATGACTCATCAGAGCTCCCAAGGTCTTGTTCTTGTCTAAATCTTATCTAAAATTTGTCTGATGATTTCTGCTATTGATTTATTGATCAGGTGTACGGTGGATCAGAGAAACTGTATGTTCCCTCATTCAAGCTGTGGCGTGGTGCCAGTTGCTCCTACAGTCTACCCCCTGTCTTCTGTGAGATAAAAGCTGTGATAATGGAGTGTATGGGCAGCAGTCCAGAGTCCCACCGAGAGCAAAGCGACTCAAGCTTTGCAGTGGGTTGATTATCAAACATGACCTTGTCTCAGACATGATCATGTGTGGTCCTCCTGGGCTTAATATTTGATGATGCTCCATATTTTTCTTTCTCTGGCCCATTTCATTATTTACGCCGCGCAGTCATAACACAGTGATGAGCTCCCAGGTGGGCATTCAGCTGTGGACAGGGTTTCAGACATTCTCATGTGGAGGTTTGTCTGGAGTCAAGGAGCAGTGTTTTGTTAGTGGAGGAGACTCAGGCTGCTGTCTCCTACGTGTGCTGACCATATGGTGGACTATTGGAACACTCACCCACACATTACTCCTAGGGTTGGTGATATTGACAAAAAAATGTCCCAATATCTATAATAACATATTTTAGTAATACAACAATGTACTAAAATGTGTCTTTAAATATATTGCTTGAGGATTAAGTATCAGAGAAAATTACCCACAAAAATATGCAGAAATCACTTCATCTTTACCTGGTACATTAAATATACATAATATACCCAATATTCATATTTTGTATTTTGCTTTTAAACAACATTGACAAGATTATTGATCATTTCCAAGAAACTAGCAAACAAGGGTTATATTGTGTCTTAGCTGAAATGAACATTATTAGAGATATTAAAGATATTTTCATAAATTAAAAAGCTTTTATCTCCACATACCTCAATAATACCAGGTTTTCTTTTGTGAAATAGCCCTCCTGCTCAATGATGTTGATGATGTGATGCCTTCATTCTTCCAGTGGGGGGCAGTGTAGCATCTGAGCTTCTCCACCTCAGCCCTGTATGATCCCTGTATGAAGTGAATGGTAGCACCTCTAATCAGGGCACTTATCGCAGTGAGACAAATTACTAATCACCTTTGGTTAATGAGCCTAGTATTTTGCTCCTTGGGGGTCCCGCAGTGACTTTAGTGTTAGTTATGAGCCTGTCAGATTATTGGGATTTGCATAATTAAGTAAATCTCTTATTCTGATATGGTATGGGAATTATAGCACTATATAATGCCTTAAAGCAGCTATGTGGGGGAGCATGCCACATTTGCTTAGTTAACACATTTCAACTTTTTATAGAATGAACTTATTCAATGTTTACGTCAGTTGTTGGTGGCAGTATGTGGCCATGTTTGAGCTGACAACTTATTTCACACCTTGAATCATCACTGTTATCAATTTGTTTTCTTTGGTCTACACAGTATGGCTCCAGCTGATTCTTTCCCTCTTCATATGGCCTCTGAAAATGGTCTGTTTTCCAAAGCCAGCGCAGGCTTAAAAAAGATTAAATGAAGCGAGACATTTGACTTTCCTCATCACTCATCTCAATAGCAGCAGTGACTCACCTTTCTTCAACATTTAAAAGGGAAGGTGTGAAATTTGTCATTTAAGTGTCCAAAGATAAAGTAGAAGTTGGCGGCAGGAGACCGTATTCTGCAAAGTTGTTACCCATTTTCAATAGGAATCAATCAATAGGCTGCAGCACTCTTATAAAAGTAACTTAATTAAATCTTAAATAAAGTCAAAACCGCAATGTGTCTGCAGGACATCGATCCAGACAAGATGACCACAGCGGTGTGCTCATTAGTGCCCATTGAGCTCGTAAAGAATCCATTAACTTTACTAGGCAAAGCTTTGGACTCTCTTTCACTGATCCACATCTTTTAATCGAGTTGGCACCAGCGCTTTGTGTATGACGCATTTCTAGTCAACTGTGTGATCAGGATTTGTTGCTTTACACATTGGAAGTACTGCCATATGGAAGCCAAATGCAAATACTGTTTTTATCTTTCCTGTATTATTTGTTTATTGCATTTTTGACTGTTTTAATTTGTGTTCTGTAAAGCATCTTTTAGTGTCCTGAAAAGCGCTATATAAATAACATTATTAGTATTATTTATTGTTATTATACAGCTGCTTCATTGTACTGTAGTGGCACATTGAACAGGCTTAATAGCTTTACATGTGTAATTTATGAACAGTAGGCCTGTCACGATAACCACTGCTACTATATTGCCTTGAGTATGAAAGTGGAGTGTGTGTGAGTGATGGTGGTGGTCAGAGGGGATGGTGCAGATTGGCAGCCTTGCTTCAGTCAGTCTGCCCCAGGGCAGCTGTGGCTACAATGGTAGCTTACCCCCAGTGTGGATTGAATGAATGAACTGTAACTGCATTATATAAATGCGATGATTAATGATTAATTATTGTCTAATATATGAAAGCTGGAACAATATATTTTGGGTTCAATATTTATTGTGTGTACACTTTCTTTGCAATAGTTGAGAGATTTTTACTATTTTTACTTAACAAGATCAAATTTGAGCCATAGAGGTTACAATAAATAACTTCTATGGCTAATTATTACTTCATAAACAGAACTGTCAGTGTGTAGTAAATAGTTTCTTGGCATGGGTTGGGTTCTATTTTCCAATTAATAGTTTCAAAATTAGGGAAAGTAAAAAACTATAATGCTGGATGATATGGTGATAAAAGCCAAATCTTTTTCTGATCGCTATTACATGGTGTTTGGATAGTTAATCACAGTTAAATGTGAGCTTCCATAAGGAACACAAGGCTCTAGTTCTCTCTGTACATAAATAAAATAGTGATTTAAAACATCAGGGTACTTTTGAACTTTTATTCAACCATGACATTTACTTGTACTTTCTATGCTTATACTAGGGAAGTACTACGGATACGGTCTGCTTTGGTGTTAGTACATATTTTTAATTTGCCAGGGTTTTGGTGTTAAAATATATTCATTACACACTCATTTAGTACAGGATAATAAATGCGCATCAGATTTTCTATAACATGGTTTGACAGCCCCAGTCTCTCAAGAGCAAATGTGTTCAATATTATTCAAAGACCTCAAGGCTAGTCTTTCTAATCATTTATTGTAGGTCTGGCATTATGTCAATCATTACACAGTAAAAAAACACAGGAAGGTTTTCTATTTATTCCAGTATTACTGAAAGGTGTTGCAGTCTTGTATAATCAAATTTGACTAGCCTTGAAGCAACTGTAGTCATAACTTTCACATTTTGACAGCGGACTAGAAACTTATCTGTTTTACTCGAGTTATTTAATGAGAGAGAAAGTGGAAGTTTCCTTATCTAATCACTATGTAAAAATGATAGTAAACCTTTGCATCTTCCTTTCCTTCCTTTATTTCCTCTTTACGATTTGGTTCATCGTAGCCAGTGCGAGAATACAAACTTCCCTATTGTGAGTGTATTTTTTATAACTATGAGTACAACTATATAATTAGAGTATACAGTGCATTCATTATATCCTCTCAGATTATAGATTCAACCTTGGTATCCTTCTTCGATTCAAATAAGTGCAGCGTTGTGTTTTGTTTCATTCACAAACCATGTGTATATAGGCTGAGTCCTTCTAAAAAGAAGCTTCAACTTGTGATGTCATGTGGTAATACAGAAAGTGGTCGACTGTGTTTTTACACTTCATAAACCTTCCTAAACCTAAATGAGAGTCCTTTAGAACAGAATGGAATAGCCTTTCTTTACTGAATAAAAGGTAAAAGCTGTTAACTTGCAAACTACCTCTTCAGAACATCACAAGATGCAACAGAGCTTTCGAGATGTAGACAGACCAATAATAAAGGATTACTCAAACTGTGAATGAAGCAAAACATGACATGACTTACAGCTCACAGGAGTCAATTTTGCCTTATATAGGACCTTTAGCAATTGATATTATTCCCTTATATCTTTACCATAAAAACCAAATAGTCTTGACAGAAGTGAGTCACAGTATTAGTCATTAGTAATTTGCAGCATCACACATATATAGAATTGGATTACATAGCCGTATCACTGAGGCATGCCATGTGTCAGACGATGTTAGTAGTTTTGGGGTATATATATATTTGGACACAGTGAAAACAGAGCTCGGACCTTTGGAGTCGCCATGTATAAATAGTACTGCTCAGCGATCATGTCCGGGCCGCTCAGTGAACATTAGGAGATGATGAAAGAGATTGAAATATGAAATACATTGAGTCAGGACAGAGATATTGTGGAGAGAGAGGAGGGTAGGAGAAGCCACGGGGTTGAGTGTGAGGATGATGGATTGCACATGATAAAGATTCACAGTGGATCAGCGGGGGATGCAATAGAGAATCAAAATGAAGGGTTCATTTTTTAGGAGGTGAAGCAGGTCAGAGGCTGATTAACAAATTATAATCATGTTTCAATAATGATAAGCCTCATCAGATCCACTTCAGAACTGACACATTGCTGGCACATTTCAATTTTTCTCTCTCCATTTTTCTCTTTTTTCAGCACTGGACTCTCCGGAGAGCAGCTGATGTCTGGCAGTTTTGAGTCCAGTTAAGATCACTGATAATGGGGAGAGAAAGGTCTGGAATAGAAAATCAGAACTAGAGACATATACCATTACAGTTAAGAGGAATTATTTGACAGTGAAAGAATAGTGCAGTCCAAAGGTCCTAAAGCTATGGTCAGATTGGGGGAAATTTGGGAAATGTCGCCACTACAAGAAAAGGCCAATATGGTCTGTTCAAAACTACTCAAAATATATTTCTTGTGGAAATGGTTGACCTTTAGCATTCATTTTGTCTTCATGATATAAATAGTAATGCATTAGTCTTATATAGAACTTTTCTAGACAGTCAAAGTTGCTTTATAAGTTTGTGCATTAGTCATTCCATACTCGGACTGACTGACGGCCGTTCTGGACTTTTCCAGAACGTACAAATTTCCAGTGCACCCCTGTCGATGCTGATACAGATTGTTCAACATCCAGAGAAACCAGTGATTGATATGCTCTACCGATTTGGCCTGGTTATGTAGGGCCTATTTTGATTCTTTTCCCTAAATTCTGTAATTTAACTTATATTTTAATTATATCTTTGCACTAAAATAAATGAATGGAAGCCTTTATTTGTCAATTCCATCGCATGTACAAGACATACAAGAAATCGAAAATGGACTACCTGTTCACCCGTCCGTACATTACAACATACAAAGAGAACAATATTACATGGGGGAGACGACACAGACCGGACAGGAAGGCAGGTAGCAGATAGAAATAAACAAAAAAAACAGCATCACATGAGGACAGGAGGAGAGAGAAAAAACGCCCCAGACCATGCCCCAGAACAGGATATCGTTTGGAGTGAGTACACAAATAAAAAACCTCAGAAAAAAAGAAGCTTTTTATGCATATTATTTAGGCAGCAGGTCGGTCAAAGAAAACATCGGCCTGTGCTGGAGATTTAAGGCTGATAGCTGATGCGCTAAAAGGGAAAAATATTGTATTATGCATTTTGTTCAATTTATGATATAAAGTTGACAACAAAATGTAAAGTAGCGAAAAGTATAAAATAATTTTCCACTCAGAGTTTCCTTGTTAGCAAAGCCGTTAGTAAATAAGCGAAAAGACCTGCGCCACACTCATTATGAAAAGTGTAAATAAACATTGATGTCACAGCCACATGTCCTCTCCTGTTCTAAACCTGTCCCATGAAGCCTTGTAATAACCACAGAAATAGACCCAGGTTTAGCCCTAACCTTCAACCCGCCATACCGCTAGTGCTTGCGGATAACAGCTGCTACCTCATCGGACTGCGACTCAGGTGTTGATGTACCCTGATCAAACTCTCAGGTATGTGGGCCTGACATCTTCCCTGGATATAGGCACACGCTTCACTCTTCAGTGTTTTTTTTAACTCTACCTGCCAGTGACATTTTCAGCCTGGCGAAGACAGCTTGACAGCCAGGGAGGAAATTTACGTCTCTCCACCTCAATCCATCCAAGTCAAGTCCCTAATTAAACCATTCATTAATGATAATATTTGCCCTGAGTTTTCGCTTTATGAATCACCCAGAAGAACAGCAGCTTGAATTAGGCTCTGTGCGCTGACTCCCTGTGGAAAGTTTTTGACAGTGCGGCGCCACAAATACTGCAGAGGGAAAACTCTTGACTAAATGTTACATCATCCGAAAACACCAACAAAGCCTTCATGTGAGCAGGAGATAGGATGAAAACACATATTCAGAGTTTTGTGTGTCAGAATGAAAAATGGATCATGGTAACTGACCAGAGCACCAATACGCATGTTCTTTCATCACATAGTTCTGGAGTCTCAGATGAAAAAGTCCTATTTGCTGCAGACGCTTTGAGTTTGTTGCTTGTGTTTGGAGCATTTGGTGCTATAAATATAAATGTGAGCATCCCTGCTGTCTTTGTTGGGCTCATTGCATATCATCTTTTCGATTATGTTGCTTGCTAGAGCTGGGAATCACAGAGCACCACATGGTTCGATATTGAAATAATTAATATATTGTTCACAAAGCTTGGATATGTCATTATTTTTAAAGGGCCCATATTACGCAATTTTCTGACCTATAATGAGCTATAATTTACAATGTTTTTCTTATCACACATGGTTAACACACAGATTTTGCATATTTAGGCTGAGTTCTTCTCTCAAGCAGAAAACACTCTGTTCCACCTTGTGATGACGTGATGTGTTTTTAAACTCCATACACCTTCACTACAATAACAGAGATAATTTAAGCCCTGGAATTACCCATCTCTACTGAACGGTAAAGGGTGGCTGTTAATTTAAACACTCCAGCAGACTAATAAGGCTCACATAATAAGCTCACGAAAGTCAGTTTTGCATAATATAGGACCTTTAAAGATTTTTTAACATGGAAAAATGGTGACACTTATTACACTACATTACATACCACAGTTTTGTTGAATAAATCCTGCCATAACATATTTTTTGTGAAATATGGAAACTTGTATTGATTCTTGTGGTCTGTGATACCAATGCAGTAAATTAAATGATGTTTTTTTTCAAAGAGTTTCTTTTGCAATACACGCGGTACTTTCTGTATGCTGTCTTTTGGCTTCTGCTAAACTCAATCTGTACCTGCCGGCCTTCGTGAAAACTGTTATTATTACAAATGCATAAGCTTCTCTCCTTGTCAGCTTTATAGTGCAGTTCAGTCTACCTTCTGACTGGTGTATGCAATTCATAAACCCACCCCTCCAGGCCCAGTCTCTTTTCATTTGAGTTATAGTACCATCGCTAATTTCCTCTATTTCTGTTTGGCCCCTGGATCATATCACTCTTTTCAGCTTTCTTTTGTGCCCAGCAGTAGTTGAAATATTGATGTGGGTGGATCTTTCACTGCCTCTGTAATGTTGTAATGAGGCCAAGTTCATACCGGATTATACGTATCTAAAAAATAAATGTTTTTTTTTTGTACTTTCTTCCCCAAATTGCTTAAAAAGGAACGCTTACGATACCCAGAGCATAGAAAAGCACACAGCAGCTGCCAAGGAGTGAGACAAGAGGAGAGAGGAGTGAAAGGGAAGGTTGAGACGCTGGATGACCTTCAAAGGAACAATGCCCAATGTTGCATAACACCAACAAACTGGAGGTGATGAAAGAAGGCGAGCGATTAGCTGTGAAATGCAGGCACTTCAATGTACTCAATCTGTGCTATTTTCACACGGGTAAAGACAAACAGTCATTAAATCAGCTCACTGCTTTCACTATCTGAAGAAGGCTCTGCTTCAGATCTATGCTACAAACTTAACTGCGCATATCAGATAGAACAAAATGGGAACCCGTATGCTATGGTAGATATGAAATATAGTTTTACAACCACGTTGATATGCAGAGTCAAACTGTTTAGTTTTTGCCATTTAAACAATTAGCAGCATTAACTTAACTTAATTAATTAAAGTCCCCCACATGGCCCTGTTGTTTCTGGGCATGGACAAGATTTACAAATATTCAGAAAATATTATTTTTGATACTGTTTATCTATTTTTTTTTTATTATGAATGGTTTAAGTCATGTTAGAATGGTCTTACCTAATCAAAACCATACCCGAGTTGTTTTTTGTTTCACTCACACTTGCTTGAGTAATCCTGGTTTATTGGTCTACATCTCCAAATCTCAAAACACTCTATTCCACCTTATGATGTCATGTAGTGGTAGTTTTCAAGTTAACAGCTACATTTACCTTGAGCTCAGCAGAGAATGGCAATTCCAGAGTTGGCATCATCCATATGATTCTAGTGAAGGTGTTTGGAGTTTAAAAACACAAAAACTCCAGGTATCTTCTTGATGAGGAAACAACATTACATCAGAAAATAGAGCAATGTAAGCACTTTAATATAATAACTTCATATCTTCTCTGCAAATTTCTTCAAGTCAAGTTCAAGTATCGCACAAAACATGAATAGAATGTAAAAAATCTACACAAATGTCCTGTAATTTCACTGTAATATTGAACTTTGCATATCTTCAAAACAGCCATTTTGACCATTTCTGGCGATATGTTATCACCTGTTGCTAGTCCACCGCTGTTCCTTTGTTGGACAACATTTGAAGACCCCATAAGAGCTGCAATTTCATTTAAGTTCTTTTACGCAATTTGAAACTTACTTACCACCATTCATTACACCTCTTAAGTTTGAAGACAAGATGTTCACTTAGTCGCCGCCTAATTTACCCTCTCAGTAATAGCTTCTTGATGAGATACTTAACTTGTCCTTAGTCGTAATGTTATGCCTGATCTGTCATTATGAACTTCCTGATTTAACACCACTACAGAATGACTGATTTTGACAAATGTTTTAAATGGCTCTAAATGACTCTAATCCCATTTTACAGAGATGTATTTGCTTTAGTAATGGTAAATTTGTGCAAATGAATCCCAACAACAGCTTTGAAGATGACAATTACCTCGTATAATTAGGAAGCCTCTCTCAGTCAGGCACTCATGCATTTATTCACTCATCTGTTTATCCATCGTGGCCCAGATGACGGAGCCCAGAGGTGAAGGCAACAGCTGCACACGACACTGACAAAGTTTAGAGCAACTGGTACAAGATGGTTGCCATGGAGAAATTACAGATATGTGTATAATAAGGAAAGAGGATATTTTGACATCCAGGTATAAGTGTGAAAAAACCTTCAAAATATTTTAACTGATAACCAATTCTGTGCTTATTACCTCTGCTACTTTAATTTCATATTTTCATATGTTATACGCTATATCCTGATCCATGTTATAATGTTTCCTTATCAAAAACATACCTGAAGTTGTGTTTCATTCACACAAAAATCCTGCATATTTAGAATGCGTCTCTCAGACTGAAAACACTCTGTTCCACCTTGTGATGTCATGTGATAATACAGGAAGCGCTCCACTGTGTTTTTAAACACCTTCCCACTACATGAGATCACAAGGTGAAGCCTTGGGAATGCAGACGGGCTAATAAACCATAATTGCTCAAACATATGTGAATGAAACAAAACACAACTCTGAGCATGTTTTTGACGAGGTAACAACAGACTAACATGGTTTAAAGCTCACAAGAATCCATTTTGTGTAATATAGCCTTGATACCTCATGCTCATAATCAAAATGTATATATTTTTGTGTGTTACTACAACTGCTGTAACATACTATTATTATCATTAACTACTACATCCTCTGCTCCTATCTTTTACTTCACTACTACTGATACCGACTAGGCAACTGTGCAAATAAACTTTACAATGGAGGCTATCTATAGGTATCTATAGGTAGCAGATTTGCTTGACATTTGCTTAAATCAAATTAGTCTATATAGAGCCACTGCCAGTTACCTAACACAATTACTATGGCAACTATTGCTACCTTCTTCTCTTCAAGCATTAGCTGTAATAATTATTTCAGTACTCTAAACTGACTGCCAACTATTGTGATGTGTATCTGCACAGTAACAGTTTTTATTTAGCTGTAATACCTCGCTCCAGTGGCTTGGCCCGTTGGAGGGGGTTAAGTAAGTGGAGACAAATCCAGCACAACTGGTGGCGGCTTTGGTCATCCCAGTGATGTGTTTACTGCACTGAATCCTCATGAGTCATGATTGAGAGCAGCCTCTTATGTGTTACGCCAGCAAAACCCTGTCATATGGAGCTAAGTCTACGTGTTAAAATACAGTGTGGCTAAAGTCTGCGCGTATCCAGCCGTGTAGACACTGCACAAGGATGCTAGTAATGCCTGAAGAGGTTTTAAATGTCCTCTATGTATGCTTGAGTATTTCAGCAATCTCTCCTGGGACCTATTCAAAGCCTCTTTACAGTTAGATGTAAGATTCTGTGCAATACTCAGCCCACTAGCCTGCGTCATCCAAGGTCCTACATGACAATTCACCTTAAATATACCAAAGCGTGATACAAAACTATACACAAAAACTTGACAAATGCGATGTGCAGTAGTTTCATTGGTGGGATATATGTTGATTGTGTTAGCGCTCTGAAGGGGGAGTGGGCAAAAGGATGGGAGACTTTGAGTGTTAAAAAAAACAAAACTAAAACTTATAAAACATGTTAATATGTTTTTGATTTAATAAACAATAAAAGGTAAGATGGTGATGTAATGTGTTAACAGTTAATATCCCATTGAGCTAAAATACCCCCTCTTTAAATGAAAGGAGAGTGAGTGAATGAACCTCTCTCTCTCTGGCAGACGTAGCATGTTACCACTTGGACTAACAGCCACACACCACTCAGAGGCATTGAATTAACTTTAATTAAACTGAATTAATTCCTAAATTGCCAACAGGACACACACAGTGCAGTAATTAGAAAGGACTTTTTCCACTTTGGGGCAGAAAAAGTAACTGAAATATGAAGATAATCAGCTTACATGAATCATGTTCAGTTTTTCCTCTGACTTTTCGCAAATAAGCTGCTTCCTACTGATTTGCATATTTATTTTCTATCTTAATTTATCTTAGCATAGGGCTGCCATAAGAAGAGCAGATTTTTTTATTTTGAAATCAGATGGTAAAAGCGGTATGTTGGATTTTTCCATTTTTTCCACTGTAAATGTGTTCAAATCAAATACTAATTTTCCTGTGTTGATGTAAAAGTTGTCTGTACTTAAATTTATCAAATTATCAGAGAGTAAAATAAACTCCTCAGTTCCTAAAACCATTCTGAAATAAATACAAAGCCTCAGCATATAGCAGCTAATAGTCTGCCTCCTTCAGTTGTGATTGTAAACCAATAGAGGCAGCTGAAACAGAGAGAAGATGAGGCAACATTATGAAGCAAAAACTCATCCAAAAATATCATATTCAAAGTTTGCCTCCTCTTGAGCTGGACAACCTTACTCCTACAAAATGTCACATCTGATATGTAACTGGCATCGATTGCAGCTTCAGTGCTGCACTGCTGAAAAGTCCTGAAGCGACTTCACTTTTAAGTCATCAGGTGAAGCCAGGCTCAGTTTGCCATAACAGCACTGATGTAACCATGGGTATTTGCTCAGAAATCATTGTTCAAACAGCAGCAGATTCACTTTGAAAATATGACAGTAAACTTTTATAGTGACAGAGGGACAAATAACAACATACAGCCAGGAATAATTAGGTCCTCCTCATGTTTATAGACTTGTGTTGCATGGGAACTGCTCCAACTATACAAGCAAAATGTAAAAAGGTGCATGCATTTTTCTAGGAGGGCCAAACCTTTTATTATTTATGATTAAATTTTGTTTGATTATTGTACTGTACTATTGTAGGAGTACAAACTGATATGGGCTTCCTTTCATTTCCTAACACTCTTTTCAGTGTAAAATTAAATCAAAATATTCTTTCTTACAAATCTCAGCCGCCCTTGAAGTTAGACCCCCTGAAGGGCCAAGTTTGATCTGCAAACCCCACATTGGGCACCACTGATTTATACTGAAAGATGAATCATATATATTAGTACATAGTAGTAAGCATTTTCACTAGGCCTGTCATGATTACTATATCATATGACAGATGGACCAGTCTTTTTTAGGGTCAGTATTTATCATTGGGGTTTTTTTGTACTAGTGAGGAAATTTTGGTTATTTTTCTGCTGTACGATGAGGTTTAAGCTGTAGAAGTTTGAATAAATAACTTTTGTGACTCATAGATACAAACTAACTTATATAGTGTTGCATTCTATTATTTATTGCAACTCATATTTATGACATTTTACTTCTTCCTGAGTAATATTATTTAGAAGTATTTGTACTTTTTGCTGCTCTCCCCCAGGATGAATTACAGAATACCAAAGCAAAAGAGAAATTCAATTCCATACAACTGGACACAAGTTTTTTTTTTTTTTTATCAAAGATGTTGCAGCTCATCCAAGCTTTTTCTTCAGTTCTAAACTGTCTCCAGTTTCCAGTTGAGGGAATTTAATTTGTCTTTTGCTATGGGTCCTACCTGGACAAACGAGGGATTACACAGGCATCTTACAGAATGTCAAGGCTTTCTACAAATAATGCCTTTCCATGCCATTGTCAGTGCATATGGTGCTTTCAATTCACTAGGAAAAAAGTTTAAAAAACGAAGAAAAAAAGTATAGATTAAGTGTAGAGTGACATTTTAAAACAGGATGAGACAGGAGGGGACACTGAGGAGGACACTTAGTGAATACTTGAGAAGTGGACTTGAGACAGCTCCCCTTTGAGACCCCACTATGCCACAGTATGTCATTAAAGTCCTACAAGAGGGAGCCACAGCTGTTATAGGAGTGAAATGTCAACAGGCGACATGAGACAATCAGTGTGAAATAGTGCAGTCCAAGCTTATGCACCATTCTTTGCTCTTGGACTTTTTTCTTCTCTAATAGGCATCAATATGGACGTGGATGGTGCCACAGCGTCACCCCCGCAGGCGAGGAGTGCATATTACTACTCCCTGTTACCATGGTTCCTCTGTCACTGGCCTCTTAGTAGCAGGCTGTCACTTATCAAACGCTCCCCAGCGGCACAGATGGATTTAATTTAACTTATTTTATTTTTCTTGTGTTAGCCTGTCACATTAATTTATATTTTGACTTTAGTAAATGATGAATTATATTTTGGCTCAATATGTATGTAAGCTAGCTTTATTTTGACTTCTTGAAAACTTTGGAGTACTGTATCAACTTTTATTAGATTTGATAATCAGATCACAATGATTAGATCACAATTGTTGGACTCATGAACAAACAATATTAAAGTCCATAATTTTCTTTCATTTCTATTGTCTAAAAGTATAAATTTACCCTGTCTGTAGACATAAGCAGCCATAAAACATCAACATCCCCAGACTGATGTCACAGCAATGTATCATTACAATTTACAATTTACTTTTTTTGGCACATAAATTGAATTGAAATTACAAATCGACATTTTTTTTTGTTCTTACTGTGACCACGTCCGAACAGCCCCTACAGTGAACTATTTTAAGTCTCATAATAAGACCCACTTGTATTCACTGGCTTTTAACACCACATGGGTTATGTGGTCCTTTGTAGCTTTATTTTATGATTTTGCTTTTATTTCATTGTATACTGGTTTTATTGTTTTAGGACCTGTATGATCAAATTTTTAGCTATTATACCTTTTGATGTTTAGAGAATGTGCTATATAAATGAAACGGCTTTGGATTTCAGAATGGATTTGAATATTCACTATTAGGGTTTAACCAAATAATTTTTTATTAGCTCTACTATTTTGCATATTGAAGTTCCTCATTTTGCTGTTTGTTTACTACAGGTCCTGTTTATTTCAGTATATCAGTAGTGTGTCACTGATTCATTTATGTTTTGCTCAGAAGTTTTTTAGGATTATTGTGTTCTAAAGTTTTTGGTCCATCACCTGCTTTTTTCTATGGATATGCGATTCCTGCAATGTTCCACAGTGTAACATTAAACAGCTCTACCTACATTCATGAAAATTACAGCTGGTTTTATAGCTCAAAAATACCTAGAAAAAAAAAGGCATTCTGACTGTGTGCAGGGTCGCCTCTCCACAGATCTAACCCGTAACTTGGTCTGGTTTAGTCTACACGAAGATAGAAAGGTTCATTACCATACTGTCAAACGTTCCAGATGAAGCAAGACCAGAAAAGTTGCACAATGCAGCTTTACGTTTACAGTGATGGCCGAAAGTATTGGCACCCCTGCAATCCTGTCCTATAATACTCAATTTCTTCCAGAAAATGATTGCAATCACAAATGCTTTGGCATTAATATCTTCATTTATTTTTCTTGCAATGAAAAAACACAAAAGAGAATGAAAAAAAGTCAAATCAAATATTATTTTACACAAAATTCAACAAATGGGCTGGACAAAAGTATTGGCACCCTCAGCCTAATATTTGGTAGCACAACCTTTAGACAAAATAACTGCGAACAACCGCTTCCGGTAACCATCAGTGAGTTTATTACAACGCTCTGCTGGAATTTTAGACCATTCTTCTTTGGCAAACTGCTCCAGGTCCCTGAGATTTGAAGGGTGCCTTTTCCAAATTGCCATTTTGAGCTCTCTCCACAGGTTTTCTATGGGATTCAGGTCTGGACTCATTGCTGGCCACTTTAGAAGTCTCCAGTGCTTTCTCTCAAGCCATTTTCTAGTGCTTTTGAAGTGTGCTTAGGGTCATTATCCTGCTGGAAGACCCATGACCTCTGAGGGAGACCCAGCTTTCTCACACTGGGCCCTACATTATGCTGCAAAATCTGTTGATAGTCTTCTGACTTCATAATTCCATGCACACGGTCAAGCAGTCCAGTGCCAGAGGCAGCAAAGCAACCCCAAAACATCAGGGAACCTCCACCATGTTTGACTGTAGGGACCGTGTTCTTCTCTTTGAAGGCCTCATTTCTTTTCCTGAAAACTCTGTGTTGATGCCCGTTCCCAAAAAGCTCTACCTTTGTCTCATCTGACCAGAGAACATTCTTCCAAAATGTTTGTGGCTTTCTCAGGTAGGTTTTGGCAAACTCCAGCCTGGCTTTTTTGTGTCTCTGGGTCAGAAATGGGGTTTTCCTGGGTCTTCTACCATAGAGTCCTTTTTCATTCAGATGTCGGCGGATAGTACGGGTTGATACTGTTGTACCCTCGGACTGCAGGGCAGCCTGAACTTGTTTGGATGTTAGTCTAGGATTTTTTCCCACCATCTGCACAATCTTACGCTGAAATCTGTAATCGATTTTCCTTTTCCGTCCAGATCTGGGGAGGATAGCCACAGTGCCATGCTCTTTAAACTTCTTGATGACACTGCGCACAGTAGACACAGGAACTTCAAGATCTTTGGAGATGGACTTGTAGCCTTGACATTGCTCATGCTTCTTCACAATTTTGTTTTTCAAGTCCTCAGAGAGTTCTTTGGTCTTCTTTCTTTTCTCCATGCTCAGTGTGGTGTGTGTGGCACAGGACAGAGGTTGAGTCAACTTCAATCCATTTTAACTGGCTGTTGGTGTGATTTAGTTATTGCCACCACCTGTTGTGTGCCACAGGTGAGTACCAGGTTTTATTAATTATTCAAATTAGAGAAGCAGCACATGATCTTTCAAAGGGTGCCAATACTTTTGTCCACCCCTTTTTATGTTTTAGTGCAGAATTATATTCAATTTGGCTTTTTGACAATTCCTTTTTGTGATTTGTCATTGAAGATAAATTAAATGAACATTTTAATGTCAAAGCAGTTGTGATTGCATTCATTTTTGGGAGAAATTGGGCCTTTTCTGACGGAACTTCTGGGGTGCCAATACTTTCGGCCATCACTGTATCATAATATTTTGTGCAACAACATGACACTGTCCCTTATAAGCTACGTTAGGAGAGAGAGCGTGCAGCCTCCACCACCTCGGCCTCTTCCTCTCTCCTCCCTCCTCTGTGAAGCTGGTGCCAAAGGGAACATATGGCACTGACTCAAAGCTTCACAACACTTTGAGATTGTTGCATGAGACGTCAGGCTGTTGTCATGCTGAGCTGCATCTAGTTATTTTATTTATAACAGGCATAAACACTGGCTTTGTTTATGATTTAAACACGCAATACAACTGAGAGAAATATGAGTTTTTATATCAAAAGTGTTTCTATAGTAACTCAGATTTGTTCCTGCTTTTTCGCTGTTATACTTTGCAGCCTCTTTTGCTTGCAGTAGGCTGCATTTCCTCTAGCAGTTCTGATACCAAGCTAAATTTGCAATAGATAACACTAACCTTGAATCACTAAGCTGAACCAACAAGCTTATAAATCATTGCACTTTTAAAAAGTTTCCTTTTTTTTTCATTAGTGCATTATGAGAACTGTTTTGGTTTTTGCTGCTGGCCTTGACTAGCTTCAATTTTTGTAGTTTTTTTTAACAGACCTGCACATTTGGTTTTTTAAGTCACTGAGTTACAAACATTTATTCACAACTCAAGGCTGTTCTCCAAGTGAATGTATTTTTGTTGTAACTTTGTTCTCACATTTTATTGGCGCACTTCTGCTTTTGTACCAACTGCCGCGTGGTCTCTTCTCAGGTGGAAATGATAGCAGCAAACAGTACAGCTAATTCACTTGTATAAGCCTTGTATAAACATTCATTATGAGCTGGAAGTGCGGTCCTCACATAGCAGTCTTGCACTTAATCGCCTCCTCAGCGCATTCACACCATGTTGCAGACAAAATGGAACAGCATGTCTCTGGTTGGCTTTGGTGTTCTCTGTTTAAGCCATTTGCAACCCAGTGATTTCAGCATCATTTGAAGTGCGAGCTGCTTCAATGGAGCCAGTGACAGTGACTGAAAAGCAGGAATATGACTGCACCTTACAATGTTTGTGTGTTTCCTCTCTCCTATGCAAATGACCACACATGCCTGTTGGGGGATTTGTAAAATGGGATTTCTGAGGACAAAGTTTTGTCCTTCAGCACATTTTAAACGATGCTTGACACCTTGAGAGAGGGGAGAAGCAGGCCCATGCAGGTGTGTATGTATATGTCAGTTGCTTTCCTTGGTGGAGTGTTTTTGCGGTGAGAAGCTGTTCAAGAACGCTATGGGGAACACATTTGTTTTGCAAATGCAGAAACACACCCATACATTTGCACACACTCAGACACAGGTGTGCGTGTACCCTGCGGGGGTCATTTGCAACTCAATAGAAAAGATGGACTTGTGAGCTTCGACAAAATGCTTTCGGGGCCAGAAAAACACAAAACTATATACAGGAAGGACATGAAATTTCTCAGTTTCACCTTTTCTCCCTTAAGGAACAATCGTGGTCACTGCTTGGGTAGTGTTAAAATTCAACCAACTCGTGTTTGCCAAGTGTTAGCCAATGCCTCCTGTTCAGATTGGGAACAAGGTCATTCGCACATATGTTTGGGTTTCGTAGTGCAGCCTAAACATTTCAGTTGTTAAAATTCAGCAGACTGCATCTTTCACGCTTCCTTATGTGCTCGGTGACTGAGTGGGTGTGCGCTAGAGTCTCAAGGCTGACCTGTAGCGTTGTTTGTCCATCTTCTTTTCTCCAAAAAAGTACAGGTGTTTCTTTTGATAGCTCTCGGACTCACTCACTCTCTCTCTCTCTCTTTCTCTTCCTCCCTCCCTCTCCTCTCTCTCTCTCTTTGAACAGGAAGCCACACACACATCAGGAAAAGGGACCTCCAGTAGCCGTTCAAAAGCAGATCGATCTACACATTCCACCATGGCTTCAGCGCAAGATATTTGTGAGTAATTTTTAATACAAGTTGTCAAACTTATTTTTCAAAAGTATTACTGCACATGACAAAAGAGCACTATTGTTATGATTGCATCAGCTCACAACAACAAACAAGCTGCCGGATAATGCAATATGTGCTGTCCCATTTGTTCTTTAAGATAAACATTTGGCACAATGCTGCTTTTTGAAAAGTAGATTGTCCATCCCCAGATAAGACTCCCCTCCCTGGCAGCTTTTTTAATGGGAACCTGGGCCTGGCTAGATACTGCTTCCATTTCTGCGATAGCGCTGTGCAGTTCTCTCCGTAGCTACCTCTAGTTTACTGATAGCACTGTGCACATAGATGGAGTTTACAGTTTGGGCTAACTTTGCCTGTTGTCAATAAGGAGTGGACCACAAACAAGCCAGGCGTTGATAGCTGTGAATCCCAAGTGATGGAAGTGGTCCCAAGGTGCTAAAGACGCACACATGCCCATATCTTAACATAAACAAGCCCATTCTTATCCATACTGGCTTAACATATGCAGACATGTCACACTAAGAAGAGAGAGGCTTTCCCGTGCTAAATTGCTATCCGCGGCTTCTAAAATAGGAGCTTCGAGATTGAGTGATGGCTTTTGTCTCAACAACGACAACAGAGAGTAATCCGCCAGGGTGACGGATTGGCAGCAGTGGTGACATTGGTGTTAGGAAACTGCACAGTAAAGGTCCTATATTACACACAATTGATGCTTGTCAGCTTTAAGGCATTTTTATAATCTTGTACCTCATCAGAAACATATCCACAGTTGTGATTGTTTCATTCACACATGTTTGAGCAACCTTTTATTGTTAGTCTGTCTACATCTCCAAAGCTCAAAATGCTCTGTTCCACCTTTTGAGTATTGTCAAGTTAACAGTGACCTTTTACCTTTAGTTCAGTAGAGACTGGCAGTTCCAGAGCTGACATTATCCAAATGATTCTAGTGAAGATGTGTGGAGTTTAAAAACCCAATGGAGCACTTCCTATTTTAGCACATGACATCAAGGAGGAACAGAGTGTTTTCTATTTGAGAGAAGAAGCCTAAATATGCAGGATTTGTGTGTTATGTGAACATATATTTGTGTGAATGAAACAAAACATAAGTTTGTTTGTGATGAGAAAACAGCATTATAACATAGATCAGAAAATAACGTAAAAAACCCCACACCTTTAAGCAGATGCAAAGCTGAAGTAGCTTTGCATCCCTCCTGCTTCTAAACATGCATTTGTTTACATGCCCTCCACTTCTCTGTTACAACTCTCACCATATTGTAATTATTGGTTTAGCTTCTGTATATAATTGTTGTTAAGTTGTTTATTTTAATAGTTTTTGGCTGTTAAACCTGTCAGACGGCACATGCCCGGATGAATTAGATAAAGTCTATAAATGATGCCAGTTGGACCTGAATATGCCAAGTATCTTTTTGTTTTAATTAATTTTCTACTTCATTAGCATGCCAAATGGTGATGTCTTTATAATTATTAGTTATCCTAAGGAGTCTTTTCTCCAACTGTCATCTTGGTTCCCTTGGAAACACAAGCCTGAATAAAGCCGAGTTTTGGAAGCTTTCTAGGCAGTGTGAGCGGCTGTTGTTGTGGTCCGTGACATTTTAAGCTAATGTTTTTTGACCTTGTTGATAGAGCGTTTCTTGATTACACACTTAATATTTTCACCTTCACCTACTGATACTGTTTACTCACAGCTATTTTAATTTTCTCGGTTCATATAATCAGATACTCAGGGAGACAGGTGCAACCTTTAAAACCATGTGTCGAAAAATATGAAAATTCTTTTTTCAACTACTGTACCAATGCCACTATATTTTTCTCTGTGATACATTGTTCCCCTTAGATTTGGTTCAGACTGTGGTGGCTCCAATACTTTTTATATTCATCATTTTCATTACAATTGTGGTCTTTAAATGTGACTTATTATAACAAAGTCAGATTTTGTTATGCCAAAATCTAGTCCATATTCTTTTTAGTCTCTTCTAGTAATGAGAAACACAGTGATAGAAAATTGTGCAAGCTGTGGTGCTGCAAATTATGGGGGGAAAATCATGTGAAATCATGATTATTTGACTAATTTTTGTAATAATTTAATAATTTGTAATTTATGCATTAAAAGCCACTGTAGGCCATAATGTCCTAAACAAACCTGAGCTGTTACATTTTGTAATTGATTAGAGGAATATTTGTAATCATGATTAAACAACATTTCTAGTGGAGAGTCCGCTGTCTGTTTGTCTCCATGGAAATGCTATTGCTTTGTCTAAGATGGTCCACAGTATTAAACCTATCTATCACCAGGGAGACAGTCAGGTTACAGCACTACGCTCATTACAATTCAGGTCTATGGAGAGTCACCCTTATTCACAAAAGGAATGAATGTATTTTTGAGCAATAGAAACACCCGTAATGAATAAATGCTGCATGGCTATGTTTAACTTCCAAAATTAGAATTAGTATTATTTTTCAAAAGTTTTTCCTGCTGTAGCTGTAACATTAACTGTGTGAACCGATTCACGTAAAACCAGTGCAACTTAATATAATCAATGGGCCTGATCACCCATGAGTCTTATCTGCATAAATATCAGATCTGAACATGTGGGCTCTTCTCACAGCCTTCATTATGTATTCTATCTGGCTATGTTTATTTTCCACCTCAGGAACAGGAAATCCATGTGCAATTTCTTTGGGATTATCAGCAGAGAGCAGCTTCACCACCAGCCCCGATAACTGCAGCTTTTTCTTGTCAATGCAACGCCGACGGCAGCTCACAGGGTGGACTACCTTGTCTTTCACATGAGATAAACATGAACATTGGCATCAAATCATATGGAAACAAAAGACATAAATTAACCCTGCTGGCTATGAAAATGCAGGTTAAAAATAGAAAAGACTCCAGGCATAACTGAGACAGGCTATAAACACGGGTCACTGTTTTATAGGAAGACCTTTAACATTTTCCAAGGCGTTAAAGGCAAGAATACCACATTACTGACAATCAATAGGAGCTATGAATTAGCTACATTCTTTGACAGGCTTTGCAATCTTTATTGATCATGATGTTTGGTAATAGAAAATTAGAAATCAATTTAATGCAGTTCAGGATTTAACATATTCATTGCTAGTTCTGTGTAATACTAACATTTCAAAATTTTTCAATTTTGTTACCAAAGAAAATGTGCATTATTCAATAACCATGAAGATAATATTGTGTTTAATATTATTAATTATATGAATATTATATATTATATTAATTATTGTGGAAATTTTACCACAAGGCTAGGTTTGATGCTAGTTATAAAAAGAAATTCTAACTATTAATAAAAGGTTACATTTTGTCCTTCTTATGTCATTTTTCCCAATACTGATTGTCTAGATGGGTATCTAGTTTTGATATTAGTTTTAGTATTGACTGGGTTTTAATTTTTTGATAACCCTACTCATTATTATTGGTTTGTGAAATCCAAAAAGGAGTGGTTTGTTAAAAAAGTTAATGTCATTTGCCGAGATAGTGACTCAAATTTGTGGCAAAAGTACTTAAATCAGCAGCAAATAGTTATTTCGTATTGCTGTGTGTAAGGTGGACATTTTTAGTACTACTTAAGGAGTACTTTAATTCCAATGGACTTTATTGTCTGAATGAGCTTGCCGTGTGGACACTGTCTTAAAATCCACTTGTAATGTGAGTAATGAAAGGCCATGATATTTACAATCCTAACAGGACTTTTTCCAAATGCCAAATGTCTCCCCAGTCTCCTCTGTCAGACTCAAGGTGTGTTCAGTGTACTTCACAGTATGTGGCGTCTGAGAGCTTAAGTCCACGCTGACATAAGGTTAAGGGCATGTTTGGTACCTTGATATATGCTACTAAAATAGTCCAGCCCGATCCAGCTCCCCTCTCCCCAAGTGCATCCTGTTTTTTACGAAGGGGGATTCTAAAATAAAATCAGCTGTCATTGGATGCCTTGGCCTCAGTCGGCGGTGGAGCGCACTGCTGGAGCTGGTCTCCAAGCCTCTCTGGGTTACAACCTCAAGGCCTTTTTGTTTTGTCTTGGATCTATTGTATTTTAACTCAAAAGGTCGACCCACACATTTAGAAGGTAAGATACGTCTGAGGATTATCAGCATGTCAAGGCTGACTTTTGTTACGCTCCTAACAGCCTAGGCCTATTGTCAGAGACTGTTCGAATGTGATTTTTCACTAAGCTCAAGTGGAAGGAGACAGATTGGAAACGCTTGATGACATTTCTGAAGATAATGAATTGGTTTGATGTTTCCCCGCAGAAAAGGCTGGAGAAATCTTGCCTGTAAAATCAGAAATAAGCCAAAGAGGCTCTGTATTGCACTGGTACATGAGGTGTTTATTAAGGACGCGATGTGAGACCATGGAGTGTTTTGGTGATTCCATTAGGATTTGGATCAGGTCATAAAACATGCATGGGTTCTTCCTGTTTCCTTCCTGTAGTCATAACCAGCAGCAATCTGATCTGGAATAATCTGAAAGCATTGCAAATTTCCGACAAAGTGCTTAGCCTAGCGTAAGGAAGCACTCAAGGGCTATTCTCCACATGCGCCAGAGAAGTTATTTTGATGCATTTGACAGCTCAATTATTGTGTCTGTTTTGCTTTGAAATTGGCTTCCTTGGCTGACATTTCAATTAGTGTAGCTGGTTTTGCTTCTTGTGTCAAACCTGCAGCAGCTAAGGGCTCTGGCCTGTAAGTACTGAACACAAAATTGGGTTGCTTAAGGTTCCAGCGGTGAGGAAAGCCACTGACACCTCTGTGATTAAGGGACATCCCGTTACAGCAGCTACACAGACTATTTCTCACAGTTAAATTACTCTCTTGTTCTTTCCCCTTCTCGACACAGTCCTTTGGTTACTACACAAACAGTTCATAGCGCGGTGGCAAAGCAGTGGCTGACTTCGGAGGCATTGGTCAGGTTGGGGCCCCAGACAGGAGGTCAGGGCCTGGTCCTTGCTCAATATAGCCCCAATAGCGGTAAGGACTCCCCCATGACTATCCCTGCATCAAACCCCTTACCGCCTGCTACCATCCTCTGTTACTTAGATGTGATAAGTGCCCCTTTCATTCATTATTACTCAAAGATAAAGGCTCTCTACTCCATTAAATGCTAAATGGCTGGTTACAGTCAGTGGCTAGGAAACGTTTTTTGTAAACAGACACTTGCCCTTGATTTATATCCGCCATCTTAACTAATGAGAATGCTAATTAAACACTCTGGCTAGCATAAAAAGGTTGCACTAACCTTTTAAAAAGCATTTTTTAATGAGCTGTTGTTGAACTTTTTCACTTCCACTTCTGTAAATCATAGTGTTACAGAGGGGAACATGACTCTGCAGACAGTCAGTTTAAAATAGGCTGGTTTATTTTTTGTCTCTATTGCGCTCTGCTGTGGTTACCTCACCTCTGGGCTATGGTAGCTTTGCATACATGGTTTGCATAGTTTGTCAGAAGCCCTACATATCCAGTGGGGTCGTCACACGTCTCCAGACTATGACGCTCGGTTTATCTGCGGTGATAAATGACGGCATTATCCTTGCGTTTCTGTCATCGCTTTGCCTGCTGGGAGGTTACACTGTCAGGCTTCAGGTGTAGGATTTCTGACCCATATTTATAGTTTGCACTGGGTAAAAACCCGGGGTATTTTCAGATGCGATGTATTTCTCTTCCTGACAGCTCCTACGTTTCACAGCTAAAAGCAGACGATGAGTGGTACATGCTGCGGTCACATGGCTTTCAGAATTACATCCTTTAGCCTTGGAAAACTCTTATATGCACACCCCTTCCTACTCTTTTTATTTATTGGTTATTCTAATAAAAACATGGAATGAAGGCTGTATGAAGAGGCGTTGGGTGAGACAAAAGTGAATACCTCCATAATCTTCTGGCGTAAATCTTTTTTTTTTCCTTAGTTCAAAAATGTAACTGTAACTCTACTGGTTTCAAGTTTGCCACAATTCATTTCCTACAATTTACTGTTCGTATTCATTTCATACAATTTACTATACATCTCTTCAAAACAACATACTGAAGCTAATTTTTCAAAATATATTTTCTACTTCTACATGAACGCACATTTTAACGAGAACTAAACAAAGCACTATTTCATGCTTTCTTTATAATCCGGTATTAAACGCTATGACTCCCTATAAGACCTGTTTTTAACTAAAGCCTCCCTTACTTGAGTTATTACTGTATTGCCATGTGAATAGGCGTTGGGCAATATTGACGAAAGTGAATACCTCCACAATCATCAGGATTCCTCCCATGGCAATAATCAGACCATATTTTACAACCCATGAGAAAAGTGCTTGCCTCTAAGTGTCTTAATTGAGATTCGATTACTGCACATGAATAGACAGTAAAATTAATGGCTTCTGTAATATTGTACCCTTGCAAGTTTGTTTTCTCACTCAGTATTCTCCTTTTCAATAATTTCAAAACAACGATTAAAATATTATTTTGTTGCTGATATAGCTCACAGTATGGAATATATACTGTAGATAACCTTTTGTTGATGTTGTAGTTTTGTACACAGTGGTATGGAATTTCAATGCAGCCTTTAATCCTACTCATTCTTCTAAATGCTTCACATGCATTTAAAACAGAGCTGCAGAAAGATGCAAGATTTTCAAATCCCATCAATCACCCAATGACTTGCTTCAATCCACACAAACTGTATAGAAGCGTGCACTTGTGAAGCCGTATCCATATTGGACAGAAACATACAAAGCTGGATTTCCACATGTCAGAAGGCGACTGCGCGGACGAAACCAGATAAAATGATTTGCGCTAAAGATCTTTTCATCTCCCAGTGCCAATGCCTGAGGAAGCAGAGGACCAGCCAACAACTTAAAGGTCCAGAGTGGGTGTACGCTGTGATTTCTCACTTCGTATAATGATGCTTTGTAGCGTAGAAAAGTCAAATGTAAAATCAATTATCTCCTCTAATTGGCCATCCACGGGGATGAGCTTAGTGATATGAGGATTCATAAAGAGGGGTCTGTGATGGATGGCGACTACACTTCAGTTTAATGTCAGCATTTTTCAGTGACTGAGTGGAGTCGTCTGAGGACCATTTAAAATATGAAGCAGACATGTTTACTGAGGACTAAATGGGGTTTTCTAATTAGACAGCAACATCTATGAGAGACATTGTAAATTGTAACAGGCATAAAAATTAACATAATCCAACCAGACATATTTGACTGGATTGGAATTTTGGCTAGAAGCATATTCACTCCCACATACCATCTTGTTAAATTTCATATGCTTAGCTCATTATCACAAATAACTTAACGGTAACTTTTCTGTCGGATGGTATGCCACCTGCTTGTCTCCATGATGTTATTCTGCAAGTACCAAAATATAATGACATTTTCGGTGTGAGTGCGGCATCACCTGCTTGTGTCCATGGAGACAGATAATGGTTTAAACCATACTGTGCCACAATCCAGGCAAAGGAGTAACATCTTTAAGAAGACAAGACGGTGACGTACCTTCCACCAGGCACATAGTTTAGTAGTGCGACTTTAAAGGGCCAATATTACGCATTTTTCGGATCTAAATGTTGTATCTTCATCAAAAAAACAAAAGGTAAAAGGTAGCTGTTAACTTGAAAACTAACATTACATGACATCACAAGGTGGCACAGGACATTTTGAGCTTTGGAGATGTAGACATACTAATGATAAAGGATTATTCAAACGTGTGAATGAAACAAAACACAACTCCAGGTATGTTTTTCATGAGGACACAACATTGTAACATGGGTTAAAGCTCACAAGAGTCACTTTTGCATAATATAGGATGTTTAACGTGTGTAATTGCTTTATTACTTAGGAATCAGTATTGCAAGCTTTTCTTATTCTGCACATGAGTAAATGATCAAGTTATTAAAATAATATGTGACTAGTAAAAATTGTAAAAATAGAAACTTCCTTCAAAGTAAATAATTGTCTCAGCACTTCCTCATAATTTAACTAAAGCCAGAATCCCCCATAGACACTACCTACGTACTTATAAAGGTCATGTTTTTGATGAAACTGTGAATACTATTATATTTTGTGTTGTGATTGCAGCTGCAGGCAGCGGTGGTAGATCCAGGTCAACACGTTTGGAGGTTGGGCTGAGTCAGGAGAACAGACCGGGGAGTGTGGACGATCCCGAGGCCGAGAGTGTGTCTGTGAAAGAGCGCATGGCCATGTATCAAGCTGCCATATCCAAGAAGGAAACCGCTTCTGCTGTAAGACACTACTACCACACAGAGCTACCACAAATGAGCAAACACATCTAGTATTTATGCAGTTAGATGTCTGGAATAAGCTGTAACTTAGATTTAGACAGACTTTATTGATCCACAAGGGAAATTATTTGGGCACAGTAGCTCACACATCACAATATTTTATAATAACAAAGAGCAAAAATGTAAATGGTAATAATAAATTCAAAATAAGTTGCAAAAATGGCATGGGACTGGTGTCAAATAAGGTATAATCATTTAAATGTATTTTTACAAGGAAACATTGAAATAAGTAATAAAAATATTTCAGCAATACACAAGAGGCTGTAATGAAAGACAAAAAAAACTGCGTATTTTCATAGCAACACTCCACATGGAACTAGTTTGACAAGCAAAGTATTGGTGATAAAATAGGCACAGAATACACCTCCTGGGAAATCAACAAACTTTAAATGTATGTTAATAGACTACAGTCAGACCCAAATTATTATGCAAGTCAGTTTTCTAATTGCTTTGCAGAAACTATTTCTGTTAGCCCACCCTTTCTTTTAGTGTACATTGCTATACTGGTTCTACATGTTAATCCATTAAAAAATGTGATACTGAAATAATATTAGATGACAAATATAAAACTTTTCAAATTTCAGGTGAACCAAATTATTATGCAAATCTTTATTTCAAACTAAAAACATCCAGCATATGAAAATAAAACATCTTTTATTATTAACATCAATTTTATTGGCATTTAGACTATCCTGAGCACAAATTGTCAAATAAGCATATCTGGATGTATCCTTACTTGGAGATGTAGCCACTCTTCTTCTGCATCAGAGTAAGGAGCCTTGACATCTTCAATGGACAACCATTGAAGATGTCAAGTTTTCAATTTCAGCAGGTTTAATGTTTTTTGCAGCCTTTACAATTGCTTCCCACAGCTTATCCTTTGATGAGAACTGTTTCCCATTCTCAAAAACCCTTCTTCACAGATTTTCTATGCAGTTTAAATCGGGTGAGGATGCTGGTCAGTCCATTATCTTGTCCTGTGTGTAGCCTTTTGATGCCAGCCATTCAGCAGTAAACTTGGATGCATGGCTTGGAGCATTATCATAATTTTCTTGCACTGAGCTGCTGGTTTTTTCTTTACCCACGGAAGGAAATTTTCTCCTAGGAATTTGCAGTAATTTACAGAATCCATCTTCACTCCTTCTGCAACCCGGAAAGGGCCAATGAGCTCATTTTTTATGATGCCTGCCCACATCATTACACCTCCACCACCTTGCTGACGCCTCAACCTGGAAGGAGCATCAGTACCTTTGGCTATCCAACCTCTAGCCCATCCATCCGGACCGTCAAGTGTGGCATGCATCTCATCAGTCCAAACAACTTGCCCAAAATCCAATTTCATGTACTTCTTACACCGAGCAAGTCTTTTGTCCTTGTGTTTTTGATTAAGTGGAGGCCTTGTTTTTGTTTTCTGGACCTTACCAAGCGTTTTCAGAACACGATTCTGTGATGTTTTAGGGGTGTGGCCTAGACCAACAGCAGAAAAGATGCTTGCACTGGAACTCAAAGGTTGTTTGACCATTTCTCTCTTTAAGGCTGACAAATCTCGAGCTGTTAGCTTCCTCCTTGGAGCCTCTTCACGTTTTTTTCTTGTTTTGTCAGCATTGGAAACAAAGGCCTTGATTGTCCTATGGTCACGGTCCAATATTCTTGCTATTTCAATCATTGGCCGCCTCTGTCAACAATTTCACGATAGAAGCCTTCTCCTTACTACTGAGGTCTTTCTTCTTTCCCATCTTTAGTGCTTATGGTCTCAGAGCACAAAATTCTCACCTTTATATAGGCCTGCATAATAATTTGGTTCACAGCATATTACATTTTTAACTAATTATTACTCAAAATTTAAATGCTTCAGATATTTTATGCTTTTGGATAATCAACTGCCCTTTTAGGCTTGCATTAATACCACTTGTTCATCAGTAAAACAATTTGAATCAATATATTATTTAAAAAAGTGACCTGCATAATAATTTGGGTCGCAGTGTAGATTGGGTGTAAAATTCAATGGGAAAATCCTAAAAAGTTATGTGAAACAAGGCTGCTATCAACTCCTCTAAAAACACACACTTTAAGCTAGCATTAGTTTCAGTCAATACTTTAAAAAAAAATAAGAAAATAAATAGTCACTCGTAACACTGAAGCAATTACATTTTAACCAATGTGTCAAACTTTACTCTCGTAGTTGTTTAGCAGCAATCATTAGACGCTATAGGGGACAATAAAACAACAGCAGCTTCACAAACCCAATACTTCCACTGAGTGAGCACTAAGTCAGGCACAGCCATTACAATGAGTAGGCTGGATTCAAATTAAAGTGTCAATGATTGTTTTCTACATAAAGTTTGTTGTACTACTATTGCAGCATAGCTTAAATTGCTTTTTTATGCTTCCATTAACAATAATCAGATCTTTTTTTTTTGCCATTTAAAAATGTGACTGTAACTGTACCGGTTAAAGGTACATTGTGCAACTTTTCTGGTGGAGGGTCCGCTACCTGCTTGCCTACATGGGATTTTATTGCTTTACCTGGAATGTTCCATGGTATGACATTAAACATATAGCATTTATTTATTTCTATTGCTCAAAAATACGTGAATAGGGGCAACACTCCACAGATCTGAATTGTAATGTAGCATAGTGCTGTAACCTGCTTGCCTGCCTGCCTGCTTGCTAATCTATACTGTGGAACATTTTAGATATTACAGTAACATTTCCTTGGAGACAAGCCGATGGTAGACTCTTCACTAGAAATGTTACGCAAAAGACAAAAAGTTAAGGTTTAGTATTACAAGACAAAAAAGAAGTCAAAACTCTTATTCATGTCATACGATTTATTATACATATCTTCAAAACAACATTTTTAAGCTCATTTTTTTTATTATGTATTTTCTACTTCTACATTCAAGCACATTTGAACAAGAATTAAACAAAGCACTATTTAATACTTTCATTATATTCCTGTATTGTTTTATCCCTCCCTATAAGGCCTGTTTTTACCCTCCCTTGCTTGAGTTATTGCTTTGAGTCGCTTTAGCCATAACCTCAGCTGATCTCAGCATGGAGGCCGGGCAGCTGGACCTGTGCTGTTGCCGACTCAGAGACTCACCACCAGGCTGTCGTAGGATAGAGAATTTACTTTTCTTTCTAAGTTCAGCTGTTGTCTAGTTGTCACCACATGTGTTTAAAAATATCACCACGTACATAAATAACATAGGCTATACCGGCCTGCTCTGAGTGTGTTTATGCCTCTGAATAAGACATGACAACTTATATTTAGAGTTGTTGTACAGAAAGTTTAAAATATTGAAGAGATCATAACAAGGCACTAAAAGTCATTGACCTAAATCCACTGCCTTAACTTGCAAATTGCGTTGTAGTCTTAATTTGCATTTGAAAGAAAAGGTGACTGTATGTACTCTCTCTCCCTCTGCTCCATACCCACTGCTGATAGAAACGCTCATATATATTGCAGAAAATCCCAGAAGCTATATGCAGAAACCTACTTATAAATGTTTTATTAGCAAAGTAATTGACAATCCCAAAAAGAGATTATTGTATCACATAGTAATTTTGCACTTCTATCCAGATCCTATAAAGCAAAGGCTATGTTTTCCATACAAATTGGATTTACAAAGTCCTTCACTCTCCTTCACTTTCTTCTTTGTACTTTAAAAGCAGCCATTCCCTCCATAGGCCCTCAAAAAACCTCTCTAAAAAGCTTTCTATACAAATAAATCAAATATTGAAAATATGCTGTTGATGTTTTACAGGCAGTGGGAGGAAGGCTGTTGTGAGAAGCCACAACTGAAGCTGGCAGAGTTCCAGTTTTATAGGGTAGAAAACAACAAACAAGATAGCATAATTAATTTAAAGCAGGACTTGTTGTTCATTTTATGTCCATAGAGATTTGAACTGCCCTTTAATCCGTCCAGTCCTGGAATGTAAGAAAGTAAAAGTAGTAAAGCAGTGTACTTAAGTGAAATGTTGATGTGTCTGTACTTTCTACTCCAGCACACTGAACCAGAAATGTAAAAGTATTTTTTTTATTGTTTGAGACCTAAAAATTCTATTCTATCTATTTTAAACATGTTTGTAGTTTGCAAACAAAAATATGTAAATAAAAGAAAAAAAGAAATGACTTTTACTTAAGTGACCCCATCACAGAGGTAAAGTTGTTATGCCACCTAGAGGGCATCAAGGAAAATGCCCTTGCCTTTCATAATAACTTGTTATATGTGATATCTTACAGACTGATATAAAAAAAAAATGCCTATACTAAACTTCATCTGAACTTGGCGATTCTTCTAAAGCAAGGTGGCATTGTATTGATTTGTGTTTGTTCTGTACCGTTAGATGATGGATGAGTCAGAGGCCTGCTCGCTGCCCGGTGGCCTCGCTAGTGTAAAGAGACAGTTCGAGAGCCAGGAGTTAGCATCCTCGTCCCATTCCACGGTGACACATGTGCAGTACCAGCAGAGATCGGTCCAGGTGAGTGAAGAAGATGTGAAAGAACCCTGGAATTTCAGACTGAAAACCTAGACTACAAAGACCTTAACAATATTATAATGATGTGACAATAACATTGTGCCAATTACTTACTCTCAGACAGTATTTCTCTTTATATAACCCTCTACAAAAACTGCAGATTAACAAAACTCATTCAGACAAAATGCAAGTAGCCTCCATTTCATTTAAACGCCCAGGGAACATTGTGATGTTATCTGACAACCAGCAATTATACTTTATCAGGTGAGTGAGCTCCTATTATAAAATGTGTGTAGTGGACCGCATTACTTCAGCATTACTGAATATCATTTAGCTAAAACGTTTGTAAATAGCCTCAATCAAATACTGAATGTTGTTGTGGTGTATGTAATTATTACCGGTAATTGTTTTTACCTCAGATGCTACTCGAGTTATATTTTATGTTATGTTATGTTTGTCCTTTCTGTGCACAAATGCAAGGATACCTCTGAACAATTGATATTCCACTGTAGTGGTTTATTGGATAGACTTGGCGGCTGCGTTGGAGACTTTATAGGTCAAATCAAAGAAGGCACCTTGAACTTTGTCAAGGCTCTGTCATTCAGCACGTGAGCAAAATGCCAGACAGTGTTAGCTGTCTGCAGTGGGGCCAGGTCCGAGCCAAGGGGGGGTCAATGTTGTCCTGCCATGTATTCTCCCCCATCTGCTCATTCAGGCAGGGAGCGGTGCAAAGTCATGGAGCTCACCCGGTCCTGTGCGGATGCTAAATATTACATTGTGGTTTTTAAGAGGAAATGTCAGATTTAGTTTTGGTCAGGGGTTTGTTACGGCCTTAGGCTTTCTGTTCGAGTTTGCTTCTCAGGTGTGGGAGACTAAAAGTGGCGGAACATCAGAGAACTGTATTAGACATAAGTGTTTCAGGAGCACAGATATTCAGTATCTTCTATATTTAATGTCACCAGAAGACCACAAATCAAATGTTAGATTCCCTTTCCAAATCCCACAAATGAAACTGTTTCTCATTGTTAGAAATAGTTTATTTGATCTAATGCATTGCTCTCTCCTTCTCTCTAAAATATAAAGATATTCCCTGGGAAGCAGCTCTTTAATGAAAAACATTTGTTAGGCACCACACAGGCTTTATTAGGCTTTTAATATACACTGTAAAATATATTCACCCTCCCCATTGTTTTTACAGCATGCTGCCGCACAGCAATAAAGTCCCTGTGATTGTTTCTCTCAGTGTCAGAAATGTTGCATAGGGGAAGATTTTGCATTACTCAATTACTGTTATTTACTGTTTTGGCAGGAAATGTCAAGCTCCTCAGAGGTAACAGTAAGAAGCAGTGCCAGGGAAGTGGTGCCCACTACAACCATTTTTCACAATCAACAAGAGGTGGGTTCCAGTACACTTAAATATGCAGCAAAATGGACTCCGTGCTATGTTTTATGCTGTTGATGAAAATTGTCAAAGGCTGAGGCAGTTGCCAGTCCTATACTTATAATGTATTTTTCACAGGTCATTCATGATCAAAGGGTGGCTGCTGGGTATGGAAACCATTACAACGAAACAGGTAGAGAGAGAGAGCCCTTACACTGCAATAAAGTAATATCTAGCCTTGCTCAAAATGACTTGAATTTTGAAGTGGAATTGAGTAGTTTTGCCTAGATGAGACTAGAAAATGAGCATTTCACTGGTTTCAAGACAGTCCCGGTCATAAGATAATTTTACTTTATATAAGAACATTTGTAAAGAGTAAAATGTATGTACCCCACTGGCAAATAATTGACTTGAAATAAAATGCAATGTATTGAGACAAGCCAAGAACAATTTGAAAGAGGTGAAACTGTCTATATATGTGAAGTAAATAAATCTCATCTAGTCAAAACCTTAATATCCCTATCTAGAAAGTCTTTTGCACAGTGTACCTGGTCTGCTTTTTAATCCCCATTTGCATGTTAAATCGCACCACTGCATCTGTCCTGTAGTGTATATTAATGCTGCCTCCTACTGAGACTGAATGAGAAATGTGCTATCAAAATGAGTTGGAGTGTTGATGAATTTCTATGCAGTGAAGAGTGGCAAATCTAATCAGGGCAAAGTCAGAAAGGTACAAAATATTGGAAACTAAAAATTGGCCAATCATTACTGCATGGTTTGAGAAAATGAAAACTGCTCGTGTTTTTAATGGAATGATTTATTTCTCTCTTCAATTCTCAGAGCTTCCTCTCTGTGAATGACTTAATGAGGCATCCTTCTTCTTGTGTCTAATTCAGTTATGCTTGTCGGAGGAGAAGACCTACCAAAGGTTTCCACGCAGGCTTTGAAGCAGCACTATGAGAAAACTATAGAGGAAGCAGCGCCAGCAAAAGAAATCAAGGTAATGATGGTGTGTATTTATCTAAATAGTCTGTGGTAGGGTGTTTATCAGCAATAAAGATGTAGTGAATTTCATTTCATAAATTCGGAAATCGTTCATGCCACTGATGCGGAAATAAATTAGTTTTGAAAAGACCTGTGTTTCTTGCTCAGCCACACATTATTAAACAGATGGTTAAAGGACATCGTGTGCCATCTGCCTACTTCTCATTTCCTTTGACCAAAGTATGTAATAAAGACAAGATTTCATTTTCTGCTTTTATACTTAAAAGTTTTAACTACACCAAGGAAATTACAAACATTATTTTAATGCTTTGTTGTCTTTTCTGTGCACAAATGCAAGGGCACTTCTAAAATTATGTTGTACTGTCGTAGTTTACTGGATAGACTTGGCTGCTGTGTGGGTTCATTTTACTGTATTTTGCTAATTGTCCCATTGCTTATAGAGTATCACATTAACTTAATTTGTTTTTGTAGGCCTGATACATCTTACACTTCTCTTTTCCTTTTTTTTACACTTTACATAAACTACAGGTGGATGTGGATTTAAACCAGTTTCAATGGGCTCCAATTAAACACGCTACTGAAGCAACAGTTATGACAAGCTGTGAGTCTTCTTCCTCTGTCAAAACTTCATCTGCAGCATTTGAAGGAGAGGACAGTTTCCCCCCACCCCCTCCTCCTAACTTTCAGCAGGTTTCTGTGGAGTCCAGTAAGCAGACCTCACAAAATAAAGCTTTTAAAGAGCAATATTTTAAACAGAAGAGCATGGCTGAATTAAAGCGGCTTTATAAGCACATTAACCCAGATGTCCGCAAGAACCTGGAGGTCGACTTCTTGAGCCAGCTCAGCGAGGCTGAGAGGCAGCATTTGGAAAGTGGAGAAGTAGCGGGGGATGTCCAGCAGGCCTGTTATAAGTTTGAATATGAGGGGAACAGTGAGTGCTCTAGCCCAGACAGAGAGTCTGTGGAATGGGATGAAATTCTCAAGGGGGAAGTGCAGAATAGACGCTGGTTGTTTGAAAATCAACCACTAGATACAATAAAAGACGACACGCCTGATGAGAATGAAAGAAATATAACTCAACAGGAAATTATTTCTGGTAAGGATGTCAGATTAACAGCTTGGATGTTTGAAACGCAGCCAATAGATTCCCTTGGGAATGAGACAACTGAGTCAAATGAGCTAACAGAGAAAAATGGGGATCTTGCAAGAGGTGACGTACGCACTGCCACTTGGCTTTTTGAGACCCAGCCACTCGACTATCTGAATAAAATCTATCAAGAAGACGAAGTTGAGACAGATGGTGTGATAACTAAAGATATTACAGGAGGAGATGTGAAGACAGCAAGATATCTATTTGAAACACAGCATTTGGATTCTCTTGGTAGAACTGAAACTATAGAGGAGAGTCACTTTCTCAATCTTAAATCAGAGCTGGAAGAGATTAAAGGGGATGTCAAGACTACCACCCGAATGTTTGAAACTTTGCCCATGTGTGTGATTAGAGGAGAATCTGGGGAGATGCTGCAGATTACGACTATACGCCGGGAAGAGACAGAGAAGGGAGATGTGAAGACCTCACGTTGGATGTTTGAGACACAACCAATAGACATGATTAACAAGGACCCAGCAAAGGTTAAACTTATCTGTGGTATTTCTATGGAGGACAACATCCAAGGGGGCGTCAACAAAGGAAGATGGCTGTTTGAAACAAAGACACTGGATTCAATTAAGGACGAGGAATGGGAGAGTTCAAAGAAACAAAGAGAGGAAATAATTGGTGCTGATGTGAGGAGGCACTGTGAAGTGTTTGAGACCCAGCCTATGGACACTCTGAAAGATAACACCAATGCTAGGCCACTACCATCTGAGGAGATTGTTGGAGGAGATGTTCAATCAGCAAAATATCTGTTTGAAACAGTCCCCATGGAAAATCTTAAGGAACTGCGGGAAGTGGGAAAACTGAAGAAAATGGTAGCCTCTGAGGAAGAGAAAGGTGACGTGAGACATCAAAGATGGGTGTTTGAAAGTCAGCCTCTAGAGAGTATACGTGAGGACAAGAAGGAGATTACACGGACTGTGAATATTGAGGCTCTTGACAAAGGAGATGTGAGCAACTTTAAAGAAAGGTTTGAAACTATGGATTTAAGTAAATGTGAAGGTGCACAACGAATCCAAGTCGAAGGTGTCACAAGTGGATCAGTCAAATCTAACAAAGTGCTCTTTGAATCAACTCCTATGTATGCAATGCAGGACAGCGCTGGCCATTACCACGAGGTGAAAACTGTGAGGCGTGAGGAGATTGTGAAAGGAGATGTGCGGAGCTGCAGATGGATGTTTGAAACGCGGCCTATTGACGAATTTGATGAAAGTATTAATAAATTTCAGATTATAAAAGGCATTTCAAAAGAGGAAATTCAGTCAGGGGATGTGAAAACCGCTAAGTGGTTATTTGAGACTCAGGCACTGGATACTCTGAAATTTGAAGATGAAGAGCATAAAATTAAAGAAGAAATTCATATTGAGAGGGGGGATGTGAAAACCTGTAGATGGCTTTTTGAGACTCAGCCAATGGATGTGTTATATGAAAAAGTGGAAAAGAGTGAGACAGACGTGGAAGTACAAAAGGGTGATGTCAAAACGTGCACATGGCTGTTTGAAACGCAGACACTTGATAATATCCGCGATCATACAGAATCAGAAGAGACCATATTAACCACCTGCACTATGAAACAAGACGATATACAAGGAAAGGATGTCCGCCTAGCTCGCTTTCTCTTTGAAACAGAAAATCTTGATAATCTCTCTGGCTCTGACTCTTTCCGCAGAATCACAAAAATTGACATCCAGTCTGGCGATGTTTCAAGAATGAAATATATCTTTGAAAATCAGTCTTCTGATATTATGAGCTCAACGTCGGAGGAAACAATGCAAAAGTTGAAAACAATGCAAGCAGAGGACATACAGCGCGGGAATGTGGTTAACTGCACATGGAAGTTTGAGACGCAGCCAATTGATGCTATTCGTGAGGACGTGGATGAGATAAGAGAAACACGTACTGTTACAGATGTGCAGGGGGGCGATGTCGACAAAGGCCGATTTATTTTTGAAACATATTCTCTGGATCAGATAAAAGAGGAGTCGACAGAAACTGAAATATCTAAACTTACAAGTATTTTGAGGAATGAGAGAGAGAAGGGAGATGTGAAGAATTATACAATGATGTTTGAAACTCAACCACTTTATGCTATTTGTGATAAAGAAGGCCACTATCATGAAGTAACAACAGTCACAAAGGAGGAAATTATGAGAGGAGATGTGGTGGGGGCCAGGTGGCTTTTTGAGACAAAGCCACTCGACTCAATTAGGAATTCAGAAGAGGTGTATGTCATAAAAGCAGTGACCGAGGAAGGCATCAACAAAGGAGATGTTAGCTCCGCCAGATGGAGGTTTGAAACTCAGCCACTTGATGAAATTACAGAAGAGATAAAAGAAAGATCAAAAACAGTTGCAGACATCCAAGGTGGTGACGTTAAGACAAACAAACAAAGATTTGAAACAGACATTTCTCAAAAGTACATCAGAACTGTAAGTGTAAGCGAGATTCAGAAAGGGGATGTCAGGTCAGCAACATGGATGTTTGAAACACGCACAATTGATGAGATCCGCGGAGATGGAAATGAATATGACGACATGGAGCGGGTGACAAAGGAGGAAGTGATGAAAGGGGATGTCAAACAGTCCGTGTGGCTCTTTGAAAAACAGCCCCTTGACAAAATCAAAGAGAATGACGGAGCTGGGCCCACTGTTACCAAGGAGGAGATTCCACAGGCCGATGTGAAGACAACAACATGGCTATTCGAATCCACACCTTTCCACGACTTCAATGAAAGCTGCATGGAAAAGAAAGAAATCATAGGCAAAAGTGTCAAAGAAACACTTGAAGAGCTGTATACTCAGAAAATGGTGGAATCACAAGGCATTCTGATTGAGGCTGATGAGATCGGTGATGTGCGTATGGCCAAGTACAAACTGCTGAACCAGGATGCTCCGGAAATTCAAAAGGAAGCGGTTATTCACGGGGACTTGAACAATATTATGATGAACCTCCTGAACCGCAGGGAGACCACTGAGAGGGCTATAACTATTGACAAGGAGGAACGGGGGGACATCAACACCACAGTCAGACAGTTATTCAACCAGGAAAAAGGAATCAATGTAGAGAAGGAGGAAATTATCCGCGGTGACATTCAAGAGGCTATAAACAATCTGCTCAAAAGTGAAGGCTCATCCAAGCGTGGCATTCTGATTCAAGAGGATGAGAAAGGAGACATAAAGATGACTATCTATTCTCTGTTAAACAGGGAGAGTACGAGCACTGAGAAAGAGGACATTATTCAAGGTAATGTTAGCAAAACACTACATCGCTTGCTTTCAAACTCGGGAGCGGAGGGCTCAAAGAAAATAAAAATTTTAGATACGGAGAGAGGAAATGTTAGTTTTTACTCCACATGCATTGAATCAGGAGCGCTGGATTACTTGAAACAATTACAGTGTGACCCAGATGAGAGTGGGGAAAATGTGGAAAAGGAGCATATAATTGGCGGTGACATTGAAGAGACCAAAATATTGCTGCGAAGAAATCAGCAACAAATTGGTCGTACAGTAGCGGAGCATGATATAGTTCCTGGGGATGTACATAGCACTGTAAAAGTCTTTATGACCGAGCCTGCTGTTAGCTATAAAAACCTGGAAAAAAGGGACATTGTTAAAGGCGACCTAAATGCAGCCTTGGATTCTCTAACCCAAGCCATCAATCAGAAAGTAGTTATTGAGAAGGAGGAGGTGGTGAAAGGAGACCTTCCGACCACGCTGAGATCTTTAGAAGAAGCCCAGCATCAAGCCAAAGAAATGGAAAAGCCTGAAATTGTCAGAGGAGATATCAAGAGTGCTCTGGAGTCACTGGAGAAATCGGTTGCCATTAAAACAGAAGCAACAGTTGATGACTTGGTGGCAGGGGACATTAAAGGAACTCTGCGATCCCTGGAGGAGGCGACTCAAGTTGTGAGGGAAGTGGAAAAAGCGGAGATTGTTAAAGGAGACATCCACACTGCCATGCAAAGTCTACATGAGGCCACAAGTGAAAAGAAAATTTACCAGCACCAAGTGAGTGAACAAGGGGATGTTAGGGGAACAATACAACTACTGCTAGAGCCATCGACCAGCCCGAGAATGCAGCGCAGAGGAAGCATTGAGGGGGATGTGAAAACCTCTATAAAGTCACTCTATGAGGGACAAGAAGCAGCACAGATTGAAAAGGAGGAGGTAGTGAAAGGAGATGTTCAAGGGGCAATCAAGTCTCTCATGGAAAGGAAACAATACACCAAAGTAAAACGAATGTACCCAAAGAAAACAAAAGTGAGCGTAAAAAATCCATCAAGTACAAAGCAGCCAGAGCATGAAGCTAAGAGTGAGAGTGAAGCAGCAGTCAATGTGGCCCCCGCTGTGAAAAACCTCTCACAGAGCACTGAGTCACAGAAGCACGTACACAAGCACAAGGAAAGCAAATTGGTGAAAACAGAGGTAATAACGCAAGTGGAGCACTCTGCAGCTGCAGCCAAAACAGACAGCATTCATGAGGCCTCTCAGAAGGCCAACATAAAAGAGCAAAAACAGAAAACAATGCCCCCACAGAAATCACAGGCCCCTAAGCCCATTATGATAAAGAATAAACAAATGGCTAATAAAGATCAAACAGAGATTAAAGCCACTGATGTGAATTTGATAAAAGAAGAGCACAACGTATCACAAAGAACCATTTCTACAAAGACAATCACACAGGTTAAAACTTCAGTCACAGAGAAGGTGGTCTCGCAGAAGCAAAATGTGGCCGAGCTAATGTCAGCGACATCGCAAAAGCAAATAGAGGAGAAGGCTCTGGCACAGAAGCATGAAAAGAAAATCAAAAACATGAAAAGTGATAACCCCAATCCTAATCCTAACCCTAACCCTAATCCCAGCGTGAAAGGGAAAATTCTGATCAAAAAACCCAAACCGGAGATCCACTTCCCTCCTCCGCCTGCGTCTCCTCCCCCTCCTTCAGAGTCAGAGCTGTCCCTACCTCCTCCACCCTCACCTGTATTGGAAAGCCCAGTGTCGCCCACATCTATGCCTGGTATGATGAGGCGGGATAGTGACCTACCTCCACCCCCTCCCCCTCCTCCGCCAGTCGATTGCACTAAGTCCGAACCTGAATTCTTTCCTCCTCCACCCCCTCCACCTCCTGTGTCTGCTGTCTCTGGACCTGACTTTCTTCCTCCTCCTCCCTCACAGCAGGAACTAAATGCAATGCCCAAGCCTTCTATAGCCAAGTTTGGCAAACCCACTGGCAAGCCCCTATTTAAAGTTCCCAAACCGGTAGAACCACCAAAGCCTGTACAAATTAAACCAACATGGAAGAAGAAACAGGAAATCCCTCCTCCTCCCCCTCCTCCACCACAGCTGCCTCCAGATGAAGAAATATCAGTCGAGTGTAAAGAAGAAGCAAAAGTTCAAGAGGTAAAGAAGATTGAAACAAAACAGCAGATTGAAGCAAGAAAAGAGTTGCAGTCTGAATCAACAGTTGTGTCAACAACCAAAATTCCAGCATGCATCCCAAAGCAAATGCCAAGAGAAAGCCCACAACCGCCTAAAAAAGTCTTTCCTCCTCCATTTAAATTGCCTCCAGCCCCTGAGCCCTCCCCAGAACCGCCCAAGCCAAGACCCTACGCTCGCAAATTCAAAACTCCTCTCATGCTAGCAGAGGAGCGTTTCCGCCAGCAGAGGATGGAAAAAGAGGAGTTAGATAAAAGTAGAGTTACAACTCCCACTTCGCCACCACTTAATACACCAACATTTTCTTCACTAGCAAGCGCTGAGCAAACTACAGCACAGAACACACAGAAGGAGTCTGTATCACAAGTAACAACAAAGACAGAAGAAACAAAGGTCACTTCTAAAGAGGACGCAACTACACAAGAGAAAAGTGTTAAGAAAAGTCCTTCAAGTATTCCTCTGAGTAAACCCGCTATTTCAGTCGTAAATAAGAAACTTGCATCTCCAAATCTGTCCCTAGATAAGAAAATCTCATCTGAAAAAATACAAGTTTCATCTGATGTCATGATTAAAAAGAGCCCTACCCCTCCCTCACCCAAAACTCCAACAATTTCAGCCTCAGAGTCCCATAGTGAAAGCTCCCATACACAAGTCCAGTCATGTACTAATGTGGCCACTTCTTCGGTCACGCAGCAGCAGCACTTTATTAAGAAATCTAGCACCAAGTCTATCTCTGCCACACAGAGCGCAGTCCAGGAAAATGTAAATCTTGAAAGCCTGGCTGCGGTCACATTGAAAGCTGAAGATGTAAAGAATATTAATGTGCCTCTGACACAAGAGGTAAAAATGATTCCCTCACAACCCACTAAAATCCCAAAGGTAACTCCAAGTTTCAAGGTGAAAACATTTAAGATGCCTGTGGAGAAAAAAGAGGAGAAAAAAGAGGAGAAATCTGGCAGCATGGCACAAAAGGAGTCAATGAAAAGTGAAATGCAGCAAGAAAAAAGTCGCATCATAGAGAAAAGTGAGACAAAGGTGATTCAGGAAAGCAGCCAGCAGAGCTCAGCAAAAAATGAAATGAATAAAACTGAAGTCAAACTACAGGGGAAAAGTGATCAAGTGACCCAGCCTTCAAATAAAGTAGAGGTGGAGATTCAAGTGAAAAAGGGGAAAGAGATTCATAAGAACGAGAACGAGGTGAGGCTGTCGCCATCGGTTACAGTTTTAATGCCCAAGGTGGCTAAGATAACAGCAAGTCATCAAGGTCAGAGCCACACAGCTGCTGTCTCCCACAGTCAGCAGAGCGTGAAGGCTGAGCATGTTCAGAGACACGAGGAGGTGGTGGTGACAGAGAGAGTAGTGCAGAGGCAAGAGGCTGTTCAAACGCAAAAACAACAAATAAAGCAGAAAGGAGTGGAGGCAAATAAAATACAGATCAAAGCAGCTAAGCTTAAAGGGGAGAGCAGGGATATTGTGATGAAAGGGGCAGAGAAAACAACTCAGAAAGTTGAAGCACAGCCAGTTGAAATGACAGATTCAGAGAAATGTAATGCCATGCAGAAGCTGCTAGTTCAAATAAAAGAACTTGAGGGTGTGCCAAGTAAAATTGACTCCCACAGTGTCACGTTGATTATAAACCAACTGCCCGACTGGATGGTGAGCTTAGATGAGAAAAGGAATTTAGGAGAAATTGCCAAACAACAAAATAAAAAGAAACTAAGGGAGATGGTGGTTTACATAAAGACTATTGTTAATGCTAAGCTCACTTTTTTTGAGGAAAGCATAACAGTTGAGATACAAAAACAAGAAAAAGAGGCCTCACCTGCACCTCCTCCACCCCCTCCAGTGCCTCCCAAACCAGAGAAAAGTTTCAGTGGAGCTAAGATTTCAAAAATCAGCATTGGCTCAGCAAAAAGCGAGAAAAAAGTAAGTCAAGAAAAAAAAGTTATACAGGAAATAAAAGTTCATCAAGAGGTCACTGAGGTGGCTAAGGCTGAACATAGAGTGTCCTCTCCTCTAGCTAGCATCCGCACTCCGTCTCCAACTTTCATTAGTATTGAATCAAGAAGAACAGACTCTCCCCTCCGGGTGACCCCATCTCCTCCTCCTTACAAATCTGTTGGGACACCCCCACCCCCACCCCGTAAGACCTACACACCCACATTAGCCAGAGCCTCTCCTTCTCCCACCCTGAGCCGCTCTGAGAAACTGATGAAACTTAGAGACACCACCTCTAAGCTGTCCCGTGGAATCACACCTCCGCCTCCAATGCCTGTACCAGAGGGTTTTATGGTTGAAAGAGAGCGCACCTCCTCTTGTAGTGACAGGGACACCCCCACAAGGAGCGAGCACGGACTAGTGGACACAACAGAAATGGTGGACTCCATGATGACTGTGAGAGATAAGAAAAGTTTTTTTGAGGAAGCGCAGAAGGCAGAAGTAAGTAAGATGTATGTTAGAAAGGATCCAATTGATATCCCTGAACGCCTTGGGCCTGATACAGAGGAGAGTGGTGTATCCGTGCCTATTGAGATTTTAAAAGAGGATCTCCCCAGAGTTGACTTGTCTAAACTTGTGAATCGATTTGAATCTCCAAAACTAAAAAGGTACCACAGAAAAGAGCCCATAGTGATTGTAGAAAGACTTGGGAGTGATCCAGATGAAGTAGAAACTGAAGTGCACACACCTAAAACAGAGGAAATACCCACTTTCAATGTTAAAGCAATAAAAGATGTGTTTGAAACTGGAGAGCACAGTTCACAGGCAGCCAGAGAACTCCGGGAGCAGATTGAAAGGCGTGAAACGGAGCCAGTGGGCCACTCCGCTGCCACATCTGTCACTGAGCAATTCTGCAACATTGACAACTTTGGAAATGTGACGAGAGAGACAAGGGGTGCCACTGAGATGCACTGCGAGAGCTCGGTCACCCGCGGCAACCCTCCGTCCTATGCCGATGTGGTGAGAGGCAAAGTGGCAGAAATGGCATTGCCCCAGGATGCCTCCACAGAAGAGCTGCTGAGGAACTTCCAGCAGTCATGGGCTCAGAGCCAGGGTGTTTTCCAGAATCTAGACTTCAGCGTCACCGAGCAGAGGAGTTCCCAGATGGTGACGCGTCATCAGCAGGAGACTGTAGTGACGGGTAAAACTGCCTGGAGCATGTAGACCAAAACAAGCTCGGAGTGAACTGAAGCGCATGATGTGAGAAAGAAATAACAGTATTCACTTGTGACAGTGTTTGACATGTGTTTTATTTGAGCCCAGCTTGATAATACATTTGAGTTTGATGCTTCTCACAGTTACAGGTTATGAGCCGGCTGCTGTGGGTTGTTTACATATCGAGCTAATATTTCTCTTGCTTGAGTGTTGGGCTGGGCGATTTTGCCTTGTCGGTTTTTTTTTCTCAAAAATCCGATTTTCGATTAAACTTTAGATTTTTCTTCCCCTCTCCACTAAGATGTTCTGCCAACTACAGAAAATTGTCAGAACTGAAATGATTGTATTCACTGATCATATTTAACCAATTTGCCATTGCGGACATCTTTTATGAATGAGATAAAACAAACTATTGCATTAAACATGCAACCCCAGTATTTAGTTTGACATTAACATCAAAGCTGTCAGAGCTGCATGGCCCTATGCTAAACTCTGCTCCCTATGACTGTAGTGAGCAGAATTTCTTGCATTTCAATAAATTTTCCAATGCCACAAAGTGTAGAAAATAAAAATAGATTTTTTTTTACAAACCAATTTATTTGAACTTCAAATTCAGTTAATCGGTTTAATCAACTTTTGCCCAGCCCTACTTGAGTGTGGTGTGTTTTCGTGAAATAACAATGGTTCCTGAAATGTCTCATTTCTAACTATAAATTTGCTCTTTAATAAGGAACATTATGTGTTACTCTAATGGCTGTGATTACAGTTTGTCCTACTGCTTAAGTACTAATTATGAAATGAATCTTTAAACAAAGCCATTTTATTATAGTTACTAATTATATCATTAGTGCTGTGAAGTTGTTTTAATGATCGACTTGGTGGAATATATAATAGACTATTCCAATACACAAGCAATATAATTCCTTAATGTTTGAATAAAAGATAGTAATTATATTTTGTCTCTTTCTCTGTCTTTGTAGAAAATTCGAGTTCCAGAGTTCGAACTGTGCAGAGCATGCCGGAAGAGAGTGTACCCCATGGAATCGCTGATCGCAGACAAACAAAACTTTCATAAGAGTTGCTTTCGCTGTGAACATTGCAAAGGCACTCTAAGGTACACAAGCTTTTATCTGCAATGTATGTTTTTGTTTACTCTTCTTTCCCTGCAAGCCTTAATAACTTGTTCTCTGTATTCATAGCCTTGGCAACTATGCCTCTCTCCATGGACGAATGTACTGCAAGCCACACTACAAGCAGCTGTTCAAGTCCAAGGGAAATTATGATGAAGGATTTGGACAAAAGCCACATAAAGAATTGTGGAATAATAAGAACCAACTAAATTCTGCAGAGACGTCCAAAGTTAAATCTCCATTAACGCAAAGGAAAGATGTGGATTCAAAATATTCAAGTCATGCCACTACTATTATAGTCAGCCAGGAGAATGGTGTGAAAGCAGGGGATGAAAACAGAAAACCAGCCGCTAAGATTTCTGTGGTTTGGCCCCCTCAAACAGATGAGCCAAAGAAAGGATTCTCAGTGGAGGACGAGTTAAAGCTGGTTAAGCCTTCATGGCCCCCTAAAGAGGAAAACGCTCTTCCAAATCAACCTGCTCAACCCTCATCAAGAGAGACATGGGCACAAAGTGACAGCAGCATTGTAGCAGAGAAAGGGAAAGCTGAAGATGCTCCGGCAGCCCCTCAGAATGTAGCATCAGAACAAGTGAGTAATTCTACCACTCAGCAAACTTCAGAGTCAAACAGTCACAGCCAGACTGGAGCACAAGTGGGCTCCCAAATGGACTCTGAAGTGGCGCCTGGAGAAGAGGAGAAAGAACAAAGTAAAGTGAATGAGACTAGAGATGGGGTTGACAAGACACAGGTGAAAAGTGCAGAGGAAGTACGCGTGAATGGACATGGAGGAGAGGAGGCTGAAAAGGAAAAGACGCAGGAAGTGACACAGGAAGTGACGAATGATAGTGAGGCTGTCAAAGTCACAGTAATAGATCAGAATCAAGCTAATGCTAATAACAATAATAATAATTTCACAATGTCAGAATTTGAAAACCTGTTTGACAACTTCCCTAAAAGTGACAGTAATGAAATGCAGCCGCTCTACTTGACAAACAATGATTTTGATTTTTTCCAAACCATCGACTGTGATGATTCAAAATGGATGCCAACTGAAGTGCTGCAGTTGGCACAGAGGGATGACGCCTTTGTGCCAGCTAGTGCCAAACACTCTGACGCCACAGACTGCTTTTCGCACTCTAATTTCTTTGGAGAGACAGACAAGGGAGCGTTCTTTTTCCAAAACGAGGCCACGGAGCCAAAGATTAGCTCGCCCAGCTTCCTTGAGGACATTTTCGCCGATCTAAGTACAAGCAGCTCTGGCACACTATCTGATGCAAAGCCCAACATCAGTCAATCCGCCGCTGAGAAGCCTAGTGTTTCAGCGCTGGGTGACCTTCTGGACTTGGGGGTGGATTTGAGAGGGAGCACAGACAAAGAGCAGGCTGTGAGGGGCAGAGATGACAGTTCAGTCACCAACGATGACCCCATCTCTCTGTGGGCTGATGACAATAGCCTGACAGTGGAAGAGCAGATCAAGAGGAACAGATATTATGACGACGAAGACGAAGACTCATGAATTCTATCCGTTTACACCTTATGCTCATCTTACACCATTTTCTGATCTATGATATAATGTTGTTTCTTCGTCACAAACATACATGAAGTTTTGTTTTGTTTTGACTTTCAGGCATGTTTAACACACAAAACTTGTATATTAATAGGTTTAGTTCTTCTCTCAAATAGAAAACACTGTTCCACCTGGTGATGTCATGTGGTAATACAGGTAGTGCTCCACTGTGTTTTTAAATCTACACCCTATTTCTAGAATCATTTGGATGATTTAAGGCCTGGAATTGCCAATCTCTACTGACCAAAGGGTTAAAGGTAGCTGTTAACTTGAAAACCTACCACTACATGACATCACAAAGTGCAATGGATCATTTTGAGCTTTGTAGATGTAGACAAACTAATAATGTAGGATTACTCAAACATGTATGACTATAACAAAACACATGCTTTTGATGAGGTAACAACATTATCACTAATCCACTGACCACATAACTACATGCATGTCCATGGAGAGATCACATGCTCTGATTTTAACAGGATGTAGTTTTTGTACTGTTTTCATTTGATATATTTGCCCTTTTATTCTATGTTTAGCCGTTTGATGTTAACTGAATGCACCTGGTGTGCAGAGAATAACTACAAGGATGTACCTTTTATGTGCCTGGCTACATTTCTATATTGCTGCCTTTACAAAGCTTTCTAATCGGGGTATTTTTTCATAAGGAATCCATAGAATCCACATTAATTGCAGACTGTGTTTTCTGGCTTTGAACAAATGGCTGTCGGCTTTTCTTTGACTCTCAATAAAGGTTTTTCATTTATATTTTGTCTCCTTCTTGAAATAAATCTTGAAGCCCTGGACAATATGACTTTTTAATCAGTAAGTGCCCAGACGGGGAAGATTTGTTGTGATACAGGGCAGTATCCAGTCACCACGCCCGGGTAGTTTGATATATGGCCTACCTAGATAACATGGCCCAGCTCCGATCACTGGGATGAAAGGCGTATTGATTTCGTACTGATAGAGCAGGCGATGTAGGCGTTACAGATTTTTCCATTAGGTGGCTGGTGTCATTTCAGACCGATATTTTTTCTCTCTGGTTACTGCTTCAACACACTGGGCAGTTGCCTCAAAGTTAAGTATATCCCCGTGTTAATTACACAACTAAAACTGTAGTTGAATGTCAATATAGTGCTTGCTTTTACAGTTCTCCCTGCTTAATACTACCAGTCCATTTCAGTTTGGAAAGTATTGTAGCGTATTTGGTTCGTTAATTAAGCACCCTCACCACAGCACACTTTTTGGCAGCTTTTTAATTGGCTTATTTTTCTGCAACGTTCATTGACACAGTTGATGCAATATCGTATTTCACCTCATTGCCAACTGATTATATTTTCAGTCAAGTGCCAATTTTCTCACGTAAAACGGGCCAGCACATCATAAAACTGTATTTGCCCAGCTGTGAGCTCCCAGATTATTAAGGTCCAATGTGAATGGCTAGATTCATACAACTTTGGGGTTGTTTTGAGAAAATTGTAATTGTTTTGTTTACAGAATCACTGCACTTGTATATCCTCTGAATAGTCCCATTGTATTTGAGGGACATCTATTTTGCCCCGTGTATGGGAGATAATTTGTTCCATTAGAGTTTGAATTTTAAATACCCCTGAATTTCTCACTTTATTTATTTTTACTCTGAAAAAAGATGTTTGAATTATTTTAATTATGAATTTGAGTTGCTGAAATTCTAAAAATACTTTTTCAGTATTTTTTTTTTTTTTTTTTAAATCACCTTTTAAATATTCTGCACACATATTTTAAGTTTCAAATTCAACCATCAAAATTCAGAGTAAAATTCACAGCAAAGTTTTAAGGTGCCAAGGCAGAAGCAATCGACTATGTGTGATTGATGAGGACAGAGGCTGTTTCCTATCGGCTGTTCTCATCTGTGTGTGGAGTTTAAATAAAAGAGAAGAGGTTTTGATTAGGATAATTCTGACTAATCAGATCGCTTCACAGCACTTTCCTGTTTGTTACTAAGTTAGATCGGATCACTTTGGATCGACTGCTTATGCCTGGGCATCTTAATTTTGACTGCTTGAAAAGGTTTTTTTTTTTTATATATACACAGAATTGAAAATATGCACTTAAAATTTTAGCACAAAAATTCAGAGTAAAAACTTTCAAAAAAAAATCAAAGGTGTTTAAAAGTCAAAATCTATGGAACAAATGATCTTCCAAACCTGTGCCGTAAGCTCAGCCGGGCATGGCAAAGTAGCCGCTGTGTTGCTTCAAAGTCGATCCCCCTTCAAACAAAGCCCCATCATCCCTCTCCCCCGTCCTGCGCTCTGATTGGTCGGCCGCCTCTCCTCCGCCGCACGCGTCCTCCTCCTGCGCGCTCCTTTCAGCCAGACGCGGCGCGATCAGAGGAGGAATTCACGTCGTGCGGAGCGGACGAACCGGGAGCGACATCTTTCTCAACAAGAAGTTACAGCCGTGGGACCGGAGGGGATAAAACAACGCAGGTAGGTGTCGAGAAAAGCTAACAATGACGGCTTTTTTTTTAAAATGGGCTTTACAATGTGCACTAATTGGACGCAGCTGGCTGTCTCGCGCGCTTGAGTGGATATATCATAGTTCAATAAGTAGCTTCGTTATTCCTCATTTGCTTTAATATGTTGCACTAATCCTGAGAATTCCTTGTGAAACGTTTGCTTTGGTTGTGTTATTAATCTTGTCACGTCTTAACAGTTTGATTTCGGCATTTTTGTCTTACTTTTTTGAGCATTGTGGGTGTTCTGCAAGCGTGTCTGTGAGTCAGTGTCCTCTTTCTAGGCTAGCAACATGTAGCTCAAATCCACGCGCATTTTTATTAGCATGAATTTATGTTTAGTAGAAAAAAGAAAAAAGGGAAAGCGGCCAAATAAATCCACATAAGCACTTAAGAGCATTGTGCACTTTGCGGGCTGGTATCAAGCACAATGATTAATCTGGCTCGCTAATCCCGTGTCACTAAACATGAACTAGTGAAATCCATCAGCCCTCTGTTTTATTGCATAAAGGGATGAGGGTCAGCGTGGCGTGCTTTATCACTCTGTCAAACACTGCACCGCTTCAGCCTGTCCGTATGCCCGCCTGCAGCAAGCGCAGGGGACAGTAAAAATTGGATAGCAAGTATATATAACCCTCAATGGCACGTCGCTCAATGGGATTTTGCCTTGTAGTCAAAAGGTCATAACAACATTTCATGCCCAGTGTCTTGCCTCGCTGTGGACATTGTGCCTAAGCGCTCCAGAAATCCATTGGTAAAGATTTCGCCTGACTCTTTGCTTTGAAACACGAATCCCGCCGCGTCTACCCCCTGCCGCGTTCATCCCAGAATTACGCACGGCTCCTTCAAGTCCTCCGCTGTCAATACTTGTTCACATTGTTTCGTGGAGTTGAAAGCAAATGTGAAAATCTCGTGTCTTTTGTGTGATTTCCCCCTCGCTTTCTTTCCACAGCCCAGTCATAGGTCGTTATTACGGGCGACCCTGCCAAATTCAACTCATTTAAGACCCGGAGTTGGAACGAGACCAGACAGTGAATCATATTATGTATAAGCGTTTAATTTCAGAAATGTCCTATAGTGACCTATTCATCTCGACTGGCTGACACGGGATACAGTGGGTTTTTGTCAATTAAGGAGATGATGAGTTTCAATGGGAGCCTTGTTCACATGGATTTTGGTGAACCAGTGAGGGCTGTAGCCTCCAATGAGGGCTGAGTGATTGTAGACATAATAGTTACTCCATTATTGCATTATAATCTGTTTAGTCCTGGCCATAAGGTGGGATACATTTAGGCTATTGCTCTTAAGGTGCAACAGCCAACCACTTAGATTTATTGAATCACCAATCCATCTGGTGGTAAGTACTCTGCCATTACATCCCTAATTGAAAAGATGCGTGTTTGGTTTTAAAATCACATATTTTCTGTTTTATAAATTATACTGGATATGACATCAGTGGGTCAAGGCTGCTCAGCCATACTAATTCTGTTTATATTGATCTTATTCAGCGGGTTAGCTCGGTACAGCACCTGTCGATGTGAGTTATTGTTCAGTGGCAGGACGGGGGTAATTGGATGGACATTTTACACAATAAGAGAAAAGTAGGCTTAAGTCAGAAGGAAGAGCTCAATAGTGGGAAAAACAGTTGAATATTAATGTGAAATAACATAACAGTCTGAATTGGCAAAGGTTTTTTAGATTCTGGGTAAGCCATAGTAGGCATACAGTGTACAGGATAAACATGGATCTTATCTCTCTTTTCTTTGATCAAAGGTGCACTATGTAATTTTTCTGATGGGGGATCTGCCACCTGCTGCTATTATATACTGCTATTTTTATTGCTCTGCCTGGAATATTTCACAACATGGCATTAAATTGCCAGTTGTCTTGTATTTATATAATTACAGGTTTTTATGGCACTACCTTCTTTTCTCCATGGAGATATATAAGTTTAACTGGGGAGTCGATAGGAGGGGACAATGGGCCCCAGGGTCTTGGGGGCATTTCTATAGACAGGCTGAAGTTTAATGCCATACAGTGGAACATTCTAGGCAAAGCCATAACATCGTCATAGAGACATGCTGGCGGCATACGCTCCACTTGGAAAGTTACATTGTGCACAGAGTAGTAATGACATCTCAGTTATTTGTTTTTTTGTATGTCTTTTATTGGCTCAATACTAAAGGATTTTAAAGTGGACAAGATCAGCCAGTCTGCCTCCAATGTCTTCTTTACACAGCACCCCACTGTTCTCTTTCCCAAACAATTATGACCCTGATTGTGAATCAATGTAGCTGCCGCACGAAGATCCCCTGTAGAATTTGTTCGCGGTTGATGTCTGAAAAATCGATGATTGTCCTGCCTTTTTTTACAAAGTGGTCAAGGTAAAAGCTATTATCAAAGCGTGTCCGACCCCTCTTTTATCACAGGCGTTCTCAGTATAAAGGGGCTTCTTAGGTACACTGTAGTAAACTATGCTATTGTCATGCTGTGAGGAAAACCAGCCCCAAGTGTGCATCTAATGGGCTCAGGTTTAACTCTTCTCTTCCTCTTGGGAGGTTTGTGTGAAAGCATCCCAGGTGTCATTGTAGCGCACCATCGATCTCCGCTAACATAATCAGCCACGCCACATACAAAATGGAGGGGTTTTTAGCCCCAAATGAATCAGTGCGAAAGCCCCGAAGCGTGAAGCCCATTCTCTTTAATTACATCATATTTTTGTCCTGGAAGTGATGGGAATTCGATTTGCGCTGGTACCTGGCCGCCCCACGCCATGATGAACTGAGCGTGACGTTGATGAATGGCATTTGTAAAGAGCACATTGGAAAATTATATTACAAACCAGCTTATTAACTTGTTCTCCATTCCAGTGCTCTCTCTCCCATACCCTAGCTTTTCTTGTCAACACAATTTAACAGGAAAATCTGTCATTTTGTTCCTGGCATTTGGGTGCCCCCGGGGAAAGCTTTTTTTTGCCCCTTCTACTACAGCTTACCTTGTCAAATGTCACGGTTGTTTTTTCACATCAGAAACTATGCTTTAGGAAGCTTAAGTTTGAACACTGAAATGAATTTTTTACCTTTGGTCAGTTTCAGTATTTGTCAAACATGCGTGCTGGTAGGCCTGTCACGATAACAAATTTTGAAGTATTGCTGAAGTCAATGATAAACATCCATTCATCCATCCATCTTCTCCCGCTTAATCCAGCTGGGTCGCGGGGACAGCTTGCTGCCCAAACCTCATAGCACCTGACCCCCCCATGAACCCCTCTGTGAGTGGTGAGCCCACAGGAGGTGGGATATAATGTTCAATGATAAACAATAATATTTAAAGGTTACTGACACAATAACACAAGATCAGATTCAAATCATAAAAACTATCCTAAATCTACAATATTGTTGAAACATCTTGAGATGCAATAAATAAACAGCAGAATGAAACACTTTAGTTCATAGGAGTTACTCTTTCAATCTTCTACAGATCAAATCTTTTCATTAAGCCAAAAAATAACTATACATTTCCAATGAATGCAATGAAAATATACACACGATAAATACTAACTTCCAAAAAATAGTTCCACCTAACATTGATTGGTAAGTCTATACAATATTTATCGTGACCGGCATATCAAACTCATGGTCTTCAGGCACTCATTGGAACATTTCTATCATGGAGGGAGCAGAGATACCAATTTGGCCTGTAGGTGAGGGGCGTGACCGCAATCTCAGATGTTCATGGTCCATCATACATGCCGTTACTGACATGTCTGGACACTATACTTAGCTAAAGGTTGGTTCTAGTATACGCAAGCGACAGTATATCATTAAGACATCCATACTTACGTCCACAAACTGTATTTATTGGTCGTCTTCTGTTGTTGCCAAGATAATTTCCCTCTTGGGATCAGATCATTATTGTGGTTCACTTGACCCTTTTCATAATAATTGATGGTTGTGTTATTTAATTTAGTAGCAACACAAAAAGCCACGGGAGGACGGCCTTGCACAGTGGCTGTTTTCATGTGCAATTAATGCTTTCTGGCTAACTGCTCATCATTCACTAAACATCGCAGTTTATGAGAGTCTCCGTCGCACACTGTAATTATATACTGTACAGGAGGAGTCACAGGGCGGCCATCTTTATCTGCTGTGGACTTTCTCTGAGGGAGCTAAAGGCTGGTTTGATGTGCTTTGACCCACTCTGCTCTGCTCTCCCATTTTCTGTCCTCCTTTTACCCCTCTCCTCTGTCTATCTCTGTGTCTCTGTCTCTCTTCTCCCACTAGGCCTATCACAATAATTACTATATTGACATATCATTTAATATATGAAAGCTGTAACAATATTTTTATGGGAGCAATATTTATTGTGTGTACAGTTTCTTTGTTGTTGTTTGTTTTTGGGTATATGATAAGATTTAAGGTTGAATTTATAACTTCTATGACTAAATACAGTTAAAACTACTAGTACTAAAGAGTTTTTGCTGGTTATTTATTGCAACTCATGTTTTTGCTTTTTTGTTTTTGTACAGTATTGTAGATGTGTAATAGTTTTTGTGGTTTAAATCTGCCTTTGGGTTTTTGTGTCTGTGGCAAAAACTGTTTCAATATTGTTTATCGTCTATATCAACCTTCAGCATTTCTTATTGTGACAGGTGTGATGGAAATTTCTTACTTGTCAAGCTAAAGAATGTATTTTTTTGGGTTAACTCTCTACTCGTGGTCACAGGCGGTGGTGTGATCTGCTGTATCTGGGCTTCCTAAGACAAGACCTTATGTTCAGTCCCTGTCTATCAGTTGTTCTGTTCACTTCCATTTAGAATTATTGGTACATGTGAGGTCAGCTAATCAAATGCCCCAGTTTAATCCAGATACCATTGTCTCCTTCCGAAGGGTGTTTAGACTAATACTATCATATGTTTTATCTCATGTTGATATGATGACGTCTGTAAAACTGTATAAGAAGTTTGTTTTTGTTTTGACATGCACAGATCAGGGACAGGCACAATTGCTTTAATAAATCCAGACTCTTTGATTGAAGACAACTTTTCTCCAGTTTTTATTTTTCTCAGATTTAAAAATCCACAACACAGGCCTGATATCTCTCTCTCTCCCCTATTTTTTTTATTTTTATTTAACCTTTATTTACCCAGGAAAGTCCCATTGAGATTACTAATCTCTTTTTCAAGGGAGTCCTGCCATGCACACATCACTTTCATACTAGGCAATGTGGGTGAAGTGTCTTGCCTAAGGACACAACGACAGTTTCTGTGACTGGCGCTTCCCTGTGGCACCTGGAATTCCCAGTGGTCTCCCATCAAAGTACTAACCAGGCCCGGCCCTGCTTAGCTTCTGAGATCTGACGGGATCAGGCTTTGACAAGCCGGTATGGCCGCATACCGGCTATACATACTATTCCTTGCTCTCACTGTCTGTTTTTTGTTATGCTCTTTGCTCTCTCTCCTGTCTTTCTTTTCTCCTTCCCTCTTCCTGTCTCTCAAATACATCCTCACTCTTCTTTGGTCTGCCCCCCCCCCTTTTTCTCCAACTCTCCTCCTCCTCTCTCCCCATATACCCTCTCTCTTCTTTTTGTGCCCCAATCCCCTCTCTCTCTTTACTCCCTCTCTCCCCATTTGGCCCTTATCTTCAGTCCCTCCATCACTCTCTCCCTCTCTTGGCTCCTTTATCTGCTCTCTCTCTGCTCCTCTCTCTGCTTTCTCTATCTCTCTCGCTTTTCTCTTTTAACCCTATCTACTCTCCCCATTGGTCCCTCTTCTTTTTCCCCCCTTCTCTCTCTCTCTCTCTCTCTCCCTCTCTCTCTCTATTCCTCTCTCTATCTGCTCTCCATCTCTCTCTCCTCGTGCTCTCTCCTCATCTTTGTGAGCAGCAGACTACAGAAGCCCGCTCTGTGATGTGTACAGATCATGGCCCTACACCTTTCATTGGATCATATGATAATCTTGTCTCACATGAGCTCAGATTTGCAGGCCAAGTGACAGATGAGATGTTAAACTCCAGAATCACACAGACACACACACACGCACAAATAAACACATTCAAGCAGTTTACATAGAAGATTAGCACAGAAGAACTGAAAACCATTTTTTTCATTGGCGGCCCTCACACTTTGCCCAGTGATAATGAGTGTGGGACAGTGATCTGCTTCTTGATGCTTTGGCAGGATTGTACAAACACATGGCTGTTCTAGTTTTCCTTGGACTACAGTGCCATATGCCTTCTGTTGTGTTACTCCAGGCATGGCAGCCGTGTGTTGTGGCACTCTTCCCACTAGTAACATGCAAGACTCTGTCCAGTGCTGGCTTTAATATGAACCTGTTTGCTCGTTTGTTTTCATGGCGGTAATGATAACAGCAGTGTAGCAGCATGTGTTGTATGTAGCAGACCCTTCTCTTCTCTACATCTGTCACAATAATCACTATAACAACTTATCATGACAAATGGAGCAATCATTTTGGAGATCAATGTTTCTGTGATAGGTTTTGTTGTTTTTTTGATTATAATTCAATTTGATAATAACTTCTATGACATATCACATATCCAAACTAACTACTAAAGTGTTTCATTCTGTTGTTTATTTATAGTGGCTCATGATTTTCTAACAATATTGCATATTTAGAATAGTTTTGTGGTTTAAATCTGCTCTTGGGTATTGTGTCAGTGGCATATGTTAGTTTCAATGTTATCGTTTATCGTCTTTATTTTCTCACACTTCAAAATGTCTTATCATGACAGGCCTAATGAGATCAGCCGCATAACAGTGTGTAGGTTGGATGTAGCAGACTCTCCTCTCCTCTGTGCCCCTGTAATGGTGAATACTTGGCATGGTATGAGCGCAGCCTAAGTCTCTGCGCCCTGCTTCTTTTAATTGGGTTCTGATGATGGGAATCCCCTGGTGCCCGCGCTGGCCGCTGTGACTCGTGATGTCTTTTGGTTCCCCATGGGTCAGAGAGATGATTGGATTTTCATTGCTCTGGTCATATACAGGCGTGGCAGTGTGGTGGCGTGCACGTGTGGCCCGTCACCTGCAGACGAGAGGAAAGAGTGAGTGTGTGCCTTATCTCACCCGCTGCACGGATACCTCGTCACTTTCATTTGGAGTCTTAGAATTGAAACTTGTCCTGGATTAAGCGGAGCATGTTTGGAAGCTGTGTGGCCTGTAAAACACATTCAACACCATCTGCACTCCAATACAAATGCCAATGGAAAAAAGCTGTTTGCATGATCCTCCACGAGGCTTTTTAAACACATTTTATCTCTGCAAGAACCTCTCCAGTAGGTTGGAAAAAGTATCAAAAATCAGATACTGATTTTCAGTGCTAGTGTCGAAACTAGACACTCATTATTTTACAAGTATTGATACTAAAAAGATCACACGCATGGGGCAAAAATGTACCTTTCCTGAATAGCTTTAGAATGATCTTGAGCTGTATAAGAGCACATATATCTGGACAACTCAGGGATTACATGGACCACATGATAATATAAAAGAAAGCACCATTATTTTTTATGTTGAAAATGACATTCTACTGTCTAAATAAAGACTCTTTTATATTATATTATGTCTACTCTTGATTGAGGTTGAAATTTTTGTATTGTGACTCTCCAGTGGTTCATATTGACTGCCTGTATGTCCTTTGTACTTGCATTACCACAATGTCTTAAACTTTTCACACCGAGTACCAACTAAGATAAATATTTACCTTTCTGACCACCAAAAGATCTAAGCACGGACTAATTAACACTGAAAAAAGATTAAAACAAATAATGAATAACTCAGCAGAAGACACAAACATTAATAGACATGTCTCTATATAAAACAAATATTCAGATTTCTTTTTTGAACTTGTACAAAATAGTCACCATTAAAGTTTGTATTATAGGAATAATTGATGGCATTTATGTTGAGGACAATGGCAAACTCCCTATACTTTTGTAAGAGTGCGTTTAGTTTAGCTCAGGTTTAATGTAGTATTCTTTGGTTGTGCGTGCTGAATAATTGCTTTTGGAGTCTATCTGTAGTGGCCCCCTACAGTTTTTATTTACACCGGCTGGTGCTGTGCCTCTACTCTTCCTCAGATTAGTCCACTTCAGTGTTTGGGAGCAGTGGGAGAAAGAGTCCACTTCCTGCTGTTTGTATTGTTTTAAATGAATCAAACTGCTCAGATTCAGCCCAGAGAAAATATTTTGGCTGTTTTTGAGGCCAGGCGGAAGATGATATTAATAACTTGTCTTTCGCACAGTTGATTTCAATCACATCTACTCGGCGTGAGCTCTCTTCCCTCAGTGGACGTTTGCCCCTCTGAGCAGTGCCATGTTCCACTCTTAGGCCTAATTATAGAGCCGCCACTGTTCTGAGATTACAAACACATAGCAACATCATTAATCTTCTCTAACCAATTATTTCTGTGATCTCAGATTCACTTGATGCCTGTTTAAGCTCTTCTTTCCATCTGAGACCTCTATGTAAATCTGACATTTGCGTCTTAAAAATTATGTGTACCAAATTGATTTTGAGGGCGACCAGATTTCATTCGCTGCTCTGTCATCCCAGTAGATCTTGTTAAGTGTCTCCAACTCATGAAAAGCACACAAACATACGGCGGACTTATGTGGTGCCAAGTCTTCTCAATATTTAACTTAGATGAGCAGCGCCAGGATCAACAGATGTTTGAGTTTGATTTAGATGAGAGCAGACAGGCCTCACACAGAGATAGACCCACTCAGGACCAAACCCACTGTCCCAGAACAGCCGTGAGCCAGGTAAGATCCAGGACCCAGGAGCAGCTGTAGTCTGTAATCCTTTAGTCAGTTTACTAGTCAGTGATGTTTTACTGGAGCTAAATTTGTGTTCCTCAATTCATTATTTTATTTGGATTATAAGGAGTTACATGGGACATCAGCAGAACCAGAGGCAAACTGAATAATGAATCTTGAATCTGCTTTTTACATATAAATACACCAAGATTTCTTTTATTTTTTATGCTCCACTTATGCACCTAAAATATGCTGTGGACAAGTCGATATCCAGCCCTGGGATTTACGACCACAGCTCATCTTAACAAGTGCTTTTTTATCCTTTTGGCTTTAAATATTGAGGCTTAGAAACAGGATGAATCACTCCCCGAACATTCAAAGGCCCAAACCAACTGCATACGGGATCTAATTTATTTTACCACTTCAGCATAAGGATCTGTAGCGTGCGCAGGAAATGAAACGGACAGATGGAGTTGGAAGATATCATCTCAACTTTTTTGATTAGAATCTTTTGATAGATTTAATAAAGACGCGCTTGCAATTCAGCTCGATGAAGAAATCAATTGAAATACAGACGTCAGTGTTCGCTTTGCCTGGCTGGAAATACATCTCCCAAATCCTGAATAGCATTCAGTCGCTCCACGTCCTTCAACCTGGGGAAACAAATCTGTCATAGGGCTGTACCTTCTCTCTTCCGTGACCCATTTCCGTCTCATGGATTAGTGTAACTACGGCCAGCAGCAGAAATTGCACCAAATGGCTCATGGAGAAGGTACGAAATGATACAAAATAGCATCAGAAAATGTTGTACAGGAAGGATGGCTTTTAGGCTGACACTGGACTGTTGCTATTTTAAAAATAGCATAGTCAAAGTTAGAATTTTTTTTGGAAAGTTTGGTTAGATTTATCATCAAGCGTTTTCTTTAGTGAGTGTAGTTGCTGTAAAGGTCAAACAACACTTCTAATAACCACTCTTCCATCGTAGCCCTATTCAAATGTGTGTCGCCTCAAATGCTCCATGCATATGGGAGCAGCCACAGAGCCTCCACCAGTGGGTTATCCGTCTGGCTGCTCCCTGCTTGAGTCCTGAGGGTACAACAAATAATTTTTCCCCTTGAGCAGCCAACAAGGCGCTGGAGGGATGGAGGCAAATACATGGGAGCCCTGTTTGCTCTAATCATTTCTTGCAGCATGTTTATTCAGCAGGCCTATTTTCTGTCGCCTGAGCACCCCAGACAGCCCTCTCCTTGTAAATATTTTGTAAATTGAATCCTCTATGCCTATTGCTTTTGATTGCGTACAAGCTCGTCGACAGGATTATGATAAATGACTGTCTGTCTGAATGTGTGGAGCATTCACGAGGCTCTTATCGCGTAGATGGCGACAAAGTGTCTGTCTTATCACATCGGCCGCACTGGAAAACTCCCCCTCTCTCTAATATGTAGAGCCCATGCATTTTTCACTACGCACTTGATTACATCTGCAGGAGGACCTTCCATACTTAATCACCACCAGCCACCAGGACATTCATTAATATTCAGGATAACATTTACTCTGTTTGCAATCGTCTGGGAGAAGTTTTCCAAAGTTTGAGCTTATGTTTGGTTTAATTGACCGCTCCCCTGTCTATATCCACAGATTATTACAGATAAGCCCCCATTATGGCCGTGATTCATCTCCTAATGAGACAGAGCCCATTTTACAGCAGGCTTTTCCCGAAACTCCTGTAATGAGGATCTTAACTGCACCTGAAAGCAGCAAACAAGGATGCACTGCAGCGAGGTGGAACAAAGGCTGTCTGCTGGAAACACCGCTTTGTGTTCATTTGGCTGATTTATGCACACAATACCGGGGCGTTTGGGGTTTTCGGGAATGCTGGGTGCTGATTGGGTGCCCACAGGCTCCAAAAACGCATCGCTAGTACTCAGATGTGGGGTTTCATAGCCCGCTGTCAGCCCTTCCCACATGAGCTGCACCCACGACCTTTACTCCTCTTACACTCTGCTGCCAACTCATGACATCAGTGCTTTTATTGCTGTGTCATCCTCAGACAGAGCCTTGATCCATATTATTACCCTCATCATTAATCTTTAGTTTTCCCCGTCAGAAGAACTCAGGAGAACTCATCGGATTTTATGACATTTTTTGGAAAGGTCACAAGCAATAGCAAAGCAAAAAAGGCATTTCTCTGCATTTGACCCGTCCTTCAGTGACACTGGGCGATCGCTTAAGAGCAAGGGGCATGGTTCATGTATTCTATGTAGGGGTTAGTCCCTCTTTTAATCAAAGCACTGGAAATGTCGTATGTTGACCAAGAATTTTTTGGTCCACCACAGTCATATATACTGTAGCATGTGATGATGTAAATGGCATAACACAGGGACTGCCAATGAGTCTTGGCCTGAGCTCACAGAATATTTTCCTGTGGCCGCAATGGTCCAGCAGGTTCAAAGCCGAGCTCCCAGCTGTCCCCAGCATGCCAAAGAGAGAGACGCGCCCAAGATTTTTAATAGCTGTAGCTACAATTTACCGCTCGTTTGTTCAGCTCTGATGATGAAAAGCCCTGAGAATCGTTCATCACGTTAAAAACAGCGCTGATGGATGTTACAACTTCTGCCCTGCTCTGGACCCCTCGTTAAATCTTCAGATGGTAGAAAGTCAACCCAGAAAAACTTTAACAAAACTCACATTATTTATGATTTGTCAGACTGGTGTTGTGTGTAAAGTTGGATACTGTGGTCATTTGGAAAGCCCAATATTTCAAAACTAAAATATGGAGAGCAGAGGGCATTTCTGAGTCTAATTTATGTTGGAAACTTGTCCTCGTTAATCTGAGCCGTTTGTGCTTGTGTGGTCACTGGAGCTCATAGTAGCTTTGCTTTGCACAATGTTGCTACAGATGTGGTCATAGCCTTAAACACTACACGCACATGTCATGGAGAAATTAGTCTTCACCCTCCGGCCATATTATGTGCATGTAGCTCCTAATTGCCTGTTAATGTTCGGCTCCAATGCTGACGCTGAGATTTCCACGCGATGACAAGGCGCCTGAACACAGCAGAAAGGTCCGGTGATGGAGAGTTATTGGAGGTTTCCATCAGCACATCTGTGGCACCAGTCCTGCCATTTCCGACCGATTCATCACCATTAAAGCAGCAATCAGGGCTTCAGTGATCGGCTGAGGCTATGAGAAACTTAACTGCACACATGACGAATTCACCCCAACCCAACCACATCACACCAGCCCTGCACCCTCGACTCCTGCTGCTTATCGACTCCAATGATCTATTGAAGGAGAAAGTCGGGGCCGTCTTCAAATAAAAGCAATAAGTCTATGGCGGCGTGGAGGAAATCATGATTCAGGCGTGTCTGGATGAGTCAGACACTGTTGTATATAGACTCCTCATTCACTCACAGCCCTGCACCCATCTCACTCAAGTTTATCATCACCCCACTCGCCCAACTCGACATATTGCCTTTCCCAGCCTCATCTGCCCGGCCAGCTCAAGAGGCCTCCCAGGAAGAGATTAGCAATCCAATAACTGCTGGAGCCTCCACCTCACCAGCAGGTGCTCCCCAGAGTGAATGCTGATGAGAACTGCCAGGCCGCTATGATAACACACAGAGAGCTGGGCATCAGGGTCCCAGAAGACCCCCCCAACCTTAAACATCAACTTCTAAAGCTCACTCTTTTCACATACTCTTCAAATAGAATCAAGCAGCATGGCAGATTTAGTGTATAAACATTTCATGGGATAGATCAGTGCTTTCAACCTGGGGGCAGGGTTTCTCTCAGGGTGGTCCCTTTGTCTGCAGTTGTCAAATGCATTATTTGTGCAAATGAGATAATAAAATGGCAAAAATTTCAAACAGAATTGCTGCTTTGGAGAATAGGTAGGCCTGTCATGATGACACATTTGAAGCACAATATATTGCTACAGAGAAATATAACAATAAACGAGAATACTGAAAATCCTTTAGGCCATAGACCTAATAACAATAAAGCAGGATTATCCCTGTAAAATAATAAATAAATAGATTAATTGCAGAATGATGCAATAATTATCCAAAGAAGTTACTTATTCAACCCTCTACAACTTAAATCTTATCATAGTATAACTAAAATAACAAAAATCTCCCCATTGCAAGGAAAATGTATAAGCTATAAATATTGAGACCAAAAATATATGGTCCCAGGTCTATTACATTAAAAGATAAGTGGATATAGTAATTATCGTGATTGTACGGGAACAAAAACATCCCATTTGCTGTTTGTCTGAAATCAATGATTGTTAGTACGGTAGTCACTTTTTCTAATTCTATATTTGGGGGCTGCAGGGGGTCTGGTAAGTCTCTGGTTCATGCACAGGGGGGTTCATAGAAAAAAAGAAGCACAGGTCGAGATTAAGTACTGAAATAACGTCCTGTGGACTCCAGTAATAATAAGAGGCTACTGGGGGATATTTTTTAAAAGAAGCAGACAGCAGACAAAAAGGCCACATAGCACACTCAGTGGGAACAGGAAAAAGTAGATTAAAAGATTACATTTTTTATAACAGAACAGAGTTGATATGGCACCTTTAGCCTATTCTCAGCAGGCGGCTGTGTTACTAACTTTTCTTTCATTTCCTTGAGAGCTCAATCAGATATTTAACCCAACCTTTAGTTTATATTGATTTGTTCTTTTTACTTCCTTTGCTGTGCTCTGACTGCCTTGCTTCTCCATTGTTCCTTGTTCATTTCTCTCTCTCTGTCTGTCCTGTCTTTCTCTAGCGCTCCATCTCTCTCTCCATCTCCCTCACTCCCTTGCTGCTTCCAGTAGTTAAGTGTCACCTGCTGTTTTATGGAGCGCCGCTGCGTTTTTACTGGGCTCTTTGTGCTTTCTCTGTTATTATTACCCAATATGAACACTTGGACTTGGAATACCTAGCCTTAGTATTTGCTGTTTTTTTGAAACATGGCCTTTCACATAAAGCATTATGAAAAGCCAGATGATGCACTGGAAAATGTTTATCTAGTAGAAAATACACTATTTATCCCTAGAAAACTCTTCTTTTAAGGTTGGGAAGATAGTTGCCATAACTGCGCATCACTCAAACACATGCTCACTTTTATTTATTTTGCTCATGCATAAACATTTGTAGAAGCCACATTTTGACAGCAGACTTTATCTGACTTTTCCTTTTTTATCTAACGAAAAACTAGTGCACTTTCTGTGTCAGCACAAAACAAATAGCACGGGTGTATTTCCACTTAAAGTACAGGGCTTTAAAACTGTGTCTGGCCTGAGTGCACGTCAACTCCTTCTCGCTCATAAATCCCCTCCGGCCCTCTCTCTTGTCGAGCTCAAACCACATTCATCCACTGGGGCTGGATGGGGTTATCTGCACCTCCCGCCTCAATTTCACGCGCCCTGTGCTGCCGATAAACAGCACAGAGGTAAGTTACAGTCTACGTGGGGAGGCGGAGATGTGTGAAGGAGCCAGGCAGAGCAGGTCACCCAAGAGTGTTTTTAAAATGTAAAAGGGTAGATACTATAACAGCGCTGTCTCTCACATTCAATTGAAAACCTCGTGCTCTGTCTTCCCCTCAGCACCTGCCATCACACTACTATTCACAGCATGATCTTGTGTTTCGGTGTGCCACGAGAGTCATTCAAAGTGTCTATTTTCCATAAGAGAAAGTCTGAGCACGCAGAAGGATCACAAGTGACAACTCGAGGATAAAAGGATTGTCGTCGTCTAGCTGTTGGAGGTTTGCCATCTTCATTAAGTTAAAGGCCAAAGCACAGCCAGTGAATGGGGAGGCCCAGGTGCAGAGCAGGAGCCACACTAATTGAGTAAAGTACGGCAGCTCACTAGGGACACACACACCAGGTGCACAGATAACTAGTCAACGGGTTAGCCGAGGTCCGCAACAAATGATAAGGACGCTTCCCCCATCGCTGTTTTGCTGTAATTGCAGTTAGCCTAATCTGTCCCACAGTGTAGAGTGGAAAACTCGAGGGGAGTCATCTGGCTTGGCATCCAGCTGACAACAAATGATTTTAGAAGCAATGAAAAGGCCAGGATTGTTCTGCAGTGCCGACGGTACAGGTGTCTGGAGGACTGAGATGAGCCAAGAATGGGATTTTGGCACCAACCGCTCGTCTTTTGTTCCAACACACTGCAGTACGGAGTCGGAAAAAATGAGAAAAATACTGTCATATTAATTCTGTCAGGAGATTCAGCCCCTTTTGGAATTAATGCGTTTTTAGTGGCGTGGTTGTCATTTCACCTGAGTAATTTTGTGTTAAAGAGCCACTCCGGGCCAGTCCTGTTCTCTTCTCTCTGACAGCTACTGCTGCTTTTCAGAGTCCATGTTGATGTCGTACTCCCAGACTGGGGACAATGTCCAGATTTCCCTTTTGATTACGATGAAATAACCAAAAGGTAATAATTTCTATTATTTACTAGACGCAAGAACTTCCTGTATTACAAGACAAATCTACATATTAAAGTTGTACGCTGTAACTTTTTGGCTGGAGATGTCATTGCTCTGTCTGCAGTGTTCCACAGTATGATTTTAAACAGCTCTACCTTATATTTATTCAGTTACAGGTGGCTTTGCAGCTCAAAAACAGGCATGCTGACTGTGAGCAGGTTTGCCTCTTCACAGATCTAATCTGTAACTTGATAAGGTTTGGTCTCCATCAAGATAGAAAGGTTTAATACTATCCTGTGAAACATTCCAGACAAAGCAATGACATTTCCAGGAAGAAAAGCATTTGATGGACCCTCCACCAGAAAACTTATTCAATGCACCTTTCATTTTGCCTTCCCCCATCTGTATTAAAAATTACTGCCTTATAGAATGTTGTGTGCAATTGTTGAGAAGCGTCTCGGGCCGGTTCTGTTTGTATTTCTCTGCGTGATGTAAATGAGGAACTTTCATAAACCTCGCTCACAACGCAGACTTTCCATCTGCAGATTATTAATGAGACACTTCTCCGATGATGGCAAGTTGGCCTTTCTCTCCCATTTGCGCAGGTGAAAAGAACACTTTGTCTTTGCGGGGATTCAAACCCTGATAAGCTTTAATGTCAAAAGAGACAATACTCAGCCCTGCTCCACAGAGAATCAGATGGTTATTTTTCTCTTCAATCGATTCGGATTGTGCAGCCTTTAGTTTGTGCGCAGCGGCCCCAGGTGATGGTGAGTTTTTTATGTCTGCAATGTCACAGCTCACATATAAGAAGAGGAAGGCTTTCTCGATACAAGTAATTATGCAGGCCTGTGACAATTAAAAAAAAAAATTGAAGCACGATATTTTTACGCATTTTAAAAGCAATTATCTTCTAAAATCTATCTCAATGAAACTGAACAGTTCAGGTGTTGAACATCATAAGTTTATTATGGGACTGTTTGCCAGTTGCTGAATTTTTTCCAAATTTTGTATTGAAGGCTGCACAGTCTTGGGTGTCTGTGTGTGTGTGCAGATTCCAAAACACAAAATGACTTCTCTTTTAGAGTGAACAGCTCAACCTGAAAACAGAACAAAAATAAAACATTAAACATAAAATCTTGATCTGTTTCTATATATTCTGTGAACATTTTAGGTTATTTCAACAAGAATTGCTCAAACTATTGGTCTGTGAAATGATATACGGAACAATTTTTTTGGGACACCTTGTATTGCTGTAGAAGTTTTAGACAATAAATGATAATGTTGAAACTAATTTATCCCACTGACACAATAACCCAAGAGCAAATTTAAACCACAAAAACAATTCTAAATTTACAGTATTGTTAAAAACATGAGCTACACATGAGCTGAACAATATTATTATTTATTGTCCCTAATCATGACAGGCCTACACATATGTCCCCCAAACATGTTATTGGCAGTGTCAGGTTGTGTGTGGGGGCTTGTTAGAAGCTCCCCTCCCCACCGTGTGCTTTTGGATTATAGATCGGCCTTTAATAATCAATGACAGCACGCTTGTTCAGATCAGATTAGCAGGCTTAATCTCCAAGCGTATGGCTTTATAATGCTCTTTACACTGTTGCGCGCCAATGCAATAAAAACGCCTCAGCTTTATCCGTGGCCACGACTAATGTTTGTGACCAAATTGGTTTTCATCCAACAGCATTGTGCGGAGTTCAATACTTAAACACTTGCTTCAAGGATTCCATTTAAGGTTTCTTGTGAAGGGACGTTTTGGGGCAAATGCAACATTTTGATCCAACTGATAAAAAGACCTTTTTGACAGATGGATTTTCATACAATCTAAACATCATAATGGAGTCTATTGCATTTTCAGCTCGCATTTGTGCAGCAGGTTACCATCTGCTTGGAGAAATGGGTCATACATTTACATTAGGGACTCACAGATCCAGCTTTTTCTTTTCCAGTACCAATGACAATACATTGGCTTTCTGTATCTGCCAATATCCGATATTAATCAGTACTAGGGGAGAGACTGAAAATGTGTTTTGCAATGGTTTTATCCTTTAAAAGTCCTATATTAGGCTAAGTGGATTCCTGTGAGCTTTAAGCCATGTTAGAATCCTGTGTCCTCATCAAAAACATACCTGGAGTTGTGTTTTGTTTCATTCACACATGTTTGAGTAATCCTTTATTATCCATCTGTTTACATCTCCAAAGTTCAAAATGCTCCACCTGCCTTTTACCTTTTGTTCAGTGGAGATTGGCTATTCCAGGGCTGCATTTATCCAAACGGTTCTAGTGAAGCTGTATGGAGTTTAAAAACACAGTGGAGCACTTCCTGTATTACCACATGACATCACAAGATGAGTGTTTTCCATTTGAGAGAAGAACCTACATATGCAAGGTTTGTGTGTTAAACAGCAAAACAAAACACAACTCCAGGTACGTTTGTGATGAGGAAACAACATTATAACATAGATCAGAAAATGTCGTAATACCAGCCCTTTAAGTAATTACAGAAGAGCTGTGAAAAAAACACAAATTCAATAATACAACCAGCCAACATATTAACTGAAGTAATATATTGTAACCGATATCTGATCCATCAAATCGTTCAATATCTGCACCGATATCCGATACCAGTAGCATCCCTATTTTACACCTAACCATGCTTATTGAGGTTTGAGATTCTACTATGACATTATTGTTGTTCCCCCCTTCCCTGGCTGATACACCGAGCATGTCCACTGATGGGGCCAGTCCCAGAAGACTGCGGAGTGCTCTCTGCGGGCAACAAGTACAGCCCAGTCATTATGGACAGCAATCAAGCCCGTCTGTAGCCTCTTAGTTTCACAGCGGCATGTTTGGAGGCGTGTGGGAACCAAGGCTTTGAGGGGGATTGGAGCAGGATTGGCAGCAGGATTTAGTGCACTAGTTCACACAGAGAATATATTTGGAAGGAAAGGGAAAAAGCCAGACCTTGCCACTTTATTGTTTAATGAAAAGACCGGCTTGAGGTTTGAATTGCCGACACAATAGCTATAAATATAATCCGCATGAACTTTCTTTGCATACTTGGACCTGTCGTATCTGTCACGCATGCCTGCTTCTGAATGTCAAGCACAAGAAAGCAGCCACTATGTTCTTGACTTGTGTGAACAAATGTGCTCAAAGTCCTGCAATAAAATGGTTTTGTATAGAGATTAATGGGGATAATTTAGCAGAAATCTCGACCATTGTCTGTTCTGTCTGTGCTCTATCTATCCTTGAAATAGAGACAGATTGCACTCCACTTACACTGTTGTTCTTCACCATTCCCAGGACTTTTTCAGCTTCAGAGAAACTTGTATTTGTTAGCAAGTCGAACATTGTGTTTTCAGGTTAACTGGCCACACACTGGCACTCAGGGGAATATCTTGTTTGTTTCTCTCTGTTGTATAAGAGTTGTGGGAGCTCTTGTCACATGCCTTTGCATGGGCTTGGATTGTGTACAGGCTTTTACTGCCACCAAAACAAATCATCAACAGTGATTTTAGTGTTGTCACGATACTAAAATTACAAACTGGATTTCGATACTAAGGAATAGACTTGATACTCAATGCTGATTCTGATGCCACGATGATAACAAACACTTTATTTAGACAATAGAATGTGATTTTCACCATTAAATCATAGTACTTTCTTTTATATTAGCATGTGGCCTTATATTTGTGTAATCCCTCGGTCATCCTGCTAGGTTCCATAGCGGTCCATGGGTGTATATTAGTCTGAGTCTTAGCTGAAAACCTGACGAAATAAAACCCATGAAGCTTTGTTTTGCGAAAAGGGCTCTTAACAAAATGTGGGAACACTCTTACAGTAGTGAAATAGTGAATAGTGAAACAGGTCTGTAGTTGAGGTCTAACAATCTGCGGTGCAGGTTTTTCTTGTTATACTTTGGCAGAGCTGTGCACTGTATAGACAATCCCTGAGAAAATTCAATATCATCGATGGCCATTCAAAATTGGCCAATTTCTGGTATTCATTGGCATTCAGTCATTTCTTCAAAGTTAAACTCTTTACCCTATTAAAAATGTTTTAATGCAAGATCACGAAAAGTGTTGAATTGGCTCAAAATGATTCAAAATGTGAGCCCCATCTCCTTGAAAAGTAAATGACAGTGAAACTTTGTTATCTGAGGTTAACATAGTCATTAGGATGCAGCCCGCAACCCTACTCATTTATACTCAAAGTGGGAGCCTTCAGTTATGGATCTCCTCTATATTTAGGCCAAGATTTCCATAGTGCAATGACATTAGGAGGAAGGACATGTCTAATGAGAGCACTTACCTCTGTGTCTTTGATTCACAGGCCCAGGATTAACCCTGCCTATCACTGGAGCTGTCAGTCAAACCGGGAGCAACCTATAATCGACACTTAGCATGGAAGGTAAGGAAATGGGAGTTTTTCTAGTTCTTTTCAGCTCAAAGGCGCAAAAAGCAACACATGTCAACCTGATGATCTCATTGGTACTGCTAAATGCAAACGCGCTTTATGTCGCCTACGTTTCCCTGCTGATTAATGGTTAGAGGTGGAGGACCCATGTTGCGGCTTTGATGAGGCAATTTGTACGGTTTTGCGGGAAAACAATGGCAGTTCATTTTATTGCAATGTGTCTCCGGGGAAACATCAGCCACGCCGCGCCGCCATACAGTGCTCAGTTTGGCCCAATCGTAAATCAAAAGACGCCGCGTGTTGCCAGGAGGGGGCGGCGTCACGGCTTGCTATAATGGCCCATGTGCTGTTTGTGCTGGTTGGTATGAAGGTGTGAAGCCAATGTCTTATTCTCTGTGACTACAAAGATTGCATCTGCTTATATATGCTGTTGCTTTTGATCCAGCTCCACCATCACGGCCTGATCATTTAGGTAATGTGTCGTAAAGTGTGCATTTGCAAATGAAAAGGGAGTAAACAGAGGAGGCCATGTCACACCTGAGATTTATAATGAACGCTCACAGTCTCAAAATACCACAGCACTTCTATCTAATTAATTTTGCCCATTCATCAGGTAATCGTAAGGAGAAATAAAGAAATATAGTTACACACAAACACATGTTGGGTTTCTGTGCTTTTTGGAAACATTACATTGACTTTCATTTCCTGGAGATTGATCCAACCATAATTATTACTTGCCTGACCTTTACCTAAACCATAAACTCAACCTAATTTAACCGAACCTTTATCTAAGTGAATGTATAGATTTCAGTCTTACATGTGACAGTACCATAGACTGTGCGAAGAAGTGGACTAAGGGAGTGTGACGTCACCCATAGTGTTCAGCTCAGTCAAATAAACCTCACAGAAGCTAGAAGTTATAGGAGCAAACCTGAGCCAGATCCATATGAGGACAAGAATTTATCTATGTTAAAAAAATAAGGCCATGTAGGATCAAGTAGAGCAGGTTAATACAAACATTTTAAGACCAAAGTGACGAGGCTCACTGCAGCAATTACAGAGAGAGGGATGACAATTTTCCAATGTAAAGTCAATTCGAAAGAGTTGAGTTAATATAGCCGGAAGTGCCCCCATGTTCACTTCTTATTTAGAACGTGATGTCTAGTGGATTAGCTATGGATATTTATTTTATTTATATATATAGAGATCATTGTGTGATCATCAGATTTCTTCCACGCACTTTTAATCTTTATAGTTCAAAGTGGTTTCACCATACATGCCCATAAAGGACCCCCTCTGCGTGTTTACGGCTCTTAAACTGCCTTCGTTATGATGGTTGAGCTAATGAGAGCGGTTGGTTGAGGTGCTTACCTTGGTAAACTGGAGCTATTTTCTGCACGCAGGCCGCTCCAGTGACGGTGACTAATGAATTAACTGCAGTAGCATTGGCGTCGACACAGGAGCGGAGCAGTTAGATTTTAGCTCTGTGTCATTGGAACTGCTGAATAATTAGAGTGAGCATCTGCGGCGCATGAGCTGATCAGGTTTAAGGTGATAATGAGCTGTTAGTGCATGTAGGTGTCTTAATGAAATCTTCTGTTTGATTAGATATAAAGTACAATTCAAGTGAAAGGGGTTCATTCTCACCACCTTATAACAGGCTCTACACTAGAGCTGGGCGGTATGACCAAAAATTGTTATCACGGTATTTTTTTAAATTATCACGGTATCACGGTATTTAACGGTATTTTTGTCTTTGGCTAAGTGGAGTGTGATAGAGTTGGTAATATCATTCCAACGTCTCGCTCGGCGCGGCTCCGCGCACCCACAAAACACTACACAGACGGTCCCTTTAGCAAACGCGCCTAACACTACACAGACGGTCCCTTGAGCAAACGCGCCTAACACTACACAGACGGTCCCTTGAGCAAACGCGCCTAACACTACACAGACGGTCCCTTGAGCAAACGCGCCTAACACTACACAGACGGTCCCTTGAGCAAACGCGCCTAACACTACACAGACGGTCCCTTGAGCAAACGCGCCTACCAGGGACGTTGTGTAGTGTGTAGTGTTTTGTGCTGCAGTGCCAACGTTACGCAGAGATTGGGGAGAAGATGCAGATTTTACTTTCTACTCAACTCGCTATCCTTACCTGGCTTGTTGGCTTGTTTGGTGTAACACTGAAAAACAGCCCCGCTCAATCTACCGCTGTGCGACGTTCCGCCGCTCTGTGTTGCCGACATATGCGCGCACACACGGTATGGCGGTAAATAAGAAATTCATATCATAAAAATAAAAATTACCGGTATACCGGTTCATACGGTATACCGCCCAGCCCTACTCTACACTGTATTTTATGATCTTTGATTCTTCATAAAATTACCTGTTTGTAGGTGATTCAGCAAGTATTATGCATTAGTTGTGTATTTGTGGTAAGTTATGGGACTCAACAGTGACCAGGCCATTACCATACAATTATAGGTCAGGTATTATTTGATACTAAAACTAGTATTGAAACTACATACTCATTTGAGCAGGTATTGATACTAAAAATGTCCCATGCACAAGACAGAAATTAACCTTTCGTGAATATCTTTAGAATGATCTTGAGCTGTACAAGACTATAAGACTAAATAGACTAGTATATGCCCACCTGGATGACTGATGGATTACACAGATATAGTAGTAAGGCCACATGGTAGTATCAAAGAAGGTACTATTATTTAATGTTGAAAATCACCACCTATTGTCTAAATAAAGAATACAGTTATCATTGTGGTATATGAATCAGTATTGAGTAGCAAGTCTTTTCCCTAGTATCAAAATCAAATTTGAACATTTGTTATTATGACACTACCAAACAATGATGCGTATTGTTCATACTATATCCACATGATGTCTAACGTTCCAATAGAGCAGGGGTGTCAAACTCATTTTGGTCCAGGGGCCGTATGCAACCTACTTTGATCCCAAAAGGGCCGGATCAGAAAACTCAGTTCTCTCTTCAAGTTATTGTATTTTTCTCCGTGTCTCGTAGTGGTGTTTAAGATTATATTCCTCGAGCAACGCCACTTGTTCCAAACACACTGAGCACAGGTTTCCCATTCACCTCTGTCAACAAATAAGAATTAGACTATTTTTCTTGGGAAATCCTGAACTCAGCATCTGCTTTTCTCATTTTTTGACATTTTGCTGATGAGGGTCACGGTCGACAGTCAAAACGATCATCCTTTAAGAGCTTTTGGAAAGAGGAAAGTCTTCATTTGTGCTGCTCTGGTGGGAGTTGCAATGTACAGAAACGCTGGAGACGCTGCTATGCCAAACGGTGCAGAAAATTTACAGAAAAATCAGAACATTTTAAGTTTTAATAGAAAAATCCGACGAGGGCCAGATTAAAGGTCTTGGAGGGCCGGATCTGGTCCCCGGGCCGCATGTTTGACACATGTGCAATAGAGTAATAGAGCTTTACTACTGATTTGGTCACAATACATTACTTTGTCAGTGTTTCCCATGAATACAGGAGTTTATGGTGCTCCCCCATAGTCTAAAAACTACCTGGAGCAGGACTCTACACTAACTTTTTTTTTCAGGAGCACACGTGCCCCTAAGTTAAAAATTTTAGGAGCACAGAAAAAAAAATTGGGGCACAAGTAGGTTTTCGTTTGAACGATTATTACAGTGCAGAACTTACACACACCAACACCAACCCTGAATAAATTTAATATAAAAAAACAAAAGAATTATGACTGCACTTTTCCTGCATGATTGCAATGTTTTATGAATATATATTCATTTTATCTGATTAATATTTAGACTTAAAATAAGCCAAACAGACTGCACTGCACTGAAACACTCTGTGGCTCTTTTTGGACCTTCACCCACAGTTTAAGAACCTCTCCTTTAAGAGAACTTCCACTGGCACTTTACACAAAACTGTTTCAAAGTGTAAAAAGTGGGTAGGATTTCTAAACCTATATTTTCAAATTCATAACTGAAGTTACACTCTCTTACTGGTGGTAGCCTCTGCACATTTACCAAACAAAACGCACATTGTGACAAACAGATTTATTTGAAAAACTTCAGCCCACATATCGCCTGCTCTGTGCCGTAGCTCTGCTCTGTGCGGACACGGACATAAAATTAGTATTGCCGTATTTGACGGGAGGCGGATGGACAGGTGGGATGTTTAACCTGCCCTGTGATGCAGGCTGAGGGTGCGCGCTGGCGGTGCCGCACGGAGTGTCCGCGGGCTCCAGCGCACAGGTCCTGCACACCGGTACAAGTTTATTGCCCACAGTAGTGGCTGTAATGAAATATGACCGCACTCAGTATTCAGACCCCGAGTCCGTGACGAGACCGAGTCCAAATGCGCTCGAGTCTGAGACAAGACCAAGACAAAACTCTCGCTTTGTTGGAGAAGGAAGTCCAGCGACATGGGGGTGTCTGTGAGTGGTGGGACAGGTGTGGGTCCTGCTGTGGTGCGCGCTCCTAGTTTAAGGTGGACGTGGGTGTGTTTTTAAGCGGAGTTTGTTCGTATGAGTGATATCGCCGCACAAGCGGAGCTCGTATGCTGGAGTCGTGCGTGGTCGGAGGTGTCGTGCCCGGGCACGGTTTGGTTGCGCTCGGGCTGGGCATGTGTGCCACGCTTTAGGGGCGATCCAGGCTTGGGCACGGTTCTAAAGTCCTAGTGTGACTGCGCCCCTAATGTTTGATACATTTAGAACGTTTAGCTCATCAGTTACATCTGTGCGCAGCTCCTTATTGTGGCTACAGAAGCACTCGCACTGGTGCGACTGTTTTGTTTTCCTCGTTCGCACGGCAAAATATTTATTCGCAAATGCGAGTGAAATGGGCGCACTGTAGAGCCCTGACCTGGAGTATACACTGGCATCACAAAATCACACTGTCTTAACATTTAAAAGTAACTAACCACAAATTGTATAAAATGAAATCATTAAAATCTTGTGCCGCCATGGAACCAACCCAGTAAACAATAGACCCTTTAAAATCCCATGTCATCATAATGTTCAAAATTCTGCAATGGAAGCAACTAGAGACAAAATGAAGCTGACATAATATTTTTAATGATTAACCGATTAACAGATCTAAACGCTAATGGTTTTATTATAACAAAAATAAACAAAAATTTAGAATTTCTATGGTACAAATATTAGTCAGTTTGCTTCTCTTTTAACAGGGTTGGAAAATACAGTTTTCAAACCTGAATCGTATTTTTGTCAAAAATGGTAAGCATCTTCTTAAGTTAACAAATGGCGTAAAACACAATTGTAAATGTTTGCAAATCAGGATCTGATATCACTCGCGTGTATCAGAGATGTTTTCTTTTTCCAAATTGCCCTTGATTTTTCATGTTTTGTGATTTTCTGTAATTAATCCCGGTTTTCCCATGGAAATCACATTATGTAAAAACACTATGCACAGAACGCACGACTAAATTCAACAGTTTAAGACTTTTATTTAGCCAAAATAATGTTCATAATTAACAGTAACTTTTGGCCATAAAAGAGATCAAAATAACGAGTGAAGAAACAAAATTCCATTACAGAATTTTGAATGTTTTTGTTTCTATCTTTTAAAGGGCCTGCAGCACTAGTGTCCACCCTTCATGTGCGTGTTGAGCAGCTCTAATGTTAACAAATGTGGTGTGGATCGAGCACTGGGGTCAGTGCCAGAGCCATCATTAGCGCATTAGAGCCAGAGGGAATAAAACAACAGCATTTGATTGGTTTCACAGGGTTTAGTGGACCCCAGGAGCACCTCAATAACTACTGACACCTTCAAAGTACGAGGCCAAAGTCACAGCTCCTTTTCACTATTAGTACATCTATTTTTACTCATAATTGGCCATAGCACAGGAAAAGTGCTCCACAGCCCTCTGCCATCTACATAGTCTTTCCTTTTTGCATCATTTAGTTATTACCCCCCCCTCAGCGTAATGCCTCTGAACAGTGGGTGGCTCCTGAGCAGCATTAGAACATGCTTGAAAAACATTGTTCCACCATGGTTTTGCAATCCAGCTTCAAAGACCTTTGGAATGAGCACCTTATGGACATTTTTGTGCTTGTAGTGAAGTCACAACACCAAAGGCAAAGAAGGAAGCGTTAGAAAGAGAGAGAAGAACGCTAGCAAGAAGGAAATATCCAGTTTTGCATGGCACTCATCTCCCCATGCATAAATGAATACAGATAGCTGCACGAAATCAGCGTGGCTAAGGAGCAGCTTGGCACAAGATGTAGCTGCTAATCAGTCCCCTCTGCAGTGTCCAGCACCGCATACCAAACTACCTCCTAAACAATAACTTGGCTTCACAATAGCTTTTCTCCCATCCATTCATCACCCATACAATCCCAGTGTGCGCTTGGCAGCTTATTACACCACACAAGATATTGTTTTGCATATTGACAATTTTCTGACTTGGTAATATGCACTGTGCTATTGCAGGATCTTTTAAATGTCAAGAAATTCATTCAGCTGCAGAAATTGGAGTCAGGTGAAGTTAAACCAACTAACTTTTTCCAATAAAAGAAAAATACAAAGTAGGAAAGAAACATCTGCTCGACTCAAAACAACTGTCTGGCTCTGCATATATGGCCGCTGTTTATGCAGAAAGTAAATCGAGAGGGTTTAACACCCTGGATATAAGTTTTGGGAGCAGCTGTAAAAACAACTTGTGAGCTGCAGCGGACTTGTCAGCCATCTTGACGTCTGTGGTCCTTAATTGGAATCGAAAGTGCTGACATGCGACAGCCCAAAAGTTGATCTGTGAAAGGACACCTCCGTCTTTCTTTGAGGAGGCGACTTGATAGCACAGCATCCTGTCACTGCAGAGATCATCTGATGACCTAAGAAAAAGTAAGGGAGAGACAAAATACTTTAGAGATTTACAAAACTTAGGCTGTGGAGAAGTGAAGCTCAACAACAAGTCTAATTGATAATTTGAAAAATTGAGGAAAGCTGGAATATGTTTTTGCTCTCAATAAATGAAAAGTAATTTAAAAAGCAACGCTTATTGAACACAGTTGCACTTTCAGGAGTCAAGGGCCCACAACAAACTAAATGAAAGGAAATTGTGATGCACTCTGAGCACCTGAGAATAATAAAAAGTTTAATTTGATTTCAGAGATTGAATGCTTTTCCCGTAATACTGCACAGCGGCTGGTTTTCTGCAGCCACACCAATAACAAAACAATTTTACACATTTCAAGTGCCTGCCTCGTCCTCACATTTACTTTTTATTACTCGCAACAACAAATAATGAACCTTGCACTTCTATGGCATAAATCTACACTGCAGCACTGAAGCAGAATATGTAAATAAGAGTAAAATGTCCTAATGATGCCTTTAGTCTTTTTAAAGTTTCAAACTTGTCCCGCTGGTGAATGGACTTTTTTTTTAAGATAAATAAACATGCTCAGAAACAGAATACTTTTATTAGGGATGCACCAGCTTTTTTAGTTACAATACCAATTCAGATACTGTAACTTTAAAGTGTAACTTTCCGCCACCAAGGAAATGTTGCTTTTCCTGGAAATTTTGACAGTAAGTTGTTAAATGCCATTCTGTGGTACATCCCAGCGACTTTACATAGCATTACATAGTGTACCTTTAAGTATCTGCCAATATCTGATATTAACCGATACCACTGGAGAAACTGAAAACTGCATTTATTTACTTGAACAAAAATAAAATGAGACAAAACTGATCCAAATGTGTTATGTAGCTGTTATCTTGACGTTCTGAGACTTTCTGGGCTATCTATGTTCAGTAAATATTATTCATATAACATTCATTTATGTGTCCAATTAGGACTGTACCGATATTTCAAAATCATAATTATTTCAATAAAGTCACTTGTGTAACTAAGTATAACACAAGTCATGAACTATGTAATTATAGTGTATAATCCAATAGGGGCGTAGGGCTGGTGTGTTGAAGAGCAGTTTGCTTCTTATACTGAAGGGACTCATTATACAAACGTCAGATTAAACAAATGTGTGCCTCTTATCGCGGTGCTGTTTGTGATGGACTCTGGCAGGTGAGAGAGAGGAGGGAAATACCACAACCGCAGTGGCTTTATCTGCCTACTTTAAAGAAAACACTCCTAATATAATCAAACAAATGCCTTATTTATGAGCTATGAGCTACAAGGCTGTGTCAGAATGCAGCCTTCACTATCTCTTTGTTTATCTAATATTCATTGAACATATAATACCCAAAGTAAACAACCATTAAAAAAAAACATCTCAGAGCCACCACTTCCAATTTTGATTTGACCCAAAGCCATACATTTATTTATATGAGCTGTCTGCTTTCTTATTCATGTGGCATTACCTTTATTTTATTGCAAAACGAGAAGAGCTGGGTATCATTAGGTTAACATAACAACCCCAAACAACAACATAATAAGAAGGACCACTACACTCCAGCAGACCTCTTCACAAGCACAGTCAGATCCTACTCTCTTCACACATCAAAATCTTCTTACTTTCTTATTTGTTGCCTTTAATTAAAAACACCCACAAGGCTTTTTTTCTTTTGCTAAAGTTTTTAAGGGATTTGCTGTGTGTGATTATTGTGATCTGACACGTTATGCTAATGCCTAAATTATACAAACCTTTGCTGAGGTACTAATTGGATTTGAAACATTCATTAACCCAGGAAACAACAATTTTTCCTTTTGTAAGTTGACTTTTGTAATATGTTGAGGTTAGTACATGCTCATTTATCCCCATTTTACAATTGCCTCGCTTTAACTATGCACATTATATTTGAATGACACCACTCAATTGATTTAAAACCATACCATTAACAAATAATTAGAAATAGCGCTGGGCGATTAATCAAATTCATTATTTGGTTTATTAGAGATTTAGAAAAATCACAAAATCATGAAATTGAGGACATGAAACATCTTTACTCCCGACTTTCTTAGTTGCAAAGCAGTGTTATTGTGCCGTTACAGTTAGATATCTATACAAACTTGAGGCAGTTTACATGTTCTTGGTTAATAGCATATGACAAGAATGAAAATGTAAAGAGCATCCCATTGATAGACTAGCAGCTCCACTAAGAAACTCTATATCAGATTTTTACATGTAAATTAGGTGTACAGGGATACCAAAACACTGTACTCATTGTTCGTACAAATAGCAGTTTATGTTTTTGCTTGTACAGTCTACAGCCTCCAACCGCCCCCTCCATCATTCTATGAACACGCACTTTGACTGTCTCGCGTGTCACCCTCCTGGAGCGAGTGCATGGATGCTACTGTGTCACCCAGTTTGCAGTTGACAGCTTCAGGATAATCACTCCCACACGCCCATCAAATCTCCTCATGAGCTACATTCAGTGTGTGCCAGTCTTTTACCTGGTGAGATACGGGTCCATGAATGCACAGTTTGCGTATTTGGCTCGTGTCTCCTCACATGCTGCTCATTTGGCTAGAGAATCTGACAGCTGCTAATCTTAATTTTTCTCCCTGGCTATTTGGAACAGCGCCATCTACTGGTGAAGAGAGAGGGAGCTGGGCTGAGGGTGCAAATACTGAAATAACACACTTGGTCATTGACACAGTCGCTTCCACTCGAGACCAGTAAATGTGTTTTACAAATGCTGCTATCAGGATACAGCTGTTGGCCACCTAAGGGCACTGTAACTAGCCCTAGCGTTGCCATCACATTTCATCATATCTCCCCATAGAGAGTCCTTTCATATGTGGGACCTAGAAATCGCATTATTCCAAGTGCAAGTGTGGGGTGTTTTATACAGGCTACATCTTAGGGATGCACCGACACTGAGGAGTCGCAGGTCGGTGGTGCAATTCTAGCTCCAACAGATGAATATTGAATGTTGATTGTCAATTTCATCCAAGGTTACAGGGAATGATTTATTTTTGAGAACTGAATCAATGTGACTGTTCTGAGATACAAGGGTTTGTGGAATTGTTGTTCTAACCAAACACACACATTTTTCTCCTTAAAATAGTTTATCTTTGATTCAAACTTTGCCCATTTTCTTTCCAGCTATGAAATTCTCTGATGACATTACAAAACCCAGCGGAGTTCTAAATTGTCCATGTGCATCTAACAGCCCATTTCTTCACGCTCTGAGCTGCTTGAGAAAGTTGACTCTGCGTTTGGGCCCCTTGAAGCTTCAACTGAGCGATGGAGACAGTAGACTTGATGTTTGGCAGGAACCAATTACTGCAGAGCGGGAGCAGGCTGTGCAGATGGAGCTTCCTGAGTGTATTTAAACATGTTTCTTTAGCCTCCAGAGGTAGATGTAGAAGAATGGTGGGCCAATTACACACAGACTTTTCTATCCCAAGGTCTTGGAGAAGAAGAGATTCCTATTCTTCTCAACACTGTATTTTCCTAATGTTTTGGCTGTGGGCATTGTGGTTTCTGTTGTCCAAATACAGTTTATTTGTGCTTGGAATAACTGTTTGTTTTGGTGCTAAGTACTGTACACTGCCCTGCTTCTCCCCCCTCTCTGTGTCTGCAGTTAGGATTCACTCTGGTGGAAGGGTTAACGACAGCTTTAATCCTATTGATCCAGAAAACTGATCCGCTCCTAATCCCATAACATGAAAGTTGCTCCATTGTAGCATGTGCTTATCCCTGCACATACTTTACCATGGCCTTTCTACAGTGAATGAGTGGGCCCCACCCAGAACCTGCCCCCAGAACCCTTATTGACGCAAGGGTGCAGGCGAAGAGCACACCGAGTGAAAGTACTTTTGTGGAGGAAGTGTGTTATTGTGGACTAGGCAGACAGTGAACACAGGACCAAAGAGCGTTTTGTGCTGAGCCTGGGGGAATGAGTCAGCCTTTCTCTCTTTCACAACTTTAGTGTTTAGCTCCTGCTGTGTCCTCACACTTAGAGCTGCTTTAAACACACTCCGTCTGCCTTGTCTCTCCATCTTTGTTCCCCCCATTGTCCCTGGTGACCAGTGCCAGTCATGTGACCCACTCCTGTCTGTCCGTGCCCTTTAACGACGCCTCAGTGCTCCTGCCAAGCCTGCTACAGCTGAATCAGCAAGTTGCATGTTGGCAGAGCTCCCAGGCCTGGTACTGGAGGTGACGGAGCAGAGGCAGACGGCGCTTCACCACACTGTCACTAACATCTATTCTCAACCTGCTGCTGGGAGAGGACTGCATGGGAATATTTAGGAGGCTACATTCATAACTTTGTATTGTAGTCAAACAGCATAGGGATCATGGCCCGCGGAGAGACAAAACCGATGCTATTTCAACACAAACAGTTCCAGATATTCCTGCTGTGTTCTGCCCTCCAGTAAAACAATAAAATCAAAATCCCCAACACAATGCTACAGACTGTAATGTGATCTGTACAGTGTATACATAAGTAGATTGGCAAAATGCATGGTTCATTAAGATTCAGGACTGTCAGTTGTACAGTAGTAGGGCTGGATGGTTTTGAGGAAAAAATCTTTATTGCACTTTGTCTGGCAAGCACAGCTTTTGCGATTTGATTTTCAAATTAAGATTCAGTTCATTGAGCACAAATATGAACGGCTAAACGAATACAAGATTCCTGTACATTTCAGAACATGTCTGGTATTATTATTATTTTCATTTGTTTGTTTTTCACACAACAATAGAATATTTTAGCATCCTATTACCATTTTAACATACCAATTGTACCATTATCACATACAAATTTCAATGTATGCAGTTTTAAAGTTGCATTATGTAACACTTTACTTCATTTTCTATAGTTATGTCATTGTTCTGCCTGGAATGTTCCACAGTATGACATTAAACAGCTCTACTTTACATTTACTAAATTGCAGGTGGTTTTATAGCTCAAAAATACCTAGAAAGACAGATATTTTGACTGTGAGTGGGGTTGCCTATCCACAGATCTGATCTTTAAATCAGTCTGTGTTGGTCTCCATGAAGATAGGAAGGTTTAATACCATACTGTGAAACATTAAATACAAAGCAATAACATCTCCATGGAAAAAAGCATTTGAAGGACCCTGTGATGGAAATTTATTACTTGTCAAGCTAAAGAATGTATTGTTTGGGTTAACTCTCTACTCATGGTCACAGGCAGTGGTGTGATCTGCTGTATGTGAGGTCAGCTAATCAAATGCCCCAGTTTAATCCAGATACCATTGTCTCCTTCCGAAGGGTGTTTAGACTAATACTATCATATGTTTTATCTCATGTTGATTGATGACGTCTGTAAAACTGTATAAGAAGCTTGTTTTTGTTTTGACATGCACAGATCAGGGACAGACGGCCTCGCGTGAGGGACAGACAGGTTTTGGTTTTCCATTTCTTTGTAATTATGCACAATTGCTTTAATAAATCCAGACTCTTTGATTGAAGACAACTCCAGTTTTTATTTTTCTGAGATTTAAAAATCCACAACAGACCGGCCACCAGAAAAGTTACCCAGTGCACTTTTATTTAAATGAAAATTCCTGGCCGTGTTTATCTTCATTACAGCAGCTCCATTTTCCACATTTTGCTGGGCATACCTTCACTATGACCTAAACCTTGACATTTCCATCATAATGAAGTTGTGAGTGTGAGAGGCAGTGAAAGCTGCAGGAGTCCTTGTCTGTAAGAACAGTGCGTAATCCAATTGGCAGTGCACGTGGAAGTGAGTGGGCTCCACGTTCCTCTCTGTGGGCTGATGTGATTATGGATAGAGCAGGGTGCATAGAAATCACATTTAACACTTCTCTTGTTCATTGGCCCTTTGTGAGTGCTCATGCTTTGCCAGGTGCACAGTCGCGTGGGACCTTCCTCTCCACTTTCTCCTGCTAAATGCTGCCACGCCATTTTAAAAGTAGCTTTAGTCATCGCCACGCTACAAGTAATGAAAGTTGACCGCCTTCACACCTTCTATCTGAAATCGCACTTTCAATCAATCCCATCCAGCGACTTCTTTGACTGCTGCCGCTGGTGACGTCAATACCATGGAAAGTACCATTCTGCTCATGATCACATATACAATCCATTCTATGAGTTAATCAAATTACAGTCCCGCTTCCTGTTATAGCAATCTGTGTAATATGAACATTTTTACACCAACTTATTTGATATCAGGTTCGAGCTTGATCTACTGCAGTCAGGGGAAAAAGCAATTTAGCCTCAGTGGAGTTTATTAGACAGCTGTTAACTTTCAAGATACTAAAAGCCATCGATTTTGTCCAAACATGTAACAGGCTAGTATGGAAGAAAGGAAGTGAAAAGGAGAGGAGTAAACTAGTTTCAGAGGTGCAGGCTGCTGTTATGTGCAGCATGCGTTCCTAAGGCAACTGCTGCTGTCTCTTTTTGTTTGAAGAGGTGGGAGTCCGGGTCAAGTGGTGATCAACAGTGCTACACATGGAGAAAGAATTCAGGGAAATATATAACTGGGTAATTGGGAGTTAAAAGGAGGTGCTTTACAATTCACACTCCTTATAGTGAGTGGTAGATTTGTAAATTCTGCTGTTGACTTTGTTTTGTAAACATTATACATGAATCCATTATGGGCTTAACTATAGCCTATCTGACACAATACCCATTTGGCACTAAAAGAAAATGATATGGCAGGTAATGGGGTAATGAATATGTGCAGTGTGGAAATCTCTGTGTCTGTACTCATGGTAAATAAACTTCTCTGGTATCAGACATTCCAAAAGTCTCGGCCCACTTGAATTATCTTTGCAACAACAGATAACACTTGAAAATAAAAATGTGTTTAAGTGATCATTTTCTCAGTTTAGTCCATATTATGGAGGGGCTGGTGGTGCAGATTGGCAGCCTCACTTCCGTCAGTCTGCCCCAGGACAGCTGTGACTCCAGTATCACCACAGAGTGTGGAGTGAATTATTCTGTAACGCGTCTTGAAAGTGAGTGTTCAGAAAAGCGCTATATAAAACCATGTATTATTATTAGTAGTATTATTATTATTATTATTTAGCTTTGATTTGGTCTTAACTTTTGATCTTGACCATTTGATTAGTAGTCTATATATTCAATTGGATTAGTGACATTTTAAGTTTTAAATTCATTGGACTCATGCTCGATGGTGGTGTAGTGGTTTAAAGATTTGCCCATTTTTATTTGTCAATCAGCATTGTAGGTTTGCTTTGTGGCCATGACTGTTTTGCCAAGTGTCTCTCCCCATTTCACTCTTCTTGTCAAGTGAAGCCTTTGGGCCAAAAATGAGCTAACCAATGAAAATGACGCAATTTTCTACAAAGTTATCAAATTGATAACCGAGCTCCCTTTTCCAGCTCTGATACCAATATCTGCCAATACCCAATATTAACCAGTACCAGTGTAGGGACTGAGAATGGCATTTTTTCCTCAAATGATTCCATATTTTATCCAGTTGTGTTCTGTAATTGTTAATTATCCTGAACTAACCACTAGGCAGCTTTGTTTGAAGTAAAGTTCAAACAATATGAGATGTCCTAGACCTACATTAGCCAGTAAATAGTCTTATTACAGCAGCCTGAACTGATATCATGGCACCAATATCCGATCCAGTGGATTTTCCTGTATATTTGTATGACACTACTTCAATAATCTGCTGAGAAACAGACAAAGTAAAAGCAGAGGAATACTTTGTACCTTTTGGTCAGCACTGAGAGCACATCACCATAATACTGCTTCTTCTCCAGCTATAATGAGTAATTTACTCTATTTTAAGTATTTCAAAAGGCGATTTTCTCCCACGACCCTCTGTACATCAGTCATTCCTTCGCTCAGGAACGCTTTGTCCTTCCCCGCAACATTAACCTCCACCAGCTCGTATCCCGCGGCAACAACAACCTGGATCCAATCAACTCATATACCCAGTCACACCCAAGAGTCTCCTCCCTCTGAGAATGAGAGGAGAAATTAGCGCCCACATATTCATCACCACTGCCCACTAAAGACACGCTGTTTAATTGAATGTATAATGACAACGGGGAGGGGAGGGCTAAGGCACAGTACACCGGTGAATCACTGGAGCCATAAAAAGGTTGGCTACAAGTCCGACTGAACAAGTAGACCACCAAGTACTGTTGCTGTTATATCACTGTACTCATTTCAGTCAGAAGGTTAACAGTAGATTTTGTACATCTCAAACTGACTGATACCACTGCATTTCTACATCTACAGATACTTACACTACCAACATGCTGCTGCTACAAACTAAAGGATTTTATTCACCACATTACTTCTATACTCTTACTATTACTACTAGTACTACTCTTCAACTACGACTACTAATTGATACGTTGCAGGTGATGGGGTATGATGCTATTGGCACTGGTCTGTCTGAAGCTCTGTTACTCAAATGAGCCTTTAATCTAAGATTTGTTTGAACATAAGCTGATCATAAAGAACTTATTTGTCTGGAACTATACAACAGGTAAATTGATTTGTGCTATTAAACAAGTCCCTCTCAAATAACATAATAATAACAAGCTAGCTAGTCACTGCAAAGTATAAATACCAGTGCTATTGCTATACTACTATTACCTCTACTACTGATACTATGTTTGTGCAATTGCGGATGGAACGATTATCGATACCAACTACTGTTTCCAATCCCACATGGTTATAAAACCTGTACTTATTTAGAAACTTAAAACGGCATTGTAAATATTCTCCTCAATATTTGCGCTCAGAGAAAGTATATCATTTGAAATTCAGTTCAAGTTGAAAACGGTGCTGGGATGGGCAGATAGGAGGTGGTTGCTGTTCTCTGGTGACTTAGTAGATTAAGAGCAGGGCTGGAATTAAAAAGGCTCTCTCTGGACTAGAATTGATTGGGCGTTTGAGCGCTGACAGTGCCGTGAATAAACCCAAAGACAAGCTGAGATAACCTGCTAAATGATTCCACTGTTTGTGCTTTGCCCTGATCAGTGTAGCGCGATCAGACCTGGCACCATCACAGATACCACCACAATTAGGCCATAACACTGAGGAATGAACCATCGCTGTTGGCTAATGGTCCAAGTTTGACTGGGGAGGCTTGTGATAGGAGGGGAGGGGTCAGGATCATGCTGTGGGCGTGGCCTGAGTCCTTGCGGGACCTCAACAGGATGAAAGCGGACAAAGGAGAGACAGACGGCATAGCTCTGACAGTTCTCAGCAACCAGAGAACAGAGGAAGGAGAGGAGGAGGAGGAGGAAGAGAGAGGCGGAGGAGGAGAGGAAGGCAGACATCAAAGGTGCTCTCATCAAGGCTCGTCTTGGCTCTTCCTTCAACCAGCAGTCAATAAAATCAAGACATATGCTGCAGGCGTATAGAACAATCACTATGATGACTGTTATGCAACTCCATCTCCATTTGGGGCCAGCTGACTTACATGGACATTCAGCACAAGAGAATAAAAACTCCTGATAATCCATCATTTGTTTGAAGAGATTGCCTGTTCAATATCTACATGAAGAAGTGCTAGGAAGGGCATCAGGCTTTTTGATCTATGTCACAATGTTGTTTCCTCATTAAACACATACCTGGAGTTGTGTTTTAGAGTTATAGGATACAGGAAGGCACAGTTCACTAGACTCATTTAGATCATTTCAGACCTGGAAAAAAGTAGATAGGTAAAAGGTAGTTGCTAACTTGAAAACTACAGCCTCCATCCATCCATCCCCCTTCCTTAATCCGGCTGGGTTGCATGGGCAGCTATTCGCCACCTAGTCCACTATGCACCTGACCCCCCCATGAACCCCTCTGTGAGTGGTGAGCCCACAGGAGGGTGGACTTCATGGTTGATGTTAGTTCAAAGGGACGCGGACACAGGACGACCCGGGGATTGAACCCGCAACCTTCTTGCTGTGTGTGCTGTGTGTGCAGTGGAACAGAGCATTTTGAGGTTTGAAAATGTGGACTAATAATAAAGGATTACTCAGAACAGACGTGTGTGAATGAAACAAAATAAACACACTTTAATACTGGACAACTTTGGAAAATGAGAATGTTGCCTCTCACTATGTAGCCTGCCCATTATTCTTCTCAATTTGGTATTACATATTACTCTCTCGCTTAAAAAATACAAATATTCAGGCTAAGGGAGTGTGAAACGGTAGCAAAGAAAAGTTTCCAGGAAGTGCACCGTTGTAGTTTCATGCATTTATAATGAACATGCCATGTGGACTTGGCTGTCTGAAAATTTGCACCGCTATTTCCCCATGCATGTTGGAGCCAACCAGTGGTAATTTGTGTTGTCCATCAAAATGAAGCCTTGACAAAGCTGTTCTATCCATCAGTGGCTCTCAGCACACTGGATGACTGTCTCCGACCTGACAGTAGCCTCCCCTCTCTATAATTGGTCTGGCTGTTGTTTAGAGTCACTTGGTTTTTGGGAGTTGGGTAAAAACTGGTGATTTCCTTTTGGTTCCTGTACACTTTTCATAATTCGTGCTGATCATGGTGGGCGGGTAATTTGTTTGCTCGTTCAAGTGTCACAAGCAATATGCCAGACTCCAGTGAGCCTGCTCCAACTAAACCTGAGGAAAAGATTCATCTCTAATAAAACTGATTTGAAAGGCCGCCTCCAACCAAGTCCGCTTTGACTAATAGTTTCACAGATTAGCTCCTTGTCATTGCAAATTTACTGTAATTCAGCACTATGGTGGGTACAAAATTTGTTTTTTTATGACCTTGGAAAGTGAAATGATTTTTCGCGCATAGTTTCATTATGGGAGTCAAAACTAATAAAGCGCTCTGCAGGTAGCCACGCTAATGCTAAGATTTAATTCAAAGTTGGATTAAGGTGAACTCTTTAGTGTGGGTTTGAATACATTAGTTTCTATGGTGAAAAGAAAATGTATATATATATATATATATATATATATATATATATATATATATATATATATATATACACCTATATATATATATATATATAGGTAAATATATACCATTTACCAATTACTGTATTTGCAAAGTTTTGTAGTATTATTGAGACTAGTACATGCAGTGGTTCTAAGAGTAGTAGAAGGTGTAGTGGGTGTGCAATGAATACAATTTTAACCAAATTGACATCCAGAACTTTTTAATGCTTTTTTAATTAAGAGGTCTACAGACACTAATAGCATTTAGTTTGAAGCAAAGGTCACACTTTGGAGGAAGAATTTGGACTTGACTTTTTGTGTCATTGGCACTGATTTAAAAAGTGTGCCCTGTTTCTATCCAAAAAATATGAATTTTGATTCATAGTATTTATACCCCTATGAACTAACATCAAGGACCATAATGTCCACCCTCCTGTAGGTTCACCACCTGCAGAGGGGTTCATAGGGGGGGTCAGGTGCTATGAGTATTGGGCAGCAAGCTGCCCCCGCGACCCAGCCGGATTAAGCGGGAGAAGATGGATGGATGGATGGATAGTATTTATTGAAAATCATTCAAAATTAGGAACAAAATAGTGTTTTTCCCTGACATGTTGCCCAGGTGTACTTAAGAGTAGGAGTAGGAGTAGGAGTAGGAGTAGGAGTAGCAGCAGCAGCAGCAGCAGCAGCAGCAGCAGCAGCAGTAGCAGCAGTAGCAGTAGCAGCAGCAGCTGCAGCAGCAGTAGTAGCAGCAGCAGCAGCTGCAGCAGCAGTAGTAGCAGCAGCAGCAGCTGCAGTAGCAGCTGCATAGTTAGTCAAAATGGCAGTAAATACACAAGTAGAGATTGACTGTTTTTCTGGGCCGATGCCAATACCGAATGTTTAGAATGTATACAAGCTGATGGTCGATAGGCTCTGCCAATATTTTTGGGCCAATATGTTGGGCAGATTTTTACTATCTTCCCCAAATTATGTCATTTCAATTTACTATAAAGTCACATACACCCTTATTTCAGTACATACTTATGAGAGCAGTGTAGATCCATTTAGTGCTGTGTCGCAATGAAGTGTTCAATTAAAGCTTTAGGCATATTCTTTAAGCAGCTGGTCAGCCCAAACTAAATATTGGCATCTGCTTTAGATATCCGATGCGCTGAAATGTGCAGATATCTGCCTCATGTATGGGTCAATCTCTGTACACACCATAAATGATGCTTTTGGATGCATTTCTTTTTGTATTTTGGATAATTTGACCTATCGATTTAGCCTGATCAGTATTCTGTGTGCATTGCTCATCTGCAGAAGGCTTGAGGCTGTGAGCAGGTGAAATAGTGTATCCAGTGCATGAAGAATGCCCGGAGAGCGGCCTCCTCATTAACTCTGGTGATTATGAAGAGCCGGGTTCCACACTTCCTGGGAGATGTGACCTATTTCTCCTCTGAGCACAGCTGCGCCCTCACGACTCTCATGACTGCGCCCTGCACGACTCTTATGTCATTTATGTCATTTACCATGCATCAATAGACAGGGCCATTAACACACTAAATAGTCCTGCCGTCACTGTCCGCTGGTTAGGAGAAAATGAAATGCAGATGCTGTATGAATATTGTATGTTTAGCCTGACACTTTACATAGCACTGAAATATTGTAACACAGATGGAAGAAGCAATGGGAGGATTGTGTTTACTCACCTCAACAGGAGAATCTCACTGACACTAGACTTATGTACTCTGTCAGTCACAGGTTGAGAAATCCATGTGTTTCTACGCCTTTTTTATTGACACCTCTTTTTATTTCAGCCAGCAAGGTTAAGGTCAAGCCAAAGAAGAGAATCAAAACACTGTTATAATAATAATAATAATAATGCATCAGTTTTATATAGCGCTTTTCTGGACACTCAAAGACGCTTTACAGAGCATTATTCATTCACTCCAGACCTGGTGGTGGTAAACTACTATTGTAGCTACAGCTGCCCTGGGGCAGACTGACGGAAGCGAGGCTGCCAATCTGCGCCATCGGCCCCTCCGACCATCACCAACACTCACACACACCACTTTCATACTAGGCAATGTGGGTGAAGTGTCTTGCCTAAGGACACTACGACAGTTTTTTGTGACTGGCGCCCCCCTGTGGCACCTGGAATTCCTTGTGGTCTCCCATCCAAGTACTAACCAGGCCCGGCCCTGCTTAGCTTCTGACATCTGACGGGTTCAGGCTTTGACGAGCCAGTATGGCCTGTTAAAGTGCAATATACTGTAGAATAAAGGTGTGTGAAGCTTTAACTTTGACTAAGAGTTATTTAGTTTAACCTAGACTATCTGACTTGTTGAATTCACTGCTTTGTACTTTCATGTAGCACCTTAATATCTTAATCTTTTGTTTTGCGTGTTTTTTCCTATGTGGTTTTTAACTACAATAGTAATAAATTTATTTCTGATGTCAATCTATCTCGAAACCAATCAGAAATGTCATGAATAGTTGAAGCATTGTCTCAGATCCAGATTCTAAATTCAAGCCATTTTAAAACATTTTATAGTTCTTTTTGACATTCCACTCTCGACATAAACATCATTGGCTGAGAGGTCAGATCAGCTCCCACAGATGAATGCTGTCGTTCGGTCCTTGGACGCTTAATCCACCTCACCTCCAGTGTCTGCGTACACTGGTGTATGAATGTGTGTGAATGAGGGAGAGGTTCCTTGTTGTAAAGCGCTTTGAGTGCCTTGAAGGTGGAAAAGCACTATATAAAATGTGACCATTTACCATGACATTTACATGTAGGATTTTGTATTGCAGGATAGGGTCAAATATAGTGAACATGGTCTGCCCAAGATTATTTTTCTTACAGAATTTTTACAATAAGTAATGTCTTCTGTGATTCAGTGGATATAGCATTTATCCCTGAACTAAAATACTACCTCATCTCACTTTCTCTGTTCTTTAATTATTCTTTCCTAACCTGACATTTGCCTCCAAAAGGTCTTTCTCAAGAGTCCTCATTCAACTAAATCTTGGTGTTTAAGGACTTAATAGCAGAGATCTCCTGTTGTAATGGGCCTTTTAATAAGGCCTTTATTAAAGCTACAAGCAGGGGAAAGGTCATGCAATTAAACATGCAGTAACGTTCAGGGCAGCTCAACACTTGTCTCCAGGCGCACAGACAGGTGTTAGACCTTCACCACTTGGTTTGGGTCACTTCCAAAAATAGACTTCCAAGAAGTTTCCAAAAGTTCAGAGTTCAATTTCGGATTTACTGAGAAAAGGTTTTTGCTTCTCCTCAGCTCCCTCATGCGTAAAAATGGCCCTAATTTTCTTTGACCTGGTCAGTCACGTTGTTAGGTTGGAGAGCAAATTTGTTCTTTAAAATAAGCTGTTGGTTGAATGTACTCCTGCTTTAGTAAAGTACAGACACCTGCATTTTTTACTTAGTTACAGTACTTTACTACTTTTACTTTCCACCTCTGGTAACATGCCTGCATGCCTGGTTTGAAAATGTGGGGAGAAGTTTAACAGCAGAAAATCTTGTAGGTGCCCAGAGTAAATTATTTCCCTTTCCGTAGTGCAGATCAGTGCACCTGACGCTATCACTCGCCGCCTTTGTGACCGTGCAGTGAGAAGCTTTGAACTGAGCCCAGCCACATCGCATCAGTCATCATTGTTACTGGAGTGGCCATAGACGACAACTGGCACCTGCCTCTATAGCGCCTGTCAGATCAATCCCGCACAAACGGAGATCCCAAAAGTCATTACCTGCCATTTTTCCTCACACAATGGTGCAATAAGACGCTCATTTTGTTTCGCCATTTTCTCCCGAAGAACAGTGGTTTATGGCTGTAATCACCTTGTCTCTATTACAGCGGAGTAAATTTGATTGACAGCTGACTGGAAAAGGTCATAGCAGCCCTGCAGTGGTGGGGGGGATTGTGGGTATCAGATCAAGGCTGAAAAGACAATGTAATGAATATGACCTGAGTAACCTGTAATAACTACTCTTTAGGGCTTATTTTAAATGCCCTGAAAAAGAAGAAAGAGGTTAATAGAAACAGGATTAACGAAAAGGCTTTTGTTAATCCTCTGAGGTAAAAAAAAAAAAAAAAAAAATCCTTATGTTTGGAGTGGCTGGATTGTATAACTGTTTGTTTGTCACCATTGACTAACACGCAATCAGTACATCTTGTTTACAGTGTAGACAAATAGCCAATCTATTCTTTGGTTCACACACCCACTTATAAAAAGCTAGTTTGCATCGATAATCACAATCCTTAGTCCTTGAATCAAATACAGGCTTGTACTTCTGGAACAACTATCATCTCAGCACATTATAAGGGCCAATGAGGTTAAAGCAAGAAGGAAAAACTGTCAATATAAGTGAACCATTCATTCTTACACGCTTGGGACTTGCATAATTATATGAACCCACTAACTCCTGCTTCATGCCTTACTGCTAATTTCTAAATGGAATAACAATAGATTAACAAATCCCTCTACATTAAAGACAAACCATAACAATTAATGAATTATGCATAGAGAAAACTCTTATGCAATCGTTTTATTGGTCTCTTATGATAATCTATGCATGCTTTATCAGACACAACAACACCAGTGGAGGATTCTGGGTAAAAACGACCTCATCTGTCATTTCAACTTTCAGATTATTCCCGCAGCAATGCCGTGCTCCCAAAGGCCCACACAGGCAGGCCTATAATCACTGCTGTTGGCAATACAAAATAAAGGTGCATTCTTTCTCATTGTTGAATAATTACGACCATTGTTAGAGCTTGGCCACACATTATAATGAATGCCATTTTTCACATCGGGCTGATTAGCACTGTGACAAAGGAGGTGTAGCAGCTTCAGAACACATCAGAAATATTATGTTATTCACAATAGGTTTCCATGACATGAGTGGAAAAAAAAAGGTTAGGATTAGTTTGTATCATGTTAAAGCCTGATTGTCCACTGAAGCATGTTTGCAATGCACTAATGGGGATTTCTGCACGTCGTAAGCCAATTTGTGACTCGATTGCTTATCGGTCTCCAGTGTGGTCCTCGTCTGAGTGCCCGTGAGCGGTTTTGCTAATGGGAGGGCTGTGATTACTCCGGGGCTGAGCTGACAGCTCAGTGTATCAAGAGCTAGCATCAGGTTAGCCACGTCACACGCTCATGTCACTCAAGACCGAGGACGAGGAAGCTCACGTCAATTATGGGCGGCGGAACAGCTGTAGTGACAGGGGCTGAAGAGGTGTCTCCTCTGTCTCTGCTTCACCTTAAATAACACTAACTCTGAGCGTAGACCCTGCTGCTGGGGTTTAGATAACATCACACATTCTACAGGACAAGAATGTTTTATTACAGATGGAGGCAGCTAACATTAAGGGACCCATTCATTCAAAACATTTGCAGGGGGGACTTGGCCTTCCCTAGAATAGCCTGTGCACCCTCATAGCTCCCCCAAAGATCTTTGCCCTACTTTCATAGCACATCCAACTTCGACTACAAATGGTCAAAATGAAATACAGCAAAAAAAAATTAATTCCATATTAAGTTTTAACTACATTTAAACTTAGACATGGTAGGAGGGCTTCATTGTTTAAAGGCTCTGAATTTACATGTTAAGTGAGGACCCCCACTGAACACCTTAGCACCCCCTGAGCTTCTCCACCCAGGCCCCTTAACAGAATTTTTGGGGCCCTGCCAGAGCAAGAAGCCTCACATGGGCCCCTCTCCAATATAAATTAATAGGAAGAGGGTTCAGTTCTGGGCCCCTAAAACCCTGGGGCACAGGACAACAAACCCCTTTGCCCTCCACTGTCTACTGCCCTGCCTTTACTCAAAAATGTCTGGCGCTGCCCCTAGTTCTAGGGTCTAGTCACTTATAGAAATGATCAGGTTCAACATTGTGTGAATTTACTTTTCAGATAATACAGTGTTATGAACTGGAAAAAATGGCCTTTGTCCCCCCATGTACGGCATCATCACAGTCACCCAGTACAAGAGGAACTTGTTTTCGTGATGTCATTTTTAGAGGACACTTGTTAAGAGTCTAGAAGGGGAGGATGACATTGTATGGGAGGTGTAGGTGTGTTATGGGTATATGTTTAAGGTTAATTTATCTTTGTAATTACTAGGCCTATCAGCTTGAAACAAACTCTGTCAGCACAACTTAATTAAGCTGAACTTGTCCTTTCACTATAATGACAAAAGGTTAAATAGTTATTCAGATTTATTCAATCACACAGACTTGACTGAAGTCTCTAAAACAGCATCACTTCTCTATTAAGCCCTCCTGATAAAAATGTTGAGCTTGTTCAGTAAATCTGGGCTTTGTTTCATCTGTTAACTGTCCCTTATGTCCTCCAACTAAGACCTGATTGCTCCTTGCCTGTCCCTGAGGATTTGTCTCTTTTAATCAAACCTCCTGGAAAAGTTAAGAAGTTTAAAATGCAAAAGAGACTTTTTAGAGATTTTATCCGTGTCATAGTTGTTCACCCTCACCATTTACTCACCCAAAGTTGTATTTGGAGTGATTTGTGCATGTTTGAGCAGTCACTTATTTTCAAGACACCATTTTGCTAATCAACTGTTTTTATCGCCACTGGCATACGCCCACTGCTGTGTACTTACTTTGTTCTCTAATTTTATTCTCTTAATCAGTGATACGCGTAGGATTCAGCAGCGTCGTGTTGTCATTTTGGTATAAATGAAAAATCTGTAGCTATCCATCAGACGTGACAGCACTTGATCTGTTGTAGATGAATATTGTGATCTAAAATGTGCAAATCATAACGCAATGATCCACGGGGGTCTTGGCTGTAGCTATATAGCACACACACACACACACACAATCGGTCTTCTTTAACGAGAAAAAAAATCTCAATTTGAAATGAGGATTCAGTTTGACCTTTTCCTGCGCACAAGTGCATTTGAAATGTTCTCATGAAAGCCCCAGACATCAATAGTTTGTTTCCTTCGTTAGCAGACAGGAGTGTGCCAACAGAATATAGATGAGCTATTGTGTGATTAGCCTTAAAACGCGCCGCATGGTCCGTGTCAAGACACATTTAAGTCCTGTGGGCAGCAACCTCCTCTCCTCTTATCCACTGACAGAATGAGTCCATGCGCTCAAGATTAAAATGTATTCATTCCTCTGTAAACTGTACTTTTACACAACTACAAAGCATGTTTATTTAAAGATCCTAGATTACATAAAATGTATTCTTGTAAATTTTAAATCAGGTTATAATCTTATTTGTTACATCATCAAAAACATACCTAGATTTAAGTTTTATTCCATTCACACATGTTTCAGTAAATCTTTAGTCTGTCTACATCTCCAAAGCTCAACATGCTCTGTTCTGCCTTTTTGACATCATTTAGCGGTAAGTTAACGGCTCCTTTTACCTTAAATTCAGTAGAGATTGACAATTCCAGGTCTGAAATTATCCAGATTATTTTGGTGAAGGTGCGTGGAGTTTAAAAACATAGTAGAGCACATCCTATATTACCACATCACATCAAATGAATGAAAGAAAACTCCAGGTCCAGGTAAACATTATAATATAGATCAGAAAATGGCGTATTATGGGTGCTTTAAGAGTCTTTGAAGTCTGCTTTCATATTTCCTGACTGTTTCCGGTCTTCTTTCATAGGAGCACAGTGAAGAGCTGAAGAGGGGGTTTGCGTGTTGCTGTGGAGAAGAGTCAGGTATGCTAAAATTATGTCCGTTTGTCAAGCCACTGCTCACTCAGGGATGCAGCCAATTTTCTGTCTCTTAAAAAGTCCTCCTATTTACTTGTCCATGTCACAAACAACTACACCGAACTCTAAATAGACTTTATTGTTTCGTCTAAGGTTCACTGCTCCAATAGGATTTAATGAGGCGCGGGCTTTATCGCTGCAACATTCTCTCTGTCATCAAATGGAATTACCAGATAAATTATAGTTATGATCCATCTATGTGCATCTCCTCTGCACACATCTTTCTTTTCAAACCTGCGCTTCGTAATGTTTATTTTGAATGGCGACATCAAACGGGTGAAGATGGATTGTGTTGACTCAAAAAATACAAACTTGTTATTATCTGTGAGTTTTCTGGAGTGAGAAGGCTGATGTGTCTAGCGTTGAATGCAACTGTCTGGAGATGTTCTGCTGAGTGGAGCTGTTTTAAGACCTACTGTAGCTGTTCACAATAACAGATAGGGATGAAAGACTGCACTTAAGCGAGGAGAGGATGCGCTGGGATGTTACTGGCTACAGACTGTATAGCCTAGGGCTGGATGATATCTCCATATTTAAAATATATCAAGATGTTTTTTAAACTCGATATGGCTTTTGACATATTGTATATAATCGCTATAATGCTTATATTTAATTCTGATTTTGCCGCTTCGCTTGTTTGGCTGTGTGTGCTGTGCTTGTTTATTTTTGAATGAAAAGAAATTGAAAATCTGAAATTGTCCCTACATGAACTGCTTCTTTGCACTTCAATAAAAAAAGACCTTGTGGAATTTGTCATATTTCTTTTAGCGGTAGCACTAGTTTTGGGGGGTTATTTTTCCTGTACAGATATCGAGATATAGCAAAATATTTCAAGATATATTTTTTGCTCCATATCGCCCAGCCCTAATATATCCTATAACATACTGATCATTTGCAGGGACATTACGTTGGGGGTGTTTGCATTTCTACTTGCAGGATATCAATCAGTTACCATGGTGACACAATGCACACATAACTAGGGTCCCAAAAACGTTTTAATAATAAAAATACAAAATGGACTTTAACAACATTAACATTTTCATGAGCATGTGACGAATATGAGGTGTTTGAGTTTCAGTAAAAAAAGTCAGAGTGGCTAAGTGAAAAACTGTTGGCTGACTCTCGCTTGTAGCTGTAATGTTATTTGGGGGGGAACTGGTTTAACAGCACACGTCAGCTCACCTGTTGTAATTCCCACCAACTTAGATCTGTCTGGTCAGATTGTGTTAAGTCTAACTTGAGTAACAGAGTTTCTAACGGAGCAGTGCTTCCAGTGAGCTTCACACCCCCAGGGAACAGTGACGACATCAACTGAAAAGTATCAATAGGCTTCCCAATTTGCTCATTTTTAAATGTGGTCATTACTCATCTTTTAGAAATCCAAATTAAATAAATTATTATGATACATATAACTTTTCAATAATTAGAATTCACACAGGACTTTTGAATGGCAACGATGCTAATTTTATTTTTCATCCCTCTGAAAAACGAACAAGCAAAGAAAAAAGGATTCATTTGAGGTCAGGTTGATATGATTACTGTGGAGATTTTTCTTTTTTTAAATGGAGGTTACGTTTGAGTGCTGGGTCAAGTTGCTACACCGTCTCATCGAAATGGATCAGGCTGTTTTCAGCCTGAAAAGCCTCTATTTCCTGTTCATTTAGTTTGTTTGTGTTTGAATAGTTAGCCGCAGTGACATAGCAGTATTTCAGATGCTTTTATTCGCCTTGTACAACAGCAGAATACATTGGGCTCATTATAGTCTACATACGCACTGGGCATCTGCTCCTCGTGGTAAACCAAATCCGGAAGAGCATCTTTCAATAAGACTCGTAAGCTGCCAAGCGCTTTGCCTGTTTTTTTCGCTTGGGGCCGTCTGGTGTGAGATGGCCTGTAGGGACTCACACTGTTAGCATACATATGTCAGATGCTACGCGCAGCTAAAGTTCAAATTATCTTCATGTGCACTTCCTTAGCGCCACAGGCAGAGGATGAGCTGAAAGGTCACCACTCAGCCCCAGCTTATGCTTTCTATGTTTGCACCACTTACTCCCACATATCTAATCGCCACTCGTCATGCTAAATTATTAAATGACATTACTAATCTGCATAAAATTAGCATGCTCTTTCCACAAACAGCTTTTGCATGGTGTAATTTTTCATAGTTGGAGCCAGATATATTGTAATTCTGCACCAAATAAACCCACCAAGAGCTTGAAAATGAAATGCTTTAATGTTTTAAATAGTGGTCCCTAATTGAAATCCAGGATAAAGCAGTGTGCATGAAAGCCCCTCTGTGGTGGCTAGTAATGTTTTTGTTGTCCATTGTTTCACTGCCTACACGCAAAGAAAATAAAATTAGGTTTCAAAGCTCTATCTAATCAGCGAGCACAAAGAGATGACTGCAGTTTGAGAGCCACCCAAGTCTTGCAGTGTGACGTGAATGTAAAAACTCGCGTGGCACTCGTTACCATGTAATAAAAGGTTTGGAGAACAGAAGAGGAGCCTGAGGGGCAGAGGCTGTGCATGTACTTTGAACTGCAGCCCTAACCCCGGATCACCACTCCAGAGGCCACTGTGTAAATGTATGTACAAATGTCGTAAAGTAAGGACTTTCTCAGGCTCTTATCTCTCACTTTTATTTCTAAACTCTCTGTGTCTGGGCCCAGTGTATGAATATTTAAACAGCCCCCAAGATTAGATTTTTCCCGGTCGGATCCTGTGTCTTTCTATTTGCATAGTTAAGTCGAACAAGAGCTTCTGCTTAATTCACTAGACGAGGTGTAGTACGGCAAGACACTGATGCTCTGATACATGCCATTAGAAGTGGAGGGGAAGTCAAGTTCAACTGCAGTTCCTCTCATCACCACTAGAGTTTAAATATATTAAAATAAATGTAATAAATGTCATTTTGGTATGAAAACAAAAAAAGTGCAGCTGATCCATAGGAGGAGCCGACAATTTCACCAGTCTTTTATTGTGATGACATTTATGGTAGCATCTGCTCCCACTGGGCACCACAGTTTTCTAATATGATTAAATGTGCAAAATATAACATAATGATCCATAGATGTCTTAGATTATAACTGTATAGCAGGCGCAAGCACAGTATGTCTTCTGCATGTTGGATTACCATGGTTACAGGGGTTTTTATGAGACAACAGCAGAAAGGAGAAGTTAGTGAGTGAGTGAGTTGGTATTTATATGTAAAGGCAAATTAAACTAATATTTAAAGTTCAAGTACCCTGTCTTTATATAAGTTTGATTCCTAGTACTTTTTTTGTGAATAAATATTTGTTTGTGCATGAACCCTTTTGACAGTTGTAGTGTTGTTAGTGCAGTTTGGGTCAGATACATAGAGATATCTAATAGTTTTGAGAGCTTTACCACGCTCCCTTTTAGTTAACTGATCGATCAGCATGCCTTTAGTTGGCCAAGAATTTCTTTAATCTCGTACAGCCCCAGTAGAGAGCTGTTATTGCAGTCATTGAGAGGAGCGTCTCCTCTGCAACAATGCTCCTTTTATGTTTTTCTAGAAGCAAAACTACAATTTGCGGTAACATTATGCAAAGTAGGACATGACAGTTATCGCAGAATGTTACCTTGATTGCATGTGTAAAATGTGCAGTCAAGAGTCATCCATATTACATAAAGTCATTCAGTCTATTGTATTCAGTTTGGGTTTATTTACTGTGGAGAGCTTTACAGAAGAGATGCCAGATCCAACAATGAAGCAAAGACAGGGATGAATATCTTCTACACACAGAATACTATAGACTACAAATCTGCTTCAGAATAAAGTGGGGAAAACAAAAGCTGGTAAGAAATTAAACTCCATATCTTAATTACCTTTTAAAGTAAAAAGATGAAGACATTGTGTGGAAATACAATAGGCTGGAATTGATCATGTCCCATTCAACAAATACTGCTACTTCTTCTGAGGGTGTAGTTCTTTAGTCCTTTAGTCGAATAATCGGTCATAATGGACTCTGCCTTAGTCCAGTGGTTCTCAAAGTGGTTCAAGTCCAAGGTGGGGTCTTTCATCCAAACCTGGTCATAAACATGGTGTAAACCTCAGAATTTTATTGTAATAATATTGTGGAGACGTACAGGGGGTTCTTGGAATATATTCATACCTCAGTTTGAGAACCCCTGCCTTGGTCGACTATTTTTAAACTCACATGCAGGTGTAGTATTTGAGTGCAGTTACATGGTCAGATGAATTATTTGAGTATTTTTTGGTATATTTTATAAAATAATTTTGTCACAGTCCTACAATATCAGGTGCAATATATCAATTGTTGTATGCCGTAAGCAGTGTGTCTTTAGTCGATGACAGCGCTAACCTCTTATAAGAGTTATTTTCATATGTTTGTCACACTGTATATACCAATAGTGATTGATTGCACTATAGTAAATTGTGTGCCAGTGTGAGACGGACTTTAAACGAACTGAATTGTGTTTTAAAAGCTTTCCGGTCCAAAAGTGTTGTGCAGATTATATCTTAATAAAGAATATAACGCTTTCTTAAACTGTCATAATGGATGGATTCATTAGTGCGGTGTGGTGGTCGTCTGAGGGACTGTGAGATTGAAACGCGCTCATCGCTGATCCAGCTGCAGGCTGTATTTGCATAGCTTCATCATAATTAATCAAACAGACCTGGGCCTGTGCTTTATCATGTCTCAGGACCAATTTCTCCATCTTTTCCCTATGAATACATTAGAGTCGCCATCATACATCTTCTGTTTGTCCTTGTGAGCGCAGAGAAGAGTGTACTTCAGTTACGCTCTATTTCTCAATGGAAGTGGCTCCAGCAACACCTCCTCAGCCAATCACAGTGAGTTATGTGATAAGGCCCCATATGCACAAAGCCTAATACAGTCACAGGGTCTGATTAACGCCAGCGCAGGTTGTAACTCATTAGTCGATTTCTCCGATCGATCCCAATTGAATGATCCCAGGTCTTTAGGAGCGTAAATCTGCACTGGTGGTCTCAGGGGGGGTTTATTTAAGTGCAGGAGGAGGAGCTGGTCATGTAATTGCACTGTACATGAAGTGTCAATACTGGCCATCACTCATTCAGATAGAGAGCGTGCATATTGTATTTTCACTGTTATTTCGGTTACATTCAATGAGGCACAGCTACTCCGTCTCTCAGTCTCTAGCTCACTCAAGCCAGACGATCTACAGCAGTGGTCAAACCATTAAGCCCTGTTGTACAGTTGTCTCGCTCCCTGGCTTCTTTTGTTTGCCATTACTCCATTTCAAAAGGCCCATTTGTGATTATGGTTGCGCAGACAACAACCCAAGCTCTCACTGCGTCTCCGGATCAATGACGGGAGTCTTTTATAAGCTTTCCAAACATCTCAGCGTGAAAGGCCAATGTCATGAGATTAGACTAGTCAGGTTAAATCAAACTACTGTGGTGTTTCAATTGGCGAGCAGCGGGGGGGGCTCCCATTTCCAATAAAAGTCTCACTCTGTACTACGGGTTTACAGGGGGTAGACTCCCAGCTGTCACGTGTCAGTGCTTTCAGAAGTGCCCAGGCCAGAGAAGTCCAACTGGATCTGAAGGTGATTAATCTGAGACCAACTTATTTGTCTTGTCTGAATCGTTAATCACAGAGGCGTCCCAGAGGAGAGACCTGCCCACCGTATTTCTGCTGATGTACAAGGTTGCAAATCATATCAGAGACGGGCCAGGCCAAGGTCAGGCTATAAATGCAGATTAAAGCTCCATTTAACAGGCGCTGGCTTGGGGTTCAGCTGTCCGTCACACCGCTGGATCCGTCCACTCATTAGGCAAATAACATTCACCTATAAATACACTCATCCAAAGACACTGTAAGGGAGAGTCTGCACTAGCGCACTGTGTCTATAATAAGATATCCAAGGCCAACATTGTAAATAAAAGTCTGTTCTCAAAGTTTACCCTGGAAAAATAAAGGTCAAAAAACAATGAATTAATAATAGCAACCATAAAAAGGAAGAAGATGAAAACGAAAACTTGCCCAAACTTTAAAATAGATCTCAAAGTTTTGCCTGTTAAAATAAAAGTTAAATAAAAAGAAAGAAATAAAACACTGAATAAATAATAACCACAAAGCGAAAGAAACTAATTTGGTGTGACTTAAAAATAAATCATTTTTTAAGTTTGGTATTGTATATGTATTGCAGTTTAACTCAAGGTTAATGCCTACATCAGAACTAAACTCAAGACTAGACCATGACTCAACCAGGACTAGAACTAAACCAAATCTAGGTCAGGACTAAACTCGGACTAGACCACGACTTAACCAGGACTAGAACAGGACTTAACCAAGTTTACGTCAGGACTAAACTTGAACTTGTCCATGACTTAACCAGGACTAGAACTAAACCAAATCTACATCAGGACTAAACTCAGATTCGACCATGACTTAACCAGGACTAGAACAGGACTTAACCAAGTCTACGTCAGGACTAAACTTGGACACGACCATGACTTAACTAGGACTAGAACAGGACTTAACCAAGTCTACATCAAGACTAAACCAGAATAAAACCAAGACGAGTATGAACACAGTTTTATAAATGTCGTCAAACTGTTTCTGTATCAGGTTGAATGCACCATAAAGCACAGTCAGCATCTGCCCCAGCTGGTGTAGCAACGCTGCTGTACTCTTCTGAACTAAAGTCAGAAGATGCCTACCACAGTAATATAGCACAGAAGTAACACAGGACACAGCTTCAGATAAGTGAATTAAGATGTCGTGAACCTTTTTAGTGGAATTAGGGTTAGCAGTTCGGTTTAGCTCTGAGCAGGCTAAACAAATGTCTGTAGAGATATCAATAAGTCCAGTCAATGAGTGTGCACTTAGCCCTCTCCTCCTCCTCCTCCTCCTCCTCCACCTCAGCACTTCTATAGCTTGTGCTTTTAACCTATGTCAGTCCAATTCGAAGGACGCCCCCTATCTCCACCCAGAGGTCACTGTGGCGCTCTCTCCATCATCAGAGGTTAATATGTGCGGTAGAAGCTGTACACAATGTTTACCCTGGCCTTGGATCCTGTGTATTGGACAGTACATAAGCTACTTTGCGAGTTAGAAAAGCGCATCACCTTGGCAAATGGAGGATTCATTTAAAGTGAAGGTTGTGAGGTGCGTTTGTTTGGAGATCACTCAAGTGTTTATGGGCTTTCACCTGGCGCTAATTTCTCTCTCTGCTCTGGCACATCCTTTGGAGTCTCTGAATGGACGGCGGTAATGTTCAATGTCACAGGCTCTCAAAACACACAGTTTTATCATTTTATACATTTCAGGACAATATGTGCGTCAGACATAACAATACTATTGTGTACTACTGTGTACACTATATACTATATACTGTATATAGCAAGACTATAGTTTGGTCCATTTTAGCAAAAGCTTTGTCCTTTAGTTATTTCTGCATTAGAGAGGGATTGTTTGGGCAGTTCTCAACAACTCTCAACTTGTGTACATGTTAGAATAATAGTAAACCAGTGGAGATTTTGCATTATTATAGATTTCTGTTGGTGAGAGCATGAAGCCTGAATAGAAGGTAGTGTTATCATAACACTTGATACTCAATACCAATTCCATGGTGATAAGAAAAACAGTTTTGTTTAGACAACAGAATGTGAGGTGTGTGTTTCACTGTGAAATAATAGTACTTTATTTTATATTGCCATGTGGTCTGTTTAATCCCTCATCCATTCAGGTAGATTCCATAGTGATGCATAGTATAGTATACGCCATATTAGTCTATGTGCTCTTGAACTCGTTCTGACACAGCCCAAGATCATTGTAAAGGTGTTCAGGAGAGGTTGATTTCTGTCGTGTGATTGTATTAATACCTGCTCAAATTAGTATCTAGTTTTATGGCTAGTTTTAGTGTTGATAAGTGTCTGGTTTTCAGTATGTTTGACAGCCCTAATACAAGCCCTTGTTTGTGTCCTGGTCTGGCACTATATCTTTACTGTTATACGATAAGATGAGTGCCATGATGGCGGGGGTCTATGACAGTTCAGATTTAGTGTTTGGACCACACAGCAGCAGGTGATCATTTCTAAGTGGCCATTTATGGTTCACTGTTTGCCATTAGTTTGATGTTAAGGGACCCATGTGCAGTCTTGGTCTCAGTGTGCAATCTGAGAGGAGAAAAGCTATACTTGTGTCAGACGTGACTCTTTGGTGAGTTCATATGAAGCGTGCTGCCTTCAGGGCCCGCTCACAGGCTCTGGAGCTGTGGCCGCTCTCACCATAAAAACAGGCTGCCAGAGCTTAATGCACATGTGAAGTGTGGGGCTGTCTGCTGATGACATGTTATCAAGGTGCAAGTGCTGGAAGTGAAAGCAGTCTGCGCCTCTGTGCTGTGTGCATGGGCTTTTCAGGCCTGTGTGAAAACATGACAAGAGCTGGAATCTACAAACGGCACTCAGCTCCCACTTCAGTCAAGCTTTTGGTTCAGAACCTGAAATAATTGGCAGAATCTGAAAGTTTAAACATGAATCGTGTCCTTGAAATAGAAATATTGAGACAGAAGATTTTAAAAAGATCACATTTTGAAAAAAAAACACATGAACAGAATAATAGTTGATCTAAATTAGGGTTATTATCATTTCAAGTAATATTTTCTTCATAATAGCATGGCATGTTGTTGGTTGGACAGTTAAAGGTCCTATATTACACAAAATTGACTTGTGAGCTTTAAGCCATGTTATAATACTGTTACCTCGTCAAAAACATACCTGGAGGTGTGTTATGTTTCATTCACACGTTTGAGTAATCCCAATTTCGGAACTTAAAATGCTTTGTTTCACCTTGTGGTGTCATGACCTGTAGTTCAGTAGAAATTGGCAATTCCAGAGTTGAAATGATCTAAATGATTCTAGTGAAGGTGTGTGGAGTTTTAAAAACACAGTGGACCACTGGAACAGTGGAGTGTTTACTGTTTGGGAGAAGAATTCAGCCTAAATATGTAGGGTTTGTGTGTTAAACATATATTTTTGATGATGAAACATTATAACATAGATCCTAGCCTTTTAAAAGTCCCCTCAACACAGTGCATACAGTTATTGTGTCTTTATGCAAGACCTGCTATTTACATTCCATTCCATGTCATCTAGTTAATTAGTGTAAATAAGTTCTATTCAATGCCGACTTCATCTTCTGGCATTAAAACTTGAACAAACTTCTCACCTCTACCTCTACCTCCTCTCTCCCTCTCGCCTCTGCCCCACTGTTTTCTCTTTCCTGGAGGTGTTTATCCTCACAAACACATCCCAGCCTCCCTCTCTTTCTATCTGTGGGAGCGAGCGATCTGTTTGATGTGGTCTGCGAGGCTCCCTGCGTGCTCCCAGTCCGGGCGTCTTTTGTGCAGTGAATGAGCGATTGCAGACTCTTAACCATGCATGACTTTGATAAAACTAAACTCAGAGCAGATGAATGGGCCTCCCTCTGCACTGACAGCGCACTTCATAAGGACGCCTCTATGCTACGCCAATGCTCCGCTCGCGCATGTGGGGGCACAGGCACAATGCACTCTCGATCCCCTATAAAATTAGTATAGTAAGTATATACCTTCAAAAGACACAATTTTCCAAAGCCATTTATCATGTCCGCTTTCATCAACAAGCTCGTTTTTCATTTATTTGGAAAAAAACGCAGGAATTTGTAAGAGCAAAATTGGGGGGGGGGGAGATTCTTCAACAAACAGTACACTGTTTGTTGAAGAAGGCCAAGCTTTGTTTAAAATTTGAGATGTGAGTTTTTATTTCTTCTTTTTGTTGAACCACTAATGAGAGAAAAATCGGTGAACTTTTGGACATTAGCACTCGGGCACTCACAATACTTGTTTTAATCCGTGGGAGGGCAGTTAGTTCTCCAAAGCGTTTCTGCTCATTTAAGTGCACACTACACTCAGAACTGTGTTGGTGGTAGATTATGTAAAAGCCATTCAAAGCATAATTCCAGTGTTAAAGTGCTTTTCTATAGGACACTTGTGGGCTGCAGACTTCTGATGTGAAGTTCAAATAACATTTAGAGAGAAACACTGCCTTTAATCTGTGTATACCATTATTAAGGTTTATTTATACACCAATTAAATCACAATACTTTTAATTGTTCACATTACACTAAATAGTACATAAGTATTTATGCTGTCTAGCCTTTAGTATATGATTATATTGAGTTAAGTTATGTTTTGAATGTAGTCTGGTATGAGCAAGTACCGACACTAAAAGTGAAGTAGAATGATCTTCAGCTATATCACAACAAGTATAAGACCACACAGACTAGTATACGCCCATGGACCACTATGGAACCTACCTGGACCACGGAGGGTTACACCGATATAAGACCACATGGTAATATAAAAGAAAGTACTAGTATTTAATGCTGAAATCACGTTGTATTGTCTGAAGAATGAGTGTTCTTCTAATTAGTGTTGTGGCATTAGAATCGGTATTGAGTATATTCCTTAGTATCAAAATCGAGTTTGAAATTTTAGTATTGTGACAACACTATAGAAGAACCATCCATGTGTTTGGCTGTAAGGACAATATGGGACCAACAGTGCGCATTCGAGTCACACTACCTTAAATATAATACAAGCTCATTATTATTAGCGCTGCCTTGCCTTTAGACTTGGAGACAGAACATATGATCATAATGTATATTTGCCCTAACTGGTGTAAATGAAGCGTGTCTCTATCTTATCACTGCCAAGCCCCTACGGCGCTGCAAACTCCTTAGAGCCGTACAGATGAATAGATACTTAAGTCTTGGCCCAATCCTTCTGGCTGTCCCATTATAGCTGGCCCTGTACAAAAGCTCAGCCTCTAATCACACGGGAGCATGCAGTGTCTCATTCATAACACTGTTCTCTGCACTTTGTCAACCACACAATGTTTTTTTCTTTTTTATTTATTATTTTTTCCAGTTTGGGCTTAAAAAATCAGTTCAAGGACTCACCAAGGGCTGCAGTCCCGAGGGCCTCCTGCAGTGACAATGACAGGTCCTCCCCTCCCTCCCTCCTCATCCCTCGCTCCTCACCCTCTCTTCCTCCTCCTGTCCCCCGCTCCTCTGACACACAACAGCGGCTGCCTCTGACCTTGCGGCAAATCACCAGCACATAAGAGCACAAGCAAAAAGGACTGTACATGTTCAGACACAGAGAGGACTTCTGAAAAACACCACAGTACTGACGTTAGTTACTGACATTAGTGATGTTAGAATACAGTATTTTCATTTATGTTTATCTGCACTGTTGATAACATATATAACACTTCTGACCAGAGAGTGCTTGTTCAAAATCTGTGTGTGGAGGTGCTACAAGAATATAAGTACCTGCGGGTAATGATGTACAGTAAGCTCTCATTTCAGTCTCCGGTGGGTCCTGTCTGCAGTAAAGCCCACCAGAGAATGCACTTCCTTCGCAAATTGAGAAATTTTACTGTTGATTGTGTTTTCATGAAAATGTTTTATTCTTGGTTCATTGAATCAGTCCTCACCTTTTCTTTGCTTTGCTGGCTGAGTCTCCTAAGCCTGAAACATAGACAACTTGAATCTAGAAGAGTGTGGCAGAATTACTGGCACACAGCTTAGTGACGTTATGGACACTTTCAAATCCAGGTGGGTCAAAAAAGCTAATGAAATCCTGGCAGACTCCACACATCCCCTTCAGACATCAGACGGGAGATACTCAGTGCCCAGGTGTAGGACAAACAGGCGACACAATTCTTCTGTTCCTGTCGTCACTGGTCTTTTAAATAAACTATAAAGGAAATGCCATTATTTTTGGCGAGGCTGCTGTAGCATATAGTCTCATCGCTCTTCTTTAACTTAAATCACCTTTATTACAATGTTGTTTTTATCCTTGTCCATTGTCATGAGGTGAGGTTATATGAATTGTTTGTTATCACTTACTGCCAAACAATTGCCTCTCTGGTATCCAATAAAGTGTTGAAGTTGAAATCTTCTTTGATCCACATACTCTGACTGTGTCCTTGGGCAAGACACCAAAGGACTATTTTGCAGATTTGCTGTTATGATCTTGTTGTTCTTAATGAGCTGTCTAAATACATAGGCTTGTTTAGATGAATTTCCAGCAGATTTTCATACTGTAGTGTCTCAAATGCAATTTTCTCTTCGCTCCTCTTGCAGATAATTTTGCTTACAATAACAAAAAATATCGAAACCTGCCAGAATCTCCTTGTACGTATAGGTCTCCAGTAGCTGCTAAACAACTGAAATTAACATTGTAAATTTAAGGCACTAAGATGATTTTTACAATGCAGCCACGCCAACCATCGCCCTCCTCACTCGCTCATCTTCACCCTCCGGTCCAGGTCCAATTTACCAGCGTCCCCTCCTCCCCCTCCCTCACCACCTTGTTTATTTATGACCCCTGGCTTTCCATTGAAGGACGTTATGATAGGGATTATAGTGCAGACTGCTCCGGCACGCACCCTATCCACTCTCATTACTCACTGCTTGTCTGAGCGGATAGACCAGGAAGTGAACAGGGCGCGGAGGTGTTGGGCTGGTGACACTGACGGAGACGAGACACCTGCCGACGCCAACCCAGGAAGGACTTATAACAGACTTAACCTTCGCTCAAAAGAAGTGCAGTGGTTTCAAAGTGAGATTGCGTGCGCTGTCTGTGATGGATGACCCTTATTTAAATCATGCTGTCAGAGTCAAGCAGATGGGGAGAGCTGGCCAATCATGTGGCAGGAATGATGCGACTGGGTGGCGTTTTTTGACAATAGCAATTACTTCTAGCCAACACATCAGCGTTCAATCTTTTTCAGTAAATGTAACCCGAAAAGCTCTTCCTATAAATGCACTCTCTCTCCTCTTTACCGTCATCTTTAGGCTTATTATAAATTATACAAATTTTACTGATCCACAAGAGAAATTATTTGGACACAGTAGCTCACACATCACAATTATGATATTAAAGAGCAACAATATAAATGGTAATAGTACATTCAAAATAAGTAGTAAAATAACACAAGACTGGTGTAAAATAAGGCAATGTACAAGTAAAAATAAAATATAGTAATACAAAATATATCTGGGCAAGAGGAGACCCAGTGCAAAAATGAAATCGTGATTGACAGGACATAGGGTTATCTATTACATAAGGGTGAGTTGTTGCACAGCTGTATGGAGTGTGGTAAAAATGTAGTCCTGTATCTCTCACTATTTGGGCAGAGCTGTAGAAGCCTGCTGGAGAATGAGCTCGTCTGTTTATGTCCCGATTCTCCTCTGTTCCATCTTGACTGCAGTGGCAAAACTATCAGCCTCCTCATCCTCCCCACATCTTCACCATCACTACTTTTTCGCCTAACAAATCTCGCTTGAAAATCTTAAACAGACTTGTCCTTCTTCTGATCACATACACATTTCATATTCCTTTACCAGTGTTTTTGTAGAGAGACATCTGAGATTGATATGTGCTCAGAGAAAAGTACATGTCAATCTGGCTTGTGACAGGTTAGGTCAGGCTGTCTGCTTGTGATTTGAATGACTTCTCCCCATCCTTCAGCTACAGTGAGATGAATCTAAAATAGCTGTAGGCACAAAAGTGAGCCTGAATTTCCACCCTTTTGATTAACTGGCAATTGTCCCGGGACTGTCCGAACTTTATAGCTATGAAAGCTATGAAATAAGATGTACCTGTCCAGTCACCAAAAAGGAATACATGACAGATTATGTTTTATAGCCCTATATCAAACTGTGATCACTCTATTTCAACTGAATCCATGCTACTTTGACAACAGTGACTTTCTGATCATTGATTTGAAAGAAAACTGGACTCAAGGTTGGAAACAGGCAGCCCATGGCATTGCACAGGTACAAAAGAACAGCCTTGTGTTGGCAAACTCATGTGTCAGACGTGTGAGACAGTGTGTGAGGTGTTAACTACTGCTACTCTTTCTTAGCAGAGGTGGAGATAAGAAAATGGTATTCACTCATCATAAATGTGCATTGCACATGTCTAGTGGAGAGTCCCCTATCTCTCCATTGTTTTGTCTAGAATGTTCCACAGTATAGATTAAACCTATCTATCACAAACAGCACTACGCTACATTACAATTCAGAGCTGCTCCTGTTCACAGACTCTAGAAATGCTAGATGGATTTGTTTAATGTCATACCATAGAACATTCCACTACCATCACTCGCGCACACACCACTTTCATACCAGGCAATGTGTGTGAAGTGTCTTGTCTAAGGACACAATGACAGTTTTTGCCACTGGCTCCCCACTGTGGCACCTGGGGTTCCCAGCGGTCTCCCATCCAAGTTCTTTGACAAGGAGGGTTGGCCACAAATATGCAGGGTTTGTGTGGTAAACATGTGTGAAGGAAACAAAACACAACTCCAGGTATGTTTGTGATGAGGAAACCACATTATAATATCAGAAATAGTGTAATACCCATATGAGAGCTTTAACACATAGGTGCTAAAACTTGTTAATGGAGAAAACCTTGCTGGTACTTTGCCTGTGGAGAAATCAAGAAAATTGTGTGGGCAGTTACTTACGGCAGGTGGGAGTTAACATTAAGTCTTATTTTAACCACATCACCTTTTAAACTCCCATTATGTCAGAGTATACTTGCTTCATTCCTGCCTTCTGCTGTTATTCCTGTTTCATGTTGCTGTGGGTTACCATGGGACTCTGCGCTGGCAGCAACCTCAAGGACTGCCTGATATCAAAGAGCACAGTGCTGTAGACTTGATAGAAGTGCGGAAAAGCATTGGCAGGAAATTCAAATAAAAGTTTGTAGTTCTCGTGTGATTGGTGCTTGGCCATTTAACCTTGTGCTCTCTTTCTCCCACCTCTTATCGGGCGAGTTTTGCTGACAAGCGCCCTGTGCTTTAATTAAAAGAGTGTAATGGCAGAGGAGATAAAAGCAGACCTGATAATGCCTTGTCCTGAGGGGGGCCGGACATGTACAGTCTAATCAAGGGCCAGTGCATTGGGAGACTCTTCACTCTTCTCACTAAATATCGGCTCTTTGGTTTGGATATCCATGGATTTCAGAGAGGCTGGTGGGATAATTACTATATTGACTTATCGTTCAATATATTATAAATGAAGCAATCATTTTTGGGTGTCAATATTTATTGTAGGTACTTTTAATAATGGGAATTTTTTTTACTGTAATATAATAAGGTTTGATCCATAAAAGACTGAATTATGAACTAAAATTACACAAACTAGTTAAGTGTATTCTGTTATTAATTTATACAACTCAGCAATATTTAACAATATGTTACATTTAGGATATTTTTTGTGGATGATTCTGGCTTATGGTTTGGCTTCACTACAGCAACTACAGCAATATATCGCACTTCAAAACTTCTTATTGTGGCAAGCTTAAGAAATTGACAATTCAAAACTAATTATTGTTATATAATGAAAAGTACTCAAAATAGCAGCTACAAACAGGAAGCTGAAAGCCTTGAATAGGCGACCAGTTACAAATGAGGCATAATAAAAAGGAACTTTCTCTCATCACCTTCTGCTGCTCAGTTACATCATTTTTCAGTATTTTTTCTTCTGCATGAATAAAAATTACTATGATTATTTTTCATTTTTCACAGTTTCCAAATTTCAGAGTGGTAAAATTTTGTCTTTTGGGGGGAAAATTGGCAAAATTTACCAACGACAAAAGCACACAAACAAAGCTTTACTTTGAGACTGATTCTGCTGAATTACACGGCATTTTATTATCTTAGTATTTCATTGTTTTGTTATAACAATTAAGAAAACAATGAAATCCTCAACTCAGCCAACAGCTCTGAGCTACGTAAACATGTTTTAATCTCAGATACCCCCCAGCCCTTCTTAAAGATATCTGCACAATAACCACTAATGAATGGAGCAGAAGATCACAACAGACAATTCTAATGAGGAATTTTCTGCTTGTTTAAAATGTAATCAAAGTTTAATATGGAAATGGTATCAAATATTCAGTGGTACTTGTATTGTATGATTCCCGCTCCATCTTGGAAGGATATTGTGCATGAAATGAGAGGAGGGAGTAAAACAGGCCTCTGTGACTGTAAGTGAAAATGATCTGCCAAAGTGTAATGGCCTGCTGCTCTCTATCTCCCTTCTACTTTCTCTCCTCCTATCGCTCCTCTCTCTCGCCTCTTTTTTTCTTGCCAACTCTGCCGTTCTCTCTCTCCCTACCCCCATCTCTCTCTCTCTCCATCATCTCTCTCTTTCTTCATAATTTTCTTTTTTCTCTCTAACTTTCTACTCCTTTCTTTCTCTCCACTTTTCTTACCTACTCTCTCTCTCTCCCTTTATCTCTCCATCATCTCTTCCTCTCTCCCCCTTTAACTTTCTCCATTATTTCTCTCTCTTACTCCCCCCCTCTCCCTCCCTCCCATCTCTCCTCGTCATTTCTCACCTCTCCTTTTCTCTCTCTCCATCATCTCTCTTTCTTCTTTCTTCATCATTTTCTCTTTCCTTCTCAAACTTCCTACTCCTTTCTTTCTCTCCACTTTTTCACCCACTCCCTCTCTCCCTCTCTCTCTCTCTCCATCTTCTCTCTCGCTCATCAGGACAGCAGTAATGTATAGCTCCATGTCGGGTCATGTAAGCCGCTAATGAGAGCGCGACTGATGAGGATTAGAAAAGTAATTAATTCTCAGAGGGAAAGTTTCCTGAGCCTCTGTGGGAGCATCACACAATCACCCAATAATGCTGCTTATGCAACGTGTACAATCGCGCTCTGATTAAATACGATGCGGAGTTCAGATAACAGTCAACGCCTTGTTTTCCTGTCGTATCTATTGAATTACAGCACATTTATATGGGGTCGCAATATTGATAGATTTTAATTCATTATATACACTTTTTTCATCTCCATATTATCAGATCTTATAGCAATCTCACTTCTATTTTGATAACATTTCAGAAAATATACAAATTGGAGCAAGAAAGTCCTATATTACGCAAAATTGTCTCTTGAGAGCTTTAAACCGCGATAGAATGTTTTTACCGCGTCACAAACATGTGTTTTGTTTCTTTCACAAGTGTTTAACATGCAAACCCCAGCATATTTAGGCTGAAATTCCAGGGCTGAAATCATCCAGGTGATTTTAGTGAAGGTGTATGGAGTTTAAAAACACAGTGGGGCACATCCGGCATCACCACATTACATCACAAGGTGGAACGGAGTGTTTTATTTTCTTATGCAGGGTTTGGGTGTTGAACATGCGTGAATGAAACAAAACACAAGTTCTAGTATGTCTTTGATGAGGAAACATTATATTCTTATCAGAAAATGGTGAAATATGGGCCCTTTAAAAAAATCTGACATTTGTATAATTTATTCGCATAGATTTCTTATTTACATCACGTTAACCAGACTCCTATAATATGATATGGTAATGTACTATCTATCTCATCCTTATCACATTTTCTGCTCAGGGTTTATTCATGTTCCATCTCATTTCACCCAAAGCCACATTCACATACACGTTTTGTACATGTGAAGCACAGCACAGGCTCCTCAAAACCTTTCAATATTACACTCATTTACACAGAACATTAAGCTGACTTATCACTGGTGCAAAAGGTCCTGAATTTTAAAACACAAGATGAACGGTATAAGGGGTCAGTCTGGAGGTGCTGGAACAGAATGTATGTTGGTCAGTGTAGAGAGGAAACTGGTTTTGTATTCTACCTACTATCTTGTGTTATAACAGAATGGGCCGATGTTTGAAGTAGCTTATTTTACACTCATATAGGCACATTAACATAAACATTTAGACACTAGGAATTTTACCATCAGTATAGATGTAAGACAGTATCATTCAAGCTATTCTTTTCACTCTTATGGAGACAGGGTGACTATAACAAACGTTGACACATGGGAAAGACACCTCACCAGCAATTTGGGCTGTGCCAAAAATCGAAAGATAATTTTAATCAACAGGTCTGGAGCCAAGAGCGTATGAAGAGGAGTCACCACTCTCTTGTTCTGGTGAAAGCTCTGACTCGGGGCTAGTGTGTCTGTTTATGTCTCCTCACGTGCCCTTGTGTTTCACTTAAAGTTTTCACTTAAATCTGCACTATTTGAGTAAAAGTCAGTCTCTTCTTCCCGTTGCCTATCTGTGTTGGTGCCATCAGACCCCCCCTCCCTCTCTGATCCAGCCGCAGCTCCTCACTTTTTTTTTTCCTAATTCAGCCCTAATTTACATTCAATTCAGGTTCTAAAAATAATTTTCAGTCAGTGATTTATTTTAATACTTAATAATGCAATCCAAAAAGTGTCTACAATAAGTCTATAAGCTCTTTCAATTACACAGGCAAATTGAGAACTGAGTAACATCAAGCCCTGAATACAACATTCAGCCTGTCTATTATAGTTGTCAGGGAGTATATTTTAAACTAAAACATGACAGAAGACAAAAACTACCTCTGTGACTCAGCAGCCAGGTTCAAGATGGCTGCCGTCACTCTCCCGTCACGCCTCATCTCTCGGGGATCACTCTCGCGTGTCTCCTCCAATCCTGCTGTCTTTTGTTCACACGCGGGTAAACAGGCAGCGGCCCTGACACCACTCCAGAGCCTCCGCCACACTCCATCATGGGATCACAAACTTCCATGAGGCCTGTCAGCGGGGAGTCTTAGCTTTACTTTAGTTCCTCAAAAGGAACCATTGTAAACAGCTGAGGTCGCTCCCTGCGCTCCTCCTCTCCGTTGACATGAACGCAACCAAATCCCTGGTTTGATGTTCACGCTGCTCGAATTGTCTCGGCACATTGTTTCCTTTGTGACTCAGTCTGTAGCACTGCTTTTAATAACAATGAAAATGTATCTTCCCTGGTGGGTCTGCTTTTCAAAGTGTTACAACATTGGAAGCACTCGAATGGAATAATAATGCCTCTCCATACATATAATTGCAGTGGTATGAAAGTATATAGTGTGTACACAAAGGTTGACAGTACCGTGCAGTTATTTGACATTTCTAGTGTATACTCAAAGAATGGATTTCTTCTCTTCTGACATGAAAACAAATATTGCTTCTGTCTGACTGACGCACTCTCAGCTTTGATGGCGAAGGGAGTCGAAGGGTCCTATCACCCCAATACCCTGAACCACAGACATACTGCCACTCAGCCAGTCTGTTTGAAGTGTCACAGATGCATCATGGGGCCTGTACACATCTCTGCTGCTAATGAGAGCACCGCCACAAGTTTTACTCTTAAAGTCATTAACTAACACAGTGAACAATATGGTAAAACATTATGTCACAGCCTGTAGGTCACAACTGCTATAATATCATGCCTGTCATTCAAAGCGTGATGGAGGGTGACCGTTAGGGGAGTGGCTGGGGAAAAGTAGTTTGGTCTGTGTTTGTCCTCCCATCCATCCAATTAAATGTATTATTGCTGTAGCGTTAGTAGTAGGAGAACTTCATTCCCAAGTCCATCCATCCCTGTCTTTACATGGAGACACTACACAGCAGGAGAAGAACTTGTCAGAATTTGTCATTTTCTTTTTGAATAGTGTCTTGGCCAGGACAAGGCTTATATTTTTGTGAGCCGGATGTGCAAAAAGATTTTCTGCCTTGGAATAATGAAGACATTTTGACAATAGATCCATGAAGGATGCTGTCACTTTTTTTTTACCCATTTTTTCCTTCAAACTTCAGCTCAAGTTTAGTGTAATTCTTCAAAATTTTACTTTATGTAAATGCTTCAATCTTCTCTAATTCTTTGATGTTGACCTTAATTGTTCTGGACCTTTTTTATAAGACTTATTGTTCTTGTGTCTTCTATATAATTATAGTCTGACACCCGTGGATCATTATGTTGTGATTTGGACTTTTTAAATTGCATCTTCCATCTTCATCTAAAACGAAAGATACAAGTCTGAATCACCACAACGAGCGGTGAAGTTGTTGACACCTTAGATGGAGAGCTGCAGATTACGCTAGTCTGTAGCAGATTTTAATTTGCACCGAAATGACTATCACTGCCAAATCCAATGCATCTCACCTATTACGGAAATTAAACTGGAGAATAAAGTAAGTAAGACGGGGAGCATATACATCGGCAAAATGGTGTCTTGAAAATAAAGGATTGAAAATTTCTCAAACATGCACAAATCACTCCAAATGCAACTTCTGGTGAGTAAATGAGGAGGGGAAACAACTACAGCTTGGTTAAAAACTATTTTGTATTAAAATATCATATGGGCTATAGAAGATGGAAAACAAAGACATCAAACATCAATTTAAAGGCAATGTTTGATTTTATTTTTACACCGTGCATATAGAAATATGCACCGTTATCTAAATATGTCATAAGTTATGAGTATGAGCTGATTTATTTATTAGCTCCTCTGCACGTCCCTCCCCACATTCACAGTCTGCCTGCACAAGCTCTTCCATCTACTGTCTGCTTTTTTAGTGCTTTTGGGTTCAAACCACACTTTCCTCAGGCCCTTTTACAATGCTGCTGTGACTTTCTGCAGGAGACACAGCGCTGTGGTTTCTTAAAAAGACCAAAATAAGACGCATGGAGAAAACCAAGGCAGATTTATTAACAGGAGCGAAATGCAGCATTTAATGGAGTAGGTCTTCAGAAGTCAGTGCGTTTCGGATGGAGCTGCTCTATTGTACCCAGCAGACAATTTTTAGACTTTCTTTACTCAAAGCTTCAGTTCACATGACATTTACTGCTACAGCAATGCATAGGAAAAATTTGAAATAATTGGCCATTAGTATATGCGAACTAAAACTCTACAATGAAAGCTTATATGAGCGCATTTATGTACGTTAGTGCTAGCGGTGGCTAGTGACATGCATAGTCATTACTACACAGCAGGTTAGCATCAGTGACAGATGCCCTCCCGCAATGTTCAATACTGACAAGAGCCTCGTTATGGCTCGGGGCTGTGGTGACGTGACTCCACTCTGGACCAGTTAACATGGGGACAGATGCACAACATGTCTCATTAAGGACAGTGGGATGATTAGGAGAAAACACTGACGCCAAATAGTCCCACCTTTGTTTGTGTCATTAGCTGTACTTGGGTTTGTTGTGCTGCAGTGGAAATGGCAAATTGACATGTATTTTTGTGCAGCCCACTCTGCTCAGAACAAGGCAAAAACACAGAGATACAGACATGAGTCAGGAAGAGCGGAGACTTTTATTCAAATAAATGGTCAAAATAAATGCCCAAAACACTTATGAAGCTTATGATAAACCACATGCTCTTTATGTGACAATTATCTTTTACAATGATTAAAATTTCAGAGCTGTAGCCTAAATCATTAAGGGTCCTATATTATGCAAAATTGACTCCTTTGAGCTTTTAGCCATGTTAGAATGTTTTTAACCTCAAAACATACCCAGAGTTGTTTTGTTTCATTACATGTCTGAATGATACTAGTCCATCTACATCTCCAAAGATCAAAATGCTCTGGGACCTTGTGATGTCATGAAGCTGTAGTTTAAGGTCACCACTACCTTTTACCTTTTATTCAGTAGAGATGGGCAATTTTTGCCAACAAAAATCAAAATAAAATTGCATTGTGACCCATGTATTGAACAAAATCATGACAAAACAGAATAATTCCACACTTAGTGAACAGTCTTCATAACTACCCTGAGAAAAAAAACACAGTGAGAAGAATTCACTTGTTAAATTCAATTAATTGTACTAAAGTTTCTGTGTTAGATTATTGACTCAATTTGTCCTGATAATAGCCACAATACCTTATATATCTGCCATTATGTAAAATGTAATTCATTCTATCCCAAATTTTCTTTTCCTAAACCAGCATCACAAAATAAATCTTCCCCATCTAAACAAGAAACAAAAATCAGCCCAGACAGCTCCTAAATAATCTCAGGCTCAGAAAATAAATCAAATAGGCACATTACGATAAATTTGCCTAGTTTCCTAGTGAAACTCTTTCATTTCTTCTTTGGAAATATTGCTTCTTCATATATCTTCTTGCTACATCATGAAGTAAATCTGACAAGCCTGACTTCTAACTACATTCATAAAGGTGCAGGTGGATCCGTCAAATGCTTTTCTCCATGGAGATGTTATTGCTTTGTTTGGAATGTTTCACAGTATGACATTAAACCTGTCTGCATGGAAACCAAACCAGACCAAGTTACAGGTCAGATCATTGGACCCCACTCACAGTCAGAATCCCTTTTTTTCTAGGTATTTTTGAGCTATAAAACCACCTGTAATTTAACAAATGTAGGGTAAGCTATTTAGTGTCGTACTGTGGAACATTCCCAACAGAGCAACAACACATCCATTAAAACAAGCAGGTAACGGACCAAAAAGTTACATAGTGCACCTTTAAAGCCAATCCTCTCTCAACACAGATTTGTCCAGGTTTTGAAATCGTGTTGTTGAGAGAGCTCTCTGTGGTTTCTGTGTGCTTCAGTCTGACAGAGAGGAGGAAGCTGCCGTTGGAGCCATGATCAGACACAGGTCAACAATCAGAGCTGGAGAGGTCTGCTCCATATGCCTGACTCCTGCTACACCACATGACATATTTTCAGCGCTATTTCAGACTCAAAATCCCTTCGCCCCTCCACAAATTTGGCATATTTAACCTGTGCCAAATGTGGTGCACACTATTCCTGAATGCTAAAATGCTGATTTGCACTGCTAAACCATGTTGATGTATTCACAAGGAAGCAAGTATCACGTTTCATATGAACAAAATGAATGTATGGGCATTTGAAATGGTGTCTTCAGTTTTTGCAGCTCTGCCTGTCCCAAAGGCAAGGCCAAAGTGAATCCTGGAGGCTGAATCAAGACTAAACCTGGGTTTGTGTCTCCCAATTTGAAAAGCTGATGGAGTCTTGTGCAGGATTTGAGTGAAACATGAAGAGATGGCCCTGTGGTAGTACTGAGCAGTGAGAGAAAGTAGTTCACATCTCAAAGGCAAATATAGGTGCTTTGAAAAGACAGAAGTGGATCCTATAGACCATAGAACAGCAGTGAAAAGGCTTTTCAAATTCCTCTGCATTATGACTGGCTGAGTTTTACATGACAACAGTTATGTATTCATAATGCATTTGTATTTCTTTCCTGGCCATTTCCAATGCGTCATATGCAAGTGCAACAATAGATTTTAAGATATAGGCTATTGGTTGTTTTCAGATTCAGTTTCCTCCGGGTACTCCGGTTTCCCCCATCAACCCAAAACATGCAGCACCCCTATGAACTAACATTAAGGACCATAATGTCCACCCTCCTGTGGGCTCACCACCTGCAGAGGGGTTCATAGGGGGGACTATGAGTATTGGGCAGTAAACTGCCCCCGCGACCCAGCTGGATTAAGCGGAAGAAGATGGATGGATTGTGATGATCTCATACTTCCAAATGGGGGCATTAAAATGATATTGTGTATTATAATCCTATATAAATTGTATTATGCCATGAAATGTTAGAAATGTAAATTCCCAAATATCAAACCTGATCATTTCTATTAATGACTACACCCAAGACCAGGCTATATTACAACAAAAATCTGTCAGTTGAACAATATTAATTTTACCTGCCCCCCTCTATCTGTATTAAATATTATTGGCCTATAAAATGCTGCAGTGTCATCTGATTATATTTTCTTTATTTGGTCACATTCTGTTTAACACTCGATGGCTGTAAGCCAATGTAACACAACAATATCTAATAATAATCTGTTTTTGAAGTTTTCTTTAGATATGTATATTAAGTATCCGCCCTCTAAGGACCTTGATAAGCAGCTGTTTCTCACATAACTTCTCTGTGGTCTGGGTGGGAACTCCTAGCATCTTATTCTCATGTAATTACATAGTACAAAAGAGGTAGTAATTACTGCAATATTTAAGCACATGAATTTTTTTCCAACTGTGATTTTGTCCAGCAGAGTTTTGAATTATATTAGAAAGTTCTAATCTACAAAATACCTCACTACCACATTTAGTCACCTGAATTCACTTAAATGTATTTTCAGCAGTGATTTTTCTCGCTCAAGATCTCTTATGGGATTTGCCCAGTAGTTTTCATCATCCACACTCCCCGCTCTCCCCCCTTGTAGCAGCAGACACCTGCTCTTTATTTGGATTGTGACCGGAGCACATCTCTTGCCCTCTGCCCCATCTCCACCACCTGCGTCTCTCCTTCACACTCCAAACTCAAAACTCAAAACTCAAAACCCACTTGTGTCCAACGACTTCTAACCTCACAGATCGCTATTTGCACTCAGATTTTGGACCAACTTCAATTTTCCATGTCAAACTTTCCCTCACATATATTCTTTGCTGCTGGGAGCCCTGGGTCTATCTTGTAATTAAATCTAACTGCACATGGTAGCTGTAGAGTGGGATGGCTCTTCCTAATTGGTCTCACATTAGAAAGTGTAATTACCTCTGGGGGTCCAGGATAATGTGTTTGGCATCGTCAGTGTCACTCACTGCAGACTCACACACAGTCAGTGGTGCGTGGTATTTCGCCCCTGGACTAAACATCAAATGAATGCCCTTTTTAATGGATTTGTGTAAAATATTACCATCATACTGTCTGTTTGTACTAATTATAAATCGCTACTTCAGAGACATAATAATGATAGACTTCCCCAGGTTAAATCCTGCGTGACTTTACATGATTACAAAAAGAAAATATTACTTTAATCTAGCATGCTTCCTTCAAATTATGACTTGTTTGATATAAAATAATCTATAAATAAAATGTAGACATTGTATTAATAATATGTGATCAAAGGGAATATACAATCAAAGCTTTACATTTAATACCGACTATGATACTTCCGTTCTATTCAGTCTCATCTTAACATCTCAGTATTAAAATCTCAGCAGTGCACGAGATAAGGTTTTAACTTTAATATGTGCCACAGTTTACAAATGTTCACAGTATCTATTAAGGCTGTAGTCGACTAAAAAAAGGCTTGGTCAATTAGTCAAAGAAAAAGGGGGCATTGCAAAAGCTCTCCAAACTTTTACATTTTTCTATGTATCTAACCCAGACTGCACTCACAAGACTACAAGATATTTATACAGAAAAAAATACTGGGAGGATGTATTTATTGTTGACATTGTATTTATATAAACACTAGGGATGTAACAATACCCAAATCTCACGGTACAGTATTTATTGCGATATTTTGGAGAAGCTAATAGAATTGTAGAGAGGATATTTATAGCTTTTAAAATACCTTAACAAGACTCAATGCAAATCATTACTCATCATAATCCCAAGAATTAAATAAAAAAACATATTTCTTCATGTTGTCACTGAAATGAATCATGGTATATGTAGTTCCATGTGTTTATTGGCTGTTACAACTATAAAATGATGTATTTAAGCAAATTAAGTTGTGATTCGATATATTGTGACAGCCCACGATATTACTGAAAGACCTTTGACGATATTTCAGTTATTGTTACAACCCTAATAAAGACAGATTACATTTGTGAATCATGAGTTTAATTTGCTCTTTAACAAATAAATACAAAAAATACCAAATCTTCAGCTAACTCACGCACTCACTTTGTGCTGTTGTTTTATAAAAATTCTTATAATGTAAACAAAATGATTAGTCGACTAATACATATTCTTTACACTGATTAATCAACTAAACGGCTAAAAGACTACAGCCCTAATACCACTACCTGGATTTATCTTTAGTGCTCTAAAGAGAAGCCTAATTTTAGCCAAAGATAAACTTCTCCATGTTCAGTGTTCAGTGATTTTAGTTTTGTCAAACCAAGCTGAAAAGAACAGAGGACTTTTTCCTTGTTTTCTCTGCTGTGATCGTGTGGTGTTCCTTCTAAGTGTTTTTGTCAGTGTTAAAAGGGAGAATACGCACCCGACTACAGCCACAAAACTGCATCAATTTGTGGAGTTTACACAGTTTATGGGAAAGTAAACAGCACATTAAAGCACCAAGCTGGTGTTTAATCAGAGGTAGCTCCGAGCCCCTTGTAAATCACACGTTAAATACACGGGCGTGGAGATGCCTGGCAAAAGTGATGGTGTTAAATAAACAAACGCTGGGATCTGAAGAGGTTAAGTGCAAAGATCAGTATTTGTCTCTTTAGGTTGTCTACACTCTGTAAACAATTATCACAAATAATAGAGTAACAGAGAGTGCTTAAAGGGTGTAAGAGTATAAGGAACAGTTTAAAATCACAATTTGTACTCATAAAAAAGTTACTCTCTCTCTACAGGATCATTCAAATTTATTGTTTTTTTTAATCATGTGATAAAACTGTAAACCTTTTCACCACCATATTTTTAAATTAGATATCCTACCTACCTAGGGGTGTGATGCTAACTGTAGGCACTGCTCTGTCTGGAGCTCTGTTACTCAAATTCCACTTAATCTGAGTTTTATTTTAACACAATCTGGCCTGAAAGAACTGACTGAGTTGGAACTACAACAGATGAGCTGATGTGTGCTGTTAAACAAGTGCCTCTCAAATAACATGGCAATCGCAAGCTAACGTTAGCCAGCAGTTCTTTAGTTAGTCGGTTGCACCTTTTTATTGAAGATCAAATATATAAACATGATCTTGACCACTGAAAATGACTTGTTTAAATTCATTTTGTAGTTCTCAGACAATCTAAACTCACATTTTCCAGTGTTTGCTTATGTGTTCTTTGTGTCACCATGGTTACATGGTCAACATTCTGCCATAGAAATACATGTAGAACCCCCTCAGCGTGTAACTGCAAAGTAATAATACTGACTTTGGCATCATTCTGTTGTAAATTAGAACACTTTTTGTGGTAAAGGGTTGTCTCCTTAGAGATGTTATTGCTTTGCTTTGTTGTTGAGATATTATTACAAGTTAAAGTCCAGATCTGCGAAGTGACCTGGCTCACATTAAGATTGCTTTTGTAAGTATTTTGGGGAAATAAAAAAGTTTTGCTCTACTGTGGGACATTCCAAAGCAAGAAAATCTGTATATTTTTATTTCTTGCATGCACAAAGTTACATACTGGCCTGTCATGACAGCAAATGATATATCGCTAAGGAGAAATATGGCATTAAATGAAACTACTGAAACTATTTCATGCCACTGACACAAAGCAAGATAATGCCAGTAAAACTATTTTCTAAAACTACATCATTAAACATGCAACAACTTAATTGTGGTATTAACTAATTAGCCAAAGAAGTAATTTATTCTACCCTCTACAGCTCAAACCTTACATTATTACATAAAAATGGCAAAAAGCTCCTCATTACAGCAAATAAATATGATAAATATTGAACCCCAAAATATGTTGTTCCAGCATTCATATATTGAGCAAAAAGGCTGTATAATTATTGTGACAAGACTAGTTACTGATTAGCTTTTGTTTTCTTGCTCCTACTTCTCTCCTTGTCCTCAAACGCCTCACACCTCTTGTGTCGAATGAACTTTCTCCTCCAAACTGTGAGTGGAGTTTGGACATGTTAATTAGCCACTGCTGCTCTTGTTGCTCAGATGAAATGAATGTGAAATATACATGGCTGAAAAATAACCCATTATGCTTTCTTATAATGGCTCCTGTGATGACCAAGACAGAAAATATGCTTGTTTTCCCATGTCGGTCGATGATTTACAATAAGTGCACAACAGCAGAACATTTAGGTAACGGTAAATATGCCAGCATTAAGAGCCCCAAACTTTGCACAAAGATTAGCTGTCACTGCATTTTATTTAGATTTTTTTATGCTGTGGGTTTTGAATTAGACTCTTCTTCCTTTGTGAAAAAAACAGACAAGCAGGCAAGCACTCCTTAATATTCTTCATAACATCTATTTCCCATGATCCTCCCCGTTTCTCTATAAGATATGTTTTGACGTCCTTCCCTTGTACTTGTGCTGACCCTCCTCCACGCAAACATCATTAAAGTTTCATCTTCTCTTAAAGTGGAGAGGCAAGAAGCACAGAGCGAGAGGCGTTTGAGTGCGTGAGACGGGATATCACATCAAGTGTTATCACAGAGGATCTGGTTCTGCCGTGATGTCCCTGAATGCACCATCTGACACCAGTGAGCCTCTCATCAACTTAACAGGGAAAAGTTTCACTTTGACATTTTTGGTCAACTTTTGTGAGTCCAGAGAGCGTTCAGTAGCCGCTAAGTGCAAACCGCCTACATCAGTCCAGTAATGTATGCTAATGTTGTTGTTTATCCAGAGTTTGGCGAATTAGTTTTGATAGGCTCAGGGTATGATTATGTAACTGTGTGTTTAAAGTGGGTTTACTGAGTGGAAGAGAGTTTTATTAAGAGGCATCCTGTTTTGTTTAGCCAAGGTGCTTGAACTTTTTGCCATTGTCCGTTAATTTTCTATCGTTTAATTGGAACTTTGTTAGTGGATAGAGAGCAGCAAGTGTGCCTCAGTAGTGTAGTAGTCTTTGTAGTAGTAGCAGTAGTAGGAGTCATAGTAGTAGTAGTAGGAGAAGGAATAGTGGTAGTAGTTGCAGTCGCAGTTGTATTACTCAAGTAGTAATAGATTTTTTAAAACAGAAAATTCTTGGCTCGATTTGCACATTTTTCAGTTTTGACTTGGTGTATTAATAATAATTGAGCTCTGTGCATTTTAAATCTTTGTAATTCATATTCATCACACAGCGTCTCTACATCACATTCATTCATCCTTGTAAAACTACCTTCTGTTCGATCTGTTTTACAACTTATTGGATTTCACACTCAGCAGAATCTGAATGCTAGACATACCATTTTAAACCATATATAGCTCTAGCTTTATCCCCCTACGCATTGCTCATAGTATTAGAATAATTAAAAGCAGATTGGACCGTTAAATAAGCCGGTGTAAGTCTGTGTGTGGCAGTGTAGCAGAATGCTTCTCCCTGTCTGATGTATTGGCTGATATGGCTGATCTATGCTCCATAAAGCTCACACTAAAATAAAGGTGAGGCAGATGGAGGCTTGCATACAGCGGTGTCACCCTTAAACAGATAGACCTTTAGCCCCTGTCGTAAAAGCTGACAGTCCACACACACGCAGCTCCAGGATGGCCGCATAATTCATGGTGATAAAGCCCTCACCTTCACATTTCACTTTGTATGCACCAGTGTTTGCTGAAGATTTACACTAGCACCACCACCCACTGGGGGCATGTTTACTGCACTCACTTTAACATATGTGCTCAGCCTATCGATACATGTGCTTGGGGTTGTCTGTTCAGTGGACTGGTTACAGTTTACATGTGCAAAAAGATGAAATCTCCTATTCATACTTTGCAGTGACATTATGCTGGGGGTGTCCAATATGTAGGTATATGACAGAGAGTTCATTAGTTACCATGGTGACACAATGTACACATTAGCAAACACTGCCAAAAGGTTTTAAAATAATCTGAAACTCAAGAAAAAAAATGCAAAACACATTTTCAGAAGCCTGTGCTCAATACAAGTGTTCATGGTCCTGTTTAGGTGTTTGATTTTCAACAAAAAGGTGAAACTGCAAAACTGTTGGCTAATGCTAGCTGGTGACTGTAAAGGTTCTTCAGAGGGACTTGTTTAACATCACAAAACAGCTCACCTGATGTAGTTCCAGTTTAGTCGGTTCTCTCGTCAGATTAAAGTCTAACTTAAATAACAGAGCATCAAACAGAGCAGTGTCTACAGTTAGCATCATAATCCCAGGAACTCTTGATCAGCTGTATCAATACTAAATGTGTATATTGTGTGTAAGTTTTACTTTTTGCTATTTCACCACAATGTCAAATGAGAGCTAAATATCCCATGTAAAAATACATAAATATTACATAGTATTTCATCACACATCGCAGCCAAAAGTATTCTTATTTGTTTCAGTGGTAGTTTATTACTGTATTATTAGATACAGCATGTACCCCATCCAAGATGTACTTTTTATTGCCAGTCAGAGCTAATGTCTTGCTGGAGGCCTACTATATTTTAAAAGATTTTGGCCAGCCCTTTTATTCTGTTATAGGCCACAGTAGCTCAAAAGTCAAGTCAGTAACAAGTACATTTTCTAGGACCTATGTTGGCACAAGCGTTTTGATCATGTGAAACTCTTAAAAATACAAGCAGCGTTGCCTCTTTTTGCCCATCTGAGTACTAAGAGCTTCTCAGACTATGAGTCACTCGGAGCCACAGGTTTCAGCCATAATTTCCAACTTAATGAAACGAGTTCACAATGAGCACTGCGGCAAATGACAATTAGCCTAATTAAGGTGATGGAAAGATGAACTCCACACTTTTACCACGGGACTTTTAATTAGGGACTTAATGGAACTTACATTGAGTTCCATTATTGAATGCTAACAAACAAAGCACTGCGGTTGTGGAGGTCCCGGTGGTCTTTATGGCTGGAGTGGGCTTCTCAAAACAGAAAATTACACCTCATTGCTAATGCCTTCTGAGATTAACGTAGATTATAGTTATGAAGTGGCAAATTGCTTCTGCTATGAACTGCTTTGGGATTTGAATACAGTGAGAGCAGCAAGGAAATGTGAGTTTAAAGGTGCATTCTGGTAGAAAGTCTGTCATCTGCTTGTCCATGATATGACATTAAAAACATCTAGCTAGCATTTAATCATTACAGTGTTTCTAGGCTTGCCTCTCCACAGATCTGATTTGTAATGTAGCCTATAGTGGTCTCCCTTGAGAGAGGTAGGTTTAACATTCTAGAGAAAGCAATAACATCCATGAAGACAAGCAGGTGGCGGACCTTCCATTAGAAAAGTTACGCAGTGCAACTTTAACAAAACCACTGTGAGTTTTCCATGTTTGTCATCTTTCACATATTTACTCTATCCAAAAGTGAGCAGAATCAATCAGGCAAAGTGCAGGAGTGTCAGCTTTACCATTGCCCAGAGTTCAGATTGTGACAGCTCTCTGGCGTCCTCCTTCAAGGGCAAAAAAAGCTGTGAAAATGAATTTGCGGTACGCGAGGGGAACATCCACAAGAGCTGTATCCTATCAGCGGCGTACGGGGGGTTTGGACGGGCGCCCCGGTTTCCTGTTTTCACCCCATCTCAGGAGCCATCCACCTCCTTCCCTGTGAGCTTCCAGGCCTGTGCGTAAGTAGTAGAGGGAAGGTGACACGCAGTTCAATTACGGCTTAATTGATGTGATTTTTTCCCCAGCACACACTAAACCAGTCCTTTATCACAGTGTCAAGTGGGCGGAGAGTTTGTCTCCACGGTAACAGTTCGAGAGGAGCGAAAACACTTATTGTGATCTACAACAGCATGGCACCAGGAGAGGTCTATGAAATGGACGTGCTAAAAGATAGGAGGAAATCAGGCTCTATTGTACGAGCTGTTGGCGGCAGTTACCAAAATGGTCTTACACAGATTTTGTTATTTTTGTGGAATACTTGGAAGCAACTGAAATGATTTTATTGAGTTTTCCAAAAGCCAATTGTAAACCAATGATGATTTTAAAGGATTCAGACACTGTAGTGTGAAATGTATTTACTAGTCGTTACCCAGCAGTTTATTGGGTTATTCCACAGCTCCTGCATTTACTTCTTACATTACAAGCTTACAGATTTTGGCAATAATCTACACATTTTTACTGTTGATCTTATAGTTAGACAAGTAAAAAAACATAAGAACTTTGAAATATAACTCTTAAAGGGCCCATGTTGCACTATAATGTTGTTTCCTCATCAAATGCATAGCTGGAGTTGTGTTTTGTTTCATTCACACACTTAACACACAAACCCTGCATATTTAAGCTTCTTCTCACAAATGGACCTTGTCATGTCATGTGGTAATACACGAAATGCTCCACCGTGTCTTGAAACTCAGTGACTTGTTAGGATGATTTCTGCCCTGGAATTGACACTCTTTGCTAAACTAAATGTAAACGGTAGCCTTTACATCAGTACTCCATGACTGTACTATCACTATTTCTTTTACTACTCCTGTACACTACAACTTACCACATATAGGCCTAAATATTTTATTTCGTTGTTACCACTACCACTACTTCAGTGGCTAAAACACAGCATACCATTCCAGCATGTTATATTTACTCTAATTCACTTTCTGAAAATGTGTCTTAGAAAGTAGCCCGGTTGTATACAAGAATAGTACTTTTATTGGATCTTATTAGATTAGTATGACTCTTAAAATTCCACTTCTACTGGTTAAGATAGATCCAGCCGGGAAGAGCCTGTTAAGAGCATCTCCTTTTGCCCTTCCCATGCAGTTGCCAATAGAGAAAAAACTTAAATTTACTTAACTTTTCGGTGGAGAACTTTCGCATTTGGACCCCTGACAGTGATGTATTACAAGAGTTTAGCCCATTTGACATCATATTTGCAGCCTACTAAAATAATCATCATTCTTAGTCACTTCCTAATGAAAAATTAACCAGTGGACTCTCTGCCCAGCATGCTAAAAACTTTTGTGGCGTTTTATTTTTGAATAAATGGACTGCTTTATGGGAAGTGCAATGCCTGATGGTTACTTCATTGACTTTTAATCTACCATATCTCTCCATATAAGTGCACTATGTATTCGTCTCATAGTCCGGCAAAAAACAATAAATCTAACTTGGAAATGAGTTGGAAGCAGTTAAGGGTTTTACGCCAACTGCCAATAACTTGTTTATGCACAGCAACACGGTTTATAGTCGCAATAAAACTGTTGGATCTTGTAATGTGAACTCATATAATTCTGCCATAACTTTTGCTCATTGCTTTTTGATCTAAATGATTTTCACATTTCTGTTGTAGCGAGGCTAACGCAGCTTGTAAAGTGAGATTCAAAAGGGATCAAGATGGCCGACCGTGCAGCGATGATGATGCCTGAAAGGAGACGCTTGTGTTTCTGTCACTGTAAAATGTAGCCTGTTTTGGGAAGACATTTTAGGCTTAAATCTAGGCAAGTATCGCCGAGAACTCTCTTCCATGTTGCTCTGTAATGGGAAATCAAAAGTTTAACCGTTTTGTAGGGAAAAAAGTACTTTGCAATGTCACAATGTTGGCTGCGCAAAAAGAGATTGATAGCTGTTTTTGGCAGCGTGTCAAGGACAAAGCCAAAAAGGGTAGATGTCAGAAAAAATAAGAATGAACAAGTTGGTGGTTTTGGTCTATTTGTTATGTGCTATCCTACAAATGAAAACATCCTAACTGTGGTTTAAAGAGGGTTTATACGTATGGAATAACTAACTGCTAACAGATAACATATTAAGATCACCATGTTACCCTTTATTGTTTTGAAAATGCTGTATTCACCAAAAACAGCATATAAACATGTTTAACCATTTCTGAGTCTCCCCTCCTTTTGCTCCTTGCACTAAGTCACTCCCCCTTCAGAGCTATCACAATAGAATTGGTGTGCATTCTGCTAATGAAACAACTGCACATCATGTCAGCTTTGCCAAGTTACAGTGTGTTGTTTTGTATCACGTTTTTGTAAATTTATGGAGAATTGTTGTGTGGGAGCATGGGTGATGTAGGCATGAGGGCTGAGCTTTGAATAGGATCGTACCGCTCACTGTAAGGAGGTTTAGAACAGAGATCGCTAGATTACTCAAAATCTAAAACCTCTTCAGGCATGTTTTTGATGAGGGAACAATGTTAAAAAATGGTAGAAACCTACAAAAAAAAGTAGAGTCTGCACACCTCCCTTTAAATAATTAGATTGCAGTGCTGTTCCTTTTAGATTTTACTTTTGTTTTTTAGATTGAATATAAAGTATTTTTCAAACCAGTGGCAAAGTTGCTTTGTGGTTTGGTTGCAATAAGGGTCAGGGTAACAAAAGATGTTAGGAGAAGCAGAAATAATATTCTCTCTTCCATTTTTCAGTTCAACTCAACAATAGAAAGTACCATTTTCTGTAGCCATTTAGAGTAAGGAAAATCTTTGTAAATCATAGGGGACTTCTGTTGAGTATATGATTTTTTACATTTTAGTGCTGTTCCTTTTGAATATAGTGCACTATGTCTGTGTTGGCCGATCTTGCTAATACTGGTTGGAGTTGGCACAGTTAGGCTGGACTTGTACTTAGTTTGACAGGGGCGTCATCTTTGGGTGCACTCCACATCGATCCCGGTGGAGCACAGCCGAGCGGGCGCTAGCTAATCACACAGATGGATCTGCTGTCTGACAGATGTCATAAACACTGAGACGGTCACTGGATCACTTCCTGTCAACATTAAACACACAAAGTTTCTCTCATAAAAGACGAGCGCGTTTTCTCTGTTGCCATAGCATTCAAGGAACATTTTACAAAGAACCATCAAATTTGTACTGCCTGAGGTGTTGAAATAATGCTAATTTATGCTGAACACATGGTGAAGGATTTATCATTTTATATTGCTTGTGTTGAATTATATTTAATTTCCCAAAAGAAAAACTGTATCTTATTAGCACATTATCACTGTACATTTTTAGAACAAAGTACAGCCACATGGTTCTAATCTAGTGTTGGCTTTTGGGTAATTGTAAGATATGGTAATTGAATGGTAAGTGCCTGTGTAAAATATATACAGTACGACGTCGACAGATATTGGGTCAAAAACACCAAAAAAGCTAAAGGCGTACAATTGCGTAACCATATGATGCTGGCTCTAAATGTAACTTGAATGTTTTTGGCTTTCTGTTACTGCTACAGTGAGCCTCGTCATTTTGGTCTTAAAATGCTCATATTAACCAGCTTCATTTGACTAAAGTCGAACACTATGGGTGACGTCACACGCCTTAGTCCACTTATTTATACAGACTATGAGAAAAATACACTCCCTCTGTGAATGTTTTATATACTTCCTTAACCTCTTAAAACTTTGTAGTGTTTGGCCTAAAGTGCCCACTCCAATCAGGTCATGCCAAACCCCCGCTCAGCTCTTAACCTTCTCATTTGTGATAATCCAAATGAGTGGGCTGTATTAGGTTCAGCTAAGTCCTGTAATGGTCCTTTTATTTACAGGAAATACTGTTTAAGTCAGTGCTATTGATCAAGAAGCCTTTAAACGCTATTAGAGAGGCGTTGAATGGTGCTTTTAGGCTGTAGGATATTGTAGCTTTAGTTTAGTGGTTGGTTGCTATTTAATAAGTTTCTATTTTTACTGTTGTGGAGTGGTGAGTCATCTGTAAAGGGGTGAAAATGTAGAAAGGGCATTGTTACCAGTGTCCTTCAACGCGCCACTTAGCACTGTCCATGTCCGACTCCAAATATCAGCACATTTGTACAATTCAGTGCTTTAATGGAGTCAGCCACGCACAACTGAAGTCACTCTTTGATTTTATTATACTAAGTGCTCCATGAGGCCTCCCATTAAGTTCTCCCTGTAATAGTTTATAATAGTTTAGTAAATTTCAAACATTTTATGGATTCTTTCATGTCTGTTTGTGGTCCACGATTATGGAACCTTAACCTCTTGAGACCCTGTGGCCCCATACGAGGACATTACATTTTTGCCTCTTAGCACCATGATTTTCAATTATTTTAAACTTTCACCTGTAATCAACTAAAAACCTCTACAGCAGCTCCCGAAAGTAAAAAAAAAAACTGCATGGTAAAGTTTAGACGCAAAATTTATGAATAAAACCAATGTATTTATGTACAATAATGTCTCTTCATGTATCTTCATGTATATTCATTTGGCATTAAAATTTGACACATTTTATTGACCACAGCAGACGAGAGCCTCAGGAAATGTCATGTCCTCGTTTGAAGACATTGGGACTGTGTTATATTATTGATTGTACATGTTGTTAGGTAAACTTGTGAATATTTAGATGAGTTTACAGTTATAAATTGCTGGACGGTTCTGCTGCTGGAGGGAAACTGCTGCCTGTCTCCACTTTTTGCACCTCTACTTTTTTTGTAACGATTGAAAACCAGAAAAAATGAAAACTGTGGACCACATTTTCAGGCCTTTTTGTGAGTTTTTAACCTCACTCACTGAACCCCAACCCGCTCACGGTCGACCTACGTCACATTTGGCAGGTTTAGGGCTTGAAATAAACAGCTAATTGCTGTTTGTTTGTTTTTTGTAATTTATTTATACATTTTAATGTTTTTACATTTTTTAACCAATGGTGTCATACAGAAGACTTACTTAGTAGGTCCTACTTATCCCAAATAGCAAGAAGAAATGAAAAATGCACACCAGACAAAAGCTCGGGTCTCAGGAGGTTAAAGAGGGGGTATGCAAAATTGATTTATCTTTTTTAGCCTTTTACCATAATGTTATTCCTTCATCAAAGACATGCCGCAGGAGGATGTAGGTGCCATCCATGCACGTTTGAGCATTTTACTGATCTCTTCAGGGCCCCATTCGAACCCTCCTTGCTGTGCAAATCCCCGACCGCAAGTCTACGTTATCCATGCTCCCACATGATAATTCTCCATAAATATACAAAAACAAAACAAAAACTAAACTGTTCACAGCAACTTCATAAACCTGATGTGATGCCCGACTGATTGTGTGGTGATAGATCTCTGAAGGGGGACTGACTTAACGCATAGGGCAAGGGGAGGGGAGACTCAGTGTAAAAATGAAAATGAAACATGTTGTTCTCAGCAAATATAGCATTTTCAAAACAATAAAAGGTAACACTGTGATCTAAATATGTTATGTGTTAGCAGTTAATACTCCTTCACTAGCAAGGACCATGCCACAACAGTGAATACGAAAAAGATATTTATTTATGGGGGGGGGGGGGGGGTACTCTCTTTAATGCAACGACCAGATTATATTAAAAGTTTGTGATCATCGTACTGAAAATTTCAAATGGGCATTTTATTTTAAACTATGTCTTCACTGAAACTAATTAAAATGTTTGTATAACTACTTTTGCTATTTTTTTTTACTTTGAAGTAGTCATTAATCTTGCACATCCTGGGCTTCTCTCTTCATCTTCGTAAACAGATCTTGCCACTGTGATCAGACATGATTTAAACATGCTCATGATTTTGTCCCGTTTCCATGGCGACACTGACATAGGGTGCCATTTTGCTGCGTGGTGGTTAAGCAGATCACTCATACATTTTGCAGAAGCTTCTCTCCGTGTTTGTGTGTATGTGTGTGTCCCTGTTTTGCACACCGTCTCTGATCTCACAATGTCTCCCTTGGGTGGCTTCAGTGCAAACAAAACACACTTTATAGTGGTTTGTGCAGCTATATTTGTAATTTGTAAAGCTATTATGGAGCTCTTTAAGTATTAGGATGTTTCTAACAGGCCACAGCTGTCAGATTGAAGGTCAAAGCCGTGTTTGGCCCCCCCTGCTCTCCCTGCTGTGGAATTTTGGTAGTGCGGTGGGAGGCTGAGTGCTCCTGACAGGTGAAATGGTTTATTTACAGAGGCTGGAGTGAGCAGCGTGCCCTCTGACTAGCCCTCATCCTGGGATGGAGCTACAGGCTTCAGCAGGGCAGCCCAGAGCACAGCTATAGGACACTGGAGCAGAGGTCAAAGGTTGTCTGCACACAGCACTACAAGCTAAACGCTCTATAATAGAATATTGTTCTACATAGAGGCATTATGCTAAAACTTTTAAATATTTTCATGTCATAATGAGGTTGTGCCCTTCCTCCCCTGAGGTTGCTCTGCTATGCTCCACTATAATGTTGTTTCCTCACTGCAGATGTGTTTTGTTTCATTGTGTAACACACAAATCCTGCATATTTAGGCTGAACTCTTCTCTCAAACAGAAAGTACACTGTTCCACCTTGTGATGTCATGTGGTCATACAGGAAGTGCTCCACTGTGATTTTTAAACTGCATACGCCTTCACTAGAATCATTTGGATGATTTCAGCTCTGGAATTGCCCATCTCTGCTGAACAAAAGGTAAAAGGAAGCTGTTAACCTGAAAACTACAGCTTCATGACATCACAAGGTGGAGCAGAGCACTATGAGCTTTGGAGACTCAAAAGGTGTGTGAATGAAATGCAACTCAACTCCAGGTATGCTTTTGAGATTATAACATGGCTTAAACTGCACTAGAATCCATTGTGTGTAATGTAATGACTTTTAATTATTTCAGCAAGCAAATGACAAAACTAATAGCTCGTTATTATCTCAATTTTAGCTACCACAATCCAATCCATTTACCCCCTGCTGGCTACAACAGAAATTATACCAGTAGCAATGCTGATGTAGTCCCTCTTTTATCCAGAAGTGGTCCAGAACCTTTTCTACCTTTTCTGCCATGAATATGAGATTCATTGCATTAGAAATGTACTATCAGAGCATTAAGCTTGTTCCCATCGTGAGACAGGCCCAGTGTTAAAGATTAAGATTAAGGCTGCTGCTTATGATAAGTAGGACATTATTTTGATCTCCTCTGGTGCAGATACTCACAGCGAGACAAGTTTAAGATCTGACAATAGTCCATTACAGAAGCTATAGGTGTCCTGCCAACTTTCCTTTGACATGGTACTTATAGCTGTTGGCATTTTTTTTCTGTCCTCAAATGACATGTTTCTCTCACAGTTGAAGAGAACAGTCAGTCCTGCTAGTGGTACAAGTATTGACAATTTAACATGTTTAATTTATGTTTTGTATTGGCTGCACACAATCTCAAGTCTGACACAAATTGCTTTTCCATCTCCTCCTCATTCACCATCGTCTCTTCTCTTTCTCTTTTTTTTTCTATCAGTATTGATCCTTCTCAGATTTAAACCATAAAGTGGGCATCATAAAACACCAAACACCAGCGCGGAGGTTTACTGCTTATGCCATTTGTAAGAGTAGAGGAAGCAGTGAGTGAGAATCGTCGTCATTTCTAGTTTTAATTAAAACGCTGTGATGTGACAGTGCAGCCAGCTGGCACATCTGGTCCCATTGACTCCTGTCACCTGCACCTGCTGCTCATCGTACCTCCACACACCAGCGATGTGCCAATCTCCTATATGCTCGTATCACTGCATTTCTGTCATCAGCCATTGCATTAGACAACATTAAGACCAAGGTTCTCACGTGACCAATTTTCACATTCAAAAAAGGGTGTGCAAAAATATACATATACTGTGATATTAAATTTAGTGTTGTTTTTGCGGGCTGCTGTATCGATACATCGCCAAGAGTATTTTTTGGTTTTTTTTTTGCTTGGCCTGTCATGAGAATTTTTACTTTCAACTTATCATTTAATATATAAAAACTGGAATGATATATTTTTGAAGTCGGTATTGATCATGGGTACTTTTTCTTTGCAATACTGGGAAATTTGTGGTTATTTCTTGACAATATGATAAGATTTAAGCTGTAAAAGGTTGACTGAATAACTTCTGTGACTCATTACAGATGTAAACTCCATACTAAAGACTTATTCTGCTGTTTATTTATTGCAGCTCATGATTTTTTTAACAGTACTGTACACTTAGAATAGTTTCTGTGATATAAATCTGCTCGAGTTATTGTGTCAGAGGCATAAATTAGTTTCAGTTTGTTTATGGTCTGTATGCATCAACATATTGTACTTCGAAATGTTTTGATGATTAAATTAGTTGTATTTCATATTAACTTTGCACAGTGGTGTTTTAATAAAGAATACTGTTGCTAAAATGTGAGTATCCTGCGTAATATACGGATCATCACATTTATCACCATAATATCGTATCGTGAGTCATGTATCGTGCATCATATCAAATTGTGAGGGACTCTGTGATTTCCAGTCCTAATCTAAACCTGCATTATTATTCAAAGAGAGGGGAAAGGGTCATATTTACTTTGCATATAACTATGAAGAAAATAGTTTTTTGTATTCGCAGACAATAAAGTTATGTGGTTAGAAGTTTGACACCTCAAAGTGAAGAGCATAGTTGTGAATTCCTAATTGGTCATGTCAGAGCACCTCTATAACCCTTCTTGTTGACAATGGCAATTATGGAAATACATTTTGAGAATTCTAATATGAACAAATGTGAAGATATATTCCAGTGTAAAAAACATCAATGCGATGTGGTCAGGAACACTGTGTTCTTGGCATCGCTAAAACAATTCAGTAGTTTAAATTCAGTGCATTAAAGCAATAGCAACATGGCCAGATTGAATTTTTCGAGCTATATTACATTGAAACAAATCAAAACTGAAAATCAATCAGGATCACAAAATGGCTACTGCAACTGATTTATCTGTCTGTTGGGCTATTTTTATGGATGCACTGATATGATACTGGTATTGGATATCGAACAAATATTGGTCCAGCCCATATCCCATTTTGAGCTATTAGTGTAATAAGGCAGGAGGAGAGAGAGAGATGAGGAAAGTGGAGAGGGAAGGAGAGAAGGAGGAGAGAGGAGAGGGGATGGAGAGAGGAAAAAGAAAGGGAGAGGGGCTAATATTTAACAATATTAAACTTGTATTTTTACAAAGCTGTTCAGTAATTATATATATATATATATATATATATATATATATATATATAAAGCATTGTTTGTTTTTAAAGGAAATTATGTTTTCAGTCTCTGCCCTAATAATAATGCATCAGTTTTATATAGCGGTTTTCTGGACACTCAAAGACGCTTTACAGAGCATTATTCATTCACTCCAGACCCGGTGGTGGTAAACTACTATTGTAGCCACAGGGGCAGACTGACGGAAGCGAGGCTGTCCATCTGCGCCATCGGCCCCTCCGACCACCACCAACACTCACGCACACACCACTTTCATTCTAGGCAATGTGGATGATGTGCCTTGCCTAAGGACACAATGACAGTTTTTGTGACTGGCGCCCCACTGTAGCACCTGGAATTCCCAGTGGTCTCCCATCCATGTACTAACCAGGCCCGGCCCTGCTGCCCTAGTATCAGTTGATATCAGGTATCGGCATTTTCTTAAAGCCAAAGTATCACCACTGGTAAGGTGGTAAGGCTGGATCGATGCATCCCTAGCTATTTTTTACTTGTTTTGTTGATCCTGTAGAAAATTAAAATGTCTGCAGCAACAATGAAACAAACAACGAAAACATACATAAGAACATAGCAGTCCAAAAAAAAACTACAGGAAAGAGTAGCTGATAGAAATTCAATGTTATTTTTCCATTTTTGCCAGTAGCCAAAGCGGCTATGTAGGCATGTTTTCTCCAATAAGTCGTGTATTCCAGTTTACAGTCATGTGGATGCTGGCCCAGTGTTTTCTGCCTCCTGTGTGAGCTTTGGCCTCAGCGCTCTCTCTCCGCTGGCTCCTCTCCTCGATCGCCTGCAGTCCTGTGTTATCTGGACAGGTGCAGTTGTCTGAGAGCTGAATATAATGGGATATGCTGGGCCCGCTCCTCTTCGCAGCCATCTGCCCTGCGCCGAGATGGTGTTTTCGATAACTCTTTGGTCCTGATAGAGGCGCTGTACTTGAGGCATGCACACAGTATGCTACAGTCTCCCACCAGATGTTTTGCTAGAGGTAATTTAGTCAATGGGGAGAATCTCTATTTGTTTGCATGGTGTTATGGAGATAAGTGATGGTTATAGTGTAAGCTGGTGAGCATATGGGCTCTTAATGTCACAGATATGCTATACATTATGTGCACAGAGCAACTGTGCACAGAATTAGGTTAAAGAAAAAAATCTGTCAGACCTGTTACCCATTATTTATAGATATATGGTTAAGATATAATGTTCTGGGCCTATAGTGGAAAATTATTATTGTTAATGTAAAGGGATAGTCTGGTTTAGAAATGTATCCATATGGTGCTGCATTTGACCTATTGACCCACTGCATTTTGTACAACTTAACCTTAGGATTAGGAAGAAACCCACAAAAACACATTTATGGGCCCATATTTTCTGTTTTCTGATCTATGTTATAATGTTCCCTCATCAAATCATCAAAAACATACTTGGAGTTCTCAGGTTGAGCAGTTAATGAATTCTCCTGTCCTATATAGAGTTTTGTTTACCATAATTGTTGAAGGACTACTGCCTCCTCCTGCTGTGACTAACCGGTGTATTCCCCGCATACATATGTAAACATGGAAAACATCTCACAAAAGATCAATATAGTGTCATTGTACCATTTTCACTCATTAATTCCAGGGCACACAGAGCTGCCTGCTCCATTATCTGCCTGCTGATTGGCTGTTTAAAAGGCAGAGTGGCACCCACCAGGGGACCGTGTGTGAACTTACATATGCACAATGTGTCGCCATGCCACTTTGTATCTAATGTGCTCAAATTACCCCATCAATCAATTTATTAGACAGTGTACACACTTTGTATGCAGATGTTATATATGCAGCATGCACAGGCTTAGATGTATGTATACATTGTATTAGCTCATACTGTCACGTTATTGGGACTTCAATAAGATATATGTGTTACTACATTTATGCAGTCACAGCTTCAACCAGATTGCCATGACATTGTTGCCATATAAATCATGTATTTAATAAAATGTTATATACTGTATGTGGGCTCACAGGGGAACAGACAGACTCTTTGGAAGCACCATGCGTATTACTTTAGTTCAGTGGTTCTTAACCTTGTTGGAGGTACTGAACCCCACTAGTTTCATATGCGCATTCACCGAACCCTTCTTAATTGGAAAAATAAAATGTGTTTTTCAAATTCAAAACATAGGTATTTATATATTTTATTGGTGCACACATGAATCCATATTGCACATATTCATCCAACCACTTTCTTTTTTTTCTCGACATAGTATGAAGGGAAACTATTAAAGAAATTACATGACGTACCATCACGACAGTCACACACCCTCCCCACCACGAACCCAGGTTAAGAACCACAGCCTTAGTTATTAGCTTGTTTGTTGACAAATGTATAATAATTTACATTTTAGAAAGTTAGTGTACGGCCAGTATGTCTATCTAATCCCTCAGTCACCCAGGGAGGATCTATAGCAAAAGACAAATTCGACTCTGTCAATTGGACAAAAGTTTTTTGAGTAAAGATGTTTTGCAGCTCATCCAGGCAACTTCAGTTCTGATCAGATTGCTGGTGGACACTGCCTTATATCTACCTGAAGGGAATATCGAACTACCCTGAAACTACAGTGAAAGTAACACAAGTGCTTGTTTACAGTTTCTGTTTGTTAGCTGGGTCTATTGAACTGCACTTAATGTAAACTGTAACATATTAGCATAATTGTTGCCCAGTATGGCCAGTAGTTATTTAATTACAGTATGAACTAAGCAGACATAGGCCACCAGGGGGAGCGCAAACTTGCTTTAGTAACTTTAACCCAGTTCTGACTTTGGAGGGCATAGCTGCAGCCTGAGTAATCAAACCAAGAGAAAATGACTGAAACCTTTTCTATCTGGTGGACTGACCTTTTCTGTCTGGTGTACCGACATTTTCTATCTGGTGTACTGAACTGACTCAATAACATCATCAACTAATGCATTTCAATCGCATCCTGCTGACGAATAATGTTTACCATGTCACTATGAATTTCTGTGTGTGCAAGATGTCGCTAAAATATAATACAATTCCCTGTTAAATGCGTGGATTACCCATAGTTCTCCTGCTGTAGCATCACTTATTCTGATTTGGCCTATCCATCATCACATGGAGTGCCACTTTTTCAATTGCCACTTTCTGAGCGAATTCTCCATCTGAATAATGCCATTCACCTGCTGTTTATAGCCACGAGAGCTCCCCCGATTAGAACCTTTCTCTTCTGTCTCCAAGTGCTTGTGCTACAAAGGGTGATCACTCAGAATGCTGATTCTCCATACATCTTTATCACAAGTCTAAATATTACTACTGCTTGCTATACGCTCTTATCTGGAGATTATAGAAGGGCAATATAACAGCAGTCTGATTCACTCCACCACTGATGGGTGTAACAAAAGAAAATAAAATTACATCCAAGCCCCTGGAGAGACCTTCCAGATCAATACCAACGAATTGACGAGCTAATCAGAGACCAGAACTGCATCTTTAAGTGTTAAACATCCCCGCTGAATTGTCCAGCAAGTCCAAATGAAAGACAAGAAATGTTTGAACAGACCTATTGCACATAAGAGGCAAGAGACATCTGCTGTATTGATCTGTTTATTTTCACCTTTGCAGAGCGTTTCCTCAATAGCAGCATGGGACTGGACTGACCGATGTTTTGCCCACTTATGTTGTATCAGGACATGAAAGATTCAGTGCGGGTGGAGCATGGAGCTGTTTAAAGTTGGAAGACAATTAATTTGCAGTGTGAAGCCAGTCCAATGAATTACAGCAGCAGCGTTATTAGATTAAGCAGAACTGGACAGGAAATGGCTAACCCTATTGCCCACCTGTCACACTTATAATGCTATCAGCACTCCACAATTACTCAAGATAATTATAATTGCAAAGCAGCATTGCCGTAATTGTAGCTGCTCATTCATATTTCCAAACAATTGGTGTGTAATTTTGGGCCAGTTTTACACAAATCACCCTCCTTAAGTCTTTCCTTCATTTAGACCTCCTCCGCCGTTTTCATATTTACTAAATGAACTCATTTTACGAGCGCCTATGAAAAGCACTGTTTCTCATGCTAAATTGAAAAGCGAACGCCTCACTTATTTCATGTTTCATATCTGGGCTATAAAACTCGCCGGTCTCGCAAATGTGCTTACTCAGCTTCAGACGTAATAGTTTGAGCGCTGCGTTGCCGTCAGGCTGTGATTTGTGTTGATCAGGTCCAGTGGGGCAGATGCAGAAGTTTTATTGCATGTGGAAAATGACCAGCTGTAAACAGAAAAGGCCCAAGAGGAAAGCACGGTAATGGGAGCAGACCGTAGTGTGCTGTGGGCCTTCATTCAGGTTAAACATTGCTGTAGATTCTGTAGTGGCAGGTGTAGGTGCCAAAGGTGGGCTGGTGAAGAGCTCGGCATCGGCAAAACGAAAATGCACAAGTTTCTAGAAAAGGAGGGCGTGTGGCTCTCCAGTGACTACAGCCAATATGCTTCATCAATAATGTCTGGATACATCTGTTGTGGATTTTGAAATCTGAGAAAAATAAAAACTGGAGAAAAGTTGTCTTCAATCAAAGAGTCTGGATTTATTAAAGCAATTGTGCACAATTACAAAGAAATGGAAAACCAAAACCTGTCTGTCCCTCACGCGAGGCCGTCTGTCCCTGATCTGTGCATGTCAAAACAAAAACAAGCTTCTTATACAGTTTTACAGACGTCATCATATCAACATGAGACAAAACATACTACAGTATATCTAAACAGTTCTCAGAAGGAGACGATTTATCTGGATTAAACTGGGGCATTTGATTAGCTGACCTCACATGTACCAATAATTCTAAATGGAAGTGAACAGAACAACTGATAGACAGGGACTGAACATAAGGTCTTGTCTTAGGAAGCCCAGATACAGCAGATCACACCACTGCCTGTGACCATGAGTAGAGAGTTAACCCAAACAATACATTCTTTAGCTTGACAAGTAAGAAATTTCCATCACAACATCTGTGAGGGTTAAGATAGTGTGAGGACGGAGTGGGTGATAGGGACCAAAAGGAATAACTGTTTTAAAGATCGTGTCTCTCAAAGTATAAAATCTGATACAACTTTTGTAATCTGTCAGAAATGTGTTTCACAAAAAAGGATCGGACTATACTGACAGATAATGTTTGTTTGCCCAGTGGTTTTTGTGTAGTTTTGTGTGTGTGTTGAGTGTGGAGAGAGCTTTTTAGTTGTCTTTTCTTTTTGTTTTCATTATACAGTACTGCGCATAAGTTTTAGGCAGGTGTGAAGAAATGCTGTAAGCAAAGAATGCTTTCAAAAGTATAAATCATGATTGTTTTTATCAATTTACAAAATGCAAAGTGAGCAAACAAAAAAAAAGCCAAAGTCATTAAGAACGATCTTCAGTGTAACAAAGAAGAAGAAGTTGTGTTGGTGATGGTCGGGCCCCACGGAGCCCTGACCTCAGCATCATGGAGTGTGTCTGGGATTAACATGAAGAGACAGAAGGATGTGAGGAAGCTCCATCCACACAAGATCTGTGCTTAGTTCTTCAACATGTTTGGAACAGCGACCAGCCCAGCTCCTTCAGAAACTGTCTGCAAGTAAACCTAGAAGAACGGATGCTCTTCTGAAGGCAAATATTGATCTGATTTAGATTTCTCTTTTGCTCATTCACTGCATTTTGTTGATTGATGAAAATAAATGAATACTTCCATTTCTGAAGGCGTTCCTAGTTTACAGCATTTTTTCCACACCTGCCTGTACCTTTTACACAGTACTGTATATACATTTCAAAATTGGAAAAACAAAAATGAATACAAAAAAATAAATAAATGAATGGACCGTAATCTGAACTGTACAGAAATATAGCCTCCCTTGCTTGATTACACAGACATTTCTGTTCTTTTTCAACTCTTTTGCCAGATTTACACTTGCTACTTGCCTGATAATTTAGTTGCCACTTAAACAATACACTGTAATATTTTAATGTATCAAACCAACAATGTAGGTTCTATTTTGTAGACAACAGCACAGCCCAACTTGTTTGCCCTCTGCAGTCCACCTCATGTTTAATTTGTGCTAACTGTGTCTCACCCTCATTAGCATAACACCACTGTCCTGTCCCCACTGTCCCCACTCACCAGAGCCAAGCCCTCAGCCTGAATATTGTAGAACAGCAATGTCACCCGCACGGACAGTCAAATGTATTACCTGCATGAATCACACTGTCATTTCCAATTTATGAGTGAGTTTAGCATTCTGTACAGAGCGGCTGCTGCAGGAGGGGAGAGAGGCCTGACGCAAGAGCCAAAGAACCAAAACATGGCAGTGCACCTGAACTCGCCACTTCCTCATTCTTCTGAACAAAGATGTATTCTAATGCAACGCTTTACCCTGCTTTGGTTTGACTAAAGTTGGACAGGAGGGGTAGAAATTTGATGCTTTTAAGAAGGGATTTCAATATATCACATTTAAAGGGTCCATATTGCGCTATTTTCTGATCTGTGTTATAATGTTGTTTCCTTATCACAAACGTACCTTGTGTTTTGTTTCATTCACACATGTTTAACACACAAACCCTGCATATTTAAGCTGAGTTCTTCTCTGAAACAGAAAACGCTCTGTTCCACCTTGTGATGTCATATGGCAATACAGGAAGTGCTCCACTGTGTTTTTAAAGTCAGTACACCTTCACTTGAATCATTTGGATGATTTCAGCACTGGAATCTCTATTTAACAATGGGTAAAAGGTAGCTGCTCGCTTGAAAACTTCTGCCTCATGACATCATAAGGTGGAACAGAGCATATTGAGCTTTGGAGATGTAGACAGACTAATAAAGGATTACTTAAACACAACACAACTGTGGGTATGTTTTTGAGGAGGGATCAACTTTCTAACATGGCTTAAAGCTCACAGGAGTCATTTATATATATATATATATATATATATATATAGATATATATATATATATATATATATATATATATATATATATATATATATATATATATATATATATATATAGATATATATATATATATATATATATATATATATAATGTTGCAATTATTTTCGATTACATAAAGGGTTCATGCTTTTTGACACTATAACCAAACAAAAGTGAAATCTCTAATGCATTACTGCATTGTCTAATAACATATTATGTTTGAGTTATTTCAACCAAACATTCAATAAAATAAAGTGTCAAAAACAACCAGTTTCCAAGTCGGGACAGAGTGAAATGACCTTGTACCTTAATCTTGCAAATGAAGGGAAGAGTTTGCACATCACATACATTTAAACTAACTCATTCATTACATTTCACTGTTACAAACTACATGAATAATATCATTGATAATGACGATAACAAAACACAGGTTTTTATCACATCACCATTCCTCTGGTCTGAGACCAACTAAGGAATTTAAATGTCAACATAAATGGTGAGATAAAAACAGATTTTATATTTCGGTTTATTTTAAGGCGAGACACGGCAGGTGAATAGGAAAAAATCTCAAATCTTAGAGATCATCATTTTGAAACTTCTCCTGTAGTTTACTCACATAAATGTAAAAAAAGTATATTATAAGTTTGCCATAATGCAGTGTGTTTATATAACAATAAGGCATTTTTGTGACTTTCAAAAAGGCCAGGTTACATTTCTTATAACTTTTTGTTGATTTAGATTAGATTAAACATTTTATATTAAATATTAAAACATCTTTCAGTGCAGTGGACAATTTTGTTGTTTCCACATGAAAGCTTATGTGAGACCTATGCTAAGAGACCAAACTGACCAAAAAACAAATGGAGACCTTATTGCTTTGTCTGGATTGTTTCACACTATGGTACTAAATGTTTCTGTGTTCATGGAGACCAAACCAGACTAAGTTACAGGTCATATCTGTGGAGAGGCGACCCCGCTCACAGTCAGAATACCTGTTTCTGTAGTTATTTTTGAGCTATAAAACCACCTGCAGTTTAATAAGGTAGAGCTGTTTAATGTCATACTGTGGAACATTCCAGGCAGAGCAATGACATATTGTTAGAAATAAGCAGGTGAATGACCCCCTAGCAGAAATATTACACAGTGCACTTTTAACAAAGTATTCAAACAATCCCACAATTCTTCTTTCTAAATCCATGAAACTTGTATCCCACATGATGTCATCCTTGGAGAGAGCAGCTGACTACATTGGAGCAGACAGATTTTCCTCTCAGACCCCCAGTGAATTGGGCCCCACACTGGAGGCCTGCATCAGCACCAGGCGTCTGAGCAGCAGCCAAAACGACTTGGCCACTATCGATATCCCATTTCCACCGTCTAAGCTGCTTTGCATTCAGAGGCTCTGCGCTAAGTCCCTATGCAGAGTCCAGGCCAGTCTGTAATATGGACTACACCTCTGCTACAATCATGGGCTCTTATTATCCCCAAACAAAAGCAGGCATACAGGGAACCTCCCAGCCCTGACATTTTAATTGTGCTCTCTCTCATATTAGCTGGGATGCTCACCAATTTGGCCATGGCTGTTAAATTCCTGGTGCATTAATTCCCCTTTTGAATGTTCGACATAATGGGTTTTAGTCCAGGGAGGAGATTGTGAGGAGAAGAGATCAAACATGGGACACAAGGTAGTGGTGGTTTTCTTCTTCTGGACAGTTAAAAGTGTTGCCTGTGGAGCTGCTCTAGTCCTTGAAAAAAGGAGAGGAGGATTAGGCTGTGGTGATGCAAAAATAATGGACCCAGTGCTAGTCTGGTTCCACTGGTTTTGTTTTATTAAAACATTAGCATTTGTAATGAATGCACTTTGAAGTAACAGGAGGAAAGGTCAGTCGAGCTACTGCCAGGGAGTGTGTTATGCAAGTCCTGTGGGAACTGTGTTCTTACTAAGACAAATATGTACCATTTTACATTCATTTTGACAAATCCTTTAAGTCAATAGCAGAATAAATTGCGTTTGTAATATTATTTTTGATTGTGGAAATACTCCCTATACATTATGACAAAACTCTGGTTAATGACTCATGTTGCAGACTGTTTTGGAAATAAATAACTTGAAGCTCCAAACAAAACAAAAAATATTGATTAAAAATGTTTTTGTTTTTTCTCCTTTGTTGTCCACCTGATGAAAATAATATATGTCGCTTGTATAAAATTCCATTATCTTGCTGATGGATGATACACTTAGAGCTAATACATAGCACTGAACACTTCCTTATTGTTTCCTTTGAGTATTAGGCTTTTTCCCAGCACAGTATTTTTGACAGCTCCTCCAGCGACTGAGTGAGGCGGCTCCCTAAAATTAAATCTATTATATTGAAATGCGGTGCATGAATGGAAGATGTCACCCCTGTCTTGTCCCAGGATGATTTATTCTCCCCTGTGTCTCTTCTCGCACTCATGCACACAAACATGCTCAGATGCCCCGCCAACATTACGCTCCATTACTGTAAGGCACCTCTGTGTTTGTTCTCAACATGGCCCCAGAGCAAGGTCACTCCACAGCGCGCCGACGACTCCCATCAATTATAATGTAACATGAAAGAGACGCATACTAGTCCCTCCACTGCTGCTGCTGGTACTGCCACACACACTACATGACTCATAAAGCCGGTATGAAGGCTTTTTGAAGTTAGTCCTGATCATTATGTAGTTATGTTACTCATATTGATAAATGGTAACATAACTAACTACCAGGCTGCTTTATTAGGTTGTTGGGTGGCTGGCTATTTTGTCCTTGATCATTTAAAATTAAAGCGATAAATTTACATATTTTTAGACAATTATATATGTAGCCTAATAAATTTCAGTGTGCAAAAGTCTTGGTAGCCTACCCTAGAGTAGTCTATTGTAGTACTAGAAGCAGCAGCTACTAGTGTATAGTATTTGAATAACAAGCTTGTGTTTAAATAATAGGCTGGTTGTAGTAGGGACCTACTTTTGATAGGTCCCACTGTACACAGTTAATTTGAATTATTATTATTCACTGACTTTTCGGTCATTGGTGTTTATAAGTGGCCTTGAAGGATAAAGGAGACAAGGAGCTTCCACTGGCCATCCACAAGAAAATGTCCCACAGTGTTCAACTACCAGACACTTTCTCTATTTTTATAGGCTCAAATTGGCAGTTCAGTGTTGCAGGCATTGTGAGCTAGCATGCTAATTAGCCCAGCTAGCCTGCTAATTACTGACACAGGAAGTGAGCAATACTGTCATTAGGCGCAACTGAAGCATTACACACACATTCCTATGAAGTACATTGTTTTTTGTTTGTTTTACGTATAATCTCTACTTATATGAGTTCGTACAATTTCATAATCGTCTATGTCTTGGTTGATTCGATTTATGTTGCATATCATGGGCTCTAGGCTAGTGCTTCTTCTGATAATGTCTGTGTTTTGGGGTTGCAAATGAAACACTATTACTAACTATATGCAATAATTAGACCTAAGGATTTTATTCTATTCCATTTTCACTGTTTGATTTAGCAATGTTTTGCCGCAGAAAGTCTCAAAATAATAATCCTACATTTCCAGTAAAAATAGCCCACCTTGTTTTAATGATAGACATTAGTATGTAAAAGTGATACATATGAAGGGCCATAATTATAGCTATTAGGCTTTCACGCTAATGATTGGCTAATATACGTAGGTTGCCATGACAGCCCATTGTGGGAGAGAGGGCGTTTGGGAAATGTAGTGTATACTGACATTAAGTATTTTGAATGTAACCCTCCCTCTGGGAAGTCAATTTAGCAGCAGCCCCACATAGAGCTCAGTGCACCACAAGCTGCTCCATTACTCCTCCTCACATGTGAACACTGCTGCTGTGTGCACACAGACACATTTACAATACCTCCATCTCTCACACGAATCTAACCAAGCACAGACACACACGCTGTTAGACTCTATGAGCAGTTTACCACAGGCCTCAGTACAAGTGGAGATGACATACTCCTCTGTGATAGCATCTTATATTTTACAACAGGCCATAAAATAGACTCAGTAGCTTAGGGTGGCTATCCTCCAAAATCTTTGCTTGTTTTTCCTGAACGGGACACTAACACCACCTTGTTTCTGGTTCTGATGGTGGAGGTCAGGGAGGCCACAGGTGCACAATCCCTGTATCTGTGACAGCAGTAGCATGCAGGCATACATGCAGATGGACTAAAACATAAGCGTCTTGTTTGATTTTATGAGGCATTTGCATAATATCATAACACATACCTCTCCAAAGACCTGTAATTGCTGGGATACACACCATATAGAATAGTCAATTCAAAAGAGTTTCCGTCGCACTGAAATGAGTAGTTGAATTTGGTGTATCTAGTGTTGAAAAAGTGATTTCACCCCTGGGCGACTGTGATGATGAACACATGACCCGGAGGCAGCGTCTTGATTGTGGCTGTTAGAAAATGTAAGCGCTCGAAAAGCTGCTCAGGTGAAGATTCCTCCAGAGCCTAATGCACTCAAGAGCATGAAATGACAGAGCCATCCTTCACTTTGCACCAGTGAAAATCTGCTTTAAGAGGCGGCGTGAGGAGTATGGCCAAACAAACTGCTTATTATTGTGCACCGGAGAAGCCACGCCACTGTAGTTAAGGGTTAATCAAACAACACACAGTACTTAAGCTGTGGGCAAACCCATGGACAAGAGGAGAAAGGTCGAGGGGCAGAAATGAATATGATGGTTTAGTGGGTTTCCAGGCGGAGACAGTTGAGCGGATAGGAGGAGGTGGGATTGAGTGGCTTTAGGGAGACTGATTGCTGCAGGAGCTGTCAATAAGTTGGAGGATATGGAAGAGCTCACCGGAGAGAAATAACACACACAATATGAAGAATGGTATGGGCAAAACTGAAATGAGAAGTCACATGGACAAAAACAATCCTGCGCTGAAGTGCAGATGGGAAGGGAGGTGGAGAGAGATAAAGATGGATCAAGAGGGAAGTGAAGGAGAGACGGACGGAGTGATGGAGAGCAGGAGGAGGTGTGCAAAAGCAGCCATGATGAGATGGCTTCTACTGAAGCGTGAGATTGATGACTGTGCTTCAGCAGAGAGAGGAGAGAACAGATAGAAACTAGGGAGGAACCAAAGGAAAAAAAAGTCCTGATGAAAAGAATCATCTCCCGCCACAGACACGACAAATCTCCATCGTGATAAAAGTGTGTTTTATCTGTGTGAAAGCAGGCCACAGGCCGCCGCACTATCTCTAATAGGATCGCTACGTTTTTATGTTCATCATCAGTTATGCATGACAAAAATGTTATTTTCCTGTCTGTGTGTTTAAGAGTGCCTGCCACATCAAAAGAGATTATGTCTGAGCGAAATAAAAGTCTGTTTGTAAAGAAGGATTAGATTAAGGCCTTTCAGACAGCGAAAATCCTGCGAATTGGCCATCCGTCACTGCCTCCCCAGATACATCTGACGCATTTAAACACCGGAAGCACAGCCATTTGACTCTCATAATGAACAGGTTTTATCTCAGTCCATGTTTAGAAGTTAAATTCAGCTCTTTATGGGCTGTCACTGTATCCAATTAAAGCTGTGATTCTGCTGCTCCCAGAGCCGCTAACAAAAGAGAGGCTCATTACAGACAGAGCAAAGTAAAAGAAATCTACAGATCTAACGCTGACACTCAGGTGGATGAAAGGTGGAGAGGAGTGATATTGGTGCTTTTCATGAGAGTTCTCACTCCCGTGTGTGTGTGTTTGTGCGCGCTTATGTGTGTGTGTGAGAGGCAGCATTCGACTCCACATGTGAACAGAGCCTGTCTGTGGCTGCAGTCTGTACTAAGGACTAGTAGACTGGTAGTTTGACCCCTCTGGCAGCACTTAGACAATATGAGCTTAAATGAATGAGTGGAAACAGAAAATGAGGTGCTGCTGTGTCACATACAGACATATTTCAAGTAACTGTATCTTGACTTTATTTGTTGTTATAGTACTGCTCATATTAACCCTGGCTCTGTGTTTTCTGTGTTGTCAGGTGCTGTCAGGAAGGAATGGGGCAGACTGTGACCATGAGGAGAAGACTGAGGACTGGCCCCATTGGACCTTTGCCCTGATGTGAGACCCAAGGAGTCTATTCACTCTAATTAATGTCATCTGTTTTAAGGAGGCAGCCTCAAGCTGCGCCTCCAGGTCTGGAACGTCCCATGGAGGCGTGGCCTCGCTCTACCCAGTGCTGCTGCCACTGAAGCGTGCCCAGTGAACATGCCTTCTAAGGTCTCCTGCCTCTACCTCCTCACAGTGGTTTGCTGGGCCAGCGCTCTATGGTACCTGAGTGTGTCCCGATCCTCCAGCTCCTATGTGGGACAGGTGACTATGCCTGTCCGGAAAACACCCAAAGCAAACAAGAACACCACTTTCTCCAACATCCGGACTCGCTCCCTCAACCCCCACGACTTTGGGTACCTGATCAACGAGGAGAAGAAGTGTGACAATGACACGCCTTTTCTGATCATACTCATCAGCACCACCCACAAGGAGTTTGACGCACGGCAGGCCATAAGGGAGACCTGGGGCGACGAGAGCGCCTTTACTGATGTCAGAGTAGTCACCCTGTTTTTACTGGGCCGCAGTACTGACACTGTCCTCAACCAGATGGTGGAGCAAGAGAGTCAGATCTTCCATGACATTGTGGTAGAGGACTTTATTGACTCGTACCACAATCTGACTCTCAAGACGCTGATGGGGATGCGCTGGGTGGCCACCTTCTGCTCCAAGGCTCAGTATGTCCTGAAAACAGACAGTGATATCTTTGTCAACATGGAGAACTTGATCTACAGCCTCCTGAAGCCTAGCACCAAACCCAGGAGGAGGTACTTCACGGGCTATGTCATCAACGGTGGACCAATCAGAGACATGCGCAGTAAGTGGTACATGCCCCGGGACCTGTACCCAGAAAGCAAGTACCCCCCGTTCTGCTCGGGCACAGGATACGTGTTCTCCGCCGATGTGGCTGAGCTCATCTACAAGACGTCACTCCACACCAGACTGCTGCACCTGGAGGACGTCTATGTTGGAGTGTGTCTGCGCAAACTGGGAATACACCCTTTTCAGAACAGTGGCTTCAACCACTGGAAGATGGCCTACAGCCTCTGCCGCTACCGCAGAGTGGTCACTGTGCATCAGATCTCCCCTGAGGAGATGCATAGAATCTGGAACGACATGACCAGCAAGAAGCACCTCAAATGTTAGCAGAAGTGGACAATGTTGGACTAAACCTGTACTGTGCAGCACACTGAGGTCAATCTGAGTGTGAGGTCAATGCCTTTGTAAAAACAAGGACAACGGACTCTTTAATCTGGCACAATGTGGGAGCAGTTTGAACCGATAAACTACAGGTGTACTCGTACCAGCACGAGCCTTGTTTTTCACACAGTTTGAGTTTGCCACGTTTGTATGACACACAAACTGTTCCAAATTATGAGTACAGAACAAACTTACGCCATTACAGTATTGAACACTTTAGCTCTTTGAGTTCAGCTCATTGATGAATGTCACTCATGTATTTTCAGTTGTACTTTGAGAGTGAGGAGTTTATTATTGGATATAACACGCGGCACAGCAACTGTCTTCAAGGACCACGATGAGTTCAAATCTTACAGATGACTGACGCTCCAACTATACAACAGCTGTAGCCACGGCCTAATGACTCCAAGCTGTATTTTATTCTTTTCAGATCAGACATATTTTCTTACAGAGCAGATCTTTGTAGTGCATAGTACAGTTCATCAGAGGCACTGCAGATGGCGCTCCCCTGTGAATGTGACTGTTTGGTGTAATGTGCAGTGATTTGTCTGAGGCAGCACTGTGAGCAGGCTGCACTATTATCAGTCTATTACTTGAACTGAACAGATGTACTGTAAGAGCTATAGTGAGAGCTAGGGAAAGCGGTTACTTTTCCAGTGCTTTTGTTTCAATGAGTCCAGATCTAATAAAAGGCTTTTCTATGAAAAAGAGAGAGCAATTTGTACTTTTTCAACAAAACAAGTGTGTTTTTATTTGATTTCATCCACACTTAAACTCGGTACACCCACTTGATTCGATGAAAATGAGTATGAAGAGTGCGAGTGTTGCAAAAACATGAGCAGAGGAATGAAAGCGTCTCATTAGGGGCTGTGTTGATGGAGACAGCTGTGCTTGGTTTGACACAACGTCCCAAGTCGCACCACATGAAGACAGACTCCCACTGGGTCCTCATGCTTTCTCATGCATGCTGGAAAATGCAGGTGTCTTGAGTATAGCACCAACTCACTGTACACAACCACTGATTAGCTCCAACCCACAAGCAGCTGCATTTAAATCAATCTGTTCTACTACTTTAATAATACCAATCAGACAATATAATGAGTGAAATGTACTTTGTATGTCTCCAGGTCACGGTGTATCATTAGAATTGAGTGCAGTGTGCTTGTCAGCAAGAGCAGTGGACAAATAAGCACCGCAATAACCCAGTCTAATTAGGCTGCCTCTAAATACAGGTATGTGTGTACAAGGATATGAAGTGTCCTTTGGGAATATATGAATTAAAAATGCCTTATGTTCTGTTGCGGAAAAGATAAACAAAACTGAGAAGCTTTCAGGGCACATTTTTTTCACACTTTTCTGAACCTTTTTGCATGCAGCAGGATTATTTCACAATTACCTATTCCCAGTTGGATTGCCAGTGTCAAATCAAGTGCCTTCCTTTGATGTCTGCACTCTACAATAATTCCAGGGTTATTTTTAACTAATTTCTGTTTAAATCTGAAGTCTTTTCCTATAGCAACTCTACGTTATCAGTTAATGACTTCTCCTAAGCAAAATATTTTTAATCCCAGTTTAACCTATACAACCATGGATTGCTATTTACTTGCGCTTTTCCTTGATGCTGTGTTTTGCTCTCTCAGGATCGTCCCCTAAGGCGTATTGCAATTTGATACAAGATGCTGAGTAATAGAAAGTCTGCTTTGTAATTGCCCAAACAGCCCGGTGGTGGGGCATTATAAAAGGAAAAAAAAAACTAAAGCTTGGGGAAAATGAAAAGGCGAGTGATTATTCTGGAGCTGTGCTAAATGAACCTCATAACGAGCGAGGCGGAGTGCTACACAATTGGGAACACTCTGCTTTCAAAACAAAAGCAGCTAAAGGCAAATCAACGACTAAGCGACAGCAAGACCTTGACAGAGAAACATGATTTTTTTCTCTGACCTGTCCATGACCTGTCCAAGAGTGCTATTTTGGAGAAGAGTGAAACTAATAGTCCAGTGTGGTGATACGTCTGAGGGGTGAGAGCAGGTGGTTTAAGGTGCCGTTAAAAGCTCTTCCTCCAGCGGATAGTCCCATCTCTGTAATGCTCCGTAATGCTCTATAATGCTGGGATGGCTCTAAGCCTCCTCTAAATCATCCAAATGGGGCTGACTACTCCAGGCCACTACACGATCTGCTGTTCCTGTTCTACACTAATGTAAATATGTGTCAAGAGGTCACTTACAAGATTAAGGCAATATATAGAATATGAGACAATGCTCCTACTCTACAATTCTCTATAAATACACAAAAATGTGACACAAAACTGTACACAGCAACTTGACGCAATGTGCAGTACCATAGTTTTCACATTGTTTTCGGGGAATATAGCAGGAAAGCCAAAAACAGTAAAGGGTAACATGGTGATCTAAATGTGAGAAATGCTGAGATTTCTCTGTAAAGGTAAGATATTAAAAGCGATTATTTTACAATTCATAAATATTTGGAGGCCATATCTAATCACAATTTACAACAGTATATTTGGAAAATGTCCCATGTGAAATATTAACTGTGGACCTGTCTATCTCCCCCTGCCCTGCTAAGTGCCTTCACCTGGAGGATGCACAGTTCACCTCAAACCTGATATTTAGTGGCTTGATATTTACCTCTCTGTTTGGCTCTGAAAGGTCAAAGCTTGAGGTATTGTCGCACCAACCCGCACACAGGCATTTAATCTTCATCAAGTCTCCCAGCGTTTAAGAAACCTGAAGGAAACCTGTTGATTTTATAGCGACTTTTCTGGTCAACAAATCAATGGCAAAAGGGCAAGACCTTGTTTTTGTTGTTCCCAAGATAAATGATGTCGCTTTGTCTTATATATTTTTAGTATTCCGCACACTTTCGTCAGTATGTGGTAGCTCTGCTCTAGTAAGCCATAGCTGCTCTTGGATATGTAAAAATACCCCTAAATATTGATAGCTAGTATTAATATTGATAAGAGCAGGGAGTTACTGTCCTTGTCATTTGTGCTGCATGAATAATTTTCTGTCATTCCGAATAGAAGGAACCGGTTAAAGCAGGAAGCATGCATCAAGGCGAGGAGACAGGGAAGGCTATGACAGCGAAATCAGAATCTAGTGAGCTATAAATTAACTCTTAAAGCCCCTGGTGCAGAGGAGGGTTCCCTGTAAGTGACGGCATGTGCATATTTATGACAAGGCACATTCAAATTAGCATGAAAGTGAAGTCTCATGAATAGTACAGTTAGCCAACTCGCTAGCTAGTTGAATGTTGTTCAGAATATATAGGATTTATGAAGACAGGCTGATTCTAGCATGCAATGAATTTCTATTTAAATGTAGTTTGGCACATCTTGTCTGTATTAATCTTGTATGTTAGCAGATTAGCATACTCCAGTCATTACTCCAGGGAACTTGAAAATCTCAAAACCACTGTGATTGTCACTTATGCACCAATGATGAAAAGTAAAAAATATATACAGTAATTTGTGTTCTCATGTTTATGCAAAAAATATATATAAAAGCAGTCAGCATGAATTTGTCTCACATTTGTCTCATAGGAGAGCTCCTTGCTGTCATAATTAGCGCTTAGTGAAATGAAGCTTAAGGGGGACAAACAATATTGGAACATTCTTCTGGGAAATTGCTCTGTTGTTGTATTGCAGCAAATCTACATCGGTCCAAATCTCAGAAAACATAGGCGTACAGTTTATGGCAATTTCCTTAAAGACTGTCATGTAATTTTCACAATGACCCAGAAAAATAACACAATATAACACAATATGACTGGAAGCTACAATTAGCCTTAAAAGTGCTGCGTGGATCTTATAGTTTAGTTTACAACAGCAGTTTCAAGTCCTGGTAGCTGTAAGCATTCTATCATAAAGAAAATACATTAAAGATGGCCCCTTGATTTTAACAATTATAATTTAGTCACAATCACCACAACATTTTACACGACTCTCAAGACAATATAAAAATGTGAAATATTGGCACAACGGGATAATTGGATCAACATCACTGGTTAAATTTACATGATCACCATTTAATCATTTCAGTTTATGTAATGTTCCATGTATGTAAAAAAAACCAAACACAATTTATTGCTATGATTTAGTGGCATTTGTTTCTTACATGCATAGTTTCTAACCTTTTGAGATGGGCCATTGACTGTTGACTGGTCTAAGGCACTTTGTTATTGACTTCTCAGCCAACCGATGCATGGATTACTGTTAAATCTTTACATTTCTTTCCATACCTTCTGAAGAGTGGTGCACATGCAGAGAAAGACTTATTTTGCAATTAATCTCTATTACAGCCACATCCATCTGGCCCTGCACCTGACCCACATCTGACTGCTATTTTGTGCTTCAGAACACAGACTATTGGGAACATGTCTGTGGAGACTGAAGAGGCAGTGAACATATTGGTAACGTTTTTCTAATAGTTTCTAATTGCCATGTGTATTTGTTTCCGGCTTTTTGCCTTTTATTTCTTCAGCCTGTTTTATATTCCAGCATCACTCTAGCTCTATCCTCCAGCCTATTTAGTGGAGCCAGTGTTTGGTGGTTGCAATGTTAAACAAGTCAAGACTGTTCAGAAGGCAAATCCTCGTATTTGTCCATGGAGAAATCTGGAAGAGAATATATTTGTGTAAGCATGTTCTGTTAGTCATCAAGATAAGATGCTTCAAAATGAGTTTCTATTGATTCACTCTTCTTATATATTGTCAACATGTCTAACTATTTGCGACTGAACTCTTGGTGCGCTCAAGTTTCTATATATATTTTACTTCTAAGACTCAGGTGGCCCATGTCACATTTTTACATCGGTATGTGCTCTCTTTTCCCTGCTGTATACGCAATAATGTCAGCCTTTAACCAAATGGCTGCCCTCAGTGTATTACTGTTAAAACAATTCTAGCAATTGTATTTATTTATTTAAAATGAGACCTATATATACATATAAATTAAGAGTCCATTAAAGCTGCATGTAAAGTATGTAAATATGCCTGTGGTCCAAACAAAATGAATTTTCCATGTGTTCAGCACAAGAATGGTTACAGCTAACAATCCCACAATGTGCCAGCAGATAAAGAAATGGCCCTTATGTTTTATTCAGCTGACAGCTCTGACACTAAATAGCTGTGATGACCAAGTTTTTACAAAATCCACTTTTTGGCCACCGGGAGCAAGATGTTTATTTTGGTTGTAGAAAATGGGCTGGGGATTTCGATCCATCCACAACATGCAGCTTGGTATGAGACCCAATTTGGTCCTAATACAGGCTGACATAGGCTTTCCTTGATACTGTAGGGACACAGGAAAGTCATTTTTCATATCATCAATTTTAATATGGTTTCCTTTACAAAAAGCAAAAGTTGTTAAACAAGTACTGCTAATACACTATTGTTATCATTGCTTTCTGAGGCCAATTTACTGTCTGTATTCCACCATATATTTCCACCAACTAACATGGGCCTTGAGGTATAGTTTAATCATTCTTGTTTTCATTCATTTGGGGCAAATTAAAATCATAACTTTCAACTGGAACAATTGTTTTGAACATGAGTTAGAAGACATAAACCTCTGATGACACTGACAAAAATAACTTCTAATCTCCAATGTCTCCCTCACTTTTGGTCCATCTCCTAAAAGCATCTCTTCACTGATAAGCTGTGCTCCATCAGTCACTCAAAACCAGTCCAAACCGGAGTATGCAATAACAAATGACTGACATCTTGGATCCTGCTTAGATCCCCAATGCATCTTGCCTTCTGTTTACACAAAATTCAGATCTGTGAGATAAATAGCGCCCATTACTCATACTTGACTTACTTTGTTTTGCCCTCGTTGTTTTCGGCACAGGGGAGATGATGCCTAGATGATAAAAAGTTCTGTATAATAATCAAAACAACAAGAGAAAAAAATCAATAGCTTTACTTGAAGAAGGTTAAAAACTACATTACCCAGAGGTTATGGGGAATCACAAGGTCAGTCCCTATACATTACATCTGTGGCTTCTCCTTTGCCTCCAATTTAGTTAATATGGGCAAACTGCTGGTTGGCTCTGAGCTCAGAAAGATAATCGACAATGATATTAAGTGGCAGCGGTTTCATGTCAGTGGGGGATTGTGGCGGCCCAGGGGCTGATGGGAAGATTATAGCAAGAGCACAATAACTGCAGAGAAGAGAATAGCCTTTGAGACATCTTAACAGGCATTATAACTATAACCTTGTCTTTCAGGATAAGCAAACATTTTGATAGCAGATTTATGTGCAGCCAAAGATCATTAAAGCTTTACAAGACCGGCTTGTGTCACTTCAAAGTTTCCCCTTGAGCTACACTGAAATACAATGTCCCTTGAGCAAATAATTGTCATCAAATAATGACAAATTACCTGGCTGTGCCACCTGAGGCACCAACACAGTCATGTTTTGAGCAAGCAAATTTCAGTTTCCCATCACCTTATCGCAAATTAGTTTTACCCTATCAGTTAAATTTTTCTACACGATTTGCCACGGATCAAAACTACAGCAGAAATTAATTAAATCTTGCTGGATGTTGCGGAGTCCCAGGCACTCCCTGAAAAGTCACTAATGAATTTTATACTTTGTACTGTGTTAAACATGAATATAGTGACAGTTGTTGGTTCCATGATGCATGTTTGTTAACAGCAAAAAGAGGCGAAGAGCAAACGGATATTAAGTCCAGCTTCATGTTAGCATTTAGCGCCACTGACTAAACACAGGAGGAGCAGTGTCTGTCAGTGCTAATTACTGCTGCAAATAGGCAGTGCAAAGTAATTACAGTGGACTGGCACTAAACACTCACAAACTCGACATCCGTACTGAGCTGGAGACGCACACGATTCTGCCCCGGGGAAAAAATCTATAAATAAAAATAAGAAATACTGGACTTTGAATTGTGTTTTGTTTTGCACACTTTTTTTGTCACTTTCCGTGTATGCTACTGCATATTCTTTCACTGTGTTGAATTCAAGCTTTATTTCTATCGTGCTGTGGTCCTAACTTATTGGGAAAATCATAAAGGTCAGACTGAATAGGCCTATTATTCAGGTGTTAATAGAAGAAGCCCACCACCCGTACATGCAAAATGGTACGAATTATACCAGAAGCCATGATCTGTTTGTTTAATGTCCACTTAAAGCTTGAAGCCCATTTGCCTTGATCTTGTAATGAATCTCAGTCTTAGTCAGAGATGGAAAATTGCATTAACAATTCAAAATTAAATATTATATGTTTTGAGTGAAATAATTTTCGCCTATAAACAGGAAGGTGAAACCCAGGAATAAGCTATTTTATTTAGCCCATTCTGGCTTAACATGAATTTATTTATTAGTCTAAACTTACATTTTTACTCTAAGGTGATTGCTTTTAGTTGAACTATCAATCCCTGGCTTTATATGTGCAATGTTGAGTAAATTCTCAAGTGTATAATTCAGTTTTGTATGTTGTCACATATTCTGAAAGAAGACGTATACTGTACAGTGTAGAGTTTGTAAATGTAGGAGGAAATGGGCTCACCTCGCTCCAAACACTGGTGCATCCCTGAAGGATCTGACAGAGGGGAAAGTGGTGTGTGCGACCCGCCATGATGGATCCTTCCGGTGGGACTGTACATCACACCGAGGCAGCAGGATGGTGCAGTTTAGAGCAGCTCACTCTCCTCATCCCCTGGCGCTTTCTCTTTACCTTACACATTTTAAACTAAATAATATTATCAATATTGCAGCTATAAATAAAACTAGAACTGCAAAGAGAGTTTTTAATGCCTACCTGGCAGGTGAAACAGTCACGTGACATTCGTGTTAGCGGCAGAGCTGCAGTGCGGATAGACCAACGTGTGGACACCGCTAAATATGCCGCTAATGAGGCAATGCAAGTAAGTACACGACAAAAATACTGTAACTCATGCATGCCGTGCCTACTATATTATTTTATGGACTACTGTGTTAATACTTAGACAGTTCAACATAATTAGCTTGTGGAAAAGTACAATGCCGGGCTGCCAGTTAATAATTGTGCAATGGTTAGCAAAATAGCGGCTCCACAAATAAGTATGAACATTAGCTAACTATACTACCCTCTAAAAGGGTAAAATAACAGTAATTACATATACAAACGGGTCACGTTAAGTAAAGATAATTTAAAATACTCTTGAATGCACAACTTCACTCAACACTCGGTCATGCTAAGCTCCTTGTGTAGCCACAGCTGCCCTGGAGCATTGGTCCCTCTGACCACGACCAACACTCAGACACACCCCAATTTCATAAGATATAAGGATAAACCCACTATCTTCACTAACTGTTCCTTCTGTAATTGTTAATGTTACATAATCACTCATTTTCTGCATGATAATGTGTTTGTGAAGGTGCTGTGAATTCATGGCATTGGTGAGAGACAGTGGAAAGGAAACTGGACTGCATCAAATCTGGTAAGTGTTAGCGTTGAAAATTATACAGTGTTAATTTCTTCTCTGTAAACTGCGAACACATTAGCACAGCATAATTTATATTGCATTGAATAAATTAACGCTGGGAGAATAATTCCTTGGAGCTTAGTTGCTGATATAATCTGATATAGTATTATAGTCTTATACCCAGATTTAAAGCTATATAGGCTGTTGCACAAAGGACCATCTAAGAAAATATTCGTTTCAGCAAGTGCAACCAGATCTAAACCAAGTCTAAAACTGGACTATACCAGGCTAAACCAGGTCCATGTATGGACTACAGCATGATTAAAAGCATAGACTAAAAGGAGGACCAATATTAGATTAAATAACCAATGTTTCCATTAATAAAGCAGACAACAGTGATTGCCCATAATCAAATTTTTGGCCCCATAGTTTTAAAGAAGCTAAGCTGTAAATTTGGTATTAAAATCTATGCTTTTTACTTATTATATTATTATGAATCCATTGTAGTAACTTGATTTAATCTTTAATAATTCCCTGGCTAATTAGTAGAGGCAAGTGAGATATTAAAAAAGGTCTTTTTAATTTTTTACTATTGGCATAAGTTAAAACGGGCACAAAAGTAAGTCTGTGAACACATTTTTTCTTGAGATAATAAACTTGCACAGTGGTCCTTAGATTGTACGGTTCTGTGGGAAGTCATTGATGTCCTTTACACAGTGGAAGCATTTCTACAAATTGCTCTATGATCAAAAGTGTGCTAACAGCTGGGTGAGGGAAATGCTACTTTTAAGTCCCCATTCACAGTGTCTCTGCAGGGTGAGGAAAGGAACAGCCACACTGCATACTTGTTGAGCAGAGAATCCCTCCAAGGTCAATGATGGGCTCATTTACTGAAAAGCTACTTGCTAATCCCACTAATGGCTGCTTTAGGACGCTGTAGCTATCAGCACACTAGTCTATTTAGACAGTCTTATCTTAGGTTATTTCAAGGGGATTTGTGGGGAAGTTGAAATGTGACATATCTATTGAGGAGGTGGAGCTGCAAATCACAGGAGGGTACAGCAATGACTTTCTTTAGGCTCTGGAAGTACTGCAGGCATTACCAATGAGGCAAGGTATAGCACAATTTAATACTGCTGTCCTTCGTGCCTTTTATTCATCCCAGTGGGCACATCTACTCGCCATGGGTCAAATGAAGACTTCCACAGCTTCTAACATGTCTCCCCTAGAGACTTAACCTCATATCGCCCGTGCTTTTAATTAATTGGAAAAACAGCAGAAGTTTAAAGGGCACATATTACGCTATTTTCTGATTTATGCTATAATGTTGTTTGGTTATCACAAACACACCTGGAGTTGTGTTTTCTTTCATTCACACATATTTAACACACAGACCCTGCATATTTAAGATGAGTTCTTTTCTCAAACAGAAAACACTCCGTTCCACCTTGCGATGCCATGTACGTGATACAGGAAGTGTAGCACTGTGTTTTTAAACTTCATAACCTGTAAATTTAAAAACTACCACTTCATAAAATCATAACATACCTATGATATGTTTTTGGGGAGGTAACAACATTCTAACCTGGCTTAAAGCTCACAAGAGTTAATTTAGCATAATATTAGGATGTTTAAGCTTTGGGTGTCATATGTCTAACACGTTTGCTTGTCTACAGTGCAGGTCCAAAGGTCAAAGAGGAGCCTGAGTGAATGTGAATGAATGAGGAGTGATGATGGACCTCCATGTATTTACCACCTCTCATCTGCACACTGATGACTTCCTCTCTGCGCTGTATGATCCAAACAAACAGCGAGCGAGCCAGGTATGCAGCTCACTATAATTGTATTCATAAATGCCACCTCACTGCTTGAATGTGCAAAGACTCCAGGAAACACATTATGCAAGACAATCATTGTGATTTAATGCTACACTGAAAGCAGGAACACGCATCACTATTATTTTGGTAAATTCGGGAGAACAAAGGTCCCCTCTTAATGCAAGCTGAGCGGCTTACACAGAGGCTTGAAAAGGCTCCACTATCTTAAATTACCACCTGAATGTCTCTGTAATAGATAGTTTACTGAGGCCAAGAACAGCTCATAACTCAACAATTTTCACAGCTAGGGCTGTCGCGGTTCAAGAATTTCCCTTGCGGTAACTTTACGGGGTGCGGGGTGCTATGTGTAATAATACAGGCACATTGGGGATGTATTTGAAAATATCTACATAAAACCACAGCCAAGCCTAAGTGACAGGCAAGTGCATGTGCACGTGTAGTGTAATGTAGTTTTACAGACGAGTTACAAAAATATATTACCGGTATTTGGAGCCTCGACAAGTAACAAATAAAGCCCGTACACCCAAGGTAAATCCCCACAGAGGCGCCTGCAGGGTGTATGCCTATATGCACTGCGAGTACCTTGAATGTCCCCACTGAATCTAAATGGATGTCCCAAGTTACCCATGGAGGAGTGCCACAGCGATTATTGGCCAAACTGTTCACCAAACCTCTTCTTTCTGACACTGGGTAGTAGTCAACCTGTAACAGTTAAGTTAGGGCTGTCGCGGTAACCACAATATTGCAATACCGCGGTCACACTGCCGTAGGATCCAGGTGACTGCAGTAGCTGCAATTTGCAATTAATGAGGCTCCATGCACATACCTGGCATAATTTTACTACAGTGTGTGCACAATTATTAAGCAAGTGGGTATTTTGACCATATTATGATTTTTATGCATATTCTCCAACTCCAGGCTGTATAAACTTAAATTCTTAATGGATTTAAGCATATCAGGTGGTGTGTATTCATCTAACAAGAGAGGGTGTCGCCTAAGGAAATCAAAACCCTATATCAAGGTGTGAAGAATTATTATTAGGCCGTTTCTTCTCCTCAAGTAAAATGGGCCGAAAAAGAGTTATAACTGACTCTGAAAAGTCAAAAAAGTCTTATTTAATTTAACAGGTCTTTCAGAGGGATGCAGCACTCTTCAAATTGCAAAGATATTGGGCTGTGATCACAGAACCATCAAACGTTTTCTTGCAAATAGTAAACAGTTTGGCAAGAAATGTGTTGAGAAAAAAAAAGACTCAAATTAACTACAAGACATTTGAGAAGAATCAAACATGAAGCTACCAGGAACCCATTATCCTCCAGCAGTGTCATATTACAGAATTGCAACCTACCTGGAGAGCCCAGAAGTTTAAGGTGTTGAGGGGTCAGAGACATGGTCCAACCACCACTGAACCAGAAACATAGGCTGAAACGTCAAAACTGAAAATAAAAACCAAAATATCTGAAGGCAGATTTTTCAAAAAAGATTTTTTTTTCACCATACAGCTTTTTCTGATTTCTCGCTGTTTTCATTTGGTGATAATTGCTTAAGGACTAAAGTTATCCTCTTTGTACAGGAACACAAATATAAAAGTTAACTGTTAAGTCGACCCGCACATCACTACTGGTCAATGATCATTGTGGCATTCCTCCATGGGACTTGGGATATCCATTAAGATTCAGTGGGGACATTCAAGGTACATACACATGTACCCCTGCAGGTGCCTCTGTGGGGGTTTACAGTGGGTGTACGGTTTTACGTGTCACTCACTTGAGTATCCTAATAATTTATTCTTGTAACTCATCTGTAAAACTACTTTACACTACACTGTCACTTGGGCTTGGCTGTGGTTTTATATTGATATTTTTCATATACATCCCCAATGTACATGTATTATTATGGGCTTCTGTTCTATACCCCACATATTGTGGTGCAGAGGCACGTATTCTTGAACCGCGACAGCCCCATGGCATGGTATTTATAAATGATGTCTAGACCGCATTTGGTCTGTAGTATGAATTTAACACGACAGTGAGAGTGACACAGAAAAGCATCATCTCATCTCAAGTTATCATTGCAGTGTGCCGCTAGAGGGGGCGAGCGTATGGTCTATAATTTAAAAAAAGAGTTGATAAAAATATAAAGAAGAGAAGCTTATAGCCTAGCAAAGGTATACGGTGACATTTCACTTTTATGCTCTTTAGATGTCCGAGATCACAGATGTTAATATTGATACTAGAAGGTGTAAAAATTACTAAAGCGGTAAGTAGGATAAGTTGCATTTAGGATTGATTGACCGTACCAACAAAAGCCAATCCTCTCTATAGTTTTGCATTGGTTTGCTGATACTCTGGCCCTCAGGTGCTATCAGGAACACCACATCAATAACCCACCCAAGTCATTGATCCACAGCCATTTTTCCCTTTAGTGAAAATGTCAAACCGCTGGCCATCACGTGGGGCTGGAAAGGTGCATGTGTGTCCGTGAAAGGCAGAATCTATCAGAGAATAAAGTGAGCTCGTGGCGGCCATTTGAATGAATCGCCTCTGGGTGCAGGGGTGGCAAATGTGTCCAGGGTTACTGGCACCATCTGAAAAGAGTCTTCAATAAAATATGAGGCAGGTCCACTGTGGGCTACATTTAAAGTCTGTCGCAGAACGTCGTAAGAAGCACTAAATTAGTTATCAGGAGAGTGATGCGCTCGGCCCTAAATACGCGATTCCCTCGTCTTCAGACTAATTCCAGTTTGATCTCATTTACAGCCGGCCCTCCCTGTAGTCACACTCACTGCTATTGGTGCTATAATAACGATTATGATAATGAAAAAGCAGTAATGGTAATGGCCATCGTAGATTGTGATGGAATGAGTCTTATTATCCCTTTTATTGGTTTCTTTGGTTAATCATACATCATCAAGTAAGGATTATATTACATTAAGCAGTGTGGGTTATCTACCTTTGACTTGAAGCCATGGGACCTTTCAGAGAAAGGTAGATTGTATAGTGCAGTATAATTTGTTTGTCAAGGTCAGTAAGCAAAGCACTTAATAAATAATATTTGACTAAAAAGAGTCTCTTCTGTGGAGAAATTTAAATTCAGAGTCAAGAGTCCACCAGCTGAAGGCTAAGATATCGACAAGGTGAAAAACAAGGGGTCTCTCTCTCCATCTTATTTACTGCTGCTGCGAGCTAACCAATTTAACAGCCCTCCTCTCAGTGAGCTGTAATGGCTTCTTGGCTGTCAGCTCTTTAAATCCTTAAGAGACCACTGTCCGGATCCAAGAGGTCAGGCCAAAACAGACACTGCACAAATAGAACGTTTGGGAAATAAAAGTCCATGTAATTATTAGAAACAGGTAAAGACTATGCTGTCTCATCAAATCCCATCTCCTCTGTAGTGAAGCAACTGTATTTGCATCAATTTAATGAGTGATTAGCATTTGCAAGTCAGCTAAGAGGAAATCTATTTAGAGTTTAGTACGTTTGAGGCGCAACGCTGTGTGGTGTGCGGTGTTTGAGGGAGAACTTAGTGAGATCATATAAGAGTCCCACATCCAGCAGAGAGGCATCGCACAGCCTGCGGGCATCTGCTCTCATCAATCACAATCGCATTGGCATTACATGGCACAAAGTCAAACAGTGTTCCCCTCACTCAATGAATTGGCAGAGGAGGCGCTGAGATGAGATTGCGACCAAGGAATGCTAAATTATCTGGAGCCTGGAGATGTGGTGATTACAGACTCAATTTCCCAGAGGTCAGTGCAGCGTGATCACGTCTTGCAACTAACCGATGGAGTATTTGTGACGCATGCTCTTCTGACGGTGCTGATGTGGCAGGCGCTAACATGGAGCAGCTTGGGATTAAATATTCTGTTAAACTCCAGAATTCACCCAGTTGCCCATGTTTAAAGGGCCCATAGTACGATTATTATCTTTCTATGTTATAATGGTGTTTCCTCATCAAAAACATGCCCGGAGTTGTGTTTTGTTTGACTCATACATGTTTTACACACAAACCTTTCATATTTAGGCTGTTTTTTTCCTCTCAAACAGAAAACATTCTGTTCCACCTTATGATGTGATGTGGTAATACAGGAAGTGCTCCATGCTCCTTCACTCAAATCGTTTGGATGATTTTAATCCTGGAATTGCCCATCTCTACTGAACTAAAGGTAAAATGTAGCTGTGAATGAAGCAAAACACAACTCCAGGTATGTTTTTGATGAGATAACAGCACTATAACATGGTTTAAAGCTCACAAGAATCAATTTTGTATAATATAGGACTTTTAAGCAGTTGAACCTGGCTGCCGGAGCTTTCTCATGCTTCAGTTTATGTAAGTGCACAGGCAGGAGGAGGGCCACAGCCGTTCTCGTATATAAGCCCTGAAACGCTGCCATCCAACATTATCTTCAAAAGCAGAGAGCTGTGCCGTGCATTATCCCCACGTGTGCCCTGGTGCAGCAGGTTTGAACACTGTCACGCCTTTGTGGCTCTGCATTTGAGCAACTCTCAACTCTTCTGCGTTTGCTTATTAGCCGCTGTTCAACTCAAATGACACAAACAGTTAAAGGTTTTATCTGCTCTGCCTGTTCTTTGCCGAGCTTTGCCTTCAGCGTGTGATCCGTATTCTGTTGAGTCGGATGCAGAGATGAGTGCCTTGTCAGAGAAATGTAATTCATCATTCCTGCAGTTCTTACACTTTTCTCTGTTATTTCATCATGGTGTGGTAGGCTAATGTGTCTGAAAAGCAGCAGTGACTTGTTTCGTGGACTCCCCAGTGTCCATCATTTTGACGATGCTCAAAATTGCTTTATTTGCTTTTCCTTTCAAATTTCATCTGGCAATTATCTTGGTGCTTTCTTAAAAATGGCATCTGGATAGGTCATTGCCACTGTGCTTTTTATCTCTTAAGATGGTGTGAGTGAGTGCTTTTCTGTGGTCAACTTTATGTGTAAAATGTGAGTTGTACTTGCAGGACAGTACATATTTTTGATTTTCATCCTTTTCAGGTACATTTACTTACATTAATTACATTACATTAATTTTATGGAAACTAAGCTGAAATTTAACCATAGTTTGTCACTTCTTTTCTAACCCCAACCTGCTTTAGCATGTAGCCTAACTTAAAAATCACATTGTTGATCTAATAATATAGGATTTCCCCACTGATTAAATACTCAAAACTGACATACTAGATGCTAGTGTTGTTACAATACTAAAATGTCAATACTAAGGAATAGACTTGATACTCATTACTGATTCTGATACCACAGTGATAATTTAAAAACACTATTTAGGAAATTGAATGTGGTTTTCAACATTAAATCATAGTACTGTCTTTTATATTACCATGTGGTCTTATATCTGTGAAATCCCTTAGTCGTCCCTCAGTAGTTTCATAATGGTCCATGGTCGTATACTAGTCTATGTGATCTTATACTTCTTCTGAACATTTTAAAGCTATTCAAGTTAATTACTGTGACTTATTCAGTATCTATACTTGCTCAAAGGAGTATCTAGCTTCAATACTAGTTTTAATATCTTTCAGCCTCTGCTTTTCAATAAATTAGATAACCCTACTAGTTGTACATTTTATCTCTTCATATTACACTGTAAACATGCATACCATGCTCAACCATACTTTTTTTTTGTTTAAATGTTTGTGTAATGTAATTGTTTTTATTATATAAGACAAAATTTAATAAAAGCAAAAAAAAAACAAACAGTAAGGTCCTAAAAGACTTCACACAAAAGACAAAAGCACAAAAATTCAAACAAAACTATTAACTAATAACTATACCACTGCTCAACCACAGTCCCATCCCCACCACTCAGCCTTCCCAGAATCCCCTAACACATTCTCCACCATCCTTTCAATTCTATTCACTCTATAAATGAAATCTTGAATATATTTTCTCTGAAAACTCAATTTTCACATACGCAAATGAAAAAACATTTTAAAGTAAAGTTTCACCTATTGCATATATATTGTTACAGTTTAGCACATTTCAAGCCATATTTGAAAAAATCCAATCAAGGGACCCTTGTTTTTCACTCATAATAATGATTGTGATATTTTGGCAGTACAGACTAGAACTCACTAAATGCTTTAATTTGGGCATAACTTAACTTTGTGTTACATTTTTTTGTATGAAAAGCACTTTATAAAGTTTAATTGATTGATTGATTGATTGAATGGACAGCCCTAATAGCCCTACAGTATGTGTTATAATAATAACAACAAACACACAACAAAATGAAAACCTCTACATAAATACTGTAAGAGTGAATTGGCTGGACACGCTCTTGGCTGGAGCGTTGAAAAAACATTTTTAAACAATGTCTCGAGCTTCCTCTTGACCACCTGCTCTCCTCCTTATCTCAATGGCCACTATTTTCTTCCTTGAACAGTTAGCTAATTGGTGCACCGGTGGTAACTAGCTTGTAGTAGGCCCCCTTTAGGCCCATGAGGTGGTCGTGCGTCCCCTTTTCGATGACATAGCCTCGGGACATGACAGCGATAATGTCTGAATTCTGAATGGTAGACAGGCGGTGGGCGATCACAATACAGGTGCGGCCCTCTCTGGCTTTATCCAGGGCATCTTGTACAGTCTGTCACAAAAACACACAATTACACACAGTTACACATCTCTGCAGCACCATCAGTTCCCCCACAGACACACGTGACACAATTATAGCAATTTGACAATCACGCCTTGATTACTATCATTAGAATGTTCCAGTGGATCAGTGCGCCGCGGAGGCCTCTTCTCTCCTCAGTGAGCGTCAGCATTCGAGGCTCCCATCCCACAGCCCACACTCACTAAAAGACACTAGCGGAGCTGCCTGTGAACTGGGAGCTGATAATAGACATGATGAATGATAATGACGCTAATGATAATAATAATGAACTGATGCCTGCTTCTGCTCTTAGAGAATATCTAGCAGCTGCACAGATCACAGCTTTAGCATCAGTGTTACTCCGACTTCATTTAAATGCACTGTACCTTCTCACTCTCCGTGTCCAGGGCAGAGGTGGCCTCGTCCAGCAGCAGGATCTTGGGGTCACGAATAATGGCTCTGGCGATGGCAATCCTCTGCTTCTGACCGCGGGACAACTGAGAACCCTGTGCTCCGACGTTTGTGTCATATTTCTAAGACGGGGGCAAAATACATAATACCTGGTCATTTCATCAGTAACACAAGGCGGTCCTTGTGGTATTATTTTATGGAACTTTTGATAATTGTGAGAAATACTGTAGACTTTCTTTGACTTGGAAATACTGTCTTTGTTTTATTGTTTATGTTGCATTTGCTGTGTAGTTATGCATTTGTTTATTAGGGGTAACAGTTTTCACCTTGGGTTGACCCTTTTATGATTAAATACCAGCACTTGTACAGGTTTCTCCCATAGTGTCTGTTGTGTTCCTACAGCTTTCCTGCCTTTATTCAGATGGTAATCTCTGTCTTTCTTTTATTTCTTGCCTTTATGCTTGACCAAATGCTGTATCCAGTCTGTGTCTAGTACAAAGGCAGATCCTGAGTCTGTGTGCACAGTTGTACCTCCGGTAGGGACATGACAAAGCTGTGGAGCTGAGCTTTCTTAGCCGCTGAGATGACCTCATTCATGCTGATTTCCCTGGAGTTGTCTCCGTACTTGATGTTTTCTGCAATGCTGCAGTCAAACAGGATAGGCTCCTGGGACACGATGCCGATCTTAGAACGCAGGAAGGCCACGTTGACATGTGTAGAGTTGTGGCCATCAATCAGCTGCAGAAAGTCATTGATTTTACCATTAGTACAAAACAACATTAGATTCCAAAGAAACCTAATGGGCAATCATGCAACAAAACAAGTCTGTAATTTCTTTACCCACAACACAGAGGTGGTACTGCCCTTTTTAAATCAGGCTGCAAATCAGGACAGCATTTCCAAACCACTTCCAACTCAATTAAGGCCATTTGAATCTTGGCACTGATCCTTTACTGGCACAAAAGCAGTGCTCCACTCTGGATGAAGTGCTCTCTTTTTAAAAAATAAAGCACCTCGTCAGCACAAATGTCCGACTGATAAATGAATCAACGTAGGATGAGAATCAGGAATGGCTCAGTCCACAAGTACACTAAATGTCTGCCAATTATCTGTGACACTGACAAACCACTACTTCCATTTCATAATGTCCAATAACACTTATATTCCGCTACAGCTGCTCTTGACATTTTATCAAAAGTACCTTTTTAAATGGCTATTGAAGACACTCTTAACGTAGCTTTATGTAGAAGCATATTTGAAGAGGCTCATGCTGTTAATTTGTTGAGATTTAGTGTGAAACAGTTTCTGCCCCATATGTCTTATTTATCAGGAGGTTCCTATAAAGTCTCCTTTTTATAATGGATGGACAAACAAACATGCTGTGGGTGATGATGTCACACCTATCTAATATAATTTACTGTCTATGTGATTAAACACTTCATATTTGATCAGTCTGCCGTATTTGTTCACAATGCAGCATGCTATACATCCATTTCAATAAGTCCTGTACTGACCTAATAAATGAGAGCTGTGCTGACTATACGCACCACACGGCCTTCATCTGGGTCATAGAACCGCTCCAGCAGCTGCACACTGGTGCTTTTGCCACAGCCGCTGCTGCCCACAAAGGCCAGGGTTTGGCCTGGCTTCACAGACACATTTAAACCGTTCAGGACCTGGATGTCAGGCCTGGTGGGGTAGGTGAACTTGCAGTCGATGAACTCGATGTTGCCTTGGAAGTTATCCTAAACAACAAACAGAATTAGAACAAGGGTCAGTATGAGGCTAGACTGGTGTAGTGCCCACTTGTGGTTCAATCTGTCACTACAGTTATCTATAGGAGCAGTGCATGAGAGAAATAGATTTATTTTTGTTACAGAGGTTTATGCAAAATTATCAAGGTTGAAAAAAAAATGTCTTCAGTTCATCTTTGTTTCCTCCATAAATGTATCATTAAAAAGGGATCACTTTTCATAGGAGATTATGTGCCTGTGTGTAACATGAGGTCATATCCTCATACCCATTTCTTTCCCTTGTCGCTGTAGACGCTGATAAGAGGCACACGGTCAAGCAGCTGGAAGAAACGTGCAGCTGAGATCTTGGCTTTGGCGTAGTCTGGTGTGTAGGATGAAGCTCTGCCTAAGGCCTGGCCGCCTGTAATAATGGCTGAGATCACCCTAAAACAGTGACAAAGATTATCAAGTTAATTATTCTAGCACTATTTTACCTGAGCGACTTCACAAAGGTGTTTGCTTGTCATACCGGAAAACCATGCTGAAATGTAGCCCCTCTTGTCGTACCAAATATCCCCCAAATCTGTAGGAGGCAGAGTTTGTGAAGAACACAACGCACTGTGCAAAGCCGTAGCAGACCCCATACACGTTAGCCTTCTTTATAGCAGCGTTGTATGGAGCGTGGAGCTGAGCCTCATACATTTGCACAAAAACCTTCTCTTTGCCCAAGCCAGCAATGGTGCGGATGTTATTCAGGGCCTCGCCAGAAATCTGTCACACATAAATGTGATTACAGTCATTATTAACCAAACTGTTCACCTCTTTACGGAGAGCAGGGCTATAAAACTATTACAACCTGTTCTTTCTGACACTGGGTAGGCAGTGGACCTAGACATGCACTGGGTCTCCTTTCCCACTCCCATCCTAGCATGCACTCACAAGAAAGTGCCCCCTGCAGGCTTATTTTAAATGTTCGTGTACAGTGAGACTTATAACGCATGGAGCACCCTCTTCTCCCAGTGCCACCCAAACTGCGGTCCAGTGGGTGGCCCCATGTATCAGGTGTTAGTGTGCAGACTGAGTGGAGAGTCTGTCTCCACATGGCTATGCATATCTTCCCAAAAAATCCTGCAGGCGCCCCTCGTAACCAGCACAGTGACTACAAACATAACAGTGCCTGCAGGTGAGTCATTTATAATTCACTATTACCATGGGAGCAAAATCTGTTTATAGATTAAGCATTTGCTTTTCTATTATCCATTTTATGCAGCTGCATTCTTCCCATAAGGTATCATTAATTTTTAACTTAATCAACTTTAAATGAAGAATTAAGCATGTGTGTTACTGCAATTAAAAGTCCACAGCACACAGTTAAGAAGGCTTTTTTGTTTGTCCTGAGGTATTTTTCCCAGTATTGTATTGTGTCCCAGTATTTTTAACTGAAATTTCAAGACCAAAGCCTTCTGATTCTTTTTTCAATTTACTTACTGACTGACAAAACAACTTTTCTTTTATAAACAGTATAGATGCATTATATTGCTAGAGAAAATAAACAATATTAAATACCATTTTATGCCAGTGATTTGTAAGCTCTTGAGCGTAATTTCCAGAGCAAATCCTTTTAACTGAACCATAATGGAAATAAAATGAGCTGTGATCAACGAATAGCACTGTAAAACACTGTTCTAATAAGGCATGTAGTTAAATAATCAACTATCTACAATTCAAATGTTAATGTACTACAACAATAAGAAACCCAAACTGTGGTTTATCTTTCATTTATAGAACAATCTTTTGATATAGTAACTACCAAGTCTTAATAGATTTAAAAATACTATGACTGACCCGTCCTGCAGTCTCCATGGCTGCTTTGTCCTGTTTAGCGAAACCCATGAGCATTTGCGCCTGAAAACCTGCTGATAGAACGATGAAGGGGAGGAAACACAGGATGACCATGGTGAGCTTCCAGCTAAAGTAGAAGGACATAATGATGGCCACGCCAATGTTGGTCAGAGAGTCGACAATCATTCCAATCTGGGAGCCGGTAGCCTAACAAAAAAAACAAAAAACAATGTGAAATGTTGAGTCTTACCACTGGCGACCAAACATGCTTCTCTCCAAGCTTTTGTATTATAACAAAAAATATAATTGTTTTATGGTTAATAACAATGTTATAGTAAGTACAGTATTCATTATATACTACTTTATAGAAGTCATTGTTTTGATAATTGTATAATTGTTTGGATTATTATTTTATGAACCCCTGGGGACCACTTGAGAATACTTGGGGACCCAGATTTTTGAGGCTGGGAATCACTGTTCCATACAATAAACAACTGAACTTTGTCAGACCAAAAAATATGGCTTGGAATTAACAGAAGACTATTGTATCCTCTTAAGACATAACTCACCCCTTGGACTTGTGAGGCATCAGTGGCCAACCTTGTGGTCAGAGCTCCGGGGCTGTTCCTGTGGTCATCGAACCAGCCGACCTCCTGACCTAGCATGGCATGGAAGCCCAGCCGCCTCAGCCTCCGGGTCAACAGTTCTCCAGACTTTGAGAATGCATACCCCTGCAGATACACAGGCCAGTCTATTACACATCCACACCACACTATCGCTTTACATTAAACAACATAGGGGCCAATGTAGACCTCGTACTGTATATGCGTCTCATGTGACTAGTTGAACGCATGCAGGCTTAGGGAGTAAAGACTTAAACGTACTGTACCTGAAGCATCTGAGTGAAGAAAGAAACTACTCCGACCATGACAAAGAAGAGGCAGATACCATCTATCTCGTTGCGCTGCTTCACAGGATCTGGTATAGAAAACGTCTGCACATACAGAGGAGGTACTCACACTTGTGCTGTTACACACTGATGCTTTCACACCGAGGATGTCACTTACAGCCAGGATTTGACTGAAGAGCAAAGAGTACACAGGGTTGACTCCTCCATTAACTGCGGCTCCAATAGAACCAACTAACATGTAAGGCCACTCGGGTCTGTTGTACTTGAGGATCCTGGCCACGGGAGCAGGCTCCACCGGCTCCTCTTCATCTTCAACAGCCGCAGCAGTCTGTTTATCACAGTATCAAAATGTGTCTGCTACTAGCTCAGAACTAGATGTAAAAGAAAACCATTATTCACTATGAGGATTTTGTTGGACAATTTGGGGACTACTACTATTTTAGTTACCTTTACACAGTATAATAAAAAATGGTGGTTGGTTGGGTTGGTTCTGAAAACATTATTACTACATATTACTCAATACAAATTATTTAGAAGTGTGTACTCCCATTAGTACTTGTATGTACAAAGGACTATTTCTCTGTGACCTTTCTGCATATTATTAACATTTATTTAACACTTGGAGAACATTATAAATTAATATATTATGCATGCACTTAACAATTAGTAGTTGTACGTTTTTCTCAGTTGCTCTGGCATATTTTTCTCATCAGAACTGAACATTTCTTAACCTGTTCAACCATCAAATCCCTCAGGTACCTTTGCAAATCGTTAAGTTACAGTGTTTCTCAGTTGCTTTGGTGCATTTTCCTGACCAGAACTGAAATTCAAAAGTCATTGTTCAATCTGCAAATCATTCTTACATTTGCAAGTCAATTTTTGTCAGTTTTTCTAAAGAGAAAATTCTTTGAACTATTGTTTCAAATGATTTTGTGCAATTCTCTACTATTCCTTACACTTTTGATTTCATTTTGTCAAAGTGTTCAAAATGCTTTATAGTGACTCTCATCTATTTGGATGAACCATTCAAAACATTAAACAAAATTCAATTGCTTTGATACTGAAGTCTAAATTTTGGCTAACATTTTCAAATCTTGCCACTGAAAGAGCATATACTGAGTTCAACCTAAAACATGATTAACTATTTAAACGCAGATTGCAATTGTAACACTCTCTGCACGTGCTATAATCTGTGTACCTAAATACTGCACTCTCTTACCAAAGTCCATAGACTGAAGACACAAAGGAACAAACTGAACACATAATAATCACAATATGAATAGATTTTATAGTTAAACACAGAACCAATAGAATGTAACCAATGTAAAAGAAACTTCTGAAAACCAGGTTTTAATTCCAATCCAGTCCTTTTTACAAGAGTGTGTTACGTTTTGTTCACAAAGCTAAGACTTTCTGAATTGTCTGATTTGCCAGATTTATAAAAAGTTTCAGAAAATGTCCCAAAGCGGTTGAAAAAATCTTACCTCATCGTTTGGAACGTGTTTGGCAATAGGTACAATAGGTTTTGGTGTTTGTATTACTGAGGAGTGCATTTGAACCTTAAAAGAAAAAAAATCTGTTCTAATCCGAAAATTGCACCAAAGCATCTGCGAAAAACTTTTGTAGTCTATTAACTTGATGGTAGAACTTAGACATGTGGTCTTGCAGTAGGTATCCACTCACACATAATAATGGCAGATGCATTGGAGTCAGCAGCACACACCTTTGATTTCTCTGACTGGGAAAGCGAGTATGCTCTGGGGCCAAGATCTCCCGTGGAGGAAACTGAATCAGGAATGAGGTTGGACATCTGTGATCTGGACCGCTGGCGAATAGAGGCCCTGAAACCGAAGTCAAAGAAACAAGAGTGTTGTCTTAACCCTGGACTCACATGCATCCTCTTATTTTCTCACTCTGATATGTGAGGTATAGGAAAACTGCAGGTTTGCATTAAGTTAGTCAGGCCTTTATACTGTTGTTTAGAATAGATGATGGTGTCAGCGTAATTTTTCAAATGATCAAGTAAATGTAAAAGGCTATTTTAGCAAATTACAGTGCAGGTCTCTCCTTTGAGGTGGCACAATTTCGACCATGTAACAACCACTAATAGCTTCTCTAATAACCCAATTTAGATGCTAGCACCTGGTTGTGTTAATGGATATAATGAACAAGAAAGCAATTGAGTAGAAAGCAGAGAAGAGGCGAGAGGATATGTCTGGACGGTACCTCAGACTGTCTCGGTAGCTGCCTGCTCTGCTGATGTTGCGGCCCCCCACCTCTTCCTCCGTGTGGGCCACTAGTACGAGAGACATCTGAGTGAAACTTCTGCATCTTAAATCAAGTGCATGTTAATATCTATTTATTACTTTCTCTGGCCTTCTCATTTAGAGCTTTGTCGCCTTGACTCTGCAGTGTGACCAGGGTGAAGTAGACTCCTTTCCTCTCCAGCAGCTCATTGTGTTTCCCTCTTTCAACAGCACGCCCACGCTCGAAACCCACAATCACATCTGCATTCTTTATAGTGGACAAGCGATGGGCAATGGAGATAGTAGTCCTACCCTGACGTACCTGTAGAAACATCAGGAAATAGTCTCAAGCACATGAACTTTTGAAGAAATCTGAGAAGTGCAGTACCTACTTTATCTAGAGCTTCTTGGACCACAGCCTCACTCTCATTATCCAGTGCAGATGTGGCCATGTCCAGCAGCAGAATACGAGGGTTTCTGACCAGCGCTCGGGCTATTGCTATGCGCTGCTTCTGACCTCCACTCATCTGACCCCCACCCTCACCCACCATTGTATCAAATTTCTGAAATCAGTTGATAATTGTAGTAAAGACAAGCATGTCTAGTTATGTTATGTTCTATTAGAGTCATTAATAAGGCAAGTTGCTACCTGAGGCAAGTCCATAATGAAGTTGTATGCATTGGCCTCCTTGGTAGCAGTAATGATGTCTTCCATGGTCACCCCAGGACGGCCATAACGGATGTTCTCTGCGATGGTGGTGGCGAAAAGCACCGGCTCCTGCTCCACAATGCCAATCAGAGAGCGCAACCACTGGATGTTGAGCCCTCGTATGTCGTGACCATCCAGGGTCACCTGCGATATAGGACACACAGAGCAGGTGGCTCAGCTCAAGTTGATGGATGATGCTATTACACTGTTTTGTTGCTTTAATATATTTTGTGCTATACTTTTTCTTTTGCATAACCTTGACATTATAACCTTTGGAGGCTATTTTTCTGCAGAAGCTGAAAAAGAAGATCAAGGTCTAATTCGAATGACATGGCCTCTGTGGGCTTATTGTCTGATAATGAAAGAGATTATCATGTAATTTTATCAATCCCGAGGGATGTCTATTTTTAAAACTACTCTGAATGTAAAAAGAAGACAGCTGCTACACCAAAGGACTTCATTTCCAGCTTGACAAAAAGGCAGCTGACACAAGAATGACTATATTAATCCTGTACCTTTGATAGTGTGTTTGAAATGCAAACGCACCATGCCCTCTTTGGGGTCGTAGAAGCGCTGGATGAGCTGAATGGCAGTGCTCTTCCCTGCACCGCTTGGACCCACAAACGCTGTGGTCTCTCCCGGCTTCACTGCAACACTCAGCTGATCCAAGATCTGTCACAACACTGTACGTTACAAAGAATACAATGGGTTTATTTTGATGATCTGATAAACCACTGAGTTGGTTACCTTTACTTCAGGTCTTGAGGGGTAGTGGAAGGTCACATTGTGAAACTCAATATCTCCTTTGACCCTGTCCAGTTTATATCCCGCTTCAGATAAACAGTCGATCTCCGGCTCCTGCCAGTGGCACATTTCAAGGACCAACTCATCAATAAGACTCAGCAGTTACCATAGAAATAACATCAGTGTTATTTCTCAGCCTTATAATAGGTCATAGTTATAATGTCAAGTGTCTTACTCTATCAATAGTTTCAAAGATGGTGGTTGCTGCTCCACGGCCAGCAGCAAACGCTTGCAAACATGGTGAGGCCTGGCCCAAATTCATGGCGGCTATCAAGACACCGAAAAACACCTGAAAAGGAAAAAAAAAAATCATCACTGTAATGTAATCAGTGACTGTAATTGGACAGCACTAACATCCTCAAAGTTAGTACTACCCACCTATGCACTATTCATATAGCTCCAAAGGTGGGTAGTCCTAACTTTGAGTTAATGAGTTGTCCAATTACAGTCATTGATTACATTAATATTTCTCTAAATTGTAATTATTTGGGACACTTCTACTTAAACAATCATTTTTTAATGTCAGACCTGCAGTAGTGTTCCTGGTGTGTACTCCATTGTGTCCACCACCAGACCAGAGCCATACCAAAAGGCCAGTCCATAGCAGAAAAAGATGATGAGCCACATGTATCCAGTGAAGAAGCCCATGATGAGGCCCTTTCTGATGCCCCACCGCTGCGCTGACACCAGATTCTTGTCATATCTGCGCACACCCAAGTTCAGTGGGACGAAGCTACCTCTACACCAGTGCATCACTTACCTGTCCACTTCTTTATTTTCCCCACTGAAAGCTGCCACTGTACGGACAGAGGAGAGGACCTCGTCAGCCACTGCTCCTGCTTTAGCGTAGGCCTGCAGCTCTAGGCCCGTCAGCTTGGCCACAAACTATTAAGAGAGTAAAGTTCTTGCAATAAATTTGTGTTCAAAACTGTCAAAGGCAACACCATAATAACGGGGCTTACTAGGGCCATGAGACCAGTTGCAATACCAATTAGAGGACTTGCAGCCACAATCACCAATGTTAATTTCCATCCTTTAACAAAGCCAACACAGAAGCCACACACAAAAGTGGTAAAACGCTGCAGGAAGATAGCCACTTGGTCAGCTATGGCGTGGTTGATCTTGTTGATATCACTGTAATACACAGGAAATAAGTCAATTATTCAAACCTGCTGTGCTCCTAGTATTCATAAAGCCATAATGTGAGAACTCACTCAGACATGCGAGTGTTGAGCTCCCCCACAGATGTACAGTCAAACCAGCCAATCTCCATCCTCATCACTTTACCAAAATACATTTTTCTGATCAACTGGATTTGTCTGGCTGCTGCCGTCACCCACAGAGAGATCTAAAGTGGGAATTTAGTTTGAAGGACAAAAGGACAGTGAAATAATCAAATATGTAGCAAATGTGTTGTACATGAGGTAGTAAGTGTCAGAAGTAAACTTGCCAAGTGTGTATCAATATTTAAATCATTTAAAAACTAACCTGGAGGTAGCCAAGCAAAAACACTGCAAATCCGATGCCAGCATAGTAAAAGGCAAATTTGGTCATTTCATATTCAATGTCTAGATTGCTGAAAGTGGGCACACAGTACAGTAAATAAAAGATGAGCCCTGCATAAGGCTATGTAAACATGGATCTAAAAAGAGCAGGAATCTTTTAATACCACATCATACATGATATTTGATGTTGGAAAAGCCTACTTCATGCATTTCTTACAAGCACTTACCCACACGGCATCTCCTTCAGAGGAGTGAGCATCTCCCATGTTGAATTGTTCATGATGCCCCAGGCAGACTGGCTCATGTTCAGTCCAGCTGTGTAGTTCCTCTTCCATTGGATGGTGCCGTTCACGCACTCTTTTCTGTCATCCATCAGTTCATTCAGCTCCACGTCATACTCAATGAAAGTGTCTGTGAGAAGGCCAAATACCAGCAGCATCAGGGGCTGTGCAGAGCCGTGGAGCACCGCACACATGCTGCCCACCACCATCATCAGGATGTCTCGCTTTGTGGAGAAACGGAACTGTGCAGACACAAATGAACTGAGGTATAACATCTGAAGAAACAACTACACTGACTGTCAGAGAGCCAGAGACGTTACCAGCTGGAAGAAGCCAACTCTTATGGCCTGCTCTTCAGTCTTTCCTGAAGCTCTGATAAACAATAGGACATTCAAGTTCATTTAGAGAAATGGAGAATCAACACTCAAATTATTTGGACTTACTTTGCATCCTCTTTCGAAGCTGACATACTCCTATGTGGAAGAAAAAACATTTAAATTGTCATGAAAAAAAATGAAAATAGTATTGCATTGAATCCACAAGACAGCAAATCTTAATTTGTCCATGTGTTTCTCTTGTATTGAGATCACACTTCTATACAAACCCCATTTTGGTAGAAATAAAAAATACGGATTACGAATTGGAATGAGAGATCCTTTTCAGTGCATGAGATCTTGTCCCATTCCTATGTGGTACACATGGCCAAGGGCATTGGTTTAAAAACCTAAGACACTCTTTCTTCAGATTTCCAGTGAATACTGTTGAGACATCTTCAGATAATGTACATTTTTAAGAATATTCCCCACTCACATGTAGGATTCAGCAGGCTCTACAAAAGATCAAGATAATGCAGTTTATACTATAATTAAGTAGTCATTCAGTTAAATGTCTGTCTAGGTCAGGCCATTGTGCACCAGTCATCTAGTTAATTTACCTTCATCCGTGTCTTCATAGCTGTGGTTTTCCTGGCCCAGTTTTTTTATACTTTGCAATGTGACTGAACCTGTCGGCATTTTGATTCATCTAAAAAAAAAAAAACATTTCCAATTCGAGCAATCAAACATTAAAGGCAAACATAAGAAAGTCACTTGCCTATATGTCCATGCAGGCTTTAAAGAGGCTTGTGTTTCAGATAAATTGTGATATTCTGTAGAAGCCGTGATCCTGGAGTGTGGCCCCTGTGGCAGCTCTGCTTCCACCTGTGTTCTTTGACACTGGGGCACGTGCTGTTTTTGAGCTGTGATGGTTTAGGTGGAACATGGGGTCAGAGTGTTTGTTTGAGGGTAAGTGTCCGGCCGGTTGTATTGAACAGGTCAATGACCAGCGCAGCAAACACTTTACCTGCTCTTCATGTTGCCTACATCACTGCACCAGGAATGAAAGATTATCCAACATTAAAACAAAAAATAAATTTGTAACTTTTGTTTAACTTTTTCCCCCACCCATTTTTCTGTATCAGAATTGTTCTCTGACTTTGGTTTAGTTTGATTATTTGATTCAAATATTTAACTGAAGAGGCACCGGTGGTCAAATCATTTGGCACATTCTCATAAGTTCACACAGGGTCTTTCTCAGAACACTTGACAGTTCTCATTCAGAAACAGATGATCAGTGAATTCAACATGTTTTTTCAATACTACTGGCCACTCACTACAGGCCTGTTCTCATGTGGTTAATGACTTTAGCCTAAATTTTATTACTTTCAATATATAAATTCCATCATAATGGCAAAATTCTACAATTTGTGAGCACCAAAAGTCTTACAAAGGATTTCACATGTGTCAAATGGGGAGGTCGTCTCAGCAGTGAGTATAGACTGTATAGACTACATACAGATATTTACACTGAGATGTGTAAATGTAACATTACATATTACAGTACAAAGGTAGTGTTTTTTCTTCTGCATAAATATTTTTTATCAAATACTGCAAAATGCACTTTGCAGCTGGTAATGTGTACATTTATATTTTACATAATAAAATACAGACATGTTTTAGACGGAAAAAAAAAAACCCAAAGCTTTTCCAGTTCAAACTTAGTATGAACCCCAATATCTGACTTGCCTCACCAGCTGATTGTTGGTGGACACTGAGAGCCGAACTAAAACTTCTGAGCTGCACTGTGAAATTAGTTTTGATGGAAAAATTTGCTTTTTGGGGATGGTTGATCAATTTTGAATGAAAAACTGCATTTTGCTGAGATAAAATTTTATTTAGGAAAACTAAAATTTTGGAAGGATTTTTGTGTGAGCTGTTTTGCAAATGCTAATTTTCAATAGCTAAATGTACCAAAGGGATTGGGGAAAAAACTAAGTGGTTTAATATTTAATGTTCATTGTTTAGTTTAGTCTTTATTTAAAGGGACCATGTGCAGAGACATTAAGCTCATGAAGACAGATGTTCCTCACCAGATAAGTAACTGGTTTCCATCTGCATCCCTTGTGGATAAAGCCTTTGGAAAAAATGCATTTTATGCTGTACAGTTTGAGAACCTGAGATACATCATCTCTACACAAACCACTGAAAATGTAATCCACTGAAAACTCTACTCATTAGCATACATTTACTTTTTCTACAATGAGCCTAATGCAGTCAGTCAGTGTACGCAAGGTCCCTGACCCCAACTTTCTCATGCTCTTTAGAACTGGTATCTTTGGCCAGGAGGTATCTGCTTTTATACAACAGTCTTATTCACCCATCTTTCTTTGCGTCTAATACAATGTGATCCTGTAGCCTACCTGTATTGAGATTATAATAAACTATGTCACTTGTTCTTATTTAACAAACATAAAATATGTAGATTTATACAGCAAGTATAGCATAAAATGAAGACTTTCTACATCATATACTGTATAAAGAAGTATACACTATCCAAAGCTATAACTATTGATACAATACATGCTTTATACAGTCTGTGCTCTTTGTAGATGAGTGGTCATTAACAAACAACAAAGAAACAGTAGTGCCATCTAGTGGTAGTGGAGCGCCGCATTCAACCTCCTCTTGTATGTTCATTAAATGTACTGTACTGACACCAGCGTAGCGAGAGATTGATTATTAGATATGCGCAATTGTTTTAATTTGTAATTGTGTGCTGGGATGTGTGTCAGAAAGAACAGGTTTTACCGGTTTTACAGCCCTGCCCTCAGTAAAGAGGTGAGCAGTTTGATCAACAGTTTGGAAAGCTCATCTTAGACATATTAACAAAAAAAAGTCTTACTATAATAAACAAAGTGAAATATCACCTTGATCAGAATGCACTTTGTACATTATACTGTTCATTGGTTCCCCCTTACTTCACATACTGTGTTGAAGTGCGGAGGAACCAATGTACTCTTCATCCTTTGATTATGTTGCAGAAACGAGCATTGCTTTTTATTCAGTCCAAGTTGTCATATAAACATATGGTCTGGTCATAGTATATAGATATTATGACCAGACCATATGTTTATATGGTCTGGTCATGGTATATAGATATTAGAACAATACTTCTTTCTGCAGTGCTGTAGTCTGAAGAATGCAAACGAAAGCTCATTATGTTAAAGAGGGGGTTGGGATTAAATAAGTTTTCTACTTCCCACTTCTTTTTTGGGCAATTGTGTAGCTGGTCTTATTTCTGTTGTTGTGATTGCATATATCACTATGCACCGACTGTTCCTACGCTTCCGTTTTTTTTCCTGGCTTGGCGTTGTTTCTGACGGAAATGGCCTTGGATGTAGTGGTTTGGACCTTACACTCGCTTATCACATTCGCCTTTCTACATGTCATGTTGCATTCCTCCGCTGGGACAGGGTGGGATCTGGATTTATGAAGATTGAGCTCCACGTCTTGACGAAGGTTTTGAAAATATTTCTGTTATTAGGCTATAACATTTTTGCGCATTTTAACGACAAAAGATTAGGAATTGTGGAACGCGTCAAAAGAAAAGTAAACCTATGCCTCGCTATATTGAGCCACCCATTAAATCTCCAAAACTTTTATTACGTATGGCATTATACATTGAAAGCATACATCCTTAAATCATGCAAGCTATAAAATGTATAGTAACAGTTTAGTTAGGCTCTATTTAATTCCTTAAAAAAATTATAGAACTAATCTTTTTCAAAACTAGGGTGACCAGATTGGGGCTATGAAAAGGGAGAACACCGAGTACAGAGGCGAAAAAAATGGTGATGTTTGTACTTTGTGATTCAGAACAAGGCGAATACTACAAACTTTAGTCCTTATCAGGACTTCTGACCAAACAGACCCTTGCGTGAAATTGCCCACCCCACCCCCATTGAACGCAAACCTACACAAAAACTATGTCAATCGTTTGTGCTTCGTTTGTGCTGCAAAAAGCTTCGTTTGTGCTTCTTTAGTTTTGGAGAAATTAACGATTCTTTTATGGGTCAAATTGGGGTCAGCCAGTCCCCCAGGAAGCTTAGAAATGCTTTAAAACAGTCCAAAATGGAGTCAATCGTTTATGCTTCGTTTGTGCTGTTTTGTGTTGCAAAAAGTTTTGTTTGTGCGATTCTGGTTCTTAGGATATTTGCAGTTTTATTTTCAGCCGATGACGTCATCCAGCCCCATAAAATGTTAAACAGCCTCAAAACAGGAAGAAATTTATAGAAAACGTTTGTATTTCGTTTGTGCTGTGACAATTTTCATTTGTGCGAGTTTATTTATAAAATTATTAATTATTATTTCTGCGGTAATTATAGAACGTCATTTCCGCTCAGACGACGGCATCAAACTCCGCAAAACTAGTGAAGATAAACGATCTCATGCTGTGGAAAAGTATCTTGCAGTCTTTAGTCATTTGCTTTTGAATCATATTTTACAGAATAATACTGACCCCAGTTTGACCTATAAAAGAACCGTTAATTTCTCCAAAACTAAAGACGCACAAACGAAACTTTTTGCAGCACAAGCGACTGACATAGATTTTGTGTAGGTTTGCGCTAATATACGATCTTTTTTCATCAAATAAAAAGTGGTGTAGCGTTTGAGACATGAAAAAACCTCTCCATAGTAGCTAATATGCCTTCGTCATAATACGCTTCATAAATATAGGCGCATTTTCTCTTTTAGTCGCACAGTGCAGGAGATGCGCCGGTGATTCTGAGCTTATTGTAGATCCATGATTGTATCTGATCAGAAGAGCAAAGATTGTAGCCAAAACTAATATAAGTGTCCCTTTCAAAGCTGTCAATTGATAGATAATTGATAGCTCTGGCTCTGGCTCATGCTCTGCGCACGAATTTAACTGTTTATTTATTTTTTAAAAAGTCAGCGAGAGAAGCCCGGCCCGACCCGACCCGAAGCAATGATTGACATTTTAGGCCCGGGTCGGGTCGGGGTCGGCTCGGGCTCGGGCTTAAGATCTAACCTCTATTTAGAAGCTCCTCCCGGACTTTTTCTTGGGTCCCAAAAAGACACGTCCGAAAATAAAGAGGACGTCTGGTCACCCTGTTGTCCAAAACCAAAACTATGTGCCCTAGAAAGCGTTTAATAATTTACATAGTTAGGAAGTGCTTTAATTTATTCAGATTTGCTATTATTTAAAAAAATAAAAAAAAGAACTCTCCAAAGCAATCACTGGATCAGTTTACCCCAGACTCACCTATTTCTTCACTATTGAAGGACTACATTAAGCTAACCAAAATATTTGAGGCAATAGCTGGTTGTTTTTGTCATTTCAATTTATGATAATTAGGCTCATGGCTAGTTATGTTACTAGTTGCCTTATAACATGGTATAGATTACTGAGCCTAGAGTGTGTTTTTATTTTTATTTCTTAACAGTGATTTGCCACACAAAATAACTAAATTTTACACAATTACAGATTAATCATTTATTTAGTTTTGCAGACATGTTCCTGTACTTCTTGGCACTTGTGGCGTTTTATTACGTATACCGATGGGTCAGAGAGATACCCAGGATCTCTGACAAGAACAACAAGTTTGTGTATATCACCGGCTGTGACACTGGCTTTGGAAGCCTTTTGGCACAGCACCTGGACAAGTTGGGCTTCAGAGTGATTGCAGGCTGTTACAGTGAGAAAGGAGAGGAAGATCTGAAGAAGTCTTGCTCTGAAAAGCTAACTGCAGTTCACCTCAATGTTGTATCCAAAGAGAGTGTGGCCAAAGTTGCAGCATTGATCAAGGACAAAGTAGGAGAGCGTGGTGAGTCATAACCTTATATGATGGTCTGACTTTTACCAGTTTTACCAGTTTATTTGATTTTGTTTTGTATGCAGATGAACTAACATGTCTAATTGTGAATTCTTCAGGCTTGTGGGCTGTGGTGAACAATGCGGGTGTGTCTCTCCCCTCTGCCCCCTGCGATTGGCTGACCATAGACGACTACAAAAACATGTTTGACGTGAACCTGAATGGGGTCATAGCCGTGACCTTGAGCATCTTGCCGCTGATAAAGAAGGCCAGAGGAAGGGTGGTCAATGTTGCTAGTGTATTTGGAAGAATCAGTGCAACAGGAGGTCCTTACCCTGTGTCAAAATATGGAGTGGAAGGATTTAATGATTCTCTCAGGTTGAGCAATAAGTCTCCATCCATCCATCCATCCGTCTCCTACATTATTATTTTGTCTATTTAATATTTAAACAACTTCTTCTTAGGCTTAACATGCGCCGGTTTGGTGTCAGAGTCCTCTGCATTGAGCCTGGCTTCTTCAGAACAAATGTGACCAATGCTGATATGATTATGAAAAATGTGAAGTCACTGTGGGAAAAGTTGCCCCAAGAGGTTAAAGATGGCTATGGAGCAAATTATATAGACACTGGTACATTCTATATGGTATTCCAACTGTAGTACAATGTTTGTGCAGATGTTTTGAAAAGTTTCTGTTTTGTTTTACAGTTGAAGAACAAGTCACTAAGCTACCAATGTTCAGTGATGGTGATCTGATGAAGGTGGTCAACTGTATGGAACATGCCGTGTCTGCAGTCTGGCCTAGGACGCGCTATTCTCCTGGCTGGGATGCCAAGTTTTTCTGGCTGCCACTGTCATACATGCCATCATGGATCTCTGATTATATTCTAACAGCACAGATGTAAAGTTGAAATTTACATTTTGGTTCTCTTTACCACAAAGTCAGTTTGGGTACAGCTCTGATTATTCAAAACATTCCTATTCAAGTTTATTCCATTCCATTTCATGTATGTATGGTCTAGTATTCACATCCATATATTGCATGGTGCTCCAATAAAAAATCCTCAAAAGTTTTAAGACTTGGGTTTTGTGAGTTTTTCTTCTCAGTTTCCTTTTCCTCTGTTGAGAACATAGACTGTCTATGGTCCTGGCGCACTTCTTATTTGGCACACGCCGGCTAGCGCGTTAGCTTTGTCCACTCATACGGTCTATGGTTGAGGCAGAACCGCGTCGACACGTGTCGAGCTCATATAGTCTCTCTTGCCCCTTATCTTTCCTGCTTTATTTCTATGTCTCGTCTTGTCTAATGTGTCTTATTCTCCGAGAGACTCTCCGCTCTGCTCTCCAAAACTAAATTAACTATGGATTCGTTAAATTGGTCTCAAAATTGACACTTTCTTTGTGTCCTGCTTTTGGCTCACCCCCACCAAACGGGACTTCAGCTTCGAGGAAATAGTTTTCTTTCCTGTTTATAGTCAGATCCTGTAGTTTTTCTAACGTTGCAGCAGAGGTCACAGTTTACTAGTCCACTGGGTCACAAAGTCTGTTAATCTCACGATAAAAAATAACGCCGTTAAAATTGAGTTAACAGCGCGATATTTTTGACAGCACTAATTATATTTGGCTACTTTATTGTAGGCTGTGTTACCTTCTTAGTTTGGTACCTTCATTAGTTGATCATCAGTGCATCTATGACAAGTGTTCGCGTGTCTGAATGAATGAGCTCCGCACTGTCAACGCTTCTGCATAGGAAGCAATCTTTGGAGTTTAGCAGTTTTTAAACCACAAGATGGCGCTACAGAACGCATCAACAGAGTGTTGGAAATACGTTACACCTTGAAGCCTTATCTACTTATCACCACAGCATGCTCAGTGGTAATGGAATTAAACCACCGATCCTTTCCATTAGCACAAAACAAGTAGGTGGGGATACAGAATTGAACAGGGTCCAGTATTGCTAGTTATTACAATATGCGGAGTAAAAGACAATTCATAACTCAAGTCATGTTCAACAATTTATTTCAATCAGACATGAAAGCATAATAGCTCAATGTCTTTGACCTTGTAGGACAAGTGTGACAAACCAGTATGAAGCTGACAGACGTTGTGGACAGACCTCTTTTATTTCATCCTTTCTTAGGAAACATTAAATAGAACTTTATATGAACAAGACAGGTACGATTGGTATTTTGACATGTTTTACAAACCAAGTGCTCCTAACTTCTTTCCAGAACAGTTTATAATTTTGATCTTTAAGAGTGCTCCTCTGCAAGCTTCTCAGCCTTCTGCACAACTTCTTCGATGGGACCAACCATGTAAAAGGCCTGCTCAGGCAGGGCATCATACTCACCTTACAAAAACAAAATTGAATTTTTAAGGAATATCGACAAATAAATGCACAGCAGTGGTCATTTCAATTTTCCTTACCCCCAAGGATGGCCTTAAAGCCCTTGATGGTTTCCTTCAGTGGTACCAGCTTGCCCAAGTGTCCAGTGAAAACTTCAGCCACCTGGAAGGGCTGTGACAAGAAACGCTGGATCTTACGGGCACGCGCCACTGTCAATTTGTCTTCCTCAGACAACTCATCCATACCCAGGATAGCAATGATATCCTGCAGGGATTTGTAATCCTACAAAAGCAGAAGTTTACTAAAGAGCCTAACATTTGTGAAGATTAGAATGTGGCCCTAATTTCAGTCAAACCTGAAGGATTTTTTGCACACCACGGGCAACATCGTAATGCTCGGCACCCACAATATTGGGATCCATGATACGGGAGGTGGAGTCCAAGGGGTCCACAGCGGGATAGATACCCAGCTCAGCAATGGCTCGAGATAACACAGTGGTGGCATCCAAGTGAGCAAAGGTTGTGGCTGGGGCAGGGTCAGTCAAGTCATCAGCAGGCACATAAATAGCCTTCGGATTGGAACAACAATCTGCTTTTAGTTGCTACACCCGATTCATGGCACAGTTTATATAGACCTAGTTCACCTGCACAGATGTAATTGAACCCTTCTTGGTGGTGGTGATTCTCTCCTGCATGGTACCCATGTCAGTGGCCAAAGTCGGCTGATAACCCACAGCAGATGGGATACGACCCAGAAGGGCGGACACCTGATAAATAATCACAGTATTGTCAGAAAGCCCAAAACAAATCTGTCCATTAACCTATAACCTTGTACATGGGAAGTCTTCTCACCTCAGAACCAGCCTGTGTAAAGCGGAAGATGTTGTCAATGAATAGCAGTACATCTTGACCTTCTTGGTCACGGAAATATTCAGCCACAGTGAGACCAGTAAGAGCAACTCTAGCACGGGCACCTGGGGGCTCATTCATCTGTCCGTACACCAGTGCTACCTAGTGAAACAAATGCAGTGAGTGGAAGTGGCACTAATCGCTTCAATACCATAACCAAAACAAACGCACAAAAAAACCTCACTAACCTTGGAGGTAGTGTCTTTCAGGTTAATGACACCTGACTCAATCATTTCATGGTACAAGTCATTTCCCTCACGGGTACGCTCTCCCACACCAGCAAACACAGAGTAGCCACCATGGGCTTTGGCCACATTGTTGATAAGCTCCATGATCAATACAGTCTTGCCGACACCAGCGCCACCAAACAGACCTGAAAACCAGAATGTATAGTTAGACATATGTCAGATTCATTGGTGATTACATTAGAAATTATATTGTCATACCAATTTTTCCTCCCTTGGCATAAGGAGCAAGCAGGTCCACAACCTTAATGCCAGTGACCAAAATTTCCTGCTCCACACTCATGTCTGTGAACTCAGGAGCCTCTGCGTGAATTGGGGCAGTCCTGAAAAAAAAAAAAGGAAACAATGCAATGATGTTTATACGTTTAATAGTTCAAATTCTAACATTAACTCACTGCTTTGTTGTGATGGGTCCTCTCTCGTCAATTGGTTCACCAATTACATTCATAATCCTACCCAAGGTCTCAGGGCCGACAGGGATTCTAATGGGAGCCCCAGTGTCCAGGACTTGCTGCCCACGAACCAAACCCTCAGTGCCATCCATGGCAATGGTTCGCACAGTGTTCTCCCCTGGACACACAAAAAGGGAAACAAACATTTGTAGTGCATTCACATTTTAAACTCAGTCTGATATAAAATCACACTCACCAAGATGCTGTGCCACCTCTAGGACAAGCCTGGAGTCACGTCCAGCGACCTCCAGCGCGTTGAGGATGGGAGGAAGGCCCTCATCGAACTGGACGTCGACCACGGCTCCAATGACGGCCACGATCTTCCCGCTGGCTGTAGCTGCGGCGGCGGCAGGCGCAACATAGTTTCGGCCTACAAAAGATCAAATGCCGTAAAGTTAACTCCGTAACTCTTATTTTAATAAAAAATTCTCGTCAATAGTTATTTATCGTATCAACCAAGTAAACCGTACAAAATGTTCACATGCCTCTCACTGGGTGACAGACTGACAGCGACTCAATGAATGAGCTGCGTTGAGCTAGTTATGCTAACGCTGCTTCAATAACAACCTTCTTGCAAATTTAGGGTCACGAGTTACGGTGTCCTTTATACACATCGATGAGAACGAGTAGTATTATCAAAAAGGGGCTTTCATTTTTAAATGAATCGGTCATATTTAAGTTTGGATTGTTCACTGCACTGAAAGTTGACCAACATGGCCTCAAGTCATTTACAAAGGTCATTTCTGCTAACACACAAACAACATCGCGCAAAGCTCTTCGTCCTTGTCCCAATAAGAAAGACTCACAGTGAATACAATCGTGCAAGTGCATGTAAGGAATATTTAAGGCACCAGGCTAATATTAAAGGCAAATGATCTCGAAGGCCTTCAGATCCACCGGTACACATTCAGCGTGGAGGTGACTAGCTAGCACAAATCTAGGTTAGCCTAGCCACGACATTGTGTCACTCGCGTTTGCTTTACATGGCATTACTTTTGCTTAAATGATAAGCATGCATAACATACGTGAGAGGACAGCCGGGGACCCAACAAGGGCTTTCAGAGGCTGGGCCCCAGGCTTCAACGCCTGCAGAGCCCCGGTGCAGCAGCGTCCCAGAGCTCCTAGCATGGTTAAAATGGCTGAAGGTGGAAAGAGACAGCGGAACTCTGAGCTTTATAATGATACGCGGCCCACCCCAACTGCGCTTGCGTCCTGCGCGATACTGTTCGGAGCATGCGCATAACCTCAGTGACTTTCTGCCCTCCATTGAAAAGACCATAGGACAGGCATGTCCAAACTATGGCCCGGGGGCCAAATGTGGCCCTAAGACCAATTGTTTTTGGCCCTCAGGCTTCCAGGTGAATTGGCCCATATTACCACAAGTAGTACTTTTTACTGCATGTTTTTGAAATCTACCTTGATCAAGCAAATGTAGTTTGTCCTTCTGAGGGTCTAAGCCTGAACAAAGGTCTGGAGGGTCATTCAAACCTGTTATAAATGCATAGATTTGAATTACTCACTGTTTTGATCATCAGTCTATGACCCCCGATCGGCCCTCACGCTGCTCTGTGTTTTAATATGTGGCCCTAGATGAAAAAAGTTTGGGCACCCCTGCCATAGGACTATAATAAAATCTTATTAGCTCTTATAGCTCTTATTATGCATCCATAGAAAAGACGGCACGGTACCGGCGCTGCAGCAGCGGTCTCCAATAAGCAACCACGAATTGAGGAGTGAGGACGAACCGTGCACCTTTGGTCTTAAATGAGTTTGAACCATAAACACTGTCACTATTGCAAAAATATACCTGTTAAAATGTATTTGAACTGATTATGCATTGCTGCCTGTTGGAAATCAATAACATAATTACATAATTATCACCACTTAAAAAAACCCCAAAACAACTCATTCGTAAAAGTACAAATTGAGAACGCCTCTTTGTAATATTTTTTTTTGTCAGCAGGGGGAGCTGTTGAACCACAGGAGGAAAATGCCCATGAGGTAATTTTCTTCACACCTGGTGAAAGTACACTTTCTTTATTTGAGCTAATTAGAATTGTTATGTTCAATAAATGCTTCTCAGTATTACAAATTTTAAACAACTGGATCTTTTTTCACGGGAAGAGCAGTAAAACTATATACAAATGCAATCTATAACTGAAACCCAAGATCATGTGCCCATTCAACGGTATGGGTTTATTGCTTTGAAATAATTATCTTGGTAACAAATGTAAGATAATTTGGTTTGGTTTGTGATCTGCACCGCCCAAGTATAAATAATAGTCCAAGCATATGACATATTCCGCGTCCAGAGCATAGACTGTTTGAACTAAAGTAGGCTTTTTTCAGACGCACAAGTTTCTTTGAGTGTATTGAATGAGAATGCATTGTAGTAATATTCATCCATCTTTATTTTAATTATTTGATGTGCGTTGTGTATCAAGATTTAGTATAAGAAAACAGTAACATTGCACATACAGTGAGGTCTACACCATTGAATGATGAGGGTGATTTTAACGTTTCTTGTTTTGGGGCAACATCAACACACTGTCAGCAAAATGTAGTACTATGCTGCCAAAACTAATAGCGCGATCATCTTAACAGTACTGTAGCTTCTTGTTCTATGTTTTTATTACCAGGTTAATCCTTTAAATACTCTTTCCATGCTGTTTTGTACTGATGTTGCAGTATATTTTTGTTGCTCTAGACACGGATGAGACCGGAAAAGTATAAGGAGAGGCCAGATCCTACAAGAGCAAGGTCAGTGAGAAGGAAAGTCATATTATCTATTGACTTATTTCTTTGTAAAGACCTCCATAACCTTTGTGTTAAGCCAAAGCCAATCTGTTCACTTCATACTTTATTATGTGTAAAATACATGAAGCATTACACCTGGCAGTTCAGACTGGTAGAAGACTTGTTGAGGCATAGAAATGTATATCTTGGATCATTTTATTAATCTGACAAAGCATCAGCAGCCACATGTCAGTCTCCTACTGTTCTAAGAGTCTGTTTAAGTAACATGCATTAGCTTGTAAAAACAGTGGTTACACCAAATGTTGCAGGAAAGATACCTGCGAGGGATGGAAAATCAAAGCAGTGGTAGCATTCTCTGTGTCATAAAGAGCAGCTTGTTCACATTTCTCCTCCTCCCTCGTGCCACACACTCTCCTGAAGTAAACGGTACAGTGTGGCTCTGCAAACAGGCCCTGCCATGCCTTTTGACCTTTTGATCTGCAACCAACTCAACTCTGTGACAAAAGGCAATAAGTTGGATCTATGCTGTCATCTTTGATTTAGAAAAAAACATGGATGATATATATGAGATAAATCAGAATCAATTATATACAGTCAAGTCTACACTTTACATAGTATATTCATGTTTAAAAAAACATTTCATTGTTTTCCCATCCCATATTTGTACAGAGAACAAATTCAAACAAACCATCAGCTACAAAGCATCTATGCATTCTCCATGCCTGTGTGAAGTTGAATCAAAATGGCAATTTCATTTATTTAACATGAAACACAATGTGAAGTGTTTCCCTATGTTTTATGTTTCCTGCCCATTTGAAACTAATTATCTCACTGTCTCTTGCATGTTTCCAGTAATCACACGACAGCATAATTAATGCTTTCTCTTTGTGTTTTCACAGGTGAATCACGGTATGCTGTTTCTGAAAGGTATTTAGCCTACAGCTACTAATGTTCAGGCATTCAGGTGAGGTTTCTAAATGTCAGGTAACTATCAAACATAAAATCTGCAGTGTGTATTTTATGGAAAAAGTATAGTAATATACAAAATGTTACCAAGCAACCCAAGGCTTTTTGTTTTGCCCTTGGGTTTACATCTTTTTAAATAGTTTAAGAAGTAATGACAAGTGCTCTGGAAAAATGGAAAATGTTGTTTTATGGATTCATTCAAAGTCATTCAAAGTCAGCTCTTTGACATGATGTGTCTGATGTGTCTGGATGTCTGCCCCCCTCCCTGCTCCGAAAAGGGAGTGAGTCTCAAAGAGGGCTGGCCTGGCTTCATTTACTGCATCCCAGAATGGCTCATGTCTGAGGCAGTCTCAAGAGATCCAAGCAAAAGTTTGGGCAACACACTTCTGCATTTGGTGTCACTATACCTGACTGACCTCCATCTTAACATCATCAGGACCTTCACCTCAAGGATTTAAACTATACCTAAGTTTTCTCTCAATGAAGAACACCTGTGCACTTTTCTACACATTTCTGGACACATTGGCAACTCAGCACTATTGTAAGTTATGTCTGCTTCATTTCTAAGCCCCTGATACCAGAGCCTGTTTGAGCTTGTTGCAGGTTTGTGGAGAGTTCAGTGGACCTGCATGTTTATGAGTGGATTTCTGTATTTTTTTTCTCTTTCTGTTTCTGCTCTGAAGAGTCATGGTCCCCTCTCTGCACTGGCTCCTACTCCTCTGGGGACTTCAGGGTCTTATGGCACAAGATTTTGATGAAGACTATGAAGAAGAAGTGGTGTCCACAAGAAAAAAGAGCAACAAAGTCTATACATCTAACTCAGTAGGCAAGAATGGTAAAAGTAAGTTGTCTTTGTTACTGTCATAGAAGAGGGATGGAGTTGAAGCTTACTACAGGTGTCAGGGGGGTAGTTATTTATCAGTGCTGCCACAGGTGGAATAAACTAGAACATGATCCTCAACAAGGACATCGCTGGAGGATGCAGAGTGGATGGATCATATCTTCCAGCCATCCATCTGCTGTGTGACTCTTGTATGCTCGGTTATCCAAATGTTTTATTTGCTCAAAATTCACTTTCCCCAGGCGCATTCTCTCACTGACATATTTTGCTGGAGATGAACGTGATTTATCTTCAGCCCATATTAAATCAGTGACCTCCTTCTGTTGTTGAAGGGTGCCTTTGCGAGTTCAGTTACTTTTATTTCTCTTTAAAATTATATGTCGCATCCATGAACTTATTACACTTTTCTTGCGAAGGCACTGGCCGATAACTGTTCAATAAATCACCTATAGGCACCCTGAATGCACCACAGATAAAAGTGTCACTGTGCCTCTCGCAATTCACTTAGCTGTGATGAGTTAGCTCTTTATATTTGACCGGATATGAAAGTAATGAACTGTAAATCTTGGCTATAGGAAATACTGGGCAAGTGCGACAGTATGTGGATGAATACAGATAATGTCTAGTCTCTAAAAATGTCTAGTTGCTTGGTTACACATAGGGGTTTATAAATCTTTTTTTTCTTCTTAACAGTTGCTGATGAAGATTGCAGTTTGGAGATAGCCTTCCTGATCGACAGCTCTGAGAGTGCCAAAGACAACCATGCCCAGGAGAAGCGCTTTGCCTCGGATGTGATGGACCGTCTGCAGGCTGCACGTCTACAGACAGGTCGAGGCCTCATCTCCCGCGCTGCTCTGCTCCAGTACAGCAGTCACGTGATCATAGAGCAGACCTTCAAACAGTGGAGAGGCCCAGATGACTTCAAAGCACGAATTGCTCCTATTGTCTATATCGGACACGGCACTTACACCACATACGCGATCACCAACCTCACCCGAATTTACCTAGAGGAGTCTGCGCCCAATAGCATTAAAGTGGCCATCCTGCTCTTTGACGGCATCTCCCATCCCAGAAATCCAGATATATTCTCGGCTGTAGCAGATGCCAAAAATCAAGGAGTGCGTTTCTTTGCCATCGGTATCACTCCAGAGGCCAACGAACCCACAAACATTGCACAGTTGAGGCTTATAGCAAGTTCTCCTGCCTCCCGCTACCTCCACAACCTGCAGGACAGAGCCATTGTGGACAAAGTCATAAAGGAGATCGTAAGTAACTTCATGCTATCAGTTAATTTGATAAGCAGTTCCAACATTATTATTCTCTTTTTGCTACAAAAAGAACAAAAAGAGGGAAGTGGGAAATTTTGCAGAAGTTCACATGCGTCCAAACTTGCTCAGACCTGCAAAGACATTTTCAAACACCTCAGCATTTCTGTAGCTTGGAGGTCTGATTGCAGTTATGATTCTATATCCTATCCTATAACAAAGCCATTGTTGCTATGGATGAAGGTGTATTCATTTTTTTTCCTCAAGGTAAATGAAACCAAATTATTTTTTGACTTTTGCAAGCCACCTAATCAGCACTTTCCCTTTGTGACTTTCTACACCACCCTCTGCTATCATATTACATCTCTGAATTACACCTGCTGCCTGCTACCATAGTAACAGATCATACAAGCCATTGCCAGAAAATGAATTTCCAGCAATTTCCTGAGACATTCTATTCAATATGAAAAAAAATCAACCCTTGTGTTTAATTATTTATTCTGTTTTGGCCTTTCTTTTATAAACCACTGATGCATTTCCAGTGAGTTAATTAGAACATGTGCAGTACAGGAACTTCCTGGAGTCATAACCAGGCTATTGACCGAAACATGTGCTCTACATTAAATCGCTTTGTGGGAAAAAGTAGGAGCAGGAACCAAGCGAGGACATATATGCACGCCACATCATTCAGACAAAGCCACTTCAAAACCCATGCTTTCTGTTGATTCAGGTGGTGCAAGTCAAAATATCATAAAGGAAATATTCTAAATGGTGTATTGTGACTCTGAGACAATTTTAACTGACAGGGGTTGGCATGGAGGAGCCCAGCCGCAGGTCAAATCACAGTTTAAGTTTGCGCAATTATCTAATCGTTTAAATTGTAATGATTTAGATTGCTGTCCTGCGCAAAGAACAAGCCAAGAAAAATCTTGTAGTAGCTGTAGATTAGACCTCTACAAACATGTTCTGAACTTCATGCCACTCTAGTTTATCAGTTCATATTCAGTCTTCTCTAAAATGTTTATGGTCCTGGAGTTGCTTATAATATGCACTCTAAACTGAATCTACTTTTTATACATATATCACAAATATCACATATCTAATCACATCTTATCGCAATACTTAAATACAGAAAAAAAATGTATTTGATTTTTTCAAATTGTGCAGCCCTAGTCAAGACTCTAGATGCCTTGCCATTAACAGGATTGTCAAAATAGTTGAAGATTTTGCCTATGAAGACATGAAAAAAGAAAACTGTCCAAAAGATTTGATAGGAAGAAAAACATAGCACTGTAATCTCCCTAACAATGGTGTCTGCACTTTTGTATTGAATCTTACAGCTACTTCAACCATGACATTTACAAGCACTATAGCAAATATTTGATGGATTGCAAAAGTATGATTTTGATTATATTATATCTGATAATCCCAGTTCTGTTTTCCTCTCTACATGAGTCCTGCTTTGATCTGGATGTGGAGACGGCATCTGTATGTCATAAGCATGTTCCAGCTCTGTCCCAGCTCAGAGGCAGTCTTTTATTCTTGGCGTGCCTTCTTTTCAAACACATTCCCTAAAAACACATCTCTCACTGCTGCTACCTAGAGATGCTGCTGCTGCTATTCCTGAACAATGCATGTGGTTCGCGTTGAGTCTCCGGTCTGACCCCTCGTATAGAAACCGTGGTCAGCTTTCATGTGTTGAGAAACCCGAGGCGTAAAATGCAGCGCTATGAAAAGATTTGAGCCTCGGTAAAAGGAGTGAGTCAAACCTCACACGCACAAACAGGTGGACAGGGTGGAAGGCCATTTGACAAAACCATCCGTGTGAGTGGAGATACTGCGTTATATGGTGAGAGGAAGGTGTGTAGGATTTCAGTCGAATCCAATGAAACGATATTTAAGACAGAATAGATATTTGCCTTGGGAAAGCTTTGGGGGCTGTAGAAAAAGCTTGGCATATACAGTGTAAAGTATGTTTCCGTCTAAATCCTAGGTGCTGTCATGTGAAAAAAACATTTCTAAATGTGTTAAGTACCACGGCGTGAATGTGTTTAAGTCTACAGTAAAGTTTTATATGTGAGCTTTGATTCTTTTTATTTGCGCAACAATGTGAGCCAAATGAGGAAGTATAGTTCTGGCAGCTACACATTGGGTCTATTAATTACCCCTATAGATTTTCATTTGAGCTTTTACATTTAGCATATGGATTTAATGTAACAGGGTGGTTTCTTGTTTCTTTGTTTTGCAGACAACACTGGCAGATGAAGGGGTAAGCCTCAACAGTGGAGTCTTTCACATGATTGTTTGTGATCTCTGTGCCCCTTCTCACCACTGCTTCTCCATCTGACCAGTGTCCACTAGCCCAGAGTAAGTGTGCGTGTGACAAGGGCGAGAGGGGACCCAGCGGCCCCCCTGTAAGTATTTTCCACCCTACTAAATCTAAGCATTTTAGAAAAGCACTGTTTTTGTTCTTAAGAACAATTACTCCCAAACAGACTCCAGTTGAAGTGCCGTTGACAGCTCCACAGCTGACAAAGGCATACTCATCTGTTACAAGCTACAAAATTGTAGGGTTTTAAGAGGATTTAGTAAATGATGTGGTTTATTTGAAGAGCTGTGAAGCCCAGCAGCAGTGAGAGTAAGGAGAATGCCTCACATTCCTATACACTTTATTGAGAACATGCCTAAACAGACATTTACATGAGGAAATAAGTAGAATCTTGTTGGTCTGTAGGTTTCGCCTGCTTTGGGATTGGCTGAGGACACAAGAAGCAGATCACTCTTGCACAACTCTCTTCATGTCGCGATACAGAGTCTGTCTTATTATTGAAAAGGTCAGCTGCAATTAGACGCAGCGGTTACTTTGATGTCCATTCACAGGAAAAGAACAAAAGCTGGTTCACATCACAGACACCAGTTACACTTGGCTTGTGGGCCAGCTAACAGACTTGTAGAGAGATTGAGATGGTGGCAGGATAAAAAGTTGTACTCACGAACATGACTGCAGTAGACAGAGCTCCAGGCCACTCCAGTTCACCTCTGACTCAGAGTATCCAGAATGCTATTCAAACATGTTCATTTTCCCGATGTTTCTGCTTTAGGGCAAAAAGGGTCGTCCAGGCGAGGACGGAAGCCCTGGGCTCAAAGGACAAAAGGTGCTCCATGTTTATTATTTATATCTATTTTTATATTATTTCTCTGCTCTTATTTGGGAAATGCTTAGCTGGCACATGCACTTAATGAGAGTGTCCTCCTCCAGGGTGAAAGTGGACTCAGCGGTCTTCCGGGTCGAGAAGGAGCAGAGGTGAGCTGGTGATGGGAAGTTAATTGCTTTGCGTGAGGTAAATTGCTGTTGTTGCTCTATATGGGCATTAAGAGGATAAGCAGTCTCTTTATGTCGTCTGTGTGACACTGTTTTGGTTCTTTGCTCTCCATGCCTTAACTGTGTTTTGTGTGCACAGGGGAAACCAGGATACAAAGGCGAGAAGGTATGTATGGATTAAACGCCTCCTCAGCTGCTTTTGGAAAACACTTATTTAGATTGCAGAAGTCTGAATTTTGTAACTTTTAAAGTAATTTTTATAATTAAGATTAATCTACTGAATAAACTCTAATGAGCCCAGTGCATAGACAAAAGCTATGTTATTGTGCCAGTTTACATGGATTCTACCTGAAACTCGTTGCTTGATGGAAACAGTGCTCTGTCATTAAAATGATGAAGGAAAGTCATTACACTGATGTTTTTTTTTCCTTACAGGGGGAACGTGGCGAATGTGGTGTACCTGGAATTAAAGGAGACAGAGTATGTTGATCAGATATTGTAGTTATTATCTTGTCAACAGTTAAAAACAACTTAATTACAATGTAGATTATGCAAGTGTTATTAGACTGATGTGCATGTATGCTGTTAGAAGGTAAACTGTATTCTGCTTTAGGGCCCTGAGGGGACTGTGGGGCCTAGAGGAAACCGTGGCCTTCAGGTTAGATTCATTTTAATAATACTCACAATACCTTTTTGCTTATTACACACATTGATTCATTATAAAATGTCAGTACCTCAATCTCCATTTAATAATTTTAATAACATTTTCATATTTGCCCTAGGGTTTGTCTGGCCCACCTGGTGATGCCGGCCCTGAAGGTCCAATGGGCAAAAAAGTAAGTTAACTGTTGGCTTATAATATTATGAATTCCTTTGTGAAAGTGTTGACAATACAAAGGAAAAAAGAAAAAAATTAATTGAACACTCCACTGTGATTTTCTTTTATGCGAGTGAATACCATTCGCTCCAAAGTCTGGCCTCTAACTGTCCACATGAAGTGATCAAAGGTGACCTGCAGTCACAGAACCAGCTGCATACCTGTGCAGACTGGATTCAATACATAAAAACATTTTTTCAAGGGTATTCGGTCTGGTTTAAGTTAAGTCCTTTCATGGCCATATCAAGAGGCACATGTCAGCGGATTCATCGGGACAAAGGAAATAAACGAGTCTGCTATGGGAGAGCTGGCAGAGGTAAAGTCAAAAGTGTGAATGAAAAGAAAATACATATCAAACTTTTCTCATAACTGTTTGAGCAGAGGTCAATGTCTTTTGATCAAATCTCTCCATCATTGATTTAAATAACAACATAATCAGAAACAGGGGCAGATAAATATGCAAATACTGCATGAGTTATGATCTTTCAGCACTGGAACGCTGGTATCCCTGTAAGCAGCTCATCTGTTATTACCTTGTCAACCTATTTGTCTCATCCTATTTTTTAAGGCCCTCTCACACGTTATAGCGGCCAATTTGGCCCTGTGCCACACTCCCACCGACCTCTGGCTCCATAATTATTTTAGAAGAATGTTCATGCTGATTGTCTAGCTGTCATCCTATATCACCTGAACAGCAGACTAATGTCTACTTTTAAACATTGTCCTGACTTGCTGGAAAGGGCAGAGGGATGTGAAAAAAGAATAGCGGTATGCTATCGCTAACGTCTCCACACCCTCTTCACGCCTTGAGTGTGCCCTCCTGCTGCACAGGCTGGATGTGATTTACTGCTGCTGGCTCTGCACTGATAAAGGCTGCACTTCAAGAACACCACCTGAAACCCTCTCATACCCTATATGGTTACAAACCTAAAAACTACACATTCAAAATGGCATTTTTATTCCCTGTAAAACACGGAGTTCCTGCAGTAAATGCTAGCAAACAGGTGATCATTTAGCCATTGAGTTCATTAACGTGTTTTTTATAGAGTTTTACTGTTAAAACCATTTTAGTGCAAATATCTGATGCAACATTTTGTAATGATTAGACACTCAAAGGATCAAAATGTCATATCCATTAGACACACAGAAAACCAATTCTGCAAGTCACTGCAGAACACATGGCCGTTTATTATAGGCATTGAAAGTTGGCTCGGGCCTTTACGAGCTGTATTACACATACAGAATACAGCAGCATCAGGCAGTCAGCTAACCTCTTTTACTTGTACATTTGCATAGTGCTCTTGGATTGTGCCAAACAAAGCACTCTGTGTGTGGCTAGCTGGGCATTTGCATGCTTGTATTTCTTTACCGTATGTGCATTTACTTGCCCTTGTTTTATAGGGGGAACGGGGACTTTCTGGGCCACCTGGAATTCAGGGCGAGACTGGGATCGGCCTGCAGGGACCTAAGGTGAAGCTGCCACCTCACTGCATCTGAAAAGTAAATGAGTAAGTCTCCACAATGTGCCTCACCTGCTCCTGTGCTTTCAGGGGGACATTGGTTTCCAGGGGCAACCAGGGCCTCCAGGCCCACCAGGGGTAGGAGAGCCTGGATCACCGGTAAATATGGCAATGATAGACTCATCAAGAGACTAGCACAATTACAAGTCCACAACATCTATTTTCTTACTTTATTCAGGGACCCCAAGGGCCACAGGGGGTCCAAGGAGAGAGGGGGCCAACAGGAGAAGGTCTCCCAGGTCCTAAAGTGAGTTATTACTTTCTCTGTATTTAATATCCCACACATTATATGGTTTTTCTTGAGAGATTTTCACTCTGCCGTGAGTGGAAAGCCCAAACCCTGTGACCTGTTTTCAAAGACTCACCTCGTCTCAAGTGACCTGGCACGGGCCCTTCTCTACCCCAGGTCTCCCAACATAATGACAGCAGTTACATGAGGTGATAACACAGCACATATTAATTCCCATGCAGCGCTGTGGTATGGCTCTCATTACTGTCAGATGCGTGTCTGGTTCATTGATTGTCCCGACAGAGGACAGGTACAATAGAAGAGAACCAGGAGCGACAGTGGCGCTGATGGCCTCTGTGTCGTCTCTGTGTCCACGCATCACATCATGCACAAGGTCACAGAAACATGTCGTACAGACACATCCTCTGCATCAGCTCTGCTGTGGGCTCTAACTTGTCACCACTCAAGCTCCATCACAAAACTGTTTTATCCTCAAAGGCTTATCAAATGAAAATGAAATGGGATGCCATCCTCACACAGTGATAGTTACATGGCCAGCGTGAACACCTGGGCATGAGCTTTTAAGCAGCAGAAGTGTTTGACATTGCACTAGAGCAAATCAAATCAGTGATCAGAAAGTCCCAGGCCTTTGAGGAGAACAAAAAATGCACATTTTCTTGGATTCTGCACTTTAACTATGAACACCTGTAAGTTATGATGAATTGAAATTCCTCTCTTCTACTTCCTGTGATGGTTGTCTAATTTATCAGTTAGTAACTTGCTGACAGTACATTTCCACCCTTAACAGGACTGCAGCCCCAACCACTCTTGCCTTTGGCCTAAAACCTGCACTCTTTCCTGTTGTCTGTGGCCTTGCAGATGGCGTTGGTTCCACAGCAGCGTTCTTTCTTATAACATGCCTCAACAAGATACAGATTCACAAGAGCTCAGCAGCAATATCACCGTTTTTCCACATCATTAGCACTTGGGGTTGTGTGCCGAATGGGGAATCACGCAGATATGATTGTCTCTATTCTGTGCTGCGGTGACATGCGGTGTTAATTGTGATTTGATTGTACCTGCAAGTGCCTTTCTGCTGTCCTTAAATGACTGCGCAAAAGAAGAAATATCTCCAGACTGAAAAATGTATCCTCCCCAGTCATATATACAGCACTGGCAATATTATGCGCCACTCTTCTCATTGTGTTTACTGTCAGCTTGGATTACAGCTATAATCCCTCTCTGTACTCTGGCTTCTTCTCTTTAAAAACACTCAAATCGCCCCCTGAGTGTGGCCTTAAGGCATGTAAAATACTGTTAAACGACTATACTGAAATAAATGCTGCTGGAGCCTGACTTGCCTCTATTTCCCCTACATAAACTTTGCATTGCCATCACCTCAGGCTTCCCTACAGTTCGTTCTTACAGATATTTTAACAGCACAAGTAGTAGCTTTCTTCGTGTATTACGTGTGTCTGATTTGTGTCTGAAATACTGCAGCAAATGCTTGTAAACGTTTTATTGAGCAGAAGCTTTAGGCACTGACAGGACCTTCAGGGGAAAAGGATGGAGTAGTGAAAGCTGCTCATAGGTGAGGAGAGAAAACATACAGACATTTGATTTTCCTGCTAAAATGCTGTGTTGTTTAGTGTTCACAATAGGTCAATAGCAAGGTTCTTTAACGCTATTCTAAAATCCTTTCTTTTAGCCTGCTATTTTTATTTTGCACAGATTTCGGTTTTCAACACGATGCCATGATATTTAAGGTCCCTATTCATGGTTAGGTCACACATGTTGATCACAGTGGCAGAAAATGGAATTAAAGCTGGCCAAACTAAGTGCTGTGTGATAGCAGCAGCAGTACAGTAGCAGTTTCACGAATGTCTCAGAGAACCAATTTGGAACACATCCCAGAATTCCTTTGGGGTTGTTTCTGTGGTTACAAGCTAAAGTAAAAAAAAAAAAAAAAGATTAGTTTACATTGGTTTTTGAGCAAAATGTATTTTTTCAGCATTCCACAGTGACATAAACACATTTACTGTATCTCAAATAAAATATGTAAATAGAGTTTCTGGTGATGTAAAACAACAATGCAATAATACAACAATCTACAGTATATTAGCTTTTTCCTTATAAACAAGGAGGCTCTGCTCTGGCCTTTTCACAAGTTTACAATGTTTTTGAACAAGAAAAACAAAGGACTACATACCCAATATTCAATTACCAACAAAGAAAGAATGGGGAAGGTGTTTTTACATTGTAATTGTATTATTTGTTTGTTTTTCATTTACGGAAAATTAATTGTAACCATTGTGTCCTCACAGGGTGAACGAGGCCTAGAGGGTCCGCGGGGGCCCAGAGGACCACAGGGGCCAGGTATCAAAGGTGATAAGGTAGAGTTGTAAATAAAATACCTTCAAATTACTGTCTCTCAAAGTCAGAAGAATAGAACAGAGCAGATCAGGAGGAGCATAAGAACTGGTGAACACATGGTCACAATTTATAATGAAAAAAGACAGTGGACACTGAATGGTTTAAAGTTGTGTCTAATTACAGAGGAAATGATGTCAGTAGGAAGCGAAGAGAGAAATGTAAATTACATATTTTCTGTATGTATTTGTACTTTTTCATTGTTTAAGTAGGCCAGTCTAAAACAACCATGTAAGAGTTATTGTTGTTTATCTATGCCAAAGCAAAATGGTTGCTCTAATTTGAACTGTGTTTTCTTTAGGGTGATTTTGGACCTCCAGGACTTCCAGGACCTGTTGGCCTCACTGGGGCAGGGATACAGGGGGAAAAGGTATTTAAAGTTATTTTATTATCATTGCAGTTCTTATAACTCTTATGTGTGTTTTAGGGTGTGGAGGGTCCAAGGGGGCCACCTGGGTCAAGGGGTCTACCAGGAGAGGGCTTACCAGGACCCAAGGTTTGTACACACATTGACCTATAAGGCTTATATGGTTTTGTGTATTTGTGGTGAAGTAACTGTGTGATGCAGGGAGATCAAGGACTGCCTGGGGAGACTGGTGCCCCGGGAGAGAGAGGGGCTGGAGAACCGGGATCCAAGGTGGGTTAAAGCGCTGTTTAAATGCTCATTAAGCACAAGTGTTTGTTTTAGTGACTATTCAATTAAAATTATTATTTCCTTTGTTTCAGGGAGACCCAGGGGCCCCAGGAATCTCAGGAGTGCCCGGCCTGCCAGGGGAGGATGGGGCCCCAGGCCAGAAGGTCCCTACACTCATGATATTATATTACATTTACTATGACAACTCTTCCACAGTCATTTCAGGCACTTATTATCAAAGCGGCTGTTTCAGGGTGAAGTAGGAGCACCAGGTCTCCGTGGGCTTGAAGGGGCACCTGGACTTGGGACTCAAGGAGAGAAGGTATCTCATTACATTACTGTTAAATGTGATGACAATAAGCTCAAACCCTCATTCCTCCTCTATTGTATCCTCTAATGTCTCCTTTCAGGGAGATCAAGGTCAAAGAGGAATCAGAGGCTTGACCGGTCCACCTGGTATTGCTGGACCATCAGGACCAAAGGTGAGGTAGATAGAAGCTAAATGAATATAAAACAATAATGATTGTGCTAATGATCACTTCATCAGGGAGAACCTGGGTCACAGGGTCGATTGGGTTTACCTGGTCCACCCGGACGGTTTGTTGTTGGTCCTAAGGTAATACTTAAAAGCATACATGTTGTTAATAATGAACTCAAGCTCAAGCTAGTACTATGTACTTTTTACTATTAGGGCGATCCAGGCCCAAGTGGTCCACCTGGCCCAGTTGGGGAGACTGGCTATGGACTCCCTGGTCCAAAGGTAAAAGTTCTGAGTTTAATATCTTCTGCACAGACATGCCTTGCATCAGAAAGCTTTTAATAATTCAGAAAATAAGAAATTATCATGTCAGTATTTCACATTTTAATCACAGTCACAGCATCTGGCAGCACTTTCTGATTATGGGATTCATCATCCACAGTTTTCCCATCATTCGATAAGAATGAAAAAGTAATTATTAAAACATGATGTTGTGTTCTAATCGTGCATCTCCACATGATGTCGTCAATGGCCTGGATTTGTTGAAGAAGTCCTGTTGCGAAAGGCCACAGTCTGTTTGGTAGTTGTTACATTTTGGGTTTTGATGTATTGACTCCTTCGGAGAGCACATGCCTCCTTTTACTTTTACATTCCTGTTGGTCGTATGTAGCTCTGTAAATCAGCTCTTTGCTGTTATGTTGGTGAAATGTAGATTTATTGTGTGTTCTTCAAAGGGGGACCGTGGAGATACAGGATCAGGGGGTCCACCTGGTGCTAAAGGAGACGGCTATCCAGGCCCTGTGGTAAGATTCACTCTCAGACCTCTAACCCTGTTTATGTGTGTGCTATTATCTGCAGAGACTTTCACTTACAATGCATGTCTAGAGTCCCAGACACCATTAATCAATTTAACAGTAAAAGTTATGCAGAGCAGACATGTATGCTGAGATTATTTTTCTTGTATAGATGTGTTAATGTTAATAATAAAAGCACTTTTCCCTATTTGTTTTTAGGGGCCTCCTGGTCTCCCTGGACTTCCAGGAGAACCTGGGCAAGAGGGCCTTGGCATCCCTGGACCAAAGGTAACAAGACTGGAGTCAATAGTTCACTATTGACGAGTGCTCTGAGGGCATAAACTACACTGTTGTGCATTTGTTTGAATGAACCACACATGCTGAAACAATTGAAGGCCATCTTTATAAAGAAGAACAACAAAGTAAATTCCATGATCCCACTTGAAACCAGTGGGAGAACCACAAACAACACAACATCTCATTTGCCCCAGAGTGTGACTGTGTGACACTGAGTGCACCCAGTGACTCCACTGACTGTGGAATCACTGGGTGCCTGTGGAGTCTTTTCTGTAAAGAATTATAGGTAGTTAAAGGAATATTATTTTGCATGAAGATATACCATTTTAAAACATAACCACAATATTGATAATCATATGGGGTCTATTGTTTGAGGTTGGTTTTGAGATAAGTGAGGAAAATCTTTACTATGAGAGCTATGGTCATTTTTTCAAGGAAAACTAATTAAAGGAAACAGGACAGTGCTCACAGCACAGAGGTTCATTTGGTTGATGGATTGTGTGTTGCTGTGTGTAAATATTCATGTATTGTGTCTACGTTGCCTTCTTTTCAGGGGGATATTGGCTTCCGTGGACCGCCTGGTTTACCCGGACCTCCGGGCGAAGGCCTCCAAGGACCTCCAGTACGTATTACCATTTTCCTATTCAGACTACAAATGATCTGCAGCTAAACTGAACAAGCCTTTTTTTGTCTCTCCCTCAAAGCACTTTCCATCTCCTTCACATTTGTATTCCGCTTCTGCTTACACATGACAAGGACAACATAATAATGTGTTTACTAATGCCCAAAGCCTTCTGTAATTGTATTTGACATAGAGCCAGATGGGCCAGATTGAGTCATGTCCTCAGAAGAGTTAGCTCCTGTCATAAAGCGGTAAATTAAAAAGGCTGTGCTTGGTCTCTTGTGTGAAGCACCTCACTGCAGGGTTTCATTCAGAGCAGCATACTTTTGTTCAGGCTGTTTATGATGATCCACCTCGCTCTGAGTGTGAACCTCTATGGGCATATGTGTGTGATGAGGAGCTCCTGGTCTAACAGGCCTCTTTGCAGTGACAGTGCACCCATCTGCCCTTCACATCACGCCCTGCACCCAAGGGACTCTGCTGGTGCCTCTGCAGGTCTGAGCGCTTCAGGCACAAGGCACCGTTTAATTAGGCACCCAGCCGACTTGTCAAATATAAAGGGATTTCTGCTTTCAGACTGGATCCATGTGGGACAGAGCAGGGTGACTCAGATCCTTAAAATGGCCACCTTCTCAGCATACTCCTAATACTGTGCTTGAAATAAATTAATGATGAGTTACAATACAGCGATATGTGTTAGAATTCTGATAATGAACTTAATGTATCCTTAAATAATCTGTTTTAGGGTAACACAGGCAGGCCTGGGCCACCTGGGCCAACAGGACCTCCAGGTCATGGAGTTCAAGGGCCAAAGGTATAGCTCACTTGTATTCACCGAGCACAGCCTCTTACACTGAGTGTTTAGGACCTGCTCATTTACCTGCTGTTTGTGTTTTGTTCAGGGCGAGCTGGGGTCACAGGGTGTGACAGGACCAAGAGGACTCCCTGGAGAGGGCTTCCCAGGAGCTAAAGTGTGTCCCATGACATTTGGAGTCTGTGTGCTTTATGTTTAAACTAATGCTTGTGTGTATCTTAGGGCGACCGAGGCGCAGTGGGAGAGAGAGGGCAAAAGGGATTCAAAGGAGATTTGGGAGACCCGGGGACTCCAGGACTTCCTGTAAGAAAACCTTGTAATGTAGTCCCTATTCTACTCAGTTTTCAGGTGCAGATATGCGTCTAGTATTGAAGCCTGCTCTGTCTAAAACACACATTTACCTGCATTCTGGATCTTGCTACACCACTTATATTTTATGATGTAAAAAACTTAACATCTTATTTTAATGTTGTTCTAGGGCCGTCAGGGAATCAAAGGTGAAGCAGGACTCACCGTGAGTAATCTAATTTTTCTTTCATTTTATGCACTTAATTCACTGCCTGCTCATTGACTTGACGGTGTGTTGATGTATCGATTACAGAGAGAGGACATAATTCGGATGATCAAGGAGATCTGTGGTAATGTATCTTCTTATGGGTGTTATTTTTATTTCGTTTTGTGTATTGATTGAACTTTGCCTGCTGTGTTATCAGAGAATACTCAGTGTGCAAACTTAAGACTCTGTCTGGTATAATCTGTAAATCAGCAGATCACATAGCAAAGATCAGACCTTATCAGAAACCTCCGGCCATTTTCTCATGTATCCATGTGATGTAATTTCAGGCTGCGGAATCAAATGTAAGGAGAGGCCTATGGAGCTGGTGTTTGTCATTGACAGCTCTGAGAGTGTGGGACCGGAGAACTTTGAAATAATCAAGGACTTTGTTAATGCACTGGTTGACCGGGTCACTGTGGGGAGAAATGCCACACGGATCGGCCTGGTGCTGTACAGCCTGGAGGTCAAACTCGTCTTCAATCTTGCACGCTATGTGACTAAACAGGACATTAAACAAGCTATCCGTAACATCCCATACATGGGAGAGGGGACATATACTGGCACCGCTATCCGAAAAGCTACCCAGGACGCCTTCTACAGCTCACGAATCGGAGTCAGTAAAGTGGCCATAGTTATCACTGACGGGCAAACGGACAAGAGGGAGCCGGTGAAGCTGGATATAGCTGTGAGGGAAGCACATGCTGCCAATATTGAGATGTTCGCTCTGGGGATTGTGAACACATCCGACCCGACCCAGGGCGAGTTTCTGCGAGAGCTCAACCTCATTGCATCAGACCCAGACAGCGAGCACATGTTCCTCATCGATGATTTCAACACCCTGCCAGGTAAGGGTCATACACCTATGTATTAAACTGCAACCTCAACATCATCTTTACCTTTTTATAGGACCAGGACTGTTAGAGGTGAGTGATATATGGCTGTGTACAAGATACTTTCAAAATAGTGGACATACAAAAGTAGTAAAATAAGAGAAAATAAAAAATAAAAAGAAAGAGTCACAAAAATATGTGATCTTTTTTAGTCCTTTCAAATTTGTAGGCTGTACAGTCCCATTCTGATATTTTTATGGACTGCACCAATGTAATCTAAGATAGCATAGAAAAGAACTTTCTATAGGCACCACGGTCTATACGTTTCGAAATGCTAAATTCACTGTACTTTTGTCTCTCTGACTCCTCTGTGTCTCGCCATCTCAGCTCTGGAATCCAAGCTGGTTAGCCAGTTCTGCGAGGACGAGAATGGAGCCCTGATTTATAACAAAATAACAAATGGCTACAACGGGTACAATGGACATGTAAACAACGGCTACAATGGCTACGGCACCAACGGCAACAGGGACGTCGTCAACGGCAACTATGCCATTGGCGGCTTCGGCTACAGGCCTCATCCCAACAGTGGACCTCAAACTGGCACCAGCACCCATCACCAGGGAGGGGGCTCTGTGGTTACCCAGACAGCTAACAAAGGATCCAGCACTGTAAATACTATTATACTAAATGTATTTACGACTCCAATCGTTGAGTTAACAATTACAATTAGGAATGTCATGATTTCAAAGTCTACAATTATCAGAATATATAATCAAATCAAACTCTATTTATACCCTACCCCCACAAATGCCTGACCCCACACAATCACAAAACTCACAGAGGGCAAAAATATCTCACCCACATGAATGCACACACACACACACACACACTAAAATACACATGGCTAGGTACAGAAAAACTATATTCATCCTCAAGGGAAATTTTTCAGATTGCTGCGGCTCTAATAAATATCTAAATATACACTATTGCTAGAAGAAAAACAACACAATTATTGAAACCACAATTAAGATCCTTAATTCATGTCTTATAGATTACCATTCATGTAAGTTCTAGTTCTATATGACTTTCTGAACTAAACTGAACTTAATTCGCAATTGACTTGTAATGTTTTTGGATATAGATTAAATTAGTATAACTCACTTATGCTTATAAATGAATCAATATTATCTTTAAATTCTTACAATATTTTTTGTACATTAATCTTGATATCCTTAGTTACAATAAAATGCATTTGTTCTGGTTTGTTTTCAGGGTAGTGGGGGCCAGTTTGGCTACACTGACACTTCGAGTTGGGGGTCAGAGCGCGGTGACACATTCAACCGCCAAGACTCTATAAACAGAGGCACCTCGTCATCATCTTCATCCTCATCCACTTCCTCATCATCGTCATCATCATCCACTACGAATGTAACAATATCAACTTCAGGTGGTTCAGTCCCGATCGTGCCTCCTCCAAGGCCAGCTCTTCCTAAAGGTACCCTCATATTTAAAAGTCTGTGCAAGTATCAACATGAATTAATTACAAGGGTAAAAACAATCTGGTTTTCCCTCACTATTTGTGAATAATTATAAACACACGCTGTCAACAATGGGAATAAAATTAGAAGTGAAGGACACATGCAATAATAGTCAGACTTCAGAGGAGGACACAACAAGGCGAGACATGCCTCCAGAATTCATTACCTGTGATCACTTTACACATTTATTACGTTACATGAAATATACCACAGGATGGGAGACATTTAAAAAATATACAGATGCAAATGCACTGTCAAAAATGTTTCCAACTGTGTGATCAATTGCAGTGCTTTTTTTTTAAACTAATTATTATCTCAAGACTATTGTCATGACAACAGGAAATTAACTGGTTATAGAGAGAGATGAATCGTACATTACAACGTTTTTCCTGAAATAAAAACAATGTCATTCCATCGTGGGGCACACAATTGTGGAGGTGCACAGCCTGTTTCAGTCCAGTGCCTGGTGAATGTTAGGTGCTGATGGTCTGGGTCACAGGTTTTGATAAATGCCATTTGATTGACAAGTCCAAGAATAGGGGCAGGTAGGTGAGAAGCTCGAAGACCAATTATTTTTGATGTGCTGTGCCTGACTTAATGGAATGTTCTTTTTCTGTAGAAAGAGAGAAGCAAAGGATTTCAACACATAAAAAAGACATCACATCATTATAAGGACATTTTGATTTGAACAAAAAAACGTGATAATCTATCTTCTTCTCTCTTGTCTTTTTTCAGAGACAGTACCTTTAGACCCTCGTTGTGGTCTGGTGCTGGACCAGGGCACATGCCGGGACTACAACATCCGCTGGTACTATGACAAGCAAGCCAACGCGTGTGCTCAGTTCTGGTATGGGGGATGTAATGGCAACAAGAATCGCTTTGACACTGAGGAGGAGTGCAAGAGGACATGTGTCAGAGTCAGCTCCACCGGTATGGTCCCCTGATTCAACCCCTTATACGTGCCAATCACACCTCTTAATATGTCCTATGAATGTAGGTCATAACAGCACGTCTGGTTTGGTGTATTCACTGTACTCTCTCTTCCATGTGTGTTTTGATTTTACAGGGGGATAAAGAAACGCATCTGCCGCACATCTGCACATCAAGATACTTCCAACGAGGGGCAGCTAAAACCACTTTCTACTCTAGTCCATTTTCCCCAAGAATCTTGTGCACATATTGTACACATATACACTTGATTTCAGGATTTCTCTAGGTAGGAAACTTTTCTACCCATCTGCAGTAAACTCCTGCCCCAACAGCACTTACCACACTTCGAAATGATTACTCACTCACTGATCACTATCAAGCCGAAGCTCACTTTGATAGATACCTCCCGTGTTTTTTTCATTGTTCATTGAAGGTAAGATAATCCATCACCTTCATTCAGGTGTACAGACCAGCACTGTTTATGTGTGTGTGTGTGTTTTTCTAACTTTCAAGGGAATTACACACACGTTTTACACTGTTTTAGCCACTGTAGAGATTACAAAGCCATATAATAGCCTTTTTTGCAATAATTTACTTAACAGTGCCCTACTATGCTTATTTCAAAGTGCCTTTCACTTTAAATACTGATACTGTTACATAGATGATTTGAATGTGTTTGTATTTCATTATAGAACTCAAAATGTGATTTCGTGTTTACATCGTTTTAGTTCTTTATTATTAATCTGACTGTTCAAGCTATACTTACAGAGCATTGATGGACTGACACATACTGTATACACACTGCCCTCTGCTGGGTAACACAAGCTCATGTCATTGAACTGAGGTAAGCTGTACCTTCTGTTTAGACAAAAATCCATTCTTGTGTTTTCATGACCTGGTTTGTAATTTTTCACCAGTGTGCCTCATAAGTTGACTTTCCCTTTGATGGATTGCCAAAAAATAAATTAAACTGTAATATACAACATTTTTTTGTGAAGACATTTGGTCTTATTGGGGAAGTGGACCAGTTTTCTTACACTCTCCCCTTCTGCTTAAATTACATGTGAGACACTCCCAGACAAGTGGCGTAGTCTGATCTATCTTTAGTTCTGCCCATGGGACGAATGTTATCTAACTCTGCTCACTCCATGATTTGTCAGGCCTCGGAGATGAAAACCAAACAACATAGGATCTTATTGATTCCGACAATTCAGCAAGCTTTGTAATTACCAGTTTTAGCATTCACTTGTTTAATGTGAATGTTTAATCTGAGAGGGCATTATAGAGCATAAGACACCCTCCCTGATGACAATGTTTTTAAATGTTTTTAAATTTTCATGAACTGAGTAAACTCATATAAGCAGCTGATTTCACACAGTTGGATGGACAGAGGAGCCTGATTGGTTGGCCGCTCCGCTTGCTATTTGTCTATCACCTGTTTTTGCAACAACTGTTGCACCCAAATGTTACTCTACCACTTTTAGAACAATGAGTGTAATGTTTAAAAAAAGGATTTTTAAAAAGATCTTATCATAGATTTAAAAGATTTTGTTTCCACTTGGGGTTTAATTTGTTCCACTGTAATAACATTTTTTTAATTCAATGAAAGCATGAACAATATTTTACAAGATAAAAATGCAGGCTCTCATTGATATAACTGCTATTTAAATTACATTTTAATTACTAATCAATTAATTAATTGTAGTTTTTAGTTGTTTGAGAAGTCTGGCCTATTTCAAATAGGTGAGCTCTCACTGAGTTGCACTTAACTCCAACTCTATTATTGCCCGAACCTAAACTTTCCAGGTCCCAACCAAGTTCCTTCATAACATTAGACATAAGATCATTTTTATTTGTTAGATGTGACCCCATTTCTTCTACTTTTGGTAGTTACCTTTTGGTAGTTCTTTCTATTCAGGGCTTTGACTGTATTGTCTTCCCCATTGGCCGAGCACATGACACTTCCCTAGCTGAATCACAGTGGTATATCCTGAGCCTGAGCAGCCAGTTGCTTCTTTCAGTCTATGACAGCAGCTGCTCATGATGAGGCCTGTGATTCGGCCCCGTCAGATTCCACTGCAGTCGGGGTAGGCCAGGGGCAGGGGAGGTTATTTATAGAGTGGGATGGGATTAAATTGCAGGGTCTTCACACTAGGAACCTTTGGGCCACTCTGCCTTTTTGAGCCAGGACTAGAGCCAGAAGGACCTGTGGCTGCCTGCTCCTTCCCCTTCTCTCTCCACGGACCCCTTCTCCTGACCAGCCATGGACCCCAGCGCCATCAAGGAGGAGCTGCGCCTGTTCCAGAGCACCCTCCTGCAGGACGGCCTGAAGGAGCTGCTCAATGAGAACAAGTTTGTGGACTGTACGCTGAAGGTGGGCGACCGCTGCTTCCCCTGCCACAGGCTCATCATGGCTGCCTGCAGCCCCTACTTCAGGGAACTCTTCTTCACAGAGGACGGGAAGGAGGTGGAGAACACCAAAGAATTGGTCCTTGATGACGTGAATCCCAACATTCTGGACATGATCATCAGATACCTGTACTCAGCCGAGATTGACCTCACCGACGACAATGTGCAGGACATAATCGCTGTGGCAAACCGCTTCCAGATCCCCTCTGTGTTCACAGCTTGTGTCAACTATCTCCAGAAGAAGATCTCCCTGCCCAACTGCATGGCCATATTTCGGATGGGCCTGGTGCTCAGCTGTCCCAGGCTAGCCATAGCTGCACGTAACTTCATTGCTGACCGCTTTGAATTCCTCCACAAGGACGAGGAGTTCCTCAAGCTCGCACCTCATGAACTCTTTGCAGTCATTGGTGGTGATTCTTTGAACGTGGAGAAGGAGGAGCTGGTGTTTGAAGCTGTTATGTCTTGGGTCCGCCATGATAAGGATAGTCGCGTCAAGATCCTCAAAGATGCCTTCAACTGTGTCCGATTCCGCCTCCTTCCTGAGAAATACTTCACAGAAAAAGTTGAGACAGATGAGATCATCAAGGCTGACCCCGAGCTGCAGAAGACCATCCAGATTATCAAGGATGCCTTCAAAGGGAAGCTTCCAGAGAAGCCCCCGAAGAAGGAGGGGGAGGAGGGCGAAGAAGAGGAGAGCCTGTTCCCTGGTTTCCTGAATGACAACCCCAGGCATGGCATGTACATGCGAGATTTCATTGTGATGATCAATGACACAGCGGCTGTGGCCTATGATGTCAATGAGAATGAGTGCTTCCTGGCGGCCATGTCTGAGCAGGTCCCACGTAACCATGTAAGCGTAGTGACACAAAAGAACCAGGTGTTCATTATCGGAGGATTGTTTGTGGATGAAGAGAACAAGGATGTGCCCCTGCAGTGCTACTTCTATGTGGTAAGATTTCATATGAACTTTCTTTTACATTTACATGTTGGCAGACACGTTTTTTTTTAACTATAAATAGATAGATCTGCATATATTCCACACAAAAATATATTTTCATTTAGATTTTGGGTTAATATCCAATGCAAGATTCAGTCCCTTTGTGCTTTCCATTATAGATTGGCAAACACTTTTATGACACACATTCATGTCAGCAATAACCCCAAAATTAAGTGTTATTTTGACTTAACCTTGAAGTAATTTAGCATTTTTGGCGAGCTTATTTCTCATTTGTCCTTGACTGGGAGCATGATGATAGAAAAATGAGAAGATATTCATATGAATTTTTCAGTGTATAACTGGGACACACTTATCTTGCTGTCTGTGATCAATGCTTGGATTATGTTTCCCTCGCTGCCCATCAGAACGGAGCAACACACACATGTTGAGAGAGGAGTGATAAAAGCTCTGAATAACTCCCTTTTACAGCTAAATCAATATGTGGATACAGTGTGCTGTACATTCCCTCTTTCATAGATAAACATAAATGTTAATGCTCCTGTTTGTTCCTCTGCAGTTGGATCCTCTTTCGTCTGAGTGGCTGGCTCTGCCACCCATGCCCTCCCCGCGATGCCTCTTTAACATCGGAGAGAGTGAGAACCTACTTTTCGCTATTGCTGGCAAAGACCTCCAAACCAATGAGTCGCTGGATACTGTCATGTGCTATGATATTGAGTGAGTTTCTTTTCTTATTTGTTTCTCACCCTACTGTGCAAGATCTGCATAGTTTCAGGTGATAATTAACTGCAGAAAATTAATTGAATTACTTGTTAATATACACATTCACTTTTAAAATAATCTTGCTTTTCTCACTCAATCATGTCATTTCACAATAAATACAGTAATTAATTAATTAATTAATAATTACAGTAAATGAAAAAAAATCAAGTGTGTAAATTCAATTTCTTTTCTTTCTTTTTTTAGTCAAATGAGGTGGAGTGAGACAAAAAAGCTTCCCCTGAAAATCCACGGACATTCTGTAGTCTCCCACAAAGGACTGGTTTACTGCATTGGAGGAAAGACAGATGACAAGTGAGTTAATGAGCGCGGGTGTGAGGGACCCTGCAGCTGTTCTTGGTCCATCACTGTGGCAGGCTGCAACATCATATACAACAATTACAGCCCTGCAGTCCAGCAATATCTTCTAATAATGAGAACATGATCTGTCTGACCGCTTGAATCATTGACAATACAGCACCATAAATAGATCACACTGAATCAACATGAGAGTTAGTAATGTTAGGAAAGCCAGGAAATTGAAAATAGAAAAAAAAAAAAAAGTATAGGACCGGGAGAAAATGAGTGTAACAGATTGTTTTGCCTAATAATAGGTTATCAATGGGTTCAGTGTTTTCAGCTGTTGGGCGAGCACTCTCAAGAGCCCACAGGTGGAGCTTCTTGTGCTGTCGGCAGTTTGAGCTAACTTCACAACAAGCAAATGGAAAGTCTGAGTGTCAGACAGCAGGACTATAGAGTTTATTTTTACATTTTTCTTACTGTTTTGCATTAGTAAATCATATTAAAATAGGTACTTTTAATGCTAGTAACACTAGAAAATCTGAGACGGGGGCAACAAAAGCCTGTAAAAGTTAATTCATTGTGTTTCAGTGAGATGTCTGAGTGTAGAAAGAGCTGCTCAAAAAGGCAGACCAATATTAGCATTAGATGTATGTATAGAGTCTGACCTTTAGACCCCAGTGGGTGGAACTGCATTATTCTTTATGCTGTTCTGAAATCACTGCATGACTAAGGGACAAAGAGTCACTCATACATCAAACTTGAAAATTTCCAAGTGTGTTATTAAATTTTAACATTTTACAAGTTTGTCATTTTGTTTTTCATAAAGCAAAGCCCTCAACAAGATGTTTGTGTACAACCACAAGCAGTCCGAGTGGAGGGAGCTGGCCGCCATGAAGACCCCTCGGTCCATGTTTGGAGCAGTCATCCACAATGGCAGTATAATTGTGGCAGGTGGAGTGAATGAGGATGGTCTCACTGGTACCTGTGAAGCCTACAACTTTGCTTCAAACAAGTATGTCTTATTTACCCGCTGTGTTAAGGTCAAAGCAGGTGCATGCAGCAGGTATTTCAGATGTCCACTTTGTCTTTGGTTGACCTTCTGCTGGTGCTTTGTCTCTTCAGGTGGGAGCCGTTCACAGAGTTTCCCCAGGAGAGGAGCTCTGTCAACCTGGTGAGCACTGGCGGGCTGCTGTACGCTGTGGGCGGCTTTGCAATGGTGGAGATGGAGAACAAAGAGGTGGCTCCCACGGAGGTCACAGACGTCTGGCAGTAAGTCTTTTAAACCTATAGGCCTCCAGGGGTTCTCTGCACATTAAAACTGCATGGCTTTGGTAGGCTATTCGTTTTCATTAGTGACCGCCTGTGTTCTGTTTTAGGTACGAGGAAGATAAGAAGCAGTGGAGTGGCATGCTGAGGGAGATGCGTTATGCTGCTGGCTCCTCTTGTGCCTCTGTGCGACTCAACTCTGCCAGAATGCCAAAACTGTAGTTTTTTTCCCCCTTTTTGGAAACCTCAAACATCTTTTATCCTCATCCTCTGAACTCTGGTTTCTGTGTCATCAGTCAATCGTTGACATTTCTATCTCTTCAAAGAACATACCATCTCTCACAGCAACAAAAACATTTAGATGTATCTGTAAAGCTGTTTACATCATTTCTAGCTCTTTTGTAAAATAAACATTTGTAAACCTAAGCTGTTTAATCTCTTGTGTGATCTACAAGTAATGACTACAAGGCACCAGTCAATAATGTTTTACAGTCATGCTGCAGATAGAATGGGACAGAGTTGTATGTGGTATGTAAGCACTTAACAGTAAGGTTAACAAGGAAATGAAACTAATAGTCACTTTAAGTCAACATTACAGGTCAACACACTATACAGCCCTGCTCTTGTTGATGCTGGCTGAGTGAGAGATTATCCACAGCACCGCATATTAATCTTTTTATTTTATTTTGTTTTATTGTATTTTACATTGCATCATATTATATTTATATAAGTGATAAAAACAAAACTTTACATTTTACGGCCCACGTGACTGCACGTCACGCTCGGGCTGGACTCGTGAACTCAAAGCAGCAGCTGAAACTTCTTGGCCGTGGGGAAATCATGCGGTAAATGAGTAATAGGCCTATTTGATAGGTAAATGTAGCTTTATGCATGAATGAGTTTGTAATAGGTTTACACAGTAAGTTGTAAAGACTTCTGGCGCTAGCGGCAAACAAACAAGCAGTGCTATAAAATGCTAATGCTAATGATGCTAATAACAGGTAGATAAAGTTCTGTTTTATGTTTCAGTGTTGCCTAACTACCCAGACAAAACATAAAATACACATATTCTGGTATTTACAGACAAGAAATAGTGATACTGAAGCAAATGTTGTTCATTAAATACATTTTAGATGGACACTTCTCATAGCACAGCAGTTTCCCATTAATACAAAAGACTATGATGTGCCCCCCCATAATCTAAAATAAACTGGACTAGACATTGGGATGACATAATTATTAGATATCGTTGCTCATTTCATCAATATAAACATTAATACAAATCGAATAAGACGAAATTATTCAAATGAAAATGATTTGTGCCAACACAGTCTTACCAAAATCACTGGTACAACATAGTAAGCGATTCCATAACTACATATTTAGTTTATATTTGACATCAACATCTCTTTCAATTAGGCCTAACTGAATTTTACATGTACTTATTTTTTCTTTTGTCCTTTTAGACCTGCCTGGAATATGGACTCCTGTGGCCAGGTAAGACATTTGCTTTTTTAAAATCGTAACATGTTTGGAAATTTAAATAGGCCCAGTGTTTCCCATTAATACAGGAGACCACGGTGGCCTCCCATATAGGCTAAAAACAACCTAGACTAAACTTACATAACTAATTTGACCTTGTTGCTCATTGTATTATCATACACTTATAAAATAAACTACAATGATCATAAATAACAGCTTTAAGGTTACATTTATTTATTTATTATACTTTTTTTAAGCATACTTTTGGATTTTGCATTAAAGGAGCAGGATACATTGAAGTATAATTCAAATTGCGTCCGCTGTCACTGACTCAAATACCAGTTCCTCCATTTAAGTGGCCCTTGAGCTTCTACTGGGAAATATTAAGCACACATGATGACTTAAGGTTAAAAAACATGCATGTATTTTTCTGGAGCTTCCCTGTGGGTGGGAAAGACTGGAAGTGCAAAGAGGTGGACCCATATAAGACTGAACCAGGAAACTGGGATGGCACTCTCAAAGCTTGAACTGATAAGGGCACATCAGCCAAACGTGAGTACAATTTACATTTGTATTCTTTTTTTTCTATATTTCCTTTTTAAAATATATAGACAGGATGTAATATTTTATGTAAGAATCACTTTTTTTAAAGGGCCTATATTACCCTATTTTTTTTAATCTATGTTATAATGTTGTTTCCTCATCTAAAACACACCAGAAGTTTTGTTTAATTTACACACGTTTAACACACACTTTGCATATTTAGGCTGACTTCTTTTCTCAAACAGATGTCATGTAGTAATAAAGAAAGTGCTCCACTGTGTTTTTAAACTCCATACATGCAATCATTTGGATGATTTCAGCCTTGGAATTGCCAATCTCCACTGAACTTAAGTTTACCTTTCGCTGCTAGCTGTTATCTTGGAGATGTAGACAGACAATAAGACAGATAGTAAAGGGTTACTTAAACTTGTGAATGAAACAAAACACAACTCCAGGTATGTTTTTGATGAGATAACATTAAAACATGGCTTAAAGCTCACAAGAATCATTTAGTGTGATATAGGACCTTTAAATAAATACAACTAGAAATCAAAGGTGCAAATGATTCCCTGTACATCTCTTTTTAACAGTAATGAGAGTAGATTGAACAGGCAGCGTTATAGAAAGCTGCCATCAAGCCAGAATGCTGTAGGCGCTGTCATATCCTGAGAGGCGTTCACAGTCCTCATCTATGACAAGGAAAACACACTATTATTTGTTTTGTTCCCCCTGAGTTTGTGTGATTGTTTGTTTCTTGCCAACCCCGTGCCCCGTTATTTTCCTCTCCTTTCCGTTGATCCCTCCTTCCTTCACCAGTAATTGCCTCTGACAGTGATATCACACCTGGGGAAAAAGGAATAATGATTCGCTTCTATTGCTACTACTGCTTACAATGTTTTCTATATGTTTTTTATATTCTGTTTGATTGATGTTAAACAGTAAAACATAGAGGAATAGAAATGTGTTTACAAATGAAATGATTCGTATATTACTCATATGAAAAGCATTAATGCCCATAATAATTATTGTAAAACTGTATTAAGCAGGAGATCTAATTTCTTAATGTGTTGTAACTTTTCTTACAGCTTTAACGTGGCCATGGCAAATGGAAGTGAGCTCTGCACAGATGTGGATGATTTGATGAAGCATTATTTCCTGCCTGTTGGATATTCCCTGGTCTTCATCGGGGGACTGGTGGGGAACACGGCTGCATTAGTCGTGTATATACTGAAGTTTCGCCCATGGAAGTGCAGCAGCATCATTATGGTCAACCTATCTGTCACAGACCTGTTGTTTGCCTTGAGCATGCCCTATCTGGTCTATTACTACGCCAACGGGAACCGGTGGGCACTTGGTGACTTCATGTGCCGTTTCTCACGCTTTATTTTTCACTTTAACCTGTATGGGGGCATCATGTCTCTCACGTGTATCGCTGTGTTCCGGTACTTGGTGGTGATGCGCCCCATGTGGATGCCTTGGCTGCAGCAGAAGCGCTGGGGCCTCCTGGGTTGTACTGTTGTGTGGTTCATAACTGCAGCGGAGCTCACTCCAATACTCACTTTGATTGATATGAAAGAAGAAGACAATCAGACGTACTGTCTGGACTTTGCCAGCACCACTGATGTGGATTCCATTCGCCTGTACAGTCTGCTCCTCACAGTTTTTGGATATGTGCTTCCTCTACTCGTCGTCAGCTTGTGTTACATTGGGATTGTTGTGCGGCTGCGTAATGGGCTTCAACCCAACAGCTCCTCTCGTATACGGTCTCGGCGAGTCCTCATCCTCCTCCTGGTGGTGTTTGTGCTGTGTTTTCTGCCCTATCACATCCTGCGTACAGTGCGCATTGAAACACGCAGCATGCCACACCTTTCATGTACAGTGAGAAACACAGTGCATGCAGCCTACATCATCTCCAGACCTGTGGCTGCATTCAACACCTTCTTCAACCTGGCTCTGTTCACTCTATCAGGAGAAGCATTCAAAAAGGCCTTCATGAGTGTCTTCTCCTGCCCATGCTGGCTGAGAAAGAGCATCTCTATGGTGAACCTGACTTTCATCAGCCCAGTCGGTCCAGCACTGACGGAGCTGAGGAGTAACAGCTCAACACTTGCCAACAGACAGGACGTGTGGTGTAACTTGTGATTGAACTGTGCCCTTAATAAGAGAATTCAATGTAATTAAACAATTTGTATACCATATAACTAGCACTGAAGTGTGTAATGTTTGAATTGAGTGCCACTTAAATATATTTTTACATTACTATATAAACATACATTCCTGGCAGTACATTTGTGTATTTTTGTATTCATTATTTGGCTTCTTTTTGTATAGTTAGTCAGTAAGTAGTAAATAAACACATTGAAAAAAAAAGTATGTTTATTGTTTTCACTCAGTGTATCTGTGAATTCAGTATTTATAGATCAATATTTTGGCATCTGTGAAAATAAAAGGAATTTAGAATAAAAATAATATAAAGTGTAACTACTAAGTATTAATCAGGATAGTTTGCTGCTTTTGTCTTCCCAGACACTGATGTGATTTAGCGACCCAACACCTCCAGCAGCTACTGATCTGTGAAAGACTGGAAGGTTGTATCTGAACACTTAGCCCTCAGAGTACATGTTTTCACCTTGTTATAAGTTAACAAGGCAGCAGCTCAGTCCTCATTCTCAAAGTCAGCACCCTACTTTTTTGTGCTCAGGCTCTAGAACGACAAGGCCTTTGAAATATACATGCACAACAAACACACTTCAAGAATTTCTTAATACAAGAAAGAATACATCTCTCCCAAAATCTCTCCCCTTCAGGTAAGTAAGGCTTCACCCGTGATAAATATATTTTCTATGGATGCTGTGTCATCTACAATATTTTACTAATGTATTCCAGACCATTTTGCATATTCATTATGTGCCTGTAGCATAAAAAAAAATGCAAATGTTATAATGTACCATAAAATGCAAATGACAACCTATGCGAAAGGCTCACTGTTGACCAGTGGCAATAATTTTATTGTCTGGCTCCACGCTGAGTAGAAGAGAAGATAGAAGATGATTATGGCAAGCTGTTTTTAACATTTAAATGCTAAGCAGGATATGTATTGCAGATATCTCTAACTCATTTTTACCTAGTGAAAAAGAAAATTTCAGATATCTGCAATAACTTTCTTCCTATGCGTAATTGTCATTTTAGATATCCATAACTACATTCTCCCCAGGGCAAATTACGTCACCTTTGCTATTTATTTGTATGGGTTTCATACTTAAAGATTTCCACAATTTAGTTGTGGATATCCACAGTGTAAGTTACAGATTTCTGCAACTGAATTCTGTTTTGAGATATTTGAGATAACTGTAATTCTGGTTTGAGATATTTACAATTTGATTCTGACTAATCATAACTCAAGTTCAAGATATCTTTAATTCAGCTCAATTGAAGATATCCACATGCTCCTTTTCAGATATCTTAAATTAAGTTTTGACTAAGCGAAATGATGTTGTAGATATCTCAAACTGGAGTTTTGGATAGTCATAATTTAGTTGTAGATATCGCTTATCAAATTTTAGATATCTTCTAATTCGAATTTTGATTTGCGATATCTGAAATTGGAGATATCCATACATTTCACTGTGCCTCAAAATATAATTACAGATATCTTGAATTGGGGTTTTGACTAGGCGAAATGATGTTGCAGATATCTGTATGCAAATGATCCCACTTCAGACAGGAGCAGAGCATTTCCCTATGGCACCTGTAGTCTGTTAATGGAAAGTTAATTTATCAGTAAGATAACCAAAATGCATCTTAGGGTCTTTTTGTTAATGCACACAAAATTAGATTAATGACAAAAACAAGTTTTAACACAAATGGGTGTTTAGCTTTAGGGACAAATGGCTTTTTGGACAGCTTTTTGGACAGCCATTTGTCCCTAAAGTCCCTAAAGGACTTTCGGGACAAATGGCTTTTTGCACTGCTAATAACTAGAGACAACATGGCACTTTCTGTGTTACAAGGTCATAATGCCTTTAGAGATATTTTTAACTTTTAAACTGTCTAGTTAAAATTAAATTGCGTATATCTACAATTGTCATTTATGATGTATGATAGGTTGAATGTCATTTTCAATGATGTAATTGGAGATATCTGTAATTCTGTTTTGCCTAGTCAAACTTGCAAATATCTCTGTTGTTTCATCTAAGTCAAAATTACGTAAGGCATTGTTGATAACTATAGTGTTAATTCCAGATAGTCAACATTTTAGATTTTAGCATTTAAATGTTAAAAGTAAAAAAAGAACCGTTTTCTTCCTTTCGTTCCTGGATCTCCTTTGCTTATTTTCCTTTTTGCATATCAAAAAATTAATATGAGCCAAATGATTCTCTTCCACGCATCGTCAAGACTTGTTGTCTGTGGAAACGCATGGAAACAAATTGTTTTGCCGGTGTGGTGCAAATGGAACGCCAGTGGAGCTGAGTGCTGTACGTTTGTCAGATTAGAGAGGGGAAAAAGCATTCAGAGTTGCTGGCTTTCTTTTTTTCTCTGCTGTGCTAGAGTCATGGTCAATTGAACTTTAAATGATCAATTTGGAAGCGAAGAGCCTGTGATCAATGGCCTAATGGTGGAAATACCAATGTTCTCTGTCTGTGATGTAAGAGCGCTGAGACCAGCTCTGACAGCCTGTCTTTCATTCCTCCTTTTTGCATCTTGAGCGACTGAGTGTATGGTGCATGGAGAAGAAGTTGGCACAGTGCACAAAGATTTCACATTTTTATGGTGAGAACATGCTGTGAAAGGCAAAACACGTGCATGTACACATGCAGACCAGAGAGTCCATCAGGAACACCTTTACATCACTGAATGCTGCTTATTTTTATTGAACACATTACTTGCAAGACATTGCCTTGTTAGTGATTTTTGCAGCTAAATCAGTTCAGAATAAAAACACTGCAGACCATTGCCAAGTTTGTGCTTTGATATTTGTATGAAGCCAAACACCACAGAGTAGCTACGATACTTTACTGATCAACACAGCGCTATATCACATACAGAGCACTCCCCCTTACACTCAAACCAGCTCCTTCAGAAAGCACAATACCTGCACATAAAAGTCTGCTCAAGTGAAGCTTTGGAACATTGTCCCTGCTTGGAAAACATTCAGAGCTAATGCATAAATTAACCAGTGCTTTGTTTAAATAGAGCGTTACGAAAAACATAAATACAAAATGTTGCCATGACAAATACATCCATCATAAATATTAAGACACTATTGGGTAGTCCAATAAGCGCAACAAGGTTTGTAGGGTAGCAGGTTTTGGAGCACAACAGAAATGGAGGGCAAACGTAGCAGAGAATAGCTTATGTTCCAGTCATATTCAGTAGGTCCTGTTACCATCGAACCACTTGACTACTGTAATCCTCTGTGGTGGCTACCACCTCGAGAGCATTCACCACCTCGTTCTGGTCCTCCTCCTCTGCTCCCAGTCTGAGCAACTGAGCCCAGTATGTCCTGTGCAGCCGCTGTCTGTGCTGCCTCTGCTGACGTCTGCGCAGACGCTCCTCCTGGTGCTGTTGCTGCCGCTGGTACTGGTATCGGCGCAGGAACAGCTCCTTGGCGTACTCATACAGCTCTACGTCCAGAGCGTTGAGGCCCTCGATGCGCCAGCGCACCTTTTCGCTGATGCCTATGCTGGCAGCTCGAGTGCTGTTGATCTGTGTAAAGGCGCGGATAAAGCGCAGGCCAAACGTCCTCTCAAACAAATACTGCGTCTTGCGCTGAAACTCTGTCAGGCCGTAGAAGGCCATGTTGCGCAGATTGGCCTTGGCGCTGGCCAGCAGCACATGGCCCCTCTCCAACTCACTCATGGATGACATGTTGTAGCAGCCCACCAGGCTGAGGTCTGCCAGCATGCGCACCTGTCTGTTGTTGGCCAGGTTTGAGGGGCAGTTCATAAAGTCTGTCAGGGGCACGCCGGTCCAGTCGTCGCCACTGTAACAGGCGGGCAGTTCGTCCTGAGTGGCTGGACGCCCATCGCACATATGCAGGGCTGTTTTCCATGTGGCTCCACGCTGGACATGCTTCCACTCACTCAGGTACCGGGACACAGGGTCTCGAAGCATCGTGATGTAGTAGAAGTTTCTGCATCAAAACAAGACAAGACACATGTCACAACATTGCTTTATACTTTCACATGTTTCTAATAGTAGAATAACAACACTAAATGAAACTGTGTAATTGTACTGAAGTGTAGTGTGTGGATAAGCTGCATTTGTGTTCAGACTGTGAGCTGCAGAAGAATGGGGAAGTAGTCCCTAGAGTGAGGTGCAGTTACTGCAGTGAGGTTTATGTCCCAGTAATGTCACACTGCTGCTCCTGCTGCAGCATTACACATAGTTAGGCTTTCAAGTGGTACGACATGAACAATGATCCGGTGTCTAATAATCAAACCTGATACTTTACGGCTCATGAACTTGATACATTTTGTGTTTAGAATCATCATGGATATAACATTTAATAAAATAATAATACTTATTGCTTATTGTATATATAAATTGTATTATGTGATGAGTTTTCCATTGCTAGCACTTTTTATTCTATTCAGGACCACTCAGATGTGCCCTAAACAATGTTTGAGAAAATTACTGTTGCCCAGCTATGTCTAACCCTTTCAGCAACTACAGCTCCTTATCTTTTGAGTTCAGCAATGACCACCCTCACAGCGAGGTGGCTGAAGGAGGCAGTGCTGGGAGAAATTCACACATTTAGTTGGTTTTTAAAAAGAAGGTAGCACATATAAAAGGAAAGGAAAATGTTTGTGTGGTGTGCTGGATCGCAGTGAACCTCCTGTGTCACATGGAAAGCAAACCAAATCTAAAGACGAGTCAAAAGCCACAGGGTTCATGCTTCATTCAACAGACACAGTCCACCTGTAAGCTTTCAGCTAAATTAAGACTTCGATTCAAGGCTGCTTTGACACATCAGTGCAGCTGTGGAAAAACACATTCTTATTGGCATAAATATTTATTTTGATTGATTAATAACTAGGTATTTGTGTTGCTAAATGGATGATAGAATAGAAAATAAATAAAGATATGGCCTGTTTAAATTTGTATAATTTGAGATAATTCTTTGCAATGCAGTGAGCTGTTTAGAGCTGAGGCTTTTACAAAGAGACCATTCAACCACTTAACTGCTAAATTTGATTAAATAGAGAGAAGCTGTCTCAGTGTGCACAGAGCGTGCAGCCAAACAGCCCTAAAAGGTCCACAATTCAGCAATTATTGGCGGCCGGCAGATATCAATCAGCTGTGATATATATTTAAGTGAGTGCCATGATGATATCATGGCAGAGAACACCCGCAGACAGCACACCACCCAGGGATAATGGCCATCCACAGAGGAATCTAAGTGAATTAGCCTGCCATCTTCGGCGGGTTGAACGGACAGCTCGAGATGGATGGATGAGCAGGGCCGTCTCACAAAGCTGCCTTTGTTGTAGTTGTTGTAGAATGGCTCAGTCTTTCCTTCTCCTGTGCCTATCATCTATCTGTACAGCTAACCGTGAGACAGAGGATCAATAGATGTCCATGCAGCCCGCCTCTTTGCGTCTGCGTTTTCTTCGTGACCTATTGACAAAGAGCAGCAAATGTCAAAGCTCTCTTCTTACCCGTGTCAGCGACAGAAACAGGGTCAGATTATGAAAGGAAGCAATGATTACCAGTTGGTAAGATAAGGCTATTTGCCATAACGTCTGTAAAACATATAAAAAAAACGTTCAACTAGTAAGCGAGATATCTTACTCCGGCTCAAGTCTTTCTGATGGGATTAGTGAAGAAAATGTGTGAATTTACACTTGACATAAAATTATGTCTTTAAAACAAAAATGCATTTCTGGAATTTGTTTGGTATCCAGTTTTTTGCCTAAAAATATGTTGATTGCACGAAATGTATGTGACTGACAGAAAACGACTTGTCTTTAGGTGATGGATGTGGATTTCTGACGGTTTTCTAAACCAAATAACTTTTTGCCACATCGATCTTTCTCCAACATCTGTGATCTAGTGCATTTTCTCCCATGTTGCTGCTATAATTCCATTGCATGTGCTAAATGGCCTTTTAAGTCACTCTGGAGAACATGGGAACAGTTTCAGGGTTTTCACTGAAACCTGATTGATTGTGCAAAAACCTTCTGTTGTCAGAGCGATTCTTCTTCTGCACTGTCAAATAAAAGCACAATCAGCCCGGGCTCTGCGTGTGACCGTGCGTGGCCGTGTGCTGCTCTGGAGAGAAAGTAAAATCAGCTTGTTGCGTTTTGCAGGCGATCAATGGCGACGCCTCGTTCATGCCCTTCTGCTGCCTGTCACCTTTCTCCACACAGCAACCTGCAAACACTATCGACCAGCTCAGCCTCTGATTGTCTCTCTCTCACTCTCTAAATCACCATCAAAAAGCTACAGAGGAAACTCACAGCCCAAGATCAATATCTGCCTTGTTAATTCACTCACTCCCATCAAGGACACCATCAGACTCATGATAAAAGCCTTGATGGAAACTATTTATGCTACTGAAGGAGCAGCCCATACAAAAACCCGGCCGATCGACAACAATCTCATTTGATTCATTTTCAAAAAATGAAAATATATCATGTTGCCTTTAGTTCTGTTGTTGGTAAAAATTGTTTCACACTGCTTCATTGGGTACTGTCAAACAGGTATCACTTATAAAGGCATTTGGATGAGTGAACATGAGAGAAGAAGTAGCTTTGAAAACAAGCACAGGACCGCACATCGATTTCACACTAAAGTCGGGGTGTTGATAACTTGCAGAGTCAGAGCAAATCCATTTTAAGGGTGTTTTTGTGGACACTTGGGGACCCTCACCCAGCAGCCCTCGGGATTAGTCACCTCCACTTTCATGGTCGCCTCCCAGGTCCCTCTGAGACCAACCTTTGACTATGATAATAGTGCATCTGAACTTTTTCTACATTTTATGGCATAAAAAAGTGTTACATGTTTTTTTTATGTTTTATAAAGCTTGGCTGTAAAATGTGACCTATTTTTGCTGATTAAGTGAAATAAAAGAAATGACACTGACCCTGATGAACCTATAAAAGTGTATAGCCTGAACTCACACAAAGGGAGGCCCTGAATGCATGGTGTCACCTTTAGTCCTAATGGCACTCACTAGGGCTGCATGGACTTGTAGAGTGGATTTTTTAAAAGAGAACATGAAGCTCTTGGACCAGGAAAGGTTTATAGATTACAGTGCATTAAGCAAAGCAGATAAAATCTGAAGAAGTTCAATTTTCAGTTTAGTCAACCTGACTGGTGGTGGATGGATCGGTGTAGAGAAGCTGGACTAACCAATAAAATCATTGGAAGCACGACCAAAGAACACCAATCTCCAAAAGCAAATGAGAGTGACTATTAGAGCTCTGAAAGAAGATCAGCTGAAAAGCAGTGGCAGCAGCAGCAAAGTGCAGAAGAAAAAGTCTCATTACATCAGTCTCCAGACCAAGAGGTCAAGTGGGAGCCATTTCCACTCAACTGTTCCTCTCTCACACACTAATTTAATTTTTGTGTGCCAATTACAGGCTTCCCAGCACACATACTAAACAGAGCTACAGACACCCGCGTTTAGCTAAAAATATTCCATTAATAGTGTCTTGCCTGTCCAAAATTCAATGTAACCCAGTTGGTGGGGCTGCTGGCCGCTAACAGTATTTGATAAATCACTGTGAAGTGCAGATTGAGAGGAAGGGAGTGAGAAGTGATGAGCAAGGAGCCTGGTGCTGCACTGTGATGTGATCTTCACTGGTCTCACATATGAGATGCTATTTTTGGGCAATAAAGGAAAAGCCCCGGGGAAGTTGAAGCGGAGACCAGAGAACCTGGAAAGGCTTCCAGAAAGATGGGGCCATACAGGCCATATGTGAGGCGAGCTGGGAGTTTGTGGAAGTCTAAACGAAACCATAAATACAAAAAAGATTAGGCACACATCTTGTGGATTCAATACCGTGTAGTGTGCGCCTCTCTGCTGATAAATCTTCGACAAAATCATCCATCTGCTTGTTCACATTTGGATGCGATTCGTGTTGCTCCATTCAGCACAGTTCCAGACTCCATTTGGTTTGTTAAACACGCTGTTTAGCTGATCCACACACACACCAACCTGCTATGTGCAGCTTTAGTAGCTTTAGCGTCTTAGCTTTAACCTTTGCTTGACATCATAATCTTTGCAGCTTTGTGAGGTGTCAGACACTCTTCGAGGTCCATGTAGATATGGATGAATAAATGGAAGACTGCACTAAGCAAAAGGTCACTTCTACCAACACAACTATAGCACAGGAATCTCTGAGCTGTTGCAAACAAAATCAATTATTGATTATAACCTTTTTGATTTTTAGCTATTTTTTTCATTTAAGATAAGTATAAAGTACAGATTGTACTTCGAAAGAGAGAGAGAAAGAGAGAAGCTCACAAATGTTTTGTATATTGGACTAAAATAGTGAATCAAATGCTGTTGTAATTTAAATCCCAACTTCTGTATTAATCCCCTACTTCTTCCTCCCTAATAAAACCTGTCTTCGACTGCCCTTAATCCTCATATGGAGTGGGGAGATTAACAAGATCCTCTGCATATCTCATTTCTCACAAGAATCTAAGAAACTAAAACACTATCATCAAGGAACAGGGTAGATATATTTCTCAGCCACAAGCTTTTAATGACATTCCATCTTCAGACAAGGTTTATTCAAGTAATTTGATCATTGTCATAAACGAGGTTTTTGAATAATATGATGATGTGACTTTTCACAATAAACAAACAAAACAATCCGTGCTGACAAGAAAGAGTTCACAATCATTGTCAGTTCATTATCACTTCTACAACAACATTTATTGCACTTTATGACTTTACTTTAGAAGTGATAAATACATATATTCTATAGAGATATTGATATAGAATATATAATATAAAATAAAATATATGTTCCCTATTTGTGAGAATGATTAATTTAAATTGTTTGCTTTTTGTGCTACAATTGCTGTCCTGGTTGAAATAGTCTGTTACTGAACTATTTACCAATCTATCCACTAACAGATCTAAAACTGAATAAAAGGGCCAAAATTACACTATTTTCTGATCTATGTTATAATGTTGTTTCCTCATAAAAAAAAAAAAGAAATATTCACACAAACCATGCTTATTTCTTCTCTCAAACACTCCACCTTGTGAGGTCATGTGTTAAAACAATGCCCTACTGTGGTCTTTAATGTCTGTACACCATCACCATAATAATTTGGATGATTTCAACCCTGGAATTGCCCATCTCTACTGAACGAAAGGTAAACGGTAGCTATTATCTTGAAAACTACAGCTTCATGACATCATAAGGTGAAAGAGAGCATGTTGAGCTTTGGAGATGAAGACAAACTAATAATGCAAGATTGCTCAAATGTGTGAATGAAAAAAGGCACAACTCCAGGTATGGCTTTGAGGAGGCAACAACATTCTAATATGTCTTAAAGCTTAGAGGAGTCAAGTTTGTGTAATATAGGACCTTTAATATATCAGAAAACAGGGCCCTTTTTATGTAAATAAGTACTGTCTTGTTAACGTTAATAAGGTCACATACATGAGACCTGCTGACAGTTGCATAAATACACACATGGACAGGTACGTAATAATTTAATTTCTGCCAAATGCTTCCATATGTTGTGCCATTAGCGTTGCATGTTTTTCGTCAGCATTCAGAATATACATCTGTGAGGTCATCATCCGGCCTCCTCATTCAAACGACAGATATAATTTTAGTGTGTATATCTCAACGTCGGGCTCTAGTGCCATTCTCCCTTGAGGGCCAGTGCTTTCACCCTTTTAGCCAAAAATAAAAATGTAGTGTCAGGCACTGCATTTCCACCTACAAGAAGTGACGAATAGGACTTGAGTGAAATGCAAACTGTCTTCTAAATCAGCAGCAGATTCTAACTCCCTTTTCACATCTTTTTGCAATCACATTTTACAGATCGGTGGCCATGTTTTGATTTGTTAGCTATGCGGGGTCACATTTTTACAACGGCAGTCACATCATTTGACAAACGTTCTTGTCGTATTCAGTTCACTACAACAATGCGCATTACTCAGCAGCTTGGTGTACCTCGATGTGAGAGTTAAGGCAAAGAAAGATAACAGAATAGCTGTACAAGCGTTAGTATAGCTAATAATGCAAGGACTTAATACACAGCAGTAGTCTATTGAATTATAACTCACAACACTCTTTGCAGGTTAAGGCCACTTTTTGTGAATAAACATACACACTTTTTACATTTTGTAACCCCTATGAACTAACGTCAAGGACCATGTTGTCCACCCTCCTGTGGGCTCACCACCTGCAGAGGGGTTCATAGGGGGGTCAGGTGCTATGAGTATTGGGCAGCACGCTGCCCCCGCGACCCAGCCGGATTAAGCGGGAGAAGATGGATGGATGGATGGATGGACTTTTTACATTTTGTTCTTTATCCTCATTATAACCTACCCTTCACAAATCATTTCTATCTTAGCGCTAGTGCCATGACTTGCAAATTACTATCTTTCTATGCTGAATGTCCGTCCTGACATTACCCTCTACATCTGTCCATGTACTCATATAATACAGTAGATGCCAGACACCTCTTCTGTGGCTGATGAATCAGTCCATTTTAAATCTTGCTTGGTGAGGTTATGGTGTCCTCAACCTATTCAACATTTGGGGCGTGCAAAAATATAGAAGTATCGATATATCGTGGTACTATATTTGGTGATACAGTATTGTTATTGATATTGTATCGATATATTGCTAAGAGTATTTTTTGGTACTTTTTAGCAATTTTTTTGTGACCGTATTACAATTGTGTTGCTTATTTAGAGGAAGGAAACTTGTTCATGCAATACACTTGACATATTCACTGTTTTGGTGATTAAAATAGATGTATTTCATATTAACTTTGCACAGGTAGTGGTTTAACAAAGAAATATTGTTGCTAAAAATGTATTTGGTTCTTAAAAAACAGCAATATACCAGTATCATGTGCAATATATCAATTGCTAATGTTATTGTATCATGAGCCATATATTATATCGGATCGTGAGGAACCCTGTGATTCCCAGCCCTATTCAACATGTTAAACAGTCAGTGTATAGTTTTTTCATCTTATTGTCAATCCTGCACCTTGTTAGACCTCTGCTCTAGCATGCATTAGCATATTCAGGAAGCAAAAGTGCCATTATGATCATCTGAAGCAGAGTCCCGTTGCCAAATTAATAGCTTAAACCTGTGAGAAGCCTAAATGTGGCCAGAATGAAGTGGGCTAATTAGACCCGCCTGGTGTTGGTAGTGGCCGACCTGCATTCTTGGCTCTAATCTGAAATAATGAGGTCAGTAATAAGGTTACACTCTCTGACTGCTCAGTGTGGGGCAGCTGCCGAGGACGACTAGGGCAACTCTGCAATTGAAACGGTTTTGACGTCTGGGCTTATAGCAATTTTGTGACCTGCTGTGATGTGAATGCTCTGGCTACATGCTGGGAGCAAAGATCTGCTGGACACTGTGGCCTTCATGGTCCTTTATAAAACTACTCGAAACAGACTATATTACATCGTCATTTTTGTATGTCGGGAGGAAATTGCCAGGTAGACTGAGGGCAAATGAGTAATGCAATAAATGTTAGATCAGAGGTTCAAAACAATTAATTTCCTTGAAATTGCAGTGATCAAATGGTGCCACAGGTTTGCTTCTAAATAAGAGCTAAATTCAGCTGCGTTTTGACAAAGATGTGTTAAAGCTGTGCCACTAATGTCTCTTATCAAAACTGAAACTGGTTGCTATGCCAACTCCTCGTCTGACCAAGGAGCTAATTAGTGATGTTTCTTCCATTTCCTGAGCATATTTTCGAGACTTTAAAGTTTTACAAATGGTGATCTGCATTCAATTGTTCAATTCAGCCTGCCCCGTCTCCTGGGACCGACGCAATAGGAGACAATGTTTTGGTAGCACTCGAGTCCACTCTTTTCCCTTATGGCCTTGGGAGGATGATTGATGTGATGCTGTCGGCTGCTTCTTCACTACTCCAATCGAAATATTGAGAACTGTTTACTGCAACCAAAAAGATTATGTTTTCTGATGTGCTGAATCTGTTTGTTTTGTTGTTGTTGTTGCTGCTGCAATTAAGAGCCTACACAAAATTTAATTATTGTGAGCTTTAAAGTCATATTAGTCATGTTGTTACATTCATGTTTGAGTAATCCTTATTATTAGTTTGTCTACATCTCCAAAGCTCAAAATGCTCTGTTCCACCTTGTGATGTCATAAAGCAGTAGTTTTCAAGTTAACAGCTCCTTTTACCTTTTGCTCAGATTGGCAATGCCGGAGCCATGGCCACAGTGGACAAGGTGGAACAGTGTTTTACATTTTGAGAGAAGAACTCAGCCTAAGTAGGCTGTGTATGAATGAATTTATTGTGTCGTGCAAGGTTATTTTAATGGCTAAAGAGCATTTCTGGTTAGAGTAGTTATCTTTGAACTAGAAGAGCTCTAGTATGGTTTGTGCTCACTGTGATCTGACAATTGTCAGTTATTCACTACATTGCATGGTTTAGAAGTTGATGGACACTGTTACATTTTAATCACTTGTTAATGGTGCACTCTGTCATTTTTCTGGAGTAGAGCCTACTTCCTCCTTGTCTCCAGGCACAGGGTTATTATTATTTTCTAGATGGTTCACCTAGTATGGCATTTAACTTATCAGTCTTAATTTTCAATTACCATTAATCTTTTTACCTTGAAAAACATGCATTCTTACTGTAAGCGGGGTCACCAGTCCACAGATGTGACCTGTAACTTGGCCTGGTGGATTCCCTGCATTTTTACCCAAAATACTGTTTCCTTTTTGTTAATGAAGGATACACATTTATTATGTCAGTTGGTTGGTTAATATATTTGATTAATCATTGGCTTAACACCATTGCACACACTCTTTTTTCTGACGTATTTCTTTAATTTTCTGAGGCCCTGAGGTTTTCAGCTCTCAAAATTACAACATGACGACTAATTGTTTTAAGTGATTCTGCCCACAGTCATTTAAACAAACAAATTCATGACAAGCACTGAATATCCTTAGTCATGATTAATTTTTAAACTTCTAACCTGAAAAGAGAAGTTACGTTTGGTCAGATATTGCATCAGTGACCGTGTTCACCGTGTTCTCCCTGCTAATACATCATTAGGCCTTTTTCAGAATCAGAAATGACTTTACATTGATCTCCAAGGGGAAACTCTTCTTGTTATTTACAAGCTACTTTATTCACTAGAACCAAGCCCCAATACTAAAGAGTTATTTCTATTCAAAAACAGTGACATTCTTGTTGTTAACATTTAGTGTACTGGTAAAAGAGGTGATGGGAAAGGTGAACTGAAGGTGACTAGGAGGTGTTTAAAGGAGCCAGATGGAGCTTCTGTGTAGCAATGGGAGCAGCGGGCACCAAGCATGACACTTCCTCTGATCATAAAGTCTGTTAATGAGGTGAGGCTGTCTGCTGTACCTTAACATCATGACCTTGATTCAAACAATGACAATGTAAAACGTGAACGAATATATAGTCACGCCTCCCACTCATTTACACACCCAGAGTCCTAGATATGAAGTTTGAATATGTTGGAAAGCCATTCAGACAGAGCTCAGTGGATGTCTGCTTTAAGACAGATGAGACACTTGTAAAGTACTCCACAGCCTGCCGCGTGTAGCCTCTGGGTGTGAGTGGGCGTCTTCCGCTCCTGTGATGTTTGATCCTTGCTCCCATTGCTATAAGTGACTTGTATAAGACAGGAGTCATCCTTCTATATCCATGCACTTTTGTGAGATGGACTGGCTTTTGTAATCTCGCACACAAACGCTAGACAAGAGCTTTAAAAATACCCTAAAGATGGATGGGAAGTGCTTCTAATCAGTGGTTATCTCTCAGTACAGGTGCCTCCACCAGTGCTCTTTGGATATATAGTATTATTGCTAAAACTAGAATGGCCCCTTTTTGTCCTAGTGAAACAAAGGGATAAGAGATGGAATTTGAAAGCCATCTTAGTGAAAAATAAGCTGAGGATTGCTAACGTCATATAAGCTAACACTACACTGTTTCGTTACTGTGCTGTCGTCTCCATATGCGTCACAGCCTTTCACATATCGGAGGCATGGGCCAGAGGGAAAGAAAGAGGCAGCATTTACGTTGGGCTAGGCAATATTTATTTATTTATTTTTTTCCCTTGGAGTGATTAATCACTGTTTTCTGTTCAATGCTATTTTGTAAAGTAGAAGCAAATAAAATGGCTTTCAATATTATTTTCCTTAACATAATGATACTAATCGTGTCTCCAAAATCTGTCAAATTTCTTTCCATGTGTTATTACAGAGAGAGCAGCTGTACACCTTAAAAAACAAAAACTCTCTTTATTTACACAATGTGATTCTTAACATAGGCGCATTCTGTTTTGATGGAGGGTCCGTCGAAGGCTTTGTTGTTGAGATGCTGTTGCTTTGTCTGGAATGTCTCACATTATGGTATTGAACCTTTCAATCTTCATGGAGATCAAAACAGGTCAGATTACAGGTCAGATCTGTGGAGAGGCAACCAGTCACTATGCCTGTTTTTTTAGAGAGTATTTTAGAGCTATAAAAACAGCTGTAATTTAATACAAAGATAGAGCTGTTAAATGCCATACTGTGAAATATTCCAGGCAGACCAAAGACATCTCCAGGTGAGGGATCCCCAACCAAAAAGTAACATAATGCATCTTCTAAATAATCGTTATTTTTTTATACGTATATAAAATGTATTAAACTGTGCAGCCCTATATTCAGACAGATATAAAGTACAAGCTTTACAAGGCTCCATTCAGCTTCTGCTAAGCTCTTTCCATATCACCAGACGAGACCTAATTGTTTGTCTATTTCCAGGACAGCAATCAGTGATACCTGCTCACCTTATGGGCCCGAGCTCTCTATAGACGCCAAATAGACTGGACATCATCCAGGGGAAATGAAGCTCAGATGACTCATAAACTCGTCTCACAATTTCACAGGTATGGAACAAAATGTGACTCACGGCGTGTTTGCTTCATTTTGGGTACATTTTAGCAAATACAAATATATTTCAAATCATGGTACATGGACACAGTTTATCTGTCAGTTAGGCCAGTGACAATATCCTTGTCCCCCTGAACCAGTTATCCTAAAATTATAAATGAGTTTGAAAGCATCTTTAATTATAAGCAGTAAATCTGAATGTAATAAAACAGCAATCTACTTGTTGGAGGTCAGGTGCACAATATTCTTAATATTCCAGGTTTAAGCTGCAACACTACTGATCTTTTTGCAGATTTCAGTGTCATTAGAATTTTCTGTTTCTCCATCTTACTAGTGCTGTCACAGTAAGTACCATATCAAATTATCATTCAATAGGCCTATATGGAAGCCGGTACAATATATGGGGCTCAAAATTTATCGTGTGCACACTTTCTTGAATTTGAGTATTTTTGTTTTAATAGAAAAAGATTTTAGCTTTAAAAGGTTTAATAAGGGACTTCTATTGCTAATTATTGTTTCATTCTTCATTATTTGTTGCAGCTCATACCTCTTGATGATACTGTCTAAAATGGTATACAAGGATTAACTTGCATTAACTTGCTTTGTATCAGTGGCATAAAGTAGTGACAGGCCTGAGTAACAAAAAAGCTTCATGCAAACAAATAAAGTAATGAAGTAATTATTTCAACAAGCCTTCTGTCGATAACATATAAGTAGGCCTGTCACGATAACACATTTTGAAGCATGATACATTGCTACAGAGAAATATTGCGATAAATGATAATATACACAAAGCAGGATAATCCCAGCAAACCAATTTTTAATTATACTGTATCATTAATAGCAGATTATCTTCAATAATTCAACAAATAATTAGCCATACAAGTGATTTATTCTACCCCGTACGGCTCAAATCTCTCATCACAATGCCAAAAAATGTCTAAAATCTCCCCTCTATTGCAAAGAAATTCTACACATGATAAATATTGAGTAACTATGTAGTAATTATCGTGACAGGCCTGCATATAAACCAGGCATGTCATGAGACTGATGCCCTTGAAGAAGTCCACGTCTAATTAGTTGCGACGTGGAGCTGCTGACCTTTGACCCTGGCATGGAAGGGCCTCGCACAAAGGCTTCAGACTGAACCGCTCGATGGAGTATCCGATTATCAGCAAGTGCTTATCAATACGCTCCGTGCTGTATCATATAGTGTGGCGCAGTGTTAATGGAGCACTATGGAGGAGCTGTCACTGCCGCTGTGAGAAGATGAGGAAACTCAGGTGCTAATTCAGTACTTATGAACTGCAAGTAGAAACACGTGTCCTCAATCAACACCTACCCCGGAGCCACAGGAAATTTACCATTCAAATAATTGGGTGTCACGTGAAACATGTGAGAGTGGCAAAAACAATAAAAATCATGTAATCAAATGTTTTTTTTTGCCTAGAATGTTCCACAGTATGGCATTAAGCTTATCTTTCGCTGTGAAGAAAAGCAGTAAACGCCACCAGGCCAAATTACAGCTCAGTTTTTTCAAGGCGTTTTTGAGAGAAAAATAAAAACCCCAGTAAATCTGCCAGGTCTTTTTCAACATCGTTATGTTCGTCATATTGAAACTTGCACAAGTTTATTTCTTTCTTTTTTGAGCTACATATCTTGGTAACCACTTAAAGGTGCACTGTGTAACATTTTTAGTGAAGGTCAGTCACCTGCTTGACTCCATGGAAATGTTTTTCCTTTGTTTAGAATGCTTCACAGTATAGATTAAACCTGGCACGAGGGAGACAAGCAGATCACAGCTCTACGCTACATTACAATTCAAATTCAGAAGGAAGTAATGAATTTGCAGAAACACCCATAATTAAGAAATGCTAGATAGATATGTTTAATGCCATACCTTGGAACATTACAGGCAAAGCAACGCCATCTTAATTGAGATAAGTAGGTAGCGAACCAACCACCCGGAAAATTACAGAGTGCACCTTTAAGTAACAGTAATAGTGTTAGACTTGTCTAACAGCACTAATGAGTTGTTTTTCTCAGTGTCTTTTAACATAGAGCTGACAAGTGTTAAGTGTTGTTAATTCACTTTGTGTTACTGATATGACTGTGAGGCGGATCTCCAATACAATTTTGGAGCATTACGTTAACGCACAATGCAGCTGAAGGACTGCCAGTACCCCCCCTCTCTCTCCCTTGCGTTCAAAGAGGCTGTAACATATGGAGATTTGAGCCCTGAACCTAACGCTAGGCAAATTGGCTTCAACTCAGGCACCACACCTCAAAGGACTGTGGCCTTCTTAAATGGTTTAGCCCCTTAAGCTGAGCTGTAATTAAAGGAAATTGAGGGAGGCCTACAGCAGATTAAGGTAACAGTCTGGCGATGTGTAGGTATGTGTGTTTGGTGTGAAATCAAAGGAGTCTGATTGGTCTGTATTTAACACAATAAAGAATAGGTCTGACAGTGCTGACAGTCAATACCAGAGTTTAGTGAGCTCCAGAGGAAGATTTCACAGGCTCTAACCTCATTCAATAATGATCTTTGGCTTATTGATTAAAATAGGTGTTATAAGTAGCACATTTAAAGATCACACTTTATCTTATGTATTTTTTTGTTTAGTGGAAAAAAACATGCAGCAGCGTCACACACAGATTTTGGTGTGTTGATGGTGTCTTTGCTTTTGAACATGTAATAATCGCTTTGTCAATTTAATTATTTATTTATGCCCAATTAACTGCTGAGGATTGGTGGTAGTGACAGGTCCATAAAATTACCTTATTTGAAATGATTAGCCGTAATATATGATATGCTTTAAAAATATTTGATTCAGTGATTTAAACTAGAAATATGTAAAAATCTTTTCTGTTTATTTAGAAATATTAAGAGCTATTATTGAAGCTGTTGTGGGCTGCCAATAAGATAATACTATTTTAATTGCTTACCATTGTCCCCACTCTCTAATTTGCCAATTCGTGGCTGATGCAAGCCAACTTTTGATCTCATTCAAACGCGCCCACAGTTTGGTTTAAGCGTATTTGTGTTCATGCAGGAGTTTATATACGTGACTGTGAATGCACGGGCTGGATCACCTTTTGCTCTTCTGCGCGTTCTTCTTGTCCCTCTTGTTCATGACCACGGGCACGCAGCTCGTAAGCTCGGTCCAGTCCGCGTGCAGCCCGCAGCTCCAACCCGTGGAGAAGCGCGAGAAGAGCCAGGACTCGGCTTTACCGGGCCGGTGGCAGGTGCACTTCCTCTGGCCGGGCATACAGTCGCACGGCTGCTCCAGCTGGATGTTCTTGACCAGGTGCCGCCCGAACGTGGTCCCGCCCGTCTTTTGAATGTGCAGAAACACCATGACGTCGTCCCCGCGGATGTCGAAGTCGACGTGCCTGTCCAGGTCCCGTTCTGTAAAGTTAAATTTGGTGGTGATCTTGGAGGGAAGATCCTCGTCCGCCTCGTCCGGATAAACAAACTCAAAGCCGGAGGAGTAGCGCTGGAAAAGCCCCTTCTCGTCCCCTCGGAAGTAGCAGGTGTTGCTGTCCGCAGGGCACACGTACTGGTACCCGATCATCAGGAACAGCACCGCTGCAATGGGGACTAACAGAAGTCTGTTGAACTTCTCCTCCATGATGCAAACCTTTAAGTTACTCCGTTGCCACATACATGAACATCACGTCCCGGTGGTTCCCCTGCTCTCCTCGTACCATCCTGTCACTTGAAAACCTCGCTGCAACTTTGGTCCCGCGCGGCTCTACTCTGTGTCCCGCATCAGAGCAGCTCTCAAACTTTCTCCCGTCACTCAAAGCCGTCACTTTCCTGTGCACATGTCCTGATTTAAATATGCCTGATACTTGACATAATTAGACATCTACACTGCGCTAACACCTTGGGGACGTCAGAGGAGCGGCACATCCCCGCGCCTGCACTGTGCGCGCTCGGCTGTCCTGCCAGTGCCAACTGCTGATCACTATCTGAGCCAGGAGCGCCACGACAAGCGCCTGGAGCTCCCGCCGCCGCTTCCGTGCGACACTTACAAAATCAAGGTCCTTATGGCAGCATAAATCAAACACTTGAATAAAACATAGGACTTGAATAAATAGACCATACCTAAAATATAGGTGTAAGCTTATATGATCGAATAACTATTAACTAGTCTGAGATTTTAGACATTTGAATCTTACCTGCTGAGCCATTCATATAATCAAGCCCCACCAACAAATCTCGAAATTAGTTTTTGTAACATAAAACCGGCATGTATCATTTAGAATCCACATCCAGAGGGACATTACAGTTGTAGAAGCATAATCTCATCTTTTACCCCGGTTTAGACCTTTTATTTTGAAAATGGAACAAATCTGGTTCCGCCTGCATTTCTCCGTCTTTGGCTCTACATCTGCACCAGTCATCTGTCCCGGCTACCGACTCTGTGACGCAACTCGCTCTCTAATCTCTCCCTCTCCTCTCCTCTCTCTCTCTCTCTCTCTCTCTCTTTCTCTTTCTCTCTCTCTCTCTCTCTCTCTCTCTCCCTCTCTCTCTCTCTCTCTCTCTCTCACACACACACACACACACACACACCGGCAATTTGAGAGTCCCTTTGGAAAACCATTGCCTATGTTGTGCATTCTAGGTAGAGATTTTTAAACTGCAAAAAGTGTAGTTGTATTCGTAGCTTGCGGAGTTGCATTTTTTTTCCCAGCCACTTGCTTTTCCCGGGCATAATATCAATAATTTCGATGATGCATTACGGCCTGTTAGATCTATGTCACTGTTTGTCACGTGGTTGATAGATTGCCGCTCAGCCAGCCAAGTGTAAAGAGTTGAATCCGCGGGCGAATCATTTCAGCACCATGGACAGATACCAGTGCGATCGTGTCACGTCAATAATTGGCCCTGCGCGAGCTGGAGGAATGCTCGCGAGCTCGTCATCGCCCTCCTACGACAAGCCAAGAATAAATGACGTATAGCCTAACAGTTTCACACCCTGATTACGGCACGGTTCTAGCTGTAACATGTAACTTTTCTGGTGCAGACCTGATATATTAAAGTAGGTCTATATAGATTTTTAAAAATGTTTATGTTTTTTTTTTTTTGTAATTGTGTCAACTATTTTTATCAGTAAAACGATCCTTTTCTTTGAACAAAGCTTGTTATTATCTTAAGGGCACAGATAGTTATAGGCTGAACTATTTAAATGGCCCATATTACACTTTTTTTTTATCTCTGTTGTTGTTTTCTTTCGTTGACACATGCTTAACGCAGAAACCCTGCATATTCAGGCTGAGGCTCACGTGAAAGTGCTCCACTCTGTTCATACACCTTCACTAGAATCTGTACAAAACAAAAAGTAAATGGTAGCTGTTACCTGCTGCTCAAAAACTGCTGCTTCATCACATCACAAGGTGGAACAAAGCATCTTCTTGAGCAGGTAACAACTTTCTAACATGGCTAAAAGCTCACAAGAGTCGATTTTGCGCAATATAGGATCTTTAATAGAAAAAAAAACACAAACTCACAATGGCTTGCACTAAAGGCATTTGATCTTGCAGTAATGGATTCTCTGTAAGCTGCACTGATCAAAAGCTTTTGTTATTTTGCCTAAGAAATATCCATCAAGGGATTTAACCGCGCGCACTCTAGTATGTATTCTGTTCAATCCTCTTTGTGAAGCGCGCCCTCTTTGGCCCCTGGCTCTGACACGGGCTTAATCTGTATGGGGGGAGTTTTACCGCTCCCATTGTCTCTAAGAGGAGACTACCATCCTTCACCCAGGGCCCAGGTGAATCCGTTATGTTAAGACAGTGCACATGTGGTTTTCTAAAGGTCAAACACAAGTTGGACGATGGCCCAAGAGATGCTAATATCCTGTGTCAGCCTGCTCTTTACCTGCAGGCATCCTCTTATAGCCAGATATGACACACTGCTTTCTACAAATGGCACGCTGATTAAAAAGTGAGCATAGTCCCTGATGGCGAAGGACGGGGAAAAAAAAAAATCTGCATTAATGTTTTGTGCACTGAAGCAAGACTTGTGTTGTTCTGGCTGTGCAGCGGGGATATTTACGAGGTCCCTGGCGCTCACTACACAAGCCTTATGAGAAATAACCCTGGGATGTGCTGAATCAGCTGACTGCAGCTATATACTGTACAGCTCTCCCAATAATGGAACTCAAGCTTCCTGGAAATTATGATTGGATTGGGGATTTCTGTTTTATATCTGTTTGGGTTTTGTTTTGTGTATCAAAACCCTGCATTACTGGCCGGCTATGTTTTTGCTATTTATGGGGATTAACTATTGATTTTGAAATGATGTGAAGAGTTGTGGCGGTGAGAAGTTTTGAGCTCCTGCAGTGGTAGCCTACCCCTGGCGGGCTGAGAATAGCTGGGCATTACGAGCAAATGAGCAGCCAGAGATGCTATTAAAAGAACCAAATGAAATCTGGGAATGCTGCGTAGGAAAGATTAAGAAAAATTAAAGGGAAAATGTGAAAGCTGTTTTTAGTTAGGAGCCATATCAAACTCCAGGACATCGATACAAATATGTGCCTCTTGCCACCAGCATCGTAGCTCATACTTTGTGAAAAGCAAAGTCACATTAATCATCCTAACAAGCCTAAATACACAATGGAAACCTTACAGAGCACTTTGAATTTTGTTTTGCTTTTTCTGTCTAGCATACAATTGGGAAATAAAATGCATTCAGTCTAATACTGTGGTTTTCAAAAGGTGGTGCAGGCCCCATGTGGGAAGTAGGTGTGAGTATGAGTTTGAGATTGAAAACTATAAAAATGTATTTAAAATGTTATCTTCAGTCAAGTTCAACTTAGACCTTATTTAAACTTAAAGGGTCTATATTATACTATTTTCTGATCTATCTCAGTCCTTTGACTGACATTGACTTACCTGTGCTTTGAAAGGCACATCTAAGGTTGTACTTTGTGTAGTACATTTTAAGCTTCAAGCCAATAACACAGCTAAAGAGCAGAACCTTGGCAGATGCTGTTCTTTTGTCTATATTTTTCTTTCTCATGTCATTTTTCTTCTGTGTGGGTTTAAATTCCCTCTGACTGAAGCCAGCTGACCACCAGGATCACCTCATTACACGTCTGGGAGCACAACCTGATATCATCTTCTTCTCCATGTGCTCCCTGCTGACTCACTCATACTTCTGCATTTGTTTGTGCTACCTGGCAACCTGTTGTTAAACTTGTTATTATTGATATTAGTACAACAGGCGAGGCAATGTCAGAATGGTGTTAAGCTGATTCATGCACCATTATCATCTTAAATCTTCCATTCATAGTTTAGACATATAAGCCAAAAAATGAGTATAGAATGGACAAATACATTTTAGTTTTGAATTCCATAACTCCTCTAATGTACACTGAAATTAATGAATGAAAAAAAAACACCTTTATCTTGTTGAAATAATGTTTAAAGTATCAGGAAAAATGTGTTGTGTATAAATTTCCGTAATTATCAACATAGTTTTCTACTTTTCTTCACAAACTGCTTCTTGACTAGTGTAAAACTATAATTTATATTTGTAAAAGGTATTATCCCACCAAATTAAGTAAAAATGTTAGAATCATCCAAACTTGTCATATGCACTTTAAATGAAGCAACTTTTATAGACATACAGTAGTTAATATTGCTGAATTTGAAATATCTGAAGCATGTATTTGTTTTCATGAGCGATTATAACAACAGCCTAAAAGCCCAATTGAATCATATCTATTTTTTCCATGATAATAATGAGGATGTTTGTTGTCTGAACAGTTACTGCTTGTGTTTGAGGATCCAGTAGACGTGTGAACTCCTCTCTCCTCACCTGGATGCCCTGGATGACTGGACTCTCCGCTCTGTTTTGGATGATTGCAGTACTGTTGGACTGCGCTTCGCTCCTTGGCAACCAGGCGAAGAATCCCCATCAATGGCCCAGTAACTTCCCAGAGAAAAGCTGTGATACAATCTACATTTTCTCACAGGTAATTGAAGCTTGCTTGATGTGTCTTGTGGTGTTCTAATCAGCCTTCCTGTCTGCGCCATGAGCCCTGATGGATGTTTATATTTTCTGAGGACCAGGCCTGTGTGTCACTTTGCACGGAAGTAGATTCAAACAGCTGAATGAATGTCACAGCTGAAATGACTGTAATTTTACTTGTCAGGCTTTATTGTAGCGTGTACCCTCATATTAGGGTCACGCTTTTAGTCTACTCATATTCGTTAAGAAACAGTAGTGCAATTTCCCTGCCAAACATGTCACATACATGACTATTGATACTGTCTTCACTGGAGAAAATTTTATTTCAAATAAATAGCCCATGAGATGTCAACATACAGTAACTTCAGTGTTTCCCATAGATTTTGTTAAGACTATGGTGGCGCAAAGCATTTTTATTTGAATACTGTAATATTTTTGTGGATTATTCATTTCACTTACTCCTTATATTTGAGCTTTAACCCTATAACGCCAAACGTATCATATTTGATACATGAGTTTTTCAGCCCTCCACATGAGCAGTGTGACATTTTTTCCCCTGAAAAACCTGATGTATACAATCAGATACATGCAGTGCACAAATAATCCAACAGTGGGTGTGATTCACTGATTAGAGGGTGCTCCAGTGACAATACAAGATTGCCATAAATAATAATATATGGAAAATTATATTTGAATTTTTTTTGTTTGTTTGTTTAGAGGGACCAATAAAGGCTCCAAGTTCAAAGAATTGGAATTTTCTGCCAATTATTTAATGGTGTGGGCTTTACAGGGTTAAGCAGTTATTTTTGACCAATGTAGTCTCTTTTATAAATGTAAGTTTATGATAATGCAATGAGCAACAAGGTTAGTGTGTCAAGATTGTTTTTAGATTATGGGGGAGAATTTTAGACTATGGGGGGCTACAATAGTCTCCTGTATTAATGGGGAAAAAAGCGACTTCTCAGAATTTACCAAAAGTATTGCTATTTTGCTGTTAATTTATGGTAAGTGTGAAATGAAATAATTTACATTTCTGACTGTCTTAACCAGAGGATTGAATAGCAGTGTATTGCTGACGTTCTTTTGATGAATTTCACACTTTCTTATTCAGGGGAAAAAAAAAACTCTGTGACCAACTCAAGGACACAAAAATTAATGACGCAACCGAAAGATGTTTAGGGCGAGCTTCATGTAAGGCTGAATGCATTTTAATTAAGATTCCTTCCTTCTTTTGTATGAAGCAGGTTGTGGGTTAGGACTATTCAAAAGCAACACCTCAAGTCCAATGTGAGGGCAATTTATCAGAGTAAAATCATATAGTAAATCGTCCTGCGTTCTGCACAGTATACACAGCTTCTTTCTAGTCATATCTCGCTTATGCCTTTTCTAACATGACATTGGTTTACAGAAGTAACAGTGAATCAAATAAAGTATAAAAAATAAATTTCTATATTTACATTTCATTATGATTCCCAGCATCACTCTTGCTCGACTAAAGGGCCCATTTTCTGATCTGTTATAATGTAGTTTTCTCGTCAAAAACATACCTGGAATTATGTTTTGTTTCATTCACACACGTTTAGCATACAAATCTTGCATATTTAGGCTCTGTTCTTCTCTCAAACGGAAAAACACTCAGTTCCACCTTTGTGATGTCAGGCCGTGATCCAGGGAGTACTCCACTGTGTTTTCAAAGTCCATACACCCTCAATAGAATCACTGGATAATTTCAGTCCTGGAATTGCCTCTACTGAAAAAAAGTAAAAGCTGTTAACTTGAAAACTACCACTACATGACATTTTGAGCTTTGGAGATATAGACAGACTAATAATAAAGGATTACTCAAACATGTGTGAATGAAGCAAAACAAAACTCCAGGTATGTTTTTGATGAAGTAACAACATTCTAACATGGCTTGAAACTCACATGAGTAATTTTTTGCGTAATATGGAAGCAGAGCAAGAGGGAAGCTTGGCAACATCTGTGACTGACTAGTTTGCACTGTAATATTAAAATGCCTCACTTATACACTATAAGAAGCAAGTTTATTTTAGCAAATGCTGCAGAATATTTTTCAAGGCCATTTATAACACAGTAAAACACGGCTAAAAGGCATTTTCAAAGCATTTACAATAGGCAGGTAGCCAAACTGCTCCCTCTGCTCTTACTAGTAAATTATTCAAGTTTTATGCTGCCCTCAGTTACATTAACCTTTTCTTAAAGTCATGATGAAACACCTGTTTGTAGAGCCATCATTTGTATTAAAGAGTTCTTGCAGGAGTGGTGATTCCAGTGAGGTTTATCCTTATTATGGCAGATAAAGCTCCCTCTGGCTGGTCCGTGTCCGTGCCAGGTCGTCCTTGCCTTTAGAGCTGACTCAGGGACTCTCTGGGACCAGTGCCCGAGAACTCTCAACACTTAGACTTTTACAGCCAATTTACAGCGTGGCCGCTTAAGCTCGGCGCACGCCTTTGGTCATCACATATTCCAGTCACATGTTCACTGGAAACAGGCTAGTCCTCGTCTGTTGTCTTGTTTATTCCTCCATTTTATCCAAATTGCACCAGTGGCATCTACCTGGCAGTGGGGCCCCTTTGTTGTTCTAGCCATAGGGATTGAATTATTCATGTCCAGACACAATTTGCATATACACTCTCTCCAGTGGTTCACGGTGAAATTCACAGTATTAAGTAGTTATGAATTTTTTAGGAAAATTAAAAGGTAGATTTAGGTAGCTGTGGAGTTGAAGTAGGATTTGAAATAAGTCATTATCTCCAGCAAACACCTTTCCCGGATGTTGCTTCAAATGCATACTTTATTGGTGCTACTCCGACACACTGCTGAAAAAAAAAGAAAAAGAAAGAAAGCATGAGAAAGCGTGCCGAGAGAAACTCGAGGAGGACAGTTGTGGCAAGCCGCTTAGGTAACTGCATTAGACTACTGAACATCAAAGACTTAAATATTCAGGGAGCCTTAAGATGGCGAGGAATGTACAAATGGATTATTCCTCCTTGAGTAAACACAGAATGTAAGTGAGTGGAGCGATGAGCGAAAGGCTTTCTGTAGAGAAGCAGCTGGCAAATTTAAGTGCTGTGATGAGATGGAAAATGCAGTGATGAGGAGAAAAAAAAAAGAAAAAAGAAATAAAATCAAACAGTTGAGATTATTTCTTTGCTTCAGTATCGGAGTGATCACATTTTTCCAGTTTCCAGATATAAATGCCAATTAATACATGATTAAAGAGCCTATATTATGCTATTTTCTGATCTGTTATAATGTTGTTTCCTCATCAAAAACAGACCCACAGTTGTGTTTTGTCTCACATGTTTAACATAGAAATTCCTTCATTTTTAGTTCTTCTCAGTAAACACTCTGTTCTACCTTATGATGTGGTAATACAGGAAGTGCTCCATTGTGTTAATGATAATTTTAGCCCTGAAATTGCCTATTTCCACTGAATAGAAGGTAAAAGGTTGAAAATTTGAACACTTGAAAATTACCACTACATTAAATCAATAATTTTGAGCTTTGGAGATGTAGACAGACTAATAATAAACAAACTCCAGGTATAATTTGTTTTGATGAGAAAACCTTATAGCATCACTTAAAGCTCACAAGAGTCAATTCTGTGTAATATAGGACCTTTAAATGAAAGACTTTACATTGTTAGAAATGATTAGGAAATGATAACACAAACAGTTGCAGTTGTTTACCCTCAAAATGCATCAGGGGAATAGTCCTTTAATAAATACATCCAGGTCTCTAAGTCGGGTTTGACTGTATTGATATTGTAATGCATATGGGACCTGGGAACAGTTTGCTTCAGGTGTCTAACTTTGGGAAGGGGCAAGAAGTGCACAAACAAGTTGCTCTATTAGAGACAAATGGAAAAATGAGTGTGTGAAAGTTTTCCTAGAACAGTGGACACATGGCGAGGACGAGAGATGATGAATAGCTAACCTTGTTTCCTAAACTCTGCTCCTGCGCTGGGTCTGCATCACTATGCAGCTCTATCTTCATACTTCTACCTCTCGGACTGATTTATTAGAGAGTACGGCACGCTCACAAGACCTCGCATCAAACGCTTTAGTGCGGCTGCGTACATAGCCTGCATGAAGAAAAATACAGCTTCGCTCATTTGTAAGATAGATGGCCTGTGGTCATTTGACTTGCAAAATATGCTGGCTCACATTCCCTGGATTTGTTTGTTTAAGACATATATTTAAATGTTGATATTTCTCTGAATATAATTACCATGACCCGTTGCATCTCTTGGCCTGTAGGTTTGCCTTTAATTGGAGCACATTTCGATGTGAAATAGTGATTGATTAGTTCAATCTTTGTCCATAAGTGTGGTGACCTTTTGGTACCTGTTACATATTCATGCTGTCTTGTTGTGGAGGTCCCTTCAGGATAACACTTTATCAAAGAGGATATTTAGTCTGGTAAAAATGGAAAGAAGATTTGTCTTTTTTAGAGGAATAGAAATCATTAAAATGGCTGTGATCCACTGTAAAGACGAGCATTACTACCATCTGGTTAATATTTGAGACTTTGCAGAAAGCTTGTGTCGCCCACTCAAAGCCCAGAGTGTCCCTTTTCTTGGCCACTATTTAAAATGCACCGTGTACGTGTGGATTTCTTCCTGGGATAACAGCAGCCCTAATGTACAAGCTAAGAAGATTGTTCTGTAAGCCCTTAAAAGATCATATCTGATAGAAAAGAGATGAAACCATTTCAGGGTGAGATTAGTGTGAGCCCCAGAACCGGTGCAAGAGGTGTCGCCTCCTCAAGGCCGGGTGATTCTCTTATCTTTGTGGCCAAAGCTCTGTGGAGAAGCACCCCTCCTGGCATTTAAAACACATGTCTGCGATAACATCATTGGTTCTTTTCTCTATCCTCGTGGCCTCCAGAGAGAATCGCCGGGCATCTCGAAATGTCACGTTAAGTGCTTCTCTTGTCCCGCGCTGACACAAAAACGAGGTGCCCGCAGAATACAAAAGAGCTGTGCATTGGACGGCTGCCATAGCTCAAAGAGAGCGACAGTTATCTCCTCTCCTCTTTCCGGCTTGCTCGCTCATTTGTTCCAACTGTCAAAAGTAACATTTAGTCTCTAATAGGGCTACCAAACACTTTCACTTGTACTCCCCTTTGAATATGAGTGCTCACCCGCTATCATTAAACACAAATCATTGCTTTCAGGACAGCTGCTATTAACATCATAGTCCATATAATTCAAATAATAGTCCCCTTCTTGTCATCCTTCTGTATGTTGCGCTCTAATTGCCCTGTAACTTAATACCAGGAGAGGCATAATTAGATCTTGCAGGTAAGGAATCAGGAGTGCAATGTTGTAGAAATGATGACTGCTTTAAATGCTAATGTCATAACAAGGTGCTACTTTATCCGCCTGCTGCTGTGATTGGAGTGTGAGACAGAAATGAGATCGCTCTGTGTTAGTTTGTTCCTAATAGCTGCTTCCACATCACTGTTTTCCAGGTGAAGGAGTATAGCAGGAACAGTAGCAGCTCGGGGCAAGATGATACGCTTGTCTTGCTTTGGAAAAAAAGAGCAGGTAACTGTTGTGTTAATTGACCACTAATTGTCTCAGGGGTGTTTCTCACAAAGAATTTCAATCTGGGACAAATCCATATTTTTAATCATTACAACATCCCTTCCATTAAGTGACTGCCAATGTTTGTTCACCTTTGTGTGCTTGTTTGTTCACAAATAAGAGGTTGAATAACTGCTGTTTTTTTCACTGCCATCTTGAATAAATGCTCTACGACCAAAGGATACATGAAATAATTGGTGTTTTGCAAGCTACTTAATGAAACCGAGGGTTGTAATTAACCTAAAGTTTGCAGTGCAGCTGTTGGGACTGAAAGTAATTTCTGAAGTAGCTTTTAGTATTGAAATGCCTACAATACCATGGGGTGTATGTTGACAGAGTGGCTCATATTACGCTATTATCTGGTCTTATAATGTTTCCTCATCAAAAACATACTTGGAGTTGTGTTTTGTCATGTGATAATACAGGAAGTGCTCCACTGTGTTTTCAAACTCCATACACTTTCACTAGAATCATTTGAACAATTTCAGCCTTGGAATTGTCCATCTCTACTGAGCAAATGGTGAAAGGAGCTGTTAGCTTGAAAGCTACCATTTCATGACATCACAAGGTGGAACAGAGCATTTTAAGTTTATAAGCTTATAGTGCATTTTTGGAAATATAGGTAGGGTAATAAGAAATGATTCCTCAAACATGTGTGAATGAAAGAAAACACAGCTACAGGAGTATTTTTGTTGAAGTAACACCATTATAACATGGCTTAAAGCTCAGTTTTCAATTACAGTCAATTTTGTGTAATGTAGGACCTTTAATTACTAGATTTGCCAATACAAACATTCTCTTTTTTACCATCATATGTGGTATGCCACTGAACAGGTTGGTTTAATTGTACATAAAGTATTTACACAGTGTGATGGAATTCAATATGAAGCATAATTTTGCTCAAACTAGGGCTATGAACTGCCAAGTACCACACAATACGAGTCTATGATAAAAAAAAAAGGCCCTTAACAGTTTTCAGAAAGTATGTTTTTATTGTGCTGAATATGAAAATGCATTGGGATCTCATGTCCACAATGCCATTAATATCACAGTTTATTGGTAAAGATGATATTACCAAATAGAACATGAGCATGGACGTGCTTCCGGCTCTATCGACTCCGGCTCCAATTCGTTTTGTACTGAAAAAACATCTCCCCTCTTTCCATACCTGCTGCTTTCATACTCATTTTGATCTTAAAATGTTCATATTGATACACTCTACGTGATCCTGGTGTTTGTTTTTGCTATTTTGTCTGTAAATCGATTCCTGTTCTTCTTATGGAACTCGGCTCCAAATTTGCCCCATAACTGCTAGCCTTAGTGAGCTTCATTTGACTGGAGCTGAATGCTATGGGTGACGCCACACTCCCTTAGCCCACTTGTTTATACATATGTATATATTTTAGTCTATGGCTATTACATGGTGAGAAAGAGATGCAGATTGAGATGCGAATAGTAATTTGTTTGGGTCCCCTTTAGACTACGTTCGATTGATGTGCATGTTAACTTTTATACTTATATATTATTCCCACCATGTATTCAATCTCCATTAGAGCAAGAAAGATGCGCCGCTGCTGTGGTGACTGATTGGCCCGACGGTGCACAGGGCTCTTGGCTCAGTAGGAGGATGAGAAAAAATCAGTGCAAAAGCTGTTATTTGTCTGCTATATATAATTCTTTAGCAGCAGTACCTGATCTGACCTGTGCAACATTCATAGGGGACAATGAAAGCAAGCGGTGGGATGCCTTTCGCCTGCTCCCCTCCCCATGCAACGCTTTTTCATCTGTCCTTCCCACAAGCCTGATTCACCACTTGTGACCCTATGGCTGCCTTGTACAAAATAGACAACAAAGTGTCTGAAATGAAAACCAGTGGGCAGTGGAGATTGTCGTTTGGACTTGGAGTTGGCTGTGCAGTGGTGAGCTCTCTCCCTTTGCACACCCACATGTTGGTGCCTTAACGTTAACATGAGACCTGGGATTCCAACACTTTGTACAAAGTTGTTTATGATCCAGCGTTCTCATCTCCTTAAAGGAAACAATTTAAAGCTTCTTGAGCCTTTCTAATATTATATTCCTCAGAAGATCTTGAAGCCTGTATCTTTACATTTACTCCACACTGTCCTCTTGGTGTGATCATAAGCACCCCCTTCATGAATAAAGATAGTTTAGGCATCTCCTTTACTCTGTTGTTACTCTGGTGGCCATTATTTATAGTCTTGCTTGGGCCCGGAGTGGCGCGAGTGGGTCTCAGGGGGGATTAGGAAGTGGAGCCAGTGCTACCTATACTGTGGAAGATATACCACCTCACCCCCGCTGAGAAGTTGGAGCAGGAAATGAACTCATAAATCAAGCAGTAAATTGAGTGTAGAGCCGTGCTTACTCATCTCAAGAGGTCCGGTCCTCTTCCTCCACACAAGAACCAGCTTCTTTTGCCGTGTGACTAATGCAACGCTGCACTTTTCTGTAACGCATGTCTTTCCCACTTATCACAAAAAATTGTTCTTAACTTTGGCCCACAGGCTTACAGTGTGGGAACAGGAGGAGCATCGGCAGAGGTGGGAAACTCCAACAGATAGATGCCAACCCACCACAAATGTGCACCAGATTTAGAAGCTGGAACTCTGTATAATGGACTGTGCTTCAAGTATTGATACTTTGCAGCTGATGTCATCAACATTCCCTGGGAGTGTGATGCTAACTGTAGGCACTGCTCTATCTGAGGCTTGTTAGATTTTAATTTAAGCTTTATTTTAGCTGGAACTGGAGCTGGAACAGGTGAGCTGATTTGTGCTGTTAAACAAGTTTCTCTCCAATAACAACATCCAACAGTTTTTCAGTTAATCACTCTGACCTTTTTGTTGAAAACCAAACACCTTAACGAGACCATGAGCACTTGTATTAATCACATGCTCCTGGAAATATGTTGTTTAAATCCATGTGGTATTTTTTCTTGTGTTTTCAGCTAGTATCTTCAAATTTTAAAGCTTTCAAATTTGTCTGTGTTTGCTAATGTGTGCACTGTGTCTCCATGGTAACTGGTGAACATTTTGCCAATACACATATATGTAGAACACCACCAGCGTTGATGTCTCTGCAAAGAGTGAATATGAGTTCAACCAGGACAGATAACTGGCACAGACAAATGAGTTGTGACAGGTACTTTGGCATTTCATCAAGTAATGATATCAACAATTATACAATGAAGAGAGAGATTGGAGAGGCTGAAGAGGATGATAATTATGCTGCTGCAATGGTGATTTATTGGAGGAGGGTTTTTTTAACTGAAAAGAAATGAAGAAGAGGAGATATGAATGTATAAATTACCTTAGGCCTGATTGGTTGAAAGGAAAGGGTATTTAAAAGCAGTACCACAGTAATAATAACAAGAGCTCTGCCAGCGGGGCAAAATACGCCCGTAATAATCAATAGGGAAATCTGGCTATTGCAGTAGGAGTATGAGTATGACATCATCACATTCTAGAATCGGAATTCCACCAATCAAATTGCAGCAACAGAACTTAAAGACACTACAAAGCTTTAATGTGTCAAAGCTCAAAGAAGCAGAGAATGTGGGTTGTTCTCGCTTTCAGCAGCAGAACATTTGAGAAGAGAGTTCAGATCTACGGCACGTAACATAAAAGGACAGAGATGGAAGATAAAAAGACAAGAGATGGAAACGATCACAGTTAGCAAGAGCGACGGGCAGGTTTTCGCAAAGGGTCGGGCCGTGACCTTGACCTTTGACCCTGTGACCTTGAAATCAATAGGGAACATCCTTGACCCATGGGGTGTCCAGCCATGAAGTTTGACATTCCTAGGTGAGATGGTTGTCGAGTTAGAGCGCGGACAAAGCTTCAAAGACTTCAAAGCTTTGAAGTGTCCACAGACAGACGGACGGACAGACGGACGGACAGACAGATGGACGGACGGACAGACGGACGGACGGACAGACGGACAGACGGACGGACAGCGCCATAACATAATACGTCCCGTCTTATTACAACGGGCGTATAATAATAAACATGCTTTATTTAGACAGTAGGCTGTGATTTTCAACAGTATCTTCTTTTATATTACCATGTGGTCTTCTGTCTGTGTAATCCGTCCGTCATCCAGGCAGGTTCCATATTGGTCCATGGGCGTATGCTAGTCTGTGTGCTCTTAAACTTGTTCTGATACAGCTCAAGGTCATTCTAAAGCTACCCAGGAAAGGTTACTTTCTGTCCTGAGTGTGACTTTTTTAGTGTCAGAACTTGTTCAAATGAGTATCTAGTTTCAGTATTAGTTTTATTATAAATTAGTATCAGATTTTTGATACTTTTGGCAACCCTACTGTCTGTATAACTAAATCTGTTCTGCTACAGCTGAACTTGTTCCCCTCATTGTGATGCTGCTGATAGGAGCAGGGTGTCTTTACCGGACACAGCCTGAGAGAAGATTCTGCCCGGGGCTACACTGACAGTCACAGGCCCTGTCCACAAGAATTAAAATCTCTATTTATCAAGCGTCGACTGAAGTGTCTGGGGACTGACCAGGGAAAATGGCACACAGTCAGCCTCTTATAGCACTGGGACTTTGCCTCAGAGTTCAACATGCTGGGACGTGCCCATGTAGCTTGTTGTGATTGCATGTGTGGTGTTAAAACAGGCTTTCATCCCCTTTCACTTTATTTTAGTGCACTTCCAACTCTAATGACCTCAAAATAATCACTTCTTTTGTTTCAAGTTTTTAAAGAACTGAAAAATGAACCAAGCAGAAGGACGTTTATTTGTTACATTTATTTGTCTAACTCTTAAGTACAAATTCTGTATATGTTTGCAGGTGTGTGTAAGTGATGTGCATCCACCCCTGCTGAGCTGTGCATCCGATTAAAAAAGGACTCTGCCGCCTGCTGCATCTCCTCTCCATCACAACAGCGGTAAGCAGCAGAGAGAAAGGAGCGATTTTTTATAGATCCGAGGGAGATGAAATAAAGGAGGGAACAGCTACTCCGCGTTACGATCTCTGCTGACATCTGCTGGCCAAAATTAGTGTCAACTCTAAAGCTCACCCATGGCTAATTTTCTCGCTCCCTAGGTATTTCAAACAGCGTCTTAGTAATATGCTACTACGGCCTGAATACAATATATAACATTTTATAAGTGCATGAATGTGGGTTATTTCAAAACAGTTTCAGAGTCAAAAAGATTATGAAAAGGCATTCTGCATTCACGATTCAACAAGAATCTCCCAACAAAATAAGTTGATCTTGTTTGCATGTGTGAGATGGCCTCTTCTTTATGCGGCTTTGTGAAGAACTGCCTACCCGCTGTTTTAGACACCCCCTTTTCAAAGCCCCACTATCTTCTCCCTTCCCCCTTTATCCTGCAACCTGACACCAAGCGCTCGACAATAACACCGGATACAGAAATGGTTTTGTCAGAAAATAAAAGCCCAATGAAATTTTATATTACAAACGTGTTCTTACCAATCGTATGTACTTTACATAATACACATGATTTAAAATGGACTCGTGTGATATAAACTAGCTCAATTTGTGAAGGTTTTGTAAAATACGAGCATTTATTTCGTCGGGACTATTTTAATTTGAAATCATTTACCGGATGCGTATGTTTGGATCACGTGGCGTTGACGTGTTTCTTTTGCGCTCGGATTTAGGAATGTGGAGCCCTGCGACGTCACCCTCAAACCGCCCGGGGTCTTGTTTTTAGGAAACTTTTTAAAACCATGAACACATCCCTTCAGGTAAGTTTCAAAGTAACTTTCAAGCCAATATAATGCTTTTACCATGTAACATTTGTGATTTTTATTGCAAACTCATCTTTAGTGTAGTTTTTATATGCCCGTTCTAAAACGGGACGTATTATGGTATGGCGCTGTCCGTCCGTCTGTCCGTCCGTCCGTCCGTCCGTCTGTGGACACTTCAAAGCTCGACCCTTTGCGAAAACCTGCCCGTCGCTCTTGCTAACTGTGATCGTTTCCATCTCTGTCTTTTTATCTTCCATCTCTGTCCTTTTATGTTACGTGCCGTAGATCTGAACTCTCTTCTCAAATGTTCTGCTGCTGAAAGCGAGAACAACCCACATTCTCTGCTTCTTTGAGATTTGACACATTAAAGCTTTGTTCTGTTGCTGGAATTCCGATTCTAGAAGGTGATGATGTCATACTCAGGTGATGATGTCATACTCATACTCCTACTGCAAGAGCCAGATTTCCCTATTGATTATCCGTCCGTCTGTCTGTCTGTCTGTCTGTGGACACTTCAAAGCTTTGAAGTCTTTGAAGCTTTGTCTTCATGAAGAGGATTATAGAGAGAAGGGAAAAAGGACAGATATGATAGCTAGAAAGACAGCTAGAAGTGAGGAAGAATACAGAGAGAAGGAGAAAGGCAGAGAGACAACCACTAGAAAGAGAGCTAGACTTGATGAAGAATACAGAGAGAAGGAGAAAGGCAGGGACAGGAGCGCTAGAAAGACAGCTAGAAGTGAGGAAGAATACAGAGAGAAGGAGAAAGGCAGAGAGACAACCACTAGAAAGAGAGCTAGACTTGATGAAGAATACAGAGAGAAGGAGAAAGGCAGGGACAGGAGCGCTAGAAAGACAGCTAGAAGTGAGGAAGAATACAGAGAGAAGGAGAAAGGCAGAGAGACAACCACTAGAAAGAGAGCTAGACTTGATGAAGAATACAGAGAGAAGGAGAAAGGCAGGGACAGGAGCGCTAGAAAGACAGCTAGGTCAAAGTACGGGCGTATTTTGCCCCGCTGGCGGAGCTCTTGTTTGGATTCTTATGCTTTCATCTAATACGCTGAAGATGTCCGTTAGCTAGCCTGCCCGTATGAATGTTAGTAATATGTGTATTTTAATGTACTATGTGGAAATAGAGGTCGCAATGTTTGGACGCTAATTTTGGATTATTTTTGTTAACGCTAGATGAAAAAATGTGCTTACTTTGTAATATAAGACTGGTGAAATGAGCCTATGCATGTTCATGCACGTTTGGTTGGCATTGTTAAGGCCAAAAAGAGTCGTTAAATAAAAGTCTGTCTCGACTTAGCAACGATTGTTTTCGGTAATTTGATTCCCTAAGATTCACATAAATATGCTAGTTTAATGAGTAACAACGTAACTAGGGAGTTAAATCTTTATTTGTAGCTAACAACGCAGCGATTATGTTGTTTTTCCCTGTCAAAACTAATAATGTGTTTGTGTGCTTTAATCGCTGACTTAAAGGTATTTCCAAATCCCCCACGGACTCTGTATTTCAAGTACAATGGGGAAAACATGTCCTAATGCTACCCATGTTTTGGTAACATTTTCTCCCCAGGGACGCTAGTGTGCGTCTCCATAGTAACGGCGGCGTTGTGAGCGGCAAGGGGGCGGAACCGGAGAGAGACGACGACTGCTCCGTGTCCTGCGGTCGGTAGAGCCGTAAAACATCAGCCGACGATGGTAAGGAAAACGCGGCTGTGCATGGACACCAGCGTGTTAGATAGCGACTGCAGTGGTGGAATCCAGCTTTACTCTTCCTTTGTATTTGCTCTTTAAGGCTTCATGATGAGGCTGGAGGTGTAATTAGCATTTTCTCTTTCTTCATTTCATTTCAGCCATTTCAAGGTGGCTTCTATTACCCCTACGACCGTGACAACCAGGGGGCCCATTCTTCAGCTGGGATTCCTTCCCTTCTTAACTCTCCTTTCAGCCAGCAGTCTGTGAATGGTCATTGTGCTCCAGGTATGACTCCTTCCAGTGGCATTTCCACAGCTCCCCTCTTCAGGTTTCAGCCGCGGAGGGAGAGCGTGGACTGGAGACGAATAAATGCCGTGGACATTGACGCCGTGGTCAGTCAGATGGATGTGGCGGTCCTTCAGGAGTATATCAACGCGGTGACGTACTGCAGTCTGGATGGTGAGCGCTGTCCGCGGTGTCAGAGTCCAGTAGACCCTGCTCTGATCAAGCTGTTTCGCCTGGCCCAGCTCACTGTTGAGTACCTGCTGCACTGCCAGGAGTTATTGACAGTGGAAATGCATGCATTGGAGGAAAGGCTTGAGGCTGCTGGTAAGGACCGTGTACAGCTGCTGGCTCAGCAAAAGGAGAAAGAAGAACAGATAAAGACACTAAATGAAGAGCTAAAACAGAGAGAGAAGGTCATTCGCACGCAGCAGAGGATGCTTGCACCAAGCATCACCAACAGCCATAAGGTATTTCATTTCAGAATCAGAATCAGAATCAGAATTACTTTTATTCATCCCCGAGGGGAAATTTTCTTTGTTACAGATGCAACTGACCATTTAATACAGTTGCCACCTGAATTCATTTACATTTATCATGTGTGTAGCACGGTGACGGCTCTCCCCCTTCTTTGCCTGTCTCCTCCCCCCACGCCTCTGTCATTGTTCTATTGATCTATTCACGGCGTGCTTTTTGCTAATTGGAACTAAAATGTCACAAATCTCCATGTGTAATATCTATGAGAAACATCACAGTAAACGGTACACATTCATGTTATGTTGTTGGCATGGCTTTAATAAGCTTTGAACTTGAGGTGAAGGATTAAAAGGGGCAAAGCAGATGGTCTCATTAGGTTACAATTATTTGTAAAATTCACTTTTTTATAAAAGCAAGACAAAACTCCAACTGGAGTGGCATCTTATTGTCTTTGTATGTGATTGTAGTTTAGTTTTAAAGAAATCAAATTTCTGCTGTCATTTTGGTGTAGACTTTGACATCTAACCTAGCCAAGCAGTTGCCAGGGCAACTTATGTAGTGTGTCTTGACAGCATGTGGTTGCTAGGTGTGTGCTAGCAGCTCCGCTAACACAAGTAGCTCAATAATTGAAAGAGAAGCCATGTGTCCTCTTAAGACCTGCACTGTTTGCCCTCAGTTAATATATTAGCTCTGCTTTCACCTCCAAGAGGCTTCAGTGTATTTTATTTGATTTAGCATCAGGCTCCTCCATTTGAAACTGTTGTTTATACTTAAATCCTTGCCATATGGTGCGACAAGATATCACTATCAGCCCGATTAACATTGAATGGAGTCAGTGTTGTGAGCTCTAGAGTTAAATGTAGCGTGTGATGTGTGTGTGTTTATGGCGGGGAGAGTGAGTGTGGCGTCTCCTGCCTAAGGGAGTAGAGCAGCATTACTTGTGCTGTCTAGAGTTTGGATATGATGCCATTCTTTCAAATCCGTAACCTTGTACATTTGAAGACTCATTCAGAATTAGATTTGCTTTCTAGTTACCAGCTTCTGTAAAGTAGATCATTATTGATTTTATGTTCATGGAGTCACCACTTAACTCAGGCTTTTTAAGTGTAATAATTAACAGTGTAATATTAACAGACATTCTTTGTTTTTTCTTTTTCTAGTGTCTGCACTGTGAAAAATCCTTTCTAAATGCTACTTTTCTCCAAAATCATATGCAGAGACGCCATCCAGCAGAATATGATGCCAGTAAGTTAAATAAAATCCTTCATGTTAAATTTCCATTTGTCTGTTGTTAATTAATTGTTATTCTTGTATTTTTCAGAATTGCAGTCAGATGGTGAAAGGAAATCAGAGATCAACAACCTCAAATCACAGATTACTGCTCTAAAGGAGCAAAATGTTCAGCTGCAAGTGACTCTACAAACCAAAAATGCCCAGGTATAAGTTAATTCCAATTCATGTATATATGAATAGGTAAAGTTTATTTGTTAAACCATGTGTTTCCTTTTTGTTTCAGGAAAAAGAGCAGGAGTCCTTGCACAGAGACCTAACAAGGGAGCTGGATCGTTTTAAGGCAGAGGAGATGGCTCAAATGGACAAAAAGATTGAGGGTTGTAGAGACGGTATACGACGGGAGATGGAATTTCTGTACACTCGTAATATTCAAGCGCTTAATGTACGCACTTTTTGATTTAACCTTTACCCTCAATGTGTAATGTCATGTAGTAAGGTATTCATTTATTTAATAACAATTATTAGGAAGCGAATCAGCAGCTGTCAGCAAAACCAGGAAAGTCCAGTCCTGTGCAAATGGAACCAGAAAAAGACTTGGATAATTATAAGGAAATGCAGAAACAAGCGATACATAAACTTGAACAGCAACTCAAGAAGCAGGTGACTGACAAAAATGACTTGCACAAAATATAAATAAAAGTCAGTTAAGATAAGACCATCAAATACCCTAAAAATATTGTGTTTTAGGACAAAAAGTTTGAATCTAGATGGCAGGATATGAAGGATCAGCATGAATCAGAGAAAAATCAGGTACGTTTTTACTCATCTTTGACTTTTATTTATTATTTTATTATATGTCACAATATAATAATCTGTACTCTCTGGGTTAGTTACTGAACGAGCTCAACAGAATGCAGATTGTGGTGTCAGAGCAACAGGAGCACAGTCAGAAGCTCAGGCAGGAGTGGGGCCGAAAACTGCTGGAGAAGGAACAAATCATCAAGAACCAGAAGGAGCAGGTCAGTCCTCATTCACAGTATCACATTCACAGTCATTTACGCCGACAGGAAACACGGCACAGGGTCAGGCCTTGTTCAGGATTTCCTTTATTAGCTGCATACGATGTTTAAAGACCCCATACTGTACATTTGAAAAAGGTGACGCTGTAAACTCAGTTTATAATATATATTTATTTATATATAATTATTTGGTTTGAGTATTTGGTTTGTTTTACAGATAAAGAAAATGGTATCTATCCAACCAGCCAAAGTTGTTGAAACGCAAGGTACATTTATAGTTACATTTAAGTTTATTTTTTGCTTATTTTCAAATTGAAAATTTGAAAATATTTTCAAAATGAAAATTTGAAAATCCTTATCATCTTTGCATGATGTTTTTCAAATAGAAAATGAAAATATAAAACATATTTAATCCTTTTTCAGTTCTGCACACATCTTCAACACCTGAGTTTAAACAAAAGAAAGTTGTTGTTGTTGGTAAGTACGGTAATATTTTTTACAAGGACAGAGCTTATTTTCCCTCTTGAAAATCTGCATTCATAGCATTATGTTTAAAAAGAACAATCATATTAGGTCTAGCATGCTTATTGTCTCGCTACATTTATCTGACATATATAATTACCTCTGACCTGTGCTGTCCATAAAGAGGAGCCGCCCTCTGCTCTTATGCTGGATCCTATACAGGAGCTGTCAGAAGAGGACAGAGGTAAAATAGATGCAGCAGAGCCGCCTAAGTGCATGCTGTCTGCATGAATGTATCAGTCTGTCCGTAAAGGTCATTTCATCAGGAGTTTAGCCTTAAACCATCTTAAATCACCTTAGCATGTTGATTGCAAGGGCATTAAGATGACCTCACCGCACTTGAAAGTCCATGTGAGCATTAAACCTACAATTAAACATATAATGCTGCATACCTGGAGTTGTTTTGTTTTATTCACTCATGTTTCAGTAACCCCTTAGTATTATTAGTCTGTTTATCACCAAAGCTCAAAATGTTCTGTTCCATCTTTTGATGTCATGGTAGTTTTCAAGTTAACAGCTGCCCTTTTTCCTTTAGTTCAGTAGAGATGGGCAATTCCAGATTATTCTAGTGAAGGTGTATGGAGTTTAAAAATACAGTGGAGCACTTCCCCTATTATCACATGAGATCTCTGTGTTTTCAGTTAGAGAGGAGGGCTCAGCCTAAATATGCAGGGTTTGGGTGTTTAAACATGTGTGAACGAAACAAAATACAACTCCAGGCAGTTTACGATGAGGAAACAACATGATGACAAGACTGATCAAAAAGTAGTTTAATATGGGCCCTTTAAATTGGATCATACTCACTTAGAGCAGTGCCTATAATTCAGAGTCATGATTTAGAGTGACATCTTTGTGCCTCGACGGCGCAGACTTGCATGGAGACATTCTCGTCTGGCTTCCCCACTCAACCTTAAATCTCTTCATTCGTCTTGACATGCAGCGCTTGTATCACACTGCTTTATATTTTAGTACGACACTGTAAACACACACTGACAGTGCCCTGTTACTTTCCAGAGTCCAGCAGTGTATCTGAGGCAAAGCCAGTGAAGAAAAAACCAGAGCCAGTGCCAGAGAAGAAACAGCGGACTGCCATCAGTGCTCTGAGAAGAAACCCCAACCTCAGGAGAGAGATGAGGCCAGAGCTGGAGAAGTCTGTCATGAGAAAGCTCGAGAGCTATGGAGTCAAACCTGTGAGTACAGTCATACTAGTACATACTGTATATACACATTTTCATTAGCCAAATATTGTCAATAATACAGTTAAACATACACAGTACACCTTTTTTGTGGAGCTCAACAGTGACCACCCATCCCCCATTTCTGGAACTGAACTTTTAATTTTTCCCATAGATTTTCTGCTAATTTAGGACCAAAAGACCTATAATTTTATTTTAAATCTGTTTCTGAAACAGAAACCTCAAAGTTATTTAAACATTTTGCATAATCTTGCGTTTTAAAAGCCATTTTTGGATTTAAAACAACTACATTATGGATATTAGTTATCACTTAGCTGCTTAGCCTCTGCTATGTCGTTGAACTTTTAATATTTGAATTTTTCAAAAAGTGTCTGGGAAAAATGAATGGATAACCTACTTCCAGAACCAGAGTGAGCCGTCACTGTTGAGCTCCATACTCCAAGTGCATATGATGCCATCTGCTGGAGAACTCATAGCAACACAGACACAAGCATGTTTAAAATGAAGGTTATGTTATTGCTTGAAAAGCCAGTTTTGGCTTTAAACATATTTTAGTGCACATTGATTTATCCATTGTTAAGCTTCATAGTCATTGCAAATCTGATGCTTTTGTTTGAGTTTTAGATTTAACATATCATCTGTTCTTCTCTTCTCAGAGTCGTGCTGGACTGAAGACCAAAGAGATGGAGTCTATACTTGTCAAGGTGCATGCGGAGCGACAGAGGAGATCGAAAGTGCTGCCTGGTTACTGGTCTTATCGGCAGGAAGTTAGTGGTATTTTAGATGACAAACTGGGACACCCAAAGAAGAGCCACGCTCACAGAAACAAACAGCCAATGCAAGGTATTAGAAATCACTCATGCTTTCACAATGTGGTATGTGGACTGTGCTTTGTCATTCCCAGTGTATTTAATGAGCATGTGTTTGTGTAGTGTTGCAGATTTACTCTCGTTCCAATAGCTTGCCTTCCAAAGCAACAAATGTGATGTCTGTATCTTCAGAGAGGCTGACCAAAACCCCACAGCCCGCCCCGAGATCTAAGTCTGTGTCACTACCAAATACATCCACCCCCAAGGACAAGACCCCGCTGAGAAGATACCCTTCCATGTAAAGACCTACAATATTACATAAATGATTATTTGGTCAACAGGCTTGAATTAATTATGTTGATAGAGCTATATATTTTTACTTTATCATTTATTTTATAGCATTTCTGACAAGGTAGCAAACACTGGCTTAAAGTCCTTAATTATTTTGAACAATCTTTGTGTAACTCTCAAGGACCCCTCCTTTCAGCTCTGACGAAGAATCTGAAGAAGAGGAGACAGACGCCAAGGAAGAGCTTCAGTTGGACCAGAGGAAAACATCCAGTCTGGTCCAGAACAGAACCACCCCAGTTCTAACCAAACAGGCCTCAGTCATGTCGGCCAGAAGCCCGCCTACCAGAGGGATGACCACAGAAGTTACCAAGACAACAGTGATGAAGATGGACAGTGAAGATGAGGAAACGTGGTCTGAAGTCAGCGAGCTCCAGGAGATCGATCCTAAAGGGATTCAGAGCTTCAAAGACCAGAATGGGAACATGGAGAGGAAGAGCTTTGGGAAAGGTATTGCAAACAATTGTTTGTTTGTTTTTGTCAAGGAATTAACAAGAAATGTGTGATTTAATTTTATTTTTTTTTTTTCAGAAAACAAAATCAGTGAAATGGGAAAAAAAATTGAAAAGCAGTTTACAGACAGACTGGGCAAGAAACCAGCAGGGGGCATTAGCATTTTGCCTGAGAGGAAAGATGAAGTCCAAGAACTCTCAGTAAGAGCTTTATGATTAAGTCAATGAAGTGTGATAAAAATGAAATGTAATGATACAATTGTGCGTAGTTTAAATAAATATCGAAAATGCTGCTTGTTTGTGGCAGTGCACAGATCTAGAAGAGAGCAATGAGTGGGTCTCATCTTTGGAGGATAAAGTGTCTAAACCAGTCCATGGGTCTGTACCACTGAGGAAGAGCCTGGACTCAACCAGCACCAGTGTGTGGGGTACGTCCACCGGAAAGGGACCCAAGTCAAGTCAGTTGTCCCAGGGCTTACTACATACCGCAAATATGTTTCAGTATAATTAAGTATCATGCTGACTTTGACTTTTCTTTTGAAGGTTTGACTGAAGCGAGTACAGGAAGCACTTTGAAGAGCAGCATTTACTCCATTAGTGATGCCAGTGATGACGATTTTAGCAATAATTAAATAGAAAATATTATGTAGGCCATATGCAAAACCATAAACCTCAGCCAACACAGCTACAACTTCTCTACACACACCAAGTTGCAATATACTAGAGACCACAATATTTCAGAAAGGACTGCTAAAATCTCTTCATGAAATAAGGAAATCACATATCTTATTTTGACTAGATTGCACTATTCTAATTTAGGAATACCTTGTGCCAACGTTGTACACCTTTGAACTGTTTTATTATTAACGGAAATACAAATGTCACAGATCAGTTGTTTTTTAGTAAAGATGCATTTATTACTATGTTACCAGTGTTTTATACAATATGTTTTGTAAGTTTTTAACAAAAAAATGTAATTTTTGTATAGAAAGTATTTATACAGAACAATAAAACTTTTTCAGTACAATGTTGTCTCAACGAGTTCTTGTCATAATACATATTTTTTTACAATACACTTTTTTTCTATATTCAAGTCTCAAACAAAAGTGTCCCGATTGTATGTGTTGATGGTTTTTGCAGATTTTGTCCCTCTTGTGGTTCTGCTCTTTCTTCCTTCGTAGAACAGCGGTGGGACCAGAGTTACCCTGGAGGCAGGGGCCATGTATGTGCGTCTGCTACGGCCGGTCACATACGTCCCATACACTCTGCGTCTGTCTGTGGAACTGATAATAATGTAAAAAGGTTAGGATCTGTATTGTTGCAGTATCAAATGTTTAAGTTTAACATTTTACCTTGATGGCAGGCTTTCTTTCAATGAGAAGTATCCTTGTACACTTCCTCCACAAATGAGCAGAATTGAGCCTCCCCATCCAATAAAAACAGCAGCACCAAGCTCAAATCTAGAAATGTATACATATAGAAATAATGGTATTGCTTAATTTCTGTAAAACACACTTAATGGTCTGCTGCGCCACTTTTCTTGTGGAGAATCAGCTACCTACTTGTCACCATGTTATTGCTTTGTCTGGAATGTTCCATGGTATGACATTAAGATATCTATCATTACAGGTGCTTCTATTGCTCAAAAGTAGATTGATTCCTTCTGTGAATAGGGGCAACTCTCTACAGATCTGAATTGTAGTGTAGTGCAGTGCTGTAACCTGCTTACCACCCTCGTGATAGGTCTATACTGTGGAACATTCTAGAGAAAGCAATAACATTTCCATGGAGACAATCAGGTAGAAATCTTACGCAGTGCACCTTCAAACGTTCACTTACTTTTGTGCCCTGAAATTTGGATCCACAAACTCACTAATAACTCTATGGGCCCACCAGGAATAGGTTATCATCCCACAGAATCCTACAAGAAAACACACTTTTATTATACTTGTCATTAACTATTTGATTATTATTAGTTTTCTTTCTACCTGAAACGAAATAGGTGATTGCTCCGGAAAAGGTGACTCTTGCATTAACAATCTCTGATCCTCCTATTTTAGTGCATTTCATCCCAATGAGAGTGAGGACTCCACCAAAGAAGCCTGTGATGACTGCACACACAGCCAGAGCTCTGCATGCATGTAAGAACACTAGGAACAAATACATTTTAAAATCAATTACAGTAATTTAAATTTGTGATGTTATATTTTCTTTTATGAGGTCTTACCAGGCAGAGCCAACAGGGAGGGGTAGTCTTTGCAGTCTGAGACCCCACTGGTGTCAGATACACAATCCCTCCACAGGTTTGAGTAATAGTTGCCAGTGGTCAAGACAATGGTACCTACTTCAGAGAAAGTCCAGTACTCTGTGGGAAGAGTGGAGCAGACCAGTACCCATCCACATAAACAGCTCACAAAACAGCCAATCTCTACATACATAATCACTGTCCGATACTTCATGGTGAGTAGATTTCCCCTCCAAAAAGACTCTAACTTCAACAGACTGTTACTGTGACTTTGCTGATGCATCCACGACAAAAGGCTGTAGATGTTTGGCCAGTTCTTATCTGTTAGATTGTTCTGCTTCATAAGCACCTTTTTGTTCCCATAACTGGAGTCAGAAATGCTCAAGAAGATAATGCCATATACTTAAAACAGCTTTATACTTGGAAGTATAATTTTATTTTGTTTTTATTTAAAGGTTTTTCCGCTTTGTTGGTAATTGGCACTGTTGTTGTTGGTACCACTGCTTTTGTAAACAGTACATTACCAGTTCACTGATTTTATTAAAAGCAACCTCAAAACTGTTAAACTGTTAAGTAATATTAAAAAAAAATACTTAATTTCATACTGTATGTAACTATATTAGGCTTTTTTCTGATCTGTGATATAATGATTCCTCATCAAAGACATACCTGGAGTTGTGTTTTGTTTTACTCACACATGTTTAACACACAAACCCTGCATATTTAGGAATATTGAGTTCTTCTCTCAAACAAAAAACACTCTGTTCCACTTTGTGATGTCATGTGGTAATAAAGGGTGTGGTCCACTGTGTTTTTGAACTCCATACACCTTCACTAGAATCATTTGGGTAATTTTGTCCCGGGAACTGCAAATCTCTATTGAGCTAAAGGTAAAAGGTAACTGCTAACGTGAAAATTACTTCTTCATAACGTCACAAGGTTAAACAGAGCATTTTAAGATGCTGATTATTTACTTCAGTTTCCACAATACATCACAAACATGTATTTTGTTACACTAATAAAACGTTTTACAGCCAATCTATTTCAACAGTCTCTTCCATCTGTGTGGCAGGAGAGTCTCTGGGAATTGTTTGAGGTGTAAACAACACTGCCCAGTCCTAACTAAGGGAGAATAGGAAAACAAGTCAAAGCAGTGAGTGGATTTACAAAGGGGGAGGTGTCTGCATGAGAGTGCACGAATGCAAAACACATGTTGGTACTGGTGTCTGGTAGTGCTACAGATGCAGAAAATGTTGCTGCTTCCAAATATTGGTTTACTCAATATCCTGGTTAGAAGTATAAACTGATGTAATAAGGCTGTTTACTGACTGTAGTCGGCCCCACAATGTTTGAACTTTTATATACACAAAGTTGTTCCGTAGCGAGAGAGAGAAATACTTTATTGATCCCAAGGAAAATTCAAGATATTTTTGTTTATAGGAAACAATGCTGTTTTCAGTGTTTGCTCTGGTATTTGTTAATATCAGCAAATAGTGTCTTGAAAGGTGCTATATAACTGCAAAGATTAATCAACTATAATCACAGCCTCCAAATGTATTGATTAAAAACAATCCACAAAAATTTAAAAGATAATTTTTTATTACACAACAATATTTTACAAAATGTCACAATATAGTTCACATGTCAGGCCTTCACATATTAAACCAATGATCTTAAATCTTTTTTGTATTTTTATATGTAGGAATTCTTCACAAATGGAGCTGACTCACTCCTGGAAATTCCGGATATTGTAGACACTGTCCGGCTGCTCCCAGTGGTCCCACTGCTCCTACTGCTCCTGCTGGACCCTGAGATGGTGGATAAACTGGACCTGGAAGACCTCCCTGACTCTGTGCCTGATCTGGAGGTGGAAGTGGCCCGGGAGCCTGCTGCCCTGGGGGTTCTGCGAGTCCTGGATGTTCTGGATGTCTGTCCTGTTTTGGAAGTGCGAGCTGACCTGGAGGAGATTCCCGATACATCTGACCGTTTGGACGAAAGCTCAGAAATGGAGGAAAGTTTGGATTGGGAGGTGAGGTACGACTGGGTGGATAAGGCTGTGGTAGACTTCTTTATGTTGTTTGTGGTGTTTTTCTCCACATCTGGTAAAGCTCTGACAGCTACCACCCTGAAAAAGTATCAACATTATTATACTTATTTAAAACGTTGTTTACATTTTGTGACTTGGTTCTCAAATATTCAAACAATAGCCAGAATCACTGAAACCAATTCGCAATAAACTGAAAATAGCCCTCTTTTATATGTCCTCATCTAATCTTGCCATCCCTGGTTCAGTTGTGATTAGGCCTGTCACAATAACAAACAATAACACATTTTGAAGTACGATATATTGCTGAAGAAAAATATAGATAACATGGTAATATGTAATAACCCTAAAGCAGGATTATACCCAAAGCTATTCTAAATGTAAATAAATTGTAAATAAATAGCAGAATGAGACACTTTAGTACTTAATTTGTATCTATAATGAGTCACAGAAGTTATTTATTCAACCATTTGCAGGTCAAATCTTGTTGTACAAAAAAAAGACCCCTACTAGTGCAAAGAAAAAGTACTACAATAAATACTGACCCTCGCAAAAGCATTGTTCCACCTGTCATTTATTGAACTTGATATTGTAAGTATTGTGACAGGCCTAGTTCTAAGTGCACTGCTGTTTCTTAAAGCAATAAAGCCACACAGTATACAAGTATTCTCTCAAGTCAATACATGTTTGAAACTTACGTAAGTGTACTCATCAAATTCCTCTTAGAACTAATGTGAATATGCAAATCTTATCGATAGTTTATGGGCATGTTTATAGTCAAATATGATCTGCATGTTTTAAGAGCTGGAAAAGCTATTAAAGTAATAATGAAATAAACCTGTATAGATCTACAGCAAACAGGAAATCCTTTTAAATACTCCTTTATTCTTTCCTTCTACAGCTTTAGGCCATGTTTGCTTACTCGAAGTGTGCACACATGTTGTATTTAATGGGGAACATGTGGCCTTCATTTTTGTGCTATTTATTGCGGAAGTGGAGCTCCTTATTTAATGATGGCCCCTTTAACTAATAATGATATGTTTTGCACACTCACACTGGCTCTCCTCCTCCACACAGAGCCTTGCACACGGACCACAGGTAGAAGAAACCACCGGCCATATGGAAGGCAGAACCAACCCAGCCCAGGAACAGTGGCGTACCAAGGTCGTATCTGCATTTCAAGACATGGAAAATTAATTTAAAATCACCTTGGTAACAAAAAACACATTAAAGAGCCCATGTTACACAATTTTCTGATCTGTTATAATGTTGTTTCTTGATCAAAAACATGCCTGGAATTTTGTTTTGTCCCATTCACACATGTTTATCACACAAACCTTGCATTTTTAGGCTGTATTCTTCCCTAAACTGAAGATGCTGTGATGTCATGTGGTAATACAGGAGGTGCTCCATTATGTTTTTAAACTCCATACACCTTCTAGAATAATTTGGATAATTTCAGCCCAGGAATTGATCAGCTCTACTGAATTAAGGTTAAAGGTTTAAGTTAACAGCTAACTTGAAAAGTACCACTTCATGAAATCACAAGGTGGAACAGAGCACTTTGAGCTTTGTAGATGGGCTAATGATAAAGGGTTACTCAAACATGTTTGAATGAAACAAAACATGAGGAAACAAAATTATTATAATATGTTTTAAAGTGTATATTTTGCCTAATATAGGACATTTAATATGAATTTGTTCTTACTTAAGGTCATGGTAGTCGGGGCTAAAGTATTCCGCAGAGACATATTGAGCATAAACACCGTATCCACTTGTAGACAGCACACCTAAAGATAAAAATATTAGCCCCAGATTTCAAAACATGCATTTGAGTTAAATGAATGAAGGCAACACAAAAATATAGGCACAATTTGTAAGGAAGATAATTTATTAACACCCCCCCAGGGAATTACCACCCCCTAACTGAATGCACTACTCTATTTGAAGCTCTGTTACTCAAGTTAGACTTTAATCTGAGCTTTATTTCAGTGCAATCTGACCAGAAAGAGCTGATTTAAACACGCCTCATACATAAAATTAGTCACAAGCTAGCTAGCCTACAGTTCAGTTAGTCACTCTGACCATTTCTGTTGAAAACTCAAACACCTAAACAGAACCATGATCTCTCATATTGATCACAGGCTCCTGAAAATGTGTTATTTAAATCCAGTTTGTATTTTTTCTTGAGTTTTCAGACAATCTTAATTTTTTTTGGCTGTGTTTGCTGATGTGTGCATTGTGTCACCATGGAAACTGCATTATGACACCAAAGTGTCAGTAGTGCTTTACAGAACAAAAAGATTAGAAATTACATACAATTGACTAAAATAAAATATTACAGACAAGAAAAAAATAGATAAATAAATAGAAAAACGTGAATTTACCACTTATAATATGACACCATCCCCCAGCGTAGACCTTCTTCCATTTCGAAATATCCTGGCCTCCTAGATATGTGCACTCCATTCCCAACATAGTAAGCACAAAGCCAAGCATGCCCAAAGAAAGGGCAGCCATTAGCAACCCACGCACTATTTGGATGTGTCCTAGAAAAGGAATAAAACAAGCAAGATGGAATCATTTGAGATTTTTTGTATAAAGACAATACACAGACTTACCCTCCACTGACCACAACACTGGGAAGTCATAGCAGTTGCTGACAGCAGTGGAGTCTGTAAAACAAGACCGCCACAGACTAGACCAGTACCAAGCCACTTTGATGATGGCTGATCCACCCATGCCTCCAATAGTAGCGATTTTCCAGCCCTCCATTGCCATGGTGCAGGCCACAAAAATCCACCCAAGAACTGTCATGAGGAAGCCCCATATCTGCACCACTCTGATCTTCATATTGTTTATTTGCCGAACTTCACCGCTAAAAATGTCCTTGATGTTTTCAGTCCATAAAATCCAGTCTGATTGTCCTGTGTCTCTGCACTAGCCACATATTGTGCATCCTAAAGAGCTACAGGATTCATTGAGCTGCTCTCAACTGAAGACAATCTCAGGGACAAATCTGAGCCATTCAGCGACTTTATAAAACAAAACATGAGGGTGAAAGACAGCACCCAAGTTCCCATAGATGTTTGCAAGTTTAAATTTGAGTGCTAAGCAAATGTCTCATATTGCAGTCAGTTCCTTCCTTATTTAGTATCTCTTTATATAATAAGAAAGTTGTATAATAAGAAAGTTGTATTTGTTGTTAGAAAATATTTTTGATTGGCACAAGTTTCAAACTTACTGAGGATAGACTTTTCAACATTGCTGTTGAAATGTTAATGACACTAATCTGCAATAATCTCCTGAAGAATCTCATACATATTGGCTGTGAGAAGTTATTAGCATGGATGCTATGACCTTATCCACTGAAGGCAATGTACATTCTTCACTTTGCCCCAGGCCTTAAGCCTGTTATTAGTCATACTACACGACCTCTTTGTATGAAGGGCCCATTAATACACCAACGTCTTAGTCCAAATTATAATTACTCTTACATATGAGTTAATATAAGATACAGGGAGAGTGGAATGTTCTTTAAGATGAGATGAAAGATGTCTTTTTCACATTTAAGTCCTAAAATATTGACTAAGTTAAACAAGGGTGCAATGATAAAATCCACTTTTTAAAACTATAAAAGAGCATGACATTGACTGTAGTGTAGGCAATAGATTATATTACATCCAACCAAACTGAACAACAATCTTCTCCTTTATTAAATGCATGATCTGTATTTGATTTAAGTATAAAAGTCTCTGAAGATTGTTTATCTTCATTGTGATGTGTTACTGCCATCTACTGGCACGGTACTGCTTCAAACACATTTAGTCAACAGTTTCAAATGTATATTTTAGCATTTGCATATGTTTTGATTATAAGATGCAAAGTAGAGTGAATGGTTTTATAGATGGTAAACAATGCAACCTTTTACCCCAGTGCAGTGGACACCTGACACTTGTTTACTAATCTAAGGATGTGAAGCACACCCTCTGCTGGTTCAGGTATCAGAGCAGGCCTGATAACTGAGCTCTGGGGTCTTTCTGATAATATTCACAGGTGGAGATAGATGAGGAACGTCTGGTCAGGAGGACTCTGATCTGAGGAGATAGCACCAGGCTGGACACTCAGTGACCTGGAGGTCAAATCCGTTTGAAATAACATTTTAGACAAGTGCATATAACAAAAAACATATAATACATATTATTATAATCTCCATGTAAATGCACATAAACCTTTTAAATTATACTCTTAGCCTATTCTTAAAGGTATGTCCAAAGAATCTCTCAAATACACATTCAATATCATTGGAATTATAAAAGGGGATTTGGACACAGACATCTTGTTGAAGGAGACTGGTGAGTTTTAAGCAAACTTTGTGCCAAATCAAATTTCCTGTTCCATCACAAAAATGAGTGTGTACTTTTAACAAGTCACTGACAGAATAAGCTGACGCTGGTACAAACACATGGAACAAAGCAGAAGTATTATTTTCACACGTATGCGTTTCTCCCAAACTGTCTCTGCTCGTGTGTGTCCTTGTGCTGACTGCTGCCTGCTGTATTACTGGGGTAGTGCCGTGATGTCGTAAAAGATGCTGCTCCTCTGTACGAATACTCAGCCCTGTGCAAACAACAAGAACCAGGCAGTGATCTTGGGTTAATTTACTGAACTGCCACACAACACAGTGATAAAAAGTCAAAAATAAAGTGAATATTTTTGGCATAAAACTCAATGTTTTTCAGTAGTACCTTAGACGAAGGTGACTTTCATTGTAGAAATGTTACAAGAGCGAAAACAAAGGAAACATTCAGGAATGACACACTGTATCACTAATATCCATCAAACCCTTTAGACTCTAAGTTATGAAACAAGATGTGGGATTAGATTGTGGACTGTTTTGAGTAAATGAAACATATCTGAGCAGGTTTGTTTCACAATGTTAAATTACTTCTCCAGTTTGTGGTCACTGACACTTGCCTCAAACTGAATCCATCAGACAGCGACAGAAAGAATACGAATCCGCCAATAATACATAAAACTGAACCCGACCAGCCAATGAACAAAGCAGCCCCCAGCTCAAATCTAGAAAAAAACATTAGGGAAATCATGAGGTATGTGTGACTACTTTGATCTTGATCTTGACCTGCCAAATTCTCCCTTAAATCCTCAGGACTTACTTCTGGGCTACAAAAAGAGGGTCAAAGAAGTCTGTGGTGATCCGGCGAGCGTATATGGAGCAGGCAGTCATACAACACAGCCCTATGAGGAAGAAATGTTGGAAAAAAAAAAAATTAGTTGCATTTAAGTTTGCATTTATTTATTTTATTTCATATATTTGCAGATTACCACATAGTATGAAGTGAAAACCGGACAGGACAGTCAGACGAGCTTTAATCGTGTCTGAGCCCCCGATTTTGGTGCACTTCATTCCCACCAGAGCGAGGATAGCTCCGAAAAAACCCAGACACACTGCTGCTATCATGAGACCCCTGCAAACCTGGATGTAAGCTACAGAACAGGAAAAAATTACAACTGTTCAATAATATTTGGTAACAGATTTGGTAATTTAAGCACTGCTGGGCTCCATAGAATACAAACTTAAGAAATTGTTTAATTGTATAAGCAACAACATCTGAATTGAATTACAAATCATGTGTTGGCTTTCTGTGACATTTTGAAAACTTTTCAGAATAAAAAAAAAAAAAGATTAGTTTTAAATAGTCAGTTATTGGTATTGCTCCAATTTTTCTATCATTTTGAAACCCATGGATACTCGAAAATGATTAATTTCATAGTTAAAGATCTGTTTAGAGCCAAACATTAAGTAAAAAGTGTGTCACATTATGGAGATAAATGTGTGAAAATAAATACAAAGTGAATATAGGATTTCACATTATTATTAGGTGATGATGACAGCTAAATTGCAATATCTATTTTAACATTTTAACAAATGTAACATTTTGACATCTGATTTTGCACTTTGTCTGCACTTTGTCTGGTTTTGTCTTATACATATCATTGTATTTGTTTGCGCAGGTATATGAAACTATTTACCACTAGGCTAGACTCACCATCCAGAGCCAGCATCGAGGGAAAGTCCTTGCAGTTGGAGACACCAGTGGAGTCTGTGACGCAGGTCTTCCACAGATTTGACCAAAATGTTGCCGTGGTGATGACTGTCCCATCTACAGAGGACACCTTCCAGTAGTCAGTGGGCAGCGTGGACGACACCAAAATCCAGCCTGAAATCGTCAAGAGAAAAGCCACTATCTCTGTCCCCATGCTCCCCATCCTATCCGCTCCCCTGGCCTCGATTTGGGACTCTTGTAGGGGCGCGCAGGTGGGACTAAATAGGTGAGGTGGGAGGATCTGTCCAGGAAAGGTACGTCAGTATTCAAAGTGGCATGACACGTTTTTGCACAATCACTTGTTGTATATTGTGTGGTCAGATGAAGGGGGCAGAGCAGGGGGGCAGATATTATTCACTGGGCATCACTCAACACTAGGTGGAGGGTCTGTGCAAGAGGATCTGTCACAGAGGAAGCCTTTAATTGGAAGGATCTGAAAAGTCATGAGCACTAGATGGGGAGCAGTGATAGCAAAGGGCACACTGATGAATCACAGAACTACTCACCTGAATACATTCAACTGCATTGTACTTGAGCGCCATCTACTGGGTGTATTTTGGTTATTTCCATCTTTGCCATATACAGCAAACATACAGCAACTCACTCTAAAATCATTATGTTATCTTTTTTTCCCCCATTTTTATTATGTGATAAATTAATATATATTTTAGAAAAAATGTCTAAAAATACAAATTACTGTTTGGATCAACAGAAAAACTAAACCGAAAAAGGTGAATGCTTAACATTGATACAAGAAATAAGTACTCATATACAGTTACAGATAAAGCTTTACACCATTCAAGTATTTTAGTTAGTCAGGTAATCTACTGATAGGTAAGATAAGCATTTTAATAGTGTTATGGTCAGTTAGAACAGACTAACAAATAATGTAAATTAAACTACACTTTATGGAATTTAGTCCCATTTGTCACGAGTAATGGGTGGTTGTCTAACTAAATGACTTCCTCTTTTGACTCCCATATTACGCAAAATTGACTCTTGTGAGCCTTTAGCCATGTTATAATGCTGTTACCTACTCAAATTTTGTGTCATTACATGTTTGAGTAACCCTTTATTAATCGTCTGTCTAAATCTCCAACTCTTAAAATGGTCTGTTCAACCTTGTGATGTCATGAAGTAGTAGTTTTCATAGCTACATTTTACTTTTAGTTCAGTAGAGACCGGCACTTCCAGAGGTGAAATTATCCAAATTATTCTAGTGAAGATGGAATAGTGAACTTAACCTAGTGGAGAAGAAAAAGTGTTTGAAAAGAGTGTGTATTATTTAAATTAGTGCTTTGAGTTTTTTGCAAGATGTTGTATACTATTTACTTAGCTATAACTTTACATATGGTTCATATCCTTTCTTTGTTTTGCTTTCCAAGAACTCTCTCTCTCTCTCTCTCTGCCTTGTTATCATAGTTAAACCCTCTGCAGGCTCATGGGACAAAGAGTAGTGTCAGTGCATTGTTTGGTACAGCTCCAGAGATTTGGAGAAGTCTTGAGGATGTTTCCATGGCTGCTGTTGCCGGGCGGTTAATCCTGTATACCTGTTAATGAAGTGGAACCAGATGGGACTACTTGATCTTTGCACTGATAGTGTATTGACTTGCTATCATAATATGTTATTAAGTAAACTGTTATAAGAGATGACTGGAAGGTAAGATGTTGTGTACTCTTTCCTCTCTTGGACACTTGCACAATCAAAAATTCCAAAAATACACAAAACCAAAATGTACAAATACACCACATAGGACTGTGTTATTAAATGAATTTTAATCAAGATTGAGATTCAGGCAATAGTCAGTGACAAAATATATATATACACTACCGTTCAAATGTTTGGGGTCACCCAGACAATTTTGTGTTTTCCATGAAAAGTCACACTCTTATTTACCACCATGAGTTGTAAAATGAATAAACTACAGTCAAGACATTGACAAGGTTAAAAATAATGATTTGTATCTGAAATAATTTTTCCTTCAAACTTTGCTTTCGTCAAAGAATCCTCCGTTTGCAGCAGTTACATCATTGCAGACCTTTGGCCTCTAGCTGTTAATTTGTTCAAGGATCTGGAGAAATTTTACCCCACGCTTCTAGAAGCCTCTACCACAACTTGGATTGGCTTGATAGGCACTTACCATAAGGTCAAGCTGCTCCCACAGCAGCTCAGTGGGGTCTGTCCATAACACTTCTTTCCAATCTTCCTCTGTCCAATGTCTGTGCTCTTTTGCCCATATTAATCTTTTTCTTTTATTGGCCAGTCTCAGATATGGCTTTTCCTTTGCCGCTCTGCCCTGAAGTCGCGTCCGGAGTCGCATCTTCATCAAAAGCATACCTGGAGTTGTTTTGTTTCATTCTCACATTTGACTAATCCTTTTTAAAAATGTGAAAATTATTATCTAGAATATAATTAAATTACATTACAAATTGACTATTTCAAAACTGCACTCTACTTTGACTGTTATTGTTATCACGTTGTGGAAAGCACTAGACATATTCCAGTGTGTTCCTCACAGTACTGTTAACAAAGGCTCTGAGGCCACAGTGGTAATGTGAGGAGTTGAAAACAGGTCTATCACAAGGCTGAGGTTGAGAAAGAAACGTTAATCCCTGCAGTGGGCTGGCAGCTCCTCGTCTGCTCGCCTGCTGTGCCTCCTTCAGTTTTTAGCTAAACATCAACAGTAAGGTGGGATGCGTTTTTGTTATTGTTGGACCACATTTTTTCAGGAAAACAGTTTAACTCCTGCACAGAGGACTGAATATACTTTGAAATTTTCCTCGAACAATGAAACAGGAGAGGGCGGGAGAGAGGCGCAGGGGCACAGAGGGGTGGAGTGTGAGCCCCTATGCCAGCTCTGTCCATTATATCAGCACAGGAAACACCTGTAGTGTCAGAGGGTCTGTCATCCTTTACCTGTGTTCTATTTATAGACATCCTCCATGTGTACACTTTTTACACTGTTTGCACAGGCAACAAGAGACCGTTAAACAAAGCAAGGCTCAGTTTTTGATTTAAAAATGTCTATGTTTGTAACAGGCTTTTTCTATAACCTTTGTAGTCGCATTTGCTTCAGGAAAGTAAGCATTTCCTCTTATCAACACTGGCGTGTTTTCATTAGTTACCTGGAGACTCCTAGTCTACCGTAAGACTGTGGATGGACATGTGAGGATGAGGAAAAAAGATAGGAAATGTCATTTTAACATCATATAATGGAGATGCAATGCAATGTATTATTGTATATTTAAACTACTAAAATATACTTTTATTATCATAACGCACACATAATAGTTACATGATTGTTCCTAATTATGTATACTTGCCGAACCAATTTGTTTTAGTGACCTATAACCTAGACTAACATTTTATACCACTTTTCCGCCAATGGGATCTCTTCGGAATAGAGGGAGTAGCCAATAGCGCGTTGTGGCCGTGCGTTTGTCCAGTCGTGCGTCTGGAGGGGCGGGAACAGCGCGGTGCGTCAGTGCGCGTCCACAGTTTGCTGCACCTCCGGGTGTACGTAACAACGGGATTGGGGGTTCCGACCTCCGCTGGACATGTGTGAGTTTAGCCCAAATACACTTCCTTTCTCCTACTCCTATAAGAACCACCACCCGCTAGAGGAAGGTAATAGGAGACGAGAAGCGGCTCGGGGAAGTGTGACCTGCCATGGATAAAGTCGGTAAAGATGTTAAGACCAACCCTGCAGCTACAGCTAATATTTTCTCCACGATATTTTTCTGGTGAGTGGACGATTAACGCTTGGAGCCACCGAGCGGGGGATTTAAACGGGGGGTAACTCTGTCATTCCTAGCTTATAACAGTGTAAAAACAACTTGACGGTATTAGTATACTCATGCAAAGTGTTAATAACATCTGGGTTATTGAAGATACAGTAGTTTGGTTGTAAGTTGTGCATGTGTTTCGTTTCAAAGAGTACATGCCGAACACATCTTCAGTCACCCGTGTTTATGAATCTACTTCCTGTTAATTCACTGCGTTTGTTTCACTTTTGGAGAAGTTTCTCATATGTAAGAACCGAGCAGGCTAAACTACTGTAATCAAAAGCAGCTGTGTTTAAGTACGTGTTAAATACAGCGACTGTTTGCACGACTACGGCGAGGCGAGTTTATATAATAAAGCACAGTTCGTGCACAAAGTCATTCCAAGTGCGTTACAGAATAAGAAAGATATTAAAATCACAATGCAAACACATCAAACGTAAATACTCATCATAAAAGAGAAGAGTGCCGGAAAGAACTACCGGAAAACACATGCCTTTTTTTTAATAACCCATTGTATAAACTAATCCATTTTTTATTTCCTGAACTAGCACATAACCATGATTAAAATGAGACTACCAGGACCTAGTAGGAATAAACCAGGTCAAAAACTAACCAAAAGCCAGTGTACGTCTACTCCTATCCCATATCCACTTAGCCTTAATTGACAGGCCTATAGGTCCCTTGGTTGAAAATAAATCAACTCCGCTGATAGCCTATGGGTCTAAACCTGACTGCCTTCTGATTTGAATAACTTTTTGACTGTTCCGTAATCTAGTCTGTTATGTTTTTGCCATAGTTGGCTCAACCCCTTGTTCAGCCTTGGATACAAGCGAAGCCTGGAGGAAGATGACTTGTACGATGTGCTTCCCGAAGACAGATCCCTATATCTGGGTCAAGAGCTGCAGAGGTAAGAAATTATATGTGCACCTCTCAATACATAATAAACAGGGTGTCATTATTGATATAGGCTGATATGCAGGACTTCCCCATGTATTCATACTGGTAAAAATATCAATCTTTAAAGGTCCTAGATTACACAGAATTGTCTGTTGTGTGCTTTAAGCCATGTTATAAAATTGTTACCTATTCTAAAACATACCTGGAGTTGTGTTTTGTTTCATTCACACATGTTTGAGAAACTCATTTTTATTAGTCTTTCTTCATCTCCAAAGCTCCTTTTACCTTTTGTTCAGTAGAGAGTGTTTTCAGTTTGAGAGAAGAATTCAATCTAAATATGCAGGGATTGTGTATTAAATTAATGTGAATAAAACAAAACACAACTCCAGGTAAAGTTTTGATGAGGAAATGTTGTTGATGTTATAACATCAATGAGAATACGGTGTGATATGAGTCTGAGGAATTGTAGAATGTTGGCCAGTGACTTTGGACCATGTGTTCTCAGTGTCTCAGACATATTTTAAAACAAAGTACTGTAGTGAGTTAATATGTAAATAGAATAACAGTGAAGTTATATAAGTGACAGTATTTCACTATGTAACTTTTCTGGTGGTCTCTGTGGTGGATTTTTAAATCTGATAAGAATAAAACTGGAGAGAAGTTGTCTTAAATCAAAGAGTCTAGATTTATTAAAGGAAATGTGCGCACAATTACAGAGAAAATGTGGCCATACCGGCTCGTCAAAGCCTGAACCCGTCAGATCTCATAAGCTAAGCAGGGCCGGGCCTGGTTAGTACTTGGATGGGAGACCACTGGGAATTCCAGGTGCCACAGGGGGGCGCCAGTTGCAAAAACTGTTGTTGTGTCCTTAGGCAAGGCACATCACCCACATTGCCTAGTTTGAAAGTGGTGTGTGCGTGAGTGTTGGTGGTGGTCGGAGGGGCCGATGGCGCAGATTGGCAGCCTCACTTCCGTCAGTCTGCCCCAGGGCAGCTGTAGCTACAATAGTAGCTTACCACCACCTGGTATGCAGTGAATGAATAATGCTCTGTAAAGCGTCTTTGAGTGTCCAGAAAAGCGCTATATAAAACTGATGCATTATTATTATTATTATTAAAATGAAAACAAAACCTATTTGTTTGTCACTTCCTAATATGATCCATGGCAAAAGAAAAACAGGTTTCTTATACAGTTGACAAAAGTCATAACATCAACATGAGGTAAAACAACCTCCAAACAGAGACTAACTGGTTCAGCTGGGCATCGAGCAGATTACCCCCAAGGATGTCACTATTCTAAATGATGAGAATGAGCAAAGCAACAGCTTTTCTTTGAAAAACAAATACATTAAGACATAAAGACAGAGCAGAGAGTGTCCAGTCCTGAGATCCGCCAGAAACAGTAGATTACACCATCACATGTAGCAGGAATACAGAAATGCTTTAAAATACAGTTCTCTGAACCCATAAAGAATGTATTTTATGGGTTTAGAGAACTGTATTTTATGGGTAACAGTTCTCTAAACCCATAAAATACATTCTTTAGCTTAAATAGATCCCAACAGAAAACAAACTAAACGTTTTCCACCACAGTCTCCATGGAGATTTCGTTGCTTCACCTGAAATGTGCAACTGAATCTTACTTTTGTTCACCTCGACATCTCTGACCTGTGGCCATGTTACATATGTTCATGGATAGGTTGAATGCATAGACACTAAGGATTTTCTGATTGACTTCTCTGCTCTCCTCACACATCTTTCTTCATTATCCCACAATACTATTATTCTTGGCGATTTTAATTTTCACTTGGACAATTGTAATAATTCTCTCTCAAAAGACTTCTCATCCTGTTTAGACAGCCTTAGTTTGCAACAATATATTCATTTCCCCAGTCACTGCAAAGGTCACACTCTGGACTTAGTATGTTGTTCTGGTATAATTCCCTCTGACTGCAAACCCCACACACTCCCATTCACCGACCATATGCTCATCACATTCAGTTTCAAACTCTCACTATCCAAACTCCTCCTCCCTTGCACTATATAATTTTGCAAAATAAAGGACATTAACACCAATACCTTTTCTTCTGATATCAACAACTTCCTCAGTACAGATCCTACTACTCCACCTGATGACCGAGTCTCTCTCTACAACAACAACCTACACACACTCCTGGACACTCATGCTCCTCTCAAAACAAGATCAGTTTCCTTCTACCGCTCTGCACCCTGGTTCACTTCTGCACTACGACAACTCAAAGCCAAAGGACGACAACTGGAATGACTCAAAAATAAAACTGGTCTCACAATTCACAAGGACATGTACAATAACCACTTTATTCACTACAAAGACTCAATATCCACTGCTAAATCCACCTACTACTCTGACCTGATTCACTCCAACAAACACAACTCCAAGACCCTTTTCTCATTTCTCTCCGACATAACAAAACCCCTTGACTCTCTGCCCAACCACCTTTATTCCTATGATTTTTGCAACTCTCTCTTTCTTTGTCTCCAAGATCACAACCATCCACCAACACCTGACAAATGTAGCTGCAGTCTCTGGAGTGGGCACCTTCTTCCCTTGCTCACTTCTGTCAACATTTTCAAGTTTTTCCCTTCCTTCTGTCCAAGTTGCCTCTGAAGTCATTCTTAACTCTAAACCCTTTACCTCCCAACTTGACCCTATTCCTGCAACTCTTGTTAAATCCTGTCTCTCCTCTCTTGCCCCCATCATCACTAACATCATTCACTCTTCCCTGCTCTCTGGTACAGTTGCTTCATCTCTCAAAACTTCTTCTGTTACTCCTATTCTGAAAAAAACCCGGTCTAGATCCCAACAACTTCAATAACCTCTGTCCTAGTTCCAACCTGCCCTTCATTGCCAAAATTCTCGAAAAAACTGTTGCCCGAAAAAACTGCCTCTCAACTCTACACTCATCTCACCACTAACAATATCTATGAACAATTTCAATCTGGTTTTCGCCCACTCCATAGCACAGAAACAGCACTTCTCAAAATCACCAGCGACCTACTATTAGCTTCTGATTCTGGTTTACTTTCAATCCTCATCCTCCTCGATCTGACAGCAGCCTTTGACACTATCTCCCACAACATCCTCATTCACAGAGTTCAATCCACTGGTATTTCCCACACTCCTCCCCCCGTGGTTCATTTCATATCTCTCTGATCGCAGTCAATTCATCCAACTCTAATCTTACAAATCACACTTACCCTGTCTCTGCTGGTGTTCCCCAAGGCTCTGTCATAGGTCTGCTTCTTTTTTATCATCTACATCCTTCCATTTGGTTTTCTATTCCGTAAACACAACATTCTTTTTCACTGCTACGCGGATGACACTCAGCTCTACATTTCTTCCTCATTCCTCATCTCTCCCTCCAAACCTCTCTTACCTTCTGTCTACAAGAAATCCACTCCTGGTTCTCCTCCAACTTTCTCAAACTTAACAGTTCAAAAACTGAAGTCCTCCTAGTAGGCACCCCCTCCACTATCTCCAAATCCAGCAGTTTCTCTATATCTATCCATGATTCCACTGTCCTTCCTTCCCCTCAGGTCAAGAGTCTGGGTGTCCTCCTTGACAGCACACTTTCTTTCTCCTTTCAGCTCCGCAATATCTCTCGTCTCCGTCCCTCTCTCACTCCTCACGCCACTGCCAGACTCGTTCACAGCCTTGTTACTTCCCAGATTGATTACTGCAACTCCCTCCTCTTTGGTCTCCCTAACAAATCCCTCCAGAAACTGCAGCTTCTCCAGAATTCCGCTGCCCGCATCATCACCAAGAGCCCCTCGTTCCACCACATCACCCCCCATCCTCCAACAACTACACTAGCTTCCCATAAAACAAAAAATTAACTTTAAAATTCTCCTAACCACCTTCAAAGCGATCCATAACCTGCCCCCATCTTACATCACTGACCTCCACCACATCTCCATTCCTTCTCGCTCCCTCCGCTCCTCCTCCTCTCTCCAGCTCTCTGTCCCCTCTGCCCATCTCGTCACCCCTTCTCTGGAACTCTCTCCCTCCTGACCTCCGCAATATTGACTCTCTTGCTCTTTTCAAATCCAGACTCAAAACACACCTGTTCAGACAATCCTACACCACATAACAGTCACTTTCACCATCTTCCAATTTTGTATCTCTGTTTTTATCTTTGTATTTTGCAATTATGTTTTTAACTTTGTTTTGTACAGTGTCCTTGGGTGTCCTGAAAGGCGCTTTCAAATAAAATGTATCATTATTATTATTATTATTATTATGCATCTCCATGGAGACAAGCAGGAGGTGAACTCTACCAGAAAAGTTACATAGTACATCTTTAAAACACTTACATTAATTTTATTTCCAAAAATTAATTTGTGAACTTGAATTTGCTGGCTTTGTTTTAGATTTACCAATATTGGTATATAATGGTTATAATCTAGTCATAGGCTTGTCACGATATTACATTTTGACATATATATGATATACTGGTGATAGACAATAAACAATAATATTGAAACAAATTCACGCTACTGACACAACAAAACCCTAAAGCAGGATTATACTAAAAACTATTATAAAAAAACGCATCAATAAAGTTACTTATTCAACCCTGTACAACTCATACTTTAGCATAATCCAGTACAATACCAAAAGGTTCTCCACAAGTTGTTCCATCTAACATGTATTGAATAATGAGTCTAGATAGCAATTATTGTGACAGGCCTATCTAGAAGCAACAATTCTTTCTTTTAATCCTTATTTGCCAAGGCTTTAGCTAAGATACTGGCACAATAATTGCTATCTAGACTCATTATTCAGTACATGTTAGATGGAACAACTTGTGGAGAACCTTTTGGTATTGTACTGGATTATGCTAAAGTATGAGTTGTACAGGGTTGAATAAGTAACTTTATTGATGCGTTTTTTTATAATAGTTTTTAGTATAATCCTGCTTTAGGGTTTTGTTGTGTCAGTAGCGTGAATTTGTTTCAATATTATTGTTTATTGTCTATCACCAGTATATCATATATATGTCAATAAACACTGGCTCAACACTGGCTCACTAGGAAATGAGGCCCTATGTCCAAAATTCTGAACTATACAGCAGGTGGACAACAAGAGCAGAGCTAAGTATGTTTTGTGATAGAGTATTCCTTACTAAATGTTAATTACATGGGTGACATTTATGAACAGTAAATCACACTGTCTCTTAAGGGCAAGTTTAGCCAGTCCAGATCAGCTGCAGCAACTTAGTAGGAGAAAGCGAGACTGGCATAAAAAAACAGAAAATTAAACCAAGATCCTGCTGTGACTATTTTGAGCTTATTATAGTGTTTTAATAAAATGTAAAATGTACTCTCTTTTTTTACATTAAGTTATGTTATAAAATGGAAATGAAAGTAGAGGTTTCAGAGTACTATATGTGCATTTTACATTACATGAAATAATCAAATGAATCATGCAAAATATACATCACCATGCAGTCGGTCAATGTCAAATCTGACCTAATTAAATTTACATCCATCCATCCATCCATCTTCTCCCGCTTAATCCAGCTGGGTCGCGGGGGCAGTTTTTGCTGCCCAATACTCATAGCACCTGACCCCCCCTATGAACCCCTCTGCAGGTGGTGAGCCCACAGGAGGGTGGACAACATGGTCCTTGATGTTAGTTCATAGGGGTGCGGGCATGTTTTGGGTTGATGGGGGAAACCGGAGTACCCAGAGGAAACCCATCCAGACACGGGGAGAACATGCAAACTCCACACAGAAAGGCCCGGGCGACCCGGGGATCGAACCCGCAACCTTCTTGCTGTGAGGCCTGAGTGTTGCCACATTTTTTTTTGTTCAGTCTTCCCAAATGGACAAAGATGACTCAACATGGCCTGCATTACACAACTCTACTCAACTGTATTTGCAGAAATTCACTAATGATACACCAATGACATGGTCTGTTTTTAGCAGCACGTTTGTCAAATCCTTTTGTTCACGCTCTTATCCTGAATCAAATTAAGATTTTCCAGAGACTTGTCACACTCTTGAATTCTTCATAAGCATTGTGTATTTATCTGCTGTGTAATCTGTAATTAAGACAGCCTTTTAAACCTGTCTGAGAATGTTCTGTTTCTGTGTGTTAGTGAAAAATATGATAAAACATTAGATATTTGTATACATTATGAGTGGAGTATTATGCAGTATTCAGAGCATATGAATGTGGTTTGAGCTTGTGTACCACAGTTAAAAGGGGAAGCTGCAGGTCACTAAGCTATTTCACTGTACCTTATTATTTGTTATGTATGGGTGCACGAGGTAACCTTTCTCATGGTGGTTACGCTAACTGCTTGTCTCCACGGAAATGCTTTAGCATTGGTTGGGACATTCCACAGTATGGCATTAAACATATTCATTTTGTAGTTTGCTCAAAAGTATCTTGAAAAACACCTCAATTTCTCTACTGATATATTTGACATACAGAACAAAAGAAAATCTGAAAAGTTTCATAGATGGAACAAGTCAGTTATGACAGATCTGGCGTCTCTGGTGTTTTTAATGTTAAATTTCTTGCTTGTTTATTACACGAATAGGACCTTTGTAGCCCATATTAACCCTGAACTGTGTTTTGTCTCTCAGACATTGGGACCAGAATGTCCAGAAGGCTACCAAAGAGATGCAGTCCCCCAGTCTGTCCCGAGCCATCATCTGCTGCTATTGGAAGTCTTATGCAGTTCTGGGCTTCTTCACTCTGGTGGAGGTCAGACTCTCACCAACACTCAAAGATTATATTGCTTTTACTATGGCTATTTTCATTTTTCTACTAAGCAAATTGTGTAGATAATCCAAATGGGTTGTTCATAGATGATTCTGTGTAAAATGTGAGAATAAGAACGTTTTTGAGTTACCATGGAAAGTGCCATATAAAACCAATGTATTATTATTAAGTTTTACTGGCGACAGGTCCCTGGGTGCTTGCACTGACATCGCCCACTGTTCCTGACAGGATGGGTCAAATACAGAGGATCAGTTTCCTTACAGGGACGATGAAGTGTAGAATAACTGTACAGTACACCTTTGGCATTTGTGTCACAACCATAGACTGTATAAAGAAGTGGACTAAGGGAGTGTGATGTCACCATAGCATTCATCTCCATTCAAATGAAGCTCTAATTATTGGTCATCTTTATACAATTTTTTTCAGTATTTAATTGTGAGATAAATAACATTTACATAAAACATTTACTCAGTTTTGTCTTATTTTATTTTTGTTTTAAGGATTTAAATACAGTTTTTAGTTGCTGCGGTGATATTGCTGGTTGATATTGGATCTTAAATCCATAATATCGGAACTGGTATCGGAACTGAAAAAGCTGGATTGGTGCATCCCTAACAATGCTGAACTCTCTTAAAAATCTTTGAAATTGAATGTTTGTTTTTTCTCTCATGCCATCAGGAGGTGCTTAAAGTGGTGCAGCCAGTTTTCCTGGGCAAAATAATCCATTACTTTGAGAGTTATGACCCAGAGAACACTGCAGCCTTCCACTCAGCTCTGGGCTATGCCGCGGGGATGTCCATGTGCTCCATTTGCTTGGCTGTTTTACATCACCTTTACTTCTACTATGTCCAGAGGACAGGCATGAAGCTCAGAGTAGCAATGTGTCACATGATCTACAAAAAGGTTAGTCCAATTTGCGGTTAATGTATCACTCAAGGTATTGCAGGTCATTTAGTAATCGTCTTTAAGTCATTCTGATGGTGATTTCTGATTTCCTCCAAGGCCCTGTGTCTGAGCAGCACAGCCATGGGAAAGACCACCACAGGTCAAATTGTCAATCTCCTGTCCAATGACGTCAACAGATTTGATGATGTAAGAAAGTCATCCATTTTAGTAACTTGCCTAAATCATTTCTATATTTTCAGAGTAGCAGATTTAGCAGATTCTAGTAAAAAAAATGTGTTTGTTTGATCTGGTTTATGTGCCTGACCTATTTAATGAGATTTGCAAACTGTCTGGAAAAAAAACACTTAAGCCTCACACCCTCTGAAATGACAAAGGTCTAATTGACTTATAATTGACTTATAATTAAAAGTCATGCCATGTTTTGTGGCCACAGGGTGTACGTTAAATAAATTTTCAGATTCAACTTTGCCACATCTGTTTTAGCAAAGAGTGATGCACAAGTGAAAGCTCCACTCATGCGGCATGTATCTAACAGGTGACAATTTTCCTGCACTTCCTGTGGGTGGGGCCGCTGCAGGCAGCTACTGTGGTGGGGCTGCTGTGGGTAGAGATCGGCCCCTCGTGCCTGGTCGGTATGGTGATCCTTATATTCCTCATATTTATACAAACCATGTTTGGGAAGCTCTTCTCCAAGTTTAGGTAAGCATGATTACCAGAACCTTTACCTACCACATATTTCAAATTGTTTACAAATTCATTATTGTATACTATGTCTGCAGGAGTAAAACGGCCACTTTGACGGACAGCAGAATCCGTACGATGAATGAAGTTGTGTCAGGGATGAAAATCATAAAGATGTATGCCTGGGAGAAACCCTTCGCTGCTTTGGTCTCTGATATAAGAAGGTAACATTGACTTTCTGAGTAAATATTACCAACACAAACAAAAGTTATCCACATGAAAGCTTTATAGTCCCAAATTACCCCAGTGATTGCAATAACAAAAATCTCTTTTCCATCTCATAATAAACAAAGAGAGGCCTGACAAATTACCACTGTGTTTTAGCATTACGATAGTCATATTACAGGGGACAGCTTTGTATCTTGATAAATTTGACCAAGTATGCCTTGTAAAGGACTGATTCTTCACCATTGAGCTGGGCTAAGATTGGGCCCTGAGCACCACCTTGAGGGCCCAGGATGACTTTCTCTTGGAAGAGTTGGCCCCCTGTAAAGTATTTTTCTGTCTTTTGCAGAAAGGAGATCGCTATGATTTTGAAGAGCTCATACCTACGTGGACTCAATATGGCATCCTTCTTCTGTGCCAGTAAAGTCATGTTGTTCTTCACCTTCACCGTGTACGTGCTGCTGGGAAACACGCTGACGGCCTCTCGTGTGTTTGTCACTGTGTCTCTGTACTCGTCTGTGCGCCTCACCGTCACACTCTTCTTCCCCAGCGCCATTGAGAAGCTGTTTGAGAGCCGAGTTAGCGTGTGCAGGATACAGGTGCTCCTCTCATTGATGAACGCACATTCAATCAAATATGTAACGTTTCAACATAAGCAAGTTCAAGGAAATGTTGACGACATCAGCTGCAAAATATCTATTACTGTACTTGCTGACAATATTCTCTTCTGTATACCTTAATAGTAAACCTATGTAAATCATATTTATGCTTAAATACTGTGTTTCAGGAGTTCTTAGAGCTTGATGAGATCTCCCAAGTGAATGCCGTTTCGCACAAAGACGATGAGAAACAAAGTGCTTCTGTGGATATTCAAGACCTGGTGTGCTACTGGGATAAGGTAGCTTTTAAATGAATCATGCTTAGTAATTACTTAATATCTATAATAAAGGCAACACATTTCTAAAATTTGGCTTTTCTGTACATCATAGACTATGGATGCACCGACTCTACAAAATATATCTTTGAATTTGAATTCGAATCAGCTGTTGGCCGTGATTGGACCAGTGGGAGCAGGAAAAGTGAGCTTGTGTTGTTCAAATATTTCTTTTGTTCTTAAAAGTCCTGCTAATTTCTTGGTTCATCTTCCTCCAGTCTTCCTTGCTGAGTTCTATTTTGGGGGAACTGCCCAATGAGAAAGGGGTGATGATGGTGAAAGGTCAGGTGACGTACGCCGCTCAGCAGCCCTGGGTCTTTCCTGGGACCATTCGCAGTAACATCCTGTTTGGAAAAGATCTGAACCCTCAGAAGTACGAGAGGGTCCTGCGAGCATGTGCGCTCAAGAGGGTAAGAGATGAACACAGTAATGTCAGTGTCAGCGTTGTCTATGTAGGGATGTGTTTATGCCCTCTGCTTTCTAAACTCTAAACATGCAGAGGACCCATGACAATCCCATAAAACTGACTATAAAAAGTTTGATAAGGCCCCTTGTTGCTGAGGTGTTCCTTGCAAATAAATGACTATTTCCACAGATTTCATCACAGAAGTTTAAGGTGATGAGTACAAAAAGTTATTGCATGGATTAACCCCATGGTTGAGCCATGAGGTTAATGATAGAGTTGTAAATGAGTTACAGTAAGTATAGCAATATGTCTCAAGCTTGAACTATAGCCCACGAAACCTCTGCTCTACAACTGTGTTAAGTCATGCTGCCTGTGACAAAAAAACAAACTCACCGTATTGCACTGAGAGGGTGCAACAACTGCTGAGTCATTTTGCTATAAAGTCAAGGGTCAATTTTTAGCCCTACAAAAGCACTCATCAAAGGAAAGAGGCTCTACATTCTTTCCTTTGACAAGTCCAGACTTGTCTGAGAGGGTGTTAAGTCATGGGTTTGCCCTTGGGTATAGATACAGTGATAATGATAAAAACAGATTTGCCTTTGTCAAACAGTACAGCGCGTTAAACAGATGTTACATACTATATGTTAGGATTGAGTCAAAAGCCTTAGCCACAAAATCAAAAAAGATTTTAGTTCTTCTGGAGAATGGGCCTGGGACCTTTAGAAAATTTGCCACCAATTTGCAAATAATATATGTTGGCTTACATTAGAGTTCTGAAGATAATGCTTATAATAATAATAATAATAATTTTAAAGTGAAAATTATTCACCTTAAATAAAAAAGTGCAGTCAAATAAAACAATTCTGAACAAAATGTGTACTTTAATTTATGTCTTATTATCCCATCCATGCTACAAACAGTTTTAAATTTAAATACATTTATAAAGTTGAAACTGGATAACATTTTCATCTTCTGCTTCTGTTTTTGTTGTAACCTGTCATGTCTAGCATTGAGCAAAACAATATAAATGATTAGAGTCCACATATGCTACAGTGATCTTTGTGCAGGACCTGGAGCTGCTGCCTGATGGAGACCTGACCATCATTGGGGACAAAGGAGCCACTCTCAGCGGGGGTCAGAAGGCTCGCGTCAATTTGGCTAGGTACGATCATGGTGCTAGATTACCTATAAAGATTGTAGTGTTTCAATTGTATCCGTTAACTAGCCTTCACAATTTGTTCACTACATTTTGTTTCAGAGCCGTGTATCAGGAAGCAGACATCTACCTCTTGGATGATCCTTTAAGTGCTGTAGACGCTGAGGTCGGGAGGCACCTGTTTGAGCAGTAAGTTTGGATTGTATTGTGTTGTACAAGCAAACATATTTACCCTTGTAGATTATACTGTACTACTAATAGATGGAATGGGACAAGATGTCATGCAACAGGGTCGAAGTGCACATTTGGCTTGAACAAAAAAGGGTTAAGGGTTTGTTCTGGTGATACAAAAAGCCAAGATACAATGGCATAGCACAATTCATACACATAGTAATTCAGAGTGCTTTAAATAATAAGAAAGACTTTAAAATTACAATACAAACAAATCGAAATATAGATAATCATCATAAAATTAACATTAGAGAAGAGTGCAGAAGAAAAACCTTTCAGTCATATGCACAGTAAAACAGACCTGCTTTGAGCCTGGATTTAAATATTGTCAGAACAGAGGCCTGTGAGAAAACTGTGAACTGAACCAAAACATTTATCTATTACGAATAATGTAAAAATCTCATCTCATCTGTTGTCTTTGTGTTATAATATAATAAAACACTACTATACACTACCTGTCAAAAGTCTGGACACTCTCATTCAGTGTTCTCTCTCTTTTTTTTTTATGTTTTCTATATGTCTACTATTTTCTTCATTTGCTATACATACAGAAGACATGCAATTATATGAAGCAAGATATATGGAATTACTTAGCAAAGAAAAAAAAGTTAAATAACTCTAAAGTTTGAAAAAGCAAAGGGTGGCTAATATGAGGATTTTGTTATAAATAAAAAAAAAAAAGTATTATTTAACTTTTTTTGCTTTGAAACACAATTCTATACATCTTGCTTCATAATTTTGATGTCTTCTGTACTTATATCAAATATTGAAAGTTGTAAACATATAGAGAAAATATTGAATGAGAGAGTGTGTCCAAACGTTTGAATGGTAGTGTAGTTGATTTGTATTCTCTGCTTAACATATAACATCTATAAAAATATCATAGGTGTATATGTGGGCTGCTGAAGAAGAAGCTTCGTATCCTGGTCACTCACCAGCTCCAGTATCTGAAGGCTGCTGACCAGATCATCGTCCTTAAAGAGGTTTGTATTTACTGGGCCTATTCACACAAAAACAAAAGTCATGTAAAGTTCTACAAGTTCTCTGTCAGCTCAGATGAATTAAGATTAAATTATTTTCTCACAGCATTGTCAAGTGATGGCAGTAACCAATAAGACAGGCATAGGTTTGTCAGATGAAAATACTTTAAGCCTAAGAGTAATATGACACATTTGGTTTGTGGACAAATCCTAACAAAGAGAGGGGACAAGGGACAAGAGGTCCTGTAGAGTAGTTGTCAAGGGCAGTTACTTTTGAAGGTTGTTTCATTAACTTTTTATTTTGATGATTTAAAGGGTCCTATCTTGCCACCAGTGTTTGCATGAGTGCAAGTGTTAACAAGGTCCAAAAGTGCATGTCGGGCTGTACATTGCTGCTGGGGGCTGGAGAGAGACGGTACATATATGGTGATGGCAGATCAGTGTCCACTGCATTTGGTCCCAAAGAGGTCAACGAATTATGGAACATGTTTACTGTAATATAAATGTTTCTGATTTCACCGCTTTGTGCACGGAAATTAACACACAGGGAGGGTAACTGCATGACCTGCACTCGTACAAGGAGGTGCTGTGCCATGAGCCCTGCAGTCAGGGTAAGAAAACACACTTTAGGATAGTGCTGTAAACGACCTTATGTGAATGAGCAGCTTTTGTACAGATCGTGATCAGACCAAACTGTAGAGCAGCTCTGAACCCATACAGGGAGAAAAGGCCTCTGCTGCTGGAGGGCATCCAAACTCCTGAACATCCTGCACAGCACACGTTATGCATTTATCATATATTTAAAAATAAAAGAAGACTTTTTATGCCTTGAATATATTACACATAATGTATTTCAGTGAACTAGCTTGAGATTTATTTTTATGATTCTGGCAATTCACTGAACACACCCCACCACGCCTTCAGTCTTTTTGTTTTTTGTTTTGTCTTTGTTTACAGCTCCATGCCCCATGGTTGCACTCATGCAAGGCAAGATATTACCCAAGTGTCTATGACATGATCAAGAAGTAATTTGTGAAGAAAAGTTGAAAATAACAGGAAGTGAAGAGTTCATTCTAGTGGCATCAAACTGGGGAGAATTCTATCCAAAAGTTTGGCACAATTTACACAAGAAACTGATACTTTAAACATTATACAAGATGTTTTCTTATATTTTTATTTGTCAAATAATAATTTCTGGAGGGAGAGACATTAGGAGTTTTGATCCATTGTACAACATGTTGCTCAGTAACATTTATGGAACTCCCTAGTGTGATTTTCAACTGGGAAGGTTTTGCAAACTGTTATCTGTGTTTTAGTAAAATTAGTAGTTCACTCTTTCCTAGGCACTTTAAATGTAGTTCTCCCTGTGGACGTAGGTGGCAGCACTTAGCTATGTAACCCCCAATCAAAGGGTCAACTAGAAGCATCTGGTGTGTCTGACCTCGGCCATTGGGAGTGAGACTGACGGGGCTAAAGTTTGGTACTTTACACGGAAACGGTCTGAAGCAAAAAGGCAAAAATGCGTTTTCGTTCTCACTCTTATTCCGCGTTTACACGAGTGTTTTGAGTGGGGAATTCAGAAGGCGTGCACATGGAGACGCAAAACTTGCAGTTTGCCGATGTAGTCTGCACGCATGGTTTAGGCCTGGTTTAGAGGGAGGAGGCGCGTCGCACCGTACGGGAGGAGACGTGGTGCGCCCTGAACTGACTTGTGCTCGTGAAGTACGCTTTTTGCGATACGGACATCTGGCAAAATGTTTTGCATTTTCCACCCGTCACCGTTGTCGTGTAAACGGCCCCTAGTCAAAATTACAGCTAAACTACAGCTCCACTATGTCAAACTAATGCTGATGGGAACATACACCAGGCACAGCCAAGCTACACCACACCACAGGTCAGTTTGTTGGCTGGGAGATGCGGTATATTAAAAAAAATATATATCGTGATTGTTGTTGTGTAGATACACAATACAAGTTATTTTAAGGGAAGTGGCAGTAGCTAGAAATAAACGTGCTATGTAATCTCTGTTATAATGTTTAAGTGATGTTTGTAAGTACATTCACGATGAGCCATGACAATTCTAGACACATTTAAGTACATTTTGATAACCCTAACAATTGTCTGTTTTTGGACAGAGGATAATGGATCCAAAATTTATCACCCATCTCTGTTGATGACTTAAGTTGAAGCCAATAATATTGGCCCTGGCCCTTCATCTGAGATTTTGACATAAAATTCTGATTTCTGTATCTTTATACCTATCAAATTTTCTTAAAAAAAAAAAAACCCAAACAGAACTCCATACCAGGAGTTGTGTTTTGTTTCATTCACACATGTTTAACACACAAACCCTGCATCTTTTAGGCTGAGTTCTTCTCAGATAAAAACACACTGTTTCAAACTCCATAGTATTTCACTAGAATTATTTGGATAATTTCAGTCCTAGAATTACCTATATCTTGAACTAAAGGTAAAAGGTAGCTGCAACTCACTTCATGGCATCACAAGCTGGAACAGAGCATTTTGAGCTTTGGAAATATAGACAGACTAATAATAAAGGGTTACTCAAAACATGTGTGAATGAAACAAAACACAGCTCCATGTATGTTTTTAAGGAAGTAACATTCTAACATGGCTTAAAGCTCACAAGATTAATTTTTGTGTAATCTAGGACCTTTAACAGCCCTATGTTTAAGTTGCTTTAAGTTATACTTTTTGTGTGCAGGGTCACATGGTTGCCAAGGGGTCATACAATGAGCTGCAGCGCTCAGGGCTGGACTTCACGTCTCTACTGCACGCCGAGGAGGAGGAAGAGCCTCACACATCTGGTCCAGAGACACTGTCTCGCAGCAGAACCCTGTCCCAGAACTCTGTGATGTCCCAGGCCTCTGATGTGCACTCCGTCAAAGATGGAGACCAGTTACCGGTGTGTACAGAATATTTATAGTAGATGGACTAGCATCAATAAATAAATTTACTTTGTCCTCGAAAAGTTGACTGTTTTTCTGTCACTTTCCAAATTGTTCCAAATTGCACTATGGAACATTTCTGCTAGAGAGGCTGCCTTCTTGTGTCCATGGGAATATTACTGCTTTGCTTAAAATGTTCCACAGTATGGCCTCAAACATAGCTCTTACAGGTGTTTCTATTACTTCTTATTACTTATTACTAATATCTTTAAAAAAAAAAAAGTAAGCATAACTTGTTGTGGAGGTGTCCCCTTGCTTGGCTCTGTCGAGATAGAGCAGTTTAATGTCATCCTGGAACATTTCAGGCATAGCATAAGGTAGACTTTTTACATAGTACAACTTTATAATGGTAAAATAGTTCTCCATGCTCCTGCTCTAAAGTGAAGCAAAGGATTATGGTCTATGTAGGTGTCTGCTTTTTTTTTTTTTACCATGCTGCAACTAATAATTAATTTTAAAAGTGTAATAATGGCATATGTTGTAAAAGTTCACTTGACAGTTGATATTGTTCCACCCATAATTATAATGAATCTTTTAAGGCTCAAACTGACACATGCTCAAACTGGTTGTAGGCAGAGCCTGTTCAGACTGTGGTGGAGGAGAGCCGTGCCCAAGGGACCATCAAAATTAGCCTCTATGTGAAATATCTCAAAGCTGGAGCCAACATCCTGGTCCTGGTTTTCATGCTTTTCATCAACCTACTGGCTCAGGTATATAACTAATCTTTACACAGGATTATGGGAAAATTTTCCCATAATGGTTTGTTTTATAGACTTCTAACAGTACTCTAAGGCTTGCTGTGGCTCTTTATTATATTTATTATTATTAATTTACTCAATTTCTTGTGACTTTTATACCTAGTAGCTCTCTGGCCTTTTTGTTTTGTAACAGTAGCTCACCAGAGGAAAAAGGTTAGAGACCCCTGGTCTAAACCATGTCCAAATTACGGCCTGGGGGGCAAATGCCCTCAGACCAAGTCTTCCTAGCCCTTAGGCTTCTGGGTGAATTGGCCCATTTTGCTTCAAGTTTTAAAAAATATACCTTGATAAAGCCAATATCAAATATTTTGTTTGTCCTATTGAGGATCTAAGCATGAACAAAAGTCTGACTTATTCTAACCTGTTATGAATACACATGTTGAATTTTTCACCGTGTTGACCACCTCACTCTTAATTATTTCAGCTAAATAATTTTTGCTTGTGTGCAGTGTTGTTAAAAAGTCAGCTCAACAGACATTGTTTCTCAGTGTGAACTTGCACTAACTTTTTTGTTGCATTTTTTTGCACAGTATGGAAGTCTTGTCTGAAAGAACTGATTTCAGTTATGAGCCAAATCATAGTGATTATTTATGCCATAATCAAGCAGCTCTATTTTGTATGCTTTTAATTCTTGTTTTCTGAAAAGCAGTAAAAAAAAAAATTGGAAAACTACACCCCAACAAAGAAATCACCCACAAGCAATGACATGTTGCTTATTTGACTAGCAAAAAATGTATTCCAAAATTGTACTGAGCTCTGCCCGTGTTCCCAGGTGGCCTACATTGTGAATGACTGGTGGCTTGCTTACTGGTGAGACAGACTGTTTATGTACATTCAAAGCCTCTAACTGGATCTACTGTTACTGACCTCTTGACCTGTTGAACGCTCAGGGCTGAAAAACAGGACGAAGTGACCAATCAGAATGTGACAGTGACAAATGGGACCCTAGAGCTGGACAGAGACTTCTACTTGGGGATTTATGGAGGTAAGACATCTGTGCTGTATATCTCAGGTTTTAGGTCGGGGTTCTAGTGATGGGTAGATGAGGCCTCAAGGTGTGTGCAACACATTTCCAACTTTGTGTTGACATGGTGTTGGTGTGTTCGCCATCTGGTGGTTTAAAAAAACTGAACTGCTTCCTATGCAGAAGTGTTGACACAGCGTAGGCCAGGGTTTGTTCATTCAGACACATGGACACTTGTCATAGATGCGCTCTGATATCCAACAAATTAAAGAATTAACCAAGAAGGTAATGCAGTCTCAGAAAATCACAGCCTATTGTACAATAACATAGGTAAATATGTGATGCATGGAGAGTTGAATGGTTGTGAAAATGCGACACCGCTTGACACATGGTTTGACACGTTAACTCGTTTGGCCCTAAACATAACATAGATCAGAAAATGGCATCTGGGGCATTTAAATGAGCTGTTATTTGCTGTTGCTTGTGTCCAGGTCTGACGGCTGCCACCATCTTCTTGGGCTTCTTTAGAAACTTCCTCATGTTTTATGTGTTCGTGAAAAGTGCTCAGAATCTGCACAACTGCATGTTTAACTCTATCCTCAGGACTCCAGTTCGCTTTTTTGATCTCAACCCCATTGGTAAGTGCCATCTCATTTGACTCGCATAGATTGTATAACTGGACATGGCTAACCCGCTGCTGTTCCAAATAGGAAGTGTTCATGGGGGAGCTTCCATCATCTGTTTCCAATTGACTTTACATTGAAAAAGTGTCCCACCTTTCTCTGTAACTGCGACAGAAAGCTTTGTCAATTTGGTCTTAAAATGTTTGTGTTAACACGCTTTACATGATCCTGGTGTTTTATTTCGCTATAAAACTGGCTCCAAATTTGCTCCCATAATTGCTAGCCTCATGAGCTTCATTTGACGGAGCATTATGATCTTACTCCACTGATAATAAACAAATCTTATATCATTTTCATGTAATATGTTGTGCTCTTTCTTTCAGGGAGGGTTCTGAACAGGTTTTCTAAAGACATTGGCCTGCTGGATACTAACTTACCATGGACCTTCATAGACTTTCTCCAGGTAATTTAGTTTAGTTTATGCAGTTACACTAATCATCAATAATCCACTCTCTGACCCATACACATTATCACTCATGTACAATGTAACCACACATCTCATCAGCAATGAGCATTAAAGGTTTTATGTTGTGCAAAATAGAACTCTTGTGAGCTTTAAGCCATGTTAGAATGTTCCCACCTCAAAAACATACCTGGAGTTATGTTTTGTTTCATTCACATGTTTGAGTAACTCTTTATTATTAGTCTGTCTACATCTCCAGAGGTCTAATTCTCTGCTCCCCTGTCATGAATCGATATTTTTCATGTTTACTACCTGCTATCTTTAGATGAATACAGACAGGCAATTCCAGGTCTGAAATCATCCAAGTGACTACTGAAGGTGTATGGAGTTTAAAAACACAATGGAGCACTTTTTGTATTACCACACGACTGGTGAGTGTTTTCTATATGAGGGAAGAAATTTTCTTAAACATGTAGAATGTGTGAATGAAAAAAAACACAACTCCAGGTATGTTTTTAATTAGGACACAACATAACGTAGATCAGAAAATGGGGTAATATAGGCCCTTTAAGTATTTACAAAATCATGAGTTACACATTAACCTATCAGTTAATAGATTAAAAAAACAAATACACAATTGTTCAAACTTCCTGTGTTTGGTATTGCATCTCATTATCAGTGCTGGCATGTGTGATTGACCGTTTGAACTCTTGCCATCACTAACACATCCTGTCTTCTACTAAGACCATGTTGGGCTGATAAAGAGCTCTGTTTGTGCAGTTGTTTCTCATGATTCTTGCGGTTGTTGCCGTGGCAGCCTCTGTCATACCCCTGATCCTCATCCCGGTGGCAGTTCTGTTCGGGGTATTCCTCTACGTCCGACGCTACTTCCTACGAACAGCCAGGAACATCAAGCGCCTCGAAGCAACAAGTGAGAGCTTTGTATAATTTAAAATCACTTGACTTTACTAAGATACTGAATGTTCTGATAATTACAACCAGGTACAAAAAAAGTAACCTGTTCTAATACTCTAAACCTGTAGACGGGCACACATTCCCACAGATTGATGGCTTCACATGCTTGCGTCCATGGAGATAGAGGTTTAAAGTCATACTGTGGAACATTCTAGACAAAGTAATAACATTGGAGAAGAGCTGGTGGCTGATGGTCCACCAGAAAAGTTGCAAAAGTCCCCTTTTTCAGAAATTAGAAGCTCCTCACTGCATCAGTCAGGGTTAAATAATTACTGAATGGGATTTACCTTGTTAAATAGTTCCAGGTAGTGTCTGGAGTTGTTAGTCTCTGAAGGTGTGTGTCCTTTATCTATTAAAGTGAAATGAGTGAACCGAGTACAACAGGTTTTGGTGAATGAAGAAAGAATGTGCGCACGTCAGTTGAGTGCAGGTGCAGGACTAAACAGCTAGGATTAAAACAGAATAATAGAGGTCCACATGCTGTTTAAACGCTCCCAACGTGAAATGTAATAGCACAAATGTTTTGGATTTCAAGTCCTCCTTCAGAGTGCAGTGTAAAGCAGGTGTAGGAGGTGGGGCATATTTATCCCCGGAGAGGGGTGTGTACACACACATAAATAGGAGCTATACATACAAATGAGCACAAGGGGCATAATAGCCCAAATATTATATATACATTATTTGCATTATATACATTATTTACTTTATTTGCATTATTTACATTTACATTATACTAACAGTCAGGGATAGTAAAAAGTCTGAGTCAAGAATGTATTTACTGTGTATACTATGTACATGGAATAAATGATCCTACACTTATTCATTGAAGATTATAAATCACAAGGAAACAATATGACCTTAGAGAGTCCAATAACAGGAATATACAAACTTGTAAATCATGACTTATGTATCAAAGACCATATCAAGAGAGACATAACTACAAAAAATGGTTTTATATTTAACTTTGCATTTAAACCTGAGCCATAGTGTTGAGTGTGTGTATATAGTAAGTTTCACGCCACGGTAATAAACGTTTGTGATTACCAACTCTAGGGGGTTTGTCTACTTTTTCAGTGTATTGAAAACGCTGTACTATGCTTAAAACTGAAAGATTTTTTTCCTCTCCCTGACTGATTATTTAGTAGTATAATGTAAATGATGTCTGTAATGTTTGGGTTATCATGGCCCCTTGTGCTCACTTGTATCTATATAACCCCTATTTATGTGTGACACACCCCTCTCCAGGGATAAATATGCCCCACCCCCTACACCAGCTTTACACTGCCCTCTGAAGGTTTTGATGATTCTCTAATTTTGGGGGATAATCCATATAAATATATCTATTAAATCAATATATAAATATAAATTATAATATCGCACCAATCAAAATTATAAGTAGACATTCTATTTTTAGAGATGGATCTTGCTAGGGAAAATTCTGTCCAAAAATAAGCCACAATTTATAACACACACTTTTCTACATTAAACATTATTTCAACAAACTAAAGGTGTTTTCTTGAAATCTGATTTGTCTAATCACCAATTTCTCTGCACATTTTGGCCCAGTGTGCAACATGGTTGCTAGATAACAGTTCTTCCCTACTGTGCAAGTCAAATTTTAAATCTATATAATGGAAAAACTTTTTATAATGTTTATCAAAATGTTAAATATAGTAACGGTTTTATTAAAATGAGTATCTTAACCTGTCACAGGTTCTTTAATATCATGTCATTATTCCTTTCAGCTCGCAGCCCCGTCTTCTCCCATCTTTCCTCCTCTCTTCACGGGCTGTGGACAATCCGAGCTTTTGGTGCTACAGAGAAGTTTCAGAATATTTTTGATGCTCATCAGGATTTACACTCAGGTACTTAAGATGTCTGTTACATTTATTCTGCGTTTACGGTTACACATCTGAGTTGTGCTGAGTTATGCTCCTCTCGCCCTGAGCAGCCTCCTGGTTCCTGTTCCTCACCACATCTCGCTGGTTTGCTGTTCGCCTCGACGGCCTCTGCGCCATCTTTGTGACTGCCACCACTTTTGGATGTCTGTTACTCAAAGACCGTAAGCTATTCTGTAAACCATTTTTGTGTTGATGCTTTATTTCTGTTTTAAGTGATGAACTATAACACATGTAGATTATGATTTTGTTCATTCATTCATCCAGTGTCAGTATTGATCTTAAATGGCTTGATAGAAATGATAGAAATGTGTCCTGCAGAATAGAATCTCTGCTCTTCATAATGTCATGTCCCCATAATAACCTGCAGCAGAATTTGAAAAAAGGAGATTTTCTGAACACTCGAATGCAGTTACTACAAAATTACTACAGTATTACTCAAACAATATACAACGTTGTGTATATGATGAGGGGAAAACTGTTAAAAACTCACAAATGCAATTTAAAAAAAAATCACTAATTATCCTGCACAAAGGAGAAATGTAATTCTGTCAACTGGACAAAAGTTTTTCTTGTCTCCCAGATGAGAAAGCAGCCGTGGACCCCAGTCTGCCGTACATCTCCATCTCAAAGCCACTAAGCACTCCTTTGAGGATAGTGAGGTACAGATCTTTGCCAGACAAAAGAAACGGGTTGAGAGGGGAGTTAAAGAGGCTATTTTTGTTACTCCATCCTCAAACCTAAAACAAAACAATAGTGATAGTCTGTAGAGGTGTGAAAGCACCCATCAGGGCCCTGAATGATTCTGCTAATATGACTCAGGCACAGACCTTACTTAGCTAGGTCTATTGAACTGCACTAACAAACTGAACAAGCAGGTGTTAGTTTCAGAGTAGTTTCAGTGTAGATGGCTCCTCCCTTCAGACAGATAAGGCAGTGTCCACCAACCTGACCAGAACTGAAGAAGCAGCTTGGATGAGCTGCGAAACGTAGTCAATCAAAAAACTTTTGTCCAGCTGACAAATTGAATTTCTCCTTTGCCATGACTCCTGCCTGGATAATTGCGCTCACATAACAAACTGACTCATTGCGTAGTTGATCTCATACTTGTGGTTGTTTCAGGGCTGGATGCCGGTTCAGTTGGTTTGACCTTGAGCTACGCTGTCACTCTTTTGGGCATGTTCCAGTGGGGCGTCAGGCAGAGTGCAGAAGTGGAAAACATGGTAACGTAATGAGTCCTATAATTGACCTTTAACTCAGACACTGGCAATGAGCAGGAAAAAGAGTAAAAAATAATGACTTGTGGATGCACTTGAGACATATTAAACTTTTCTGGTGAAGGATCCGCTACCTACTTGTCTCTATGGTATGACATTAAACATATTCATCTAACATTTATTCATTACAAGTGTTTCCATTGCTCATAAATATTCATATATTTTACATACACATTCATTCAGTCTGAAAAGGGCGCCTCTTCATAGATCTGAATTGTAATGTTGCATAGTGCTGCGACCTGCTTGTCTCCCTTGTGAATTGTTTTCAACCTAATTATTTAAAGCCACAGTATGTAACTTTTCAGCCAAAAATAGGGAGAAATAACTTGCTGTCACCTGCATGATTCTCTTTCCATGTGTTTTGCTGTCTGATCATTTCTTAATATTCTACAACCATCTTGTGTCTTTCTGTTCAGATGACCTCAGTGGAGAGAGTGGTGGAGTACACAGAGCTGAACAGTGAAGCACCATGGGAAACTAAGAAGAAGCCTCCTCCCAACTGGCCGAGCAAAGGCCTGCTGACCTTTGATGGGGTCAGTTTCTCCTATAACCCCGAAGGCCCCGTGGTGCTACACAAACTCAAAGCCATGTTCAGACCTCGAGAGAAGGTGAGTATACTGAACGAGTCGCGACGATCCAAAATGGCCTCCGGGGAGAGTTATAACGCTTTCTGTTTATCAGGTTGGAATCGTGGGCAGGACGGGAGCTGGGAAGAGTTCTCTGGTATCTGCTCTGTTTCGTCTTTCGGAGCCAGAGGGAAAGATTTACATCGACGGAGTCCTGACGTCAGAGCTCGGCCTCCATGACCTGCGCCAGAAGATGTCCATCATCCCTCAGGTAAAAGACGTCATAAAGCAAAGCACCAACCCAAATAAAAGGGACTATTTTCTGATCTATGATCTATAATGTTTCCTCATCAAAAACATACCTGGAGTAGTCTTTTGTTTCATTAACACATTTAACACACAAACCCTGCATATTTAAGATGAGCTCTTTTCTCAAACTGAAAACACTCTGTTCCACCTTGTGATGTCGTGATAATGCAGGAAGTGCCCCACTGGTTTGAAACTCCCCAAACTTTACTAAGGGTAAAAGGTAGCTTTTAATTTGAAAACTACCACTCCCATGATATCACAAGGTGGAACAGAACATTTGAGATTTGGAGATGTAGATTATATGTAGACTAATTCTAAAATGGTTACTCAAACATGTGTGAATGAAACCAAATAAAGCTCCAGGTATGTTATTGAAGAGATAACATTTTAACATGACTTAAAGTGTCAAATGTGTGAAATACAGGACCTTTTAAATGTTTATTTGTGACCACAGGACCCCGTACTTTTCACCGACACCATGAGGAAGAACCTGGACCCCTTTAACCAACACACAGATGAAGAACTGTGGACTGCACTCGAGGAGGTAAGTCTTAACCCTAGGACTTTTATACGTGAGGTTTGTCCATTACAATGTATGGTGTTTTTGCCCATTTTTGCTTGATTTAACATTAACTATAGTCAATTGACCTGCATTAAGCTCACCATTCTAGGCCTCTAGAAGTTTTAATATTATTTTCAGCTTGTGTTATTTTGCATGTCAATTTTGACAGCAAATAAGTTCTGTACAGACGACAAAGCAGCGTCCTAGAGAATCGGTGCAGTGTTTGTGCACATGAACATTTTACACGCAAAAATAGGTTGGGCAGAATAAGTTCAAAACAAAATTGTCTAACTAATTTTCTCTCAACTTAAGTAAAACTTGATAATGGTGATAACATTTCCCTGTGACCTTGATGCACTGCTCCACCTTTGTGTTGGCAGATGCTGTAGATTCAACTGAAGGTCAGACAAACCTGTTCACCCTTCAGTCCCAGTGCTGCTTACCCAACAGTAACTGCTAACCTTGCTGAGCCTTAGTTGACTGGAGCCGAGTGCTATGGGTTTACCTCACCAGTGCTTCTCTGTATTCTCATGTGGTCGTGTGTGGTGTGCAGGTGCAGTTGAAGAGTGTGGTGGAGGATCTGCCCAGGCGTCTGGAGACGGTCCTGGCTGAGTCTGGCTCTAACTTCAGCGTGGGCCAGAGGCAGCTCGTGTGTTTGGCCAGAGCTGTTCTCAAGAAGAACCGCATCCTGGTCATCGACGAAGCCACAGCCAACGTGGACCCCAGGTACCAGCGCACTCTGCCCACACACACTAGAACACTGTACCATACCTGAAGATTATTTTCCAGGAAACTGATCCAAAGCGCTCAGTAATATGCACAAGTTAAGATTGTGACAAACAAAAATGGGTTTGGATAGAAATTGTCTTAAACAAGACATTTTTAACTCCAAATCACAATGTTTGATTGGCAGTAGACCTCTATATTTAAAAAGCCCCAAGCTTTAATCATTGACCATTTGTAACAATTGAAATGGATTTTATTAAAAGGGTTAGCATGCTAGTGTTGGTCATACTATAACCATGAAACCTTATGATGGTAAATACCAGATAGAAAAAGCTCATGGAGTATATTTGTTTTGTAGAACGGATGAGCTGATCCAGCAGACCATCAGAGAAAAGTTTAAAGAATGCACCGTCCTCACCATCGCACATCGCCTCAACACCATCATAGACAGTGACCGCATCCTGGTAAGTGCTCGTCTGTGCCTCCAGTCAGCCAGCTCATTCTGTTAGAGATATTTTGTGTTACCTGTAAAGGTAACGATATGGGGGGGATTAAATTACTTGGGTGCATTTTTGCTAAGAAAAGGACACAAACTTTCTTTGTAAAATGTTTTATTTAAGCAAGATATCGTTTTACCACCACCGTGAAGTAGGCCCCCCCATCAAATTCAAACCTATGTCAATCATTTGTGTTGTTTTGTGCTGCTTTAGTTTTTGAGTAATTGACAATTCTTTTATAGGTCAAATTGGGGTCAGCCAGTCCCCCAGGAAGCTTCAAAATGCTCTAAAACCAAAAGACCAAAATGGTGTCAATCGTTTGTGGTTAAGATATTTGCAGTTTTATTTTCGGCCAATGACGTCATCTAGCCCCTCAAAAAATGCAGAAAATTATAGAAAACGTTTTTCATTTGTGCAAGTATATTTCTAAGGTAATTATAGAACATCATTTCCGCTCAGCAGACTGCGCCAAACTCCGCAAAACTAGTGAAGATAAATGATCTCATGATGTGGAAAAGTCTATATTGATATATAAAATTTGAATCAAAAGCAAATTACTAAAGACCGTTACAGACTTTTCCACAGCCTGAGATCGTTTATCTTCACTAGTTTTGCTAAAGTCGCTGCCGTCAGCTCTGCGGAAATGACATAAATATCCTCATACAAACGTTTTCTATAATTTTCTGCATGTTTTGAGGGGCTGGATGACGTCATCTGCTGAAAATAAAACTGCAAATATCTTAACCATAATTGCACAAACGATTGACACCATTTTGGATTGTTTTAGAGCATTTTTCTGGCTGACCCCAATTTGACCAATAAAAGAATTGTTAATTTCTCACAAACGATTGACAGTTTTTGTGTAGGTTTGCGTTTAATGGGGGGCCAACTTGATGCAGGTCGTTAACTCTTAAGTTAAAAAAAAAAAAAACCTACACTGGCAGCATCTCTGTGGCTCCTTGAGGGGGCTTGTATTTGCTCAGAAGTAGTTAATCTGAAACAAGATGATTCTGTTCATATTTTCTTGCAGGTTCTTGAAGCAGGACGAATCAGTGCCTATGATGAGCCGTACACTCTGCTGCAGGACCATGAGGGTATATTCTACAAAATGGTACAGCAGACGGGCAAACAGGAGGCACTGGCTCTACTAGAAGCGGCTAAACAGGTAATGTTCAATCACTTTATTGGGGCTGTTGACCATTTCCCTCCACATATGGTCCCAATCTGAATTACTGTCTTACCTGTACCAATGTGAGCCTCTACAGTCCCTTCATCTTCCACAGTCAGCGTTTACAGCAGAAGATGAAGGGACTGTAGAGGCTCACATTGGTACAGGTAAGACAGTAATTCAGGACGGTATCAGTTGTGTAGTGACTGAACTCTTCTGAAGTTTAATACCCTTTAGCATAGCTGAATGGGCATGTTGTTTTGGGGAGTTTGTCTCGTGGGGCAGAAGTTCAGATCTCACTATCTTCACAGGAGTGGCTTCAGATGTTCTATTCTAAGCTGTAACAAAGGTAGAACAGCCACAACCCACTCCTTTGAGATAATGAGGTCTGGATTTGCTCCAGGAGAAAGCTGTCCAAAACAACATGCCCACTCTTATGCTAAAGGGTATTGAACTTAAAGATTTCAGCCAACTACACACGTGATACTTTCACTGTAAACTAGTAACACAAGTGTGGATAAAATACATCACTATATTTGGTACAAAATATCAGGACATGAGGATAATTAAGATTGTGGCGTCTTGATTGGGGCTTAATCAGGTCTAACTTCTTTGTTTTGGTTTCAGGCCTACAGCAAAAGGAGTCGGCCAAGCATCTCGAATGGACATGTGGAGACAGAAGACGGGACCCTGGTCTTCTTTGAAACAGCACTATAAAGAGACAGTATGCTGCCCCATACTGTCTACAGAGGAAGCTAGCCTGTAATGCTGCTGCTATTTAGTACACTATTTATTTTTCTGTACATACGAGATTGTATTGGATATTATCCTGCCAAGTGCCTTTGAGTCTTTTATACTGTAAACAGAAAAACGTGCCTTTGTATCCAATAGGTTCACAGTTAAAGGGGAACTCAAGTCCATTTGCTAGAGGTGGTAGTGAGCCTGTCATGCTAGCATAGTGATAGGGCAAGCAGCTTCCACGTAAAGCGCCAATTTGCACCGAAGAGCCTTAACACCACTTTCTCCATCTGACAACAGCCACAAGTCTAACAAACAAAACACTCTACCTGGCTCACTCAGTGTCTGGAAATGTCAGAAAACAACTTTATATGCAGCCTTAGCATTAATGAATGAGCCAGGTAGAGCATTTTGTTTATTAGACTTGTGGCTGTTGTCAGATGGAGAAAGTGGTGTTTTGGCGCTTTAGGTGGAAGCTAAGAGCTTGCCCTATCACTATGCTAGCTTTTACCTTAACAGGATCACTACCACAGCCGGAGTTCCCCTTTAAATGCTAAAACCTTCAAGTGCAATTTTTCTTATCTACACTAGTGGCAGGACTTGTTAAATAATCAGTGTTCTTATTACAAAAAACGGCAAATGAACGTAGTGTCACTCGGCCAATAGCCTGGAGGCACAGTGGGTGCTCCAACAAGTGGGAACTCCAACACGTTTGAAGCTAAAGCTCAGTGCTAGAGGAAGAAGCCAAAAAACAGCACAAACTAGCATAGTGATGGGGCTCTTAGCTTCCACGTAAAACACCAATTTGCACAGAAGAGGCTTAATACCACTTTCTAACTCATCTTACAACAGCCACAAGTCTAACAAATGAAATGTTATAAAACAACTTTATAAGCAGCCTTAGCATTACCTTGTTGATTTCCTACTGCGAAAGCCCAAAAGACTCTGCTAGAGCCGCCAGAATCAACAACTGAGGATCGACTACTGACGGTGAAATTCACTCGTAAATAAATGGGATTAGAAACGACAGTCTTTTGGGCATGCGCAGTGGGAAATCAACGAGGTAAGGCTGCTTATAAAGTTTTAGAAGGTTTCCTAATGAGTGAGCCAGGCAGTGTTTTGTTTGTTAGACGCGTGGCTTTGCTGTAAGATGAGTTACAAAGTGGTGTTAAGGTTCTTCAGTGTGAAGCAAATTGGCGTTTTATGTGGAAACTAAGAACTTGCCCAATTCACTATGCTAGCTCACTGTCACAGCGAGATCTCTGCCTACACTGATCTTTGCTGTTTTTTTGGCTTCTGACAGTATTCAACCACCTCTAGCAATGGACTTAGCTCCCCTTTAATCTAAAGCACTTACCTGTCTGGCTGATTCCATGAGCACAGGAGCTTCGGCCTGATCCAGCTGCTGTACCATCTTAAAGAAAACTCCCTCTGTGTCCCGCAGAAGAGTGAAGGGGCTGTCTAATTCCTGGGTCCAGCACCTTAAAGAGCCATATTTAGACAAGCACTGTAATCTCTGTGGCATTTCTCATGTTTCAAATAAAATGGTCACCAGGGGATAAAGAACTTGTGATTTGTGTTAATTACAATGAATGTATCTCTGCTTTATAATTATTTTAAAACAAAGACATTCTGAATTCCATAATGGAGGCAAAAGTGAAGCAGAACATAACATGATTTCAACAGAAAAACTGGGATTAATTTCAGAATATGAAAGAAATTTGGCAAATGAAAACCCCTCAGATACATGTGAGTCAGTTTATTATTTGGTAATTTAAAAAGAGATGATAGACCCTGGGTTTTACTGGACAAATCCTTGCAGAAAATTTAAGCACACTACAGTTTGTCACTTAATTTACTAGTATACTTAGATTGTACATGACCATAATTTATACTTTTTATGCAGCTCAAATACAATTTTGAGGTTAAAAATTGCATTCACGTATATTATAATGCTGTAAAACCATTAGCATTTAGATCCATTAATCATTGAAAATGTGTCTGCTTCATTCACCTCCATTCCTGAATTTTGAGCATTCTGATGTAGGATTTTAAAGGGTCCAAGTTACTCACCAATATTTGGTCACTGTCAATGATTGTGTTCAGGCGGTGGTGACTACTGTACAACCTTTAAAACTCTTCGTTTTTTTGGATCAGCTTATCTGTCCTGAAAACAAAAAAAAGGAAACATTCAAAATTACAATACTTAGACCATATTTAGTTAACCAGTGCATTGTGTAACTTTTCTGGCGGAAGGTCCCTCAAACAATTTTCTCCATAGAGATGTTATTTCTTTGTCTGGAATGTTCCACAGTATGATATCAAACAGCTCTACCTTACCTGTCTTTAGTTATAGCTCAAAAATACCTAGAGAAACGGATTTTGACTGAGCAGAGTTGCTCTCCACAGATTGGACCTGTAACTTGGTCTGGGTTGGTCTCCATGAAGATAGAAGGGTTTAATTTCACACTGTGAAATATTCGAGACAAAGCAATAATATCTCCATGGAGAAACGGTTTGGGCCAAATAGCAAGAAGGAGAGGAACAATGTTAAACATTTAGAAACCAAATGCCTTATTATTTTTTCATAGAGACAATGTCCAAACTATGTCTCGGCTGCTGCCAATATAATGCACCTCTTCATGTTATCAAATCTATTTTTGATTCCTCCTTTTTGAAAATAATATATCATGTATTTTTTTCATCTGCAGTGTTCAAAATATAGGTTTCAATGAAAATAAAATTTCAATGAAAATTCTGCATCTATGAATATCTATGACGTGCAGTTGCCGTTTGCGTCCTTTGAAATTTGATAGTTTTGACTTGAACACTTACATGCAGACAGACAGATGGCAGACCCTCCACAGTAAAAGTTGCATAGTGCATCTTTACTTTTCGTATGTGGGTAGAGTGCGTTGGTACCTGGGGTCCACATTGGCTATGGCCTCGTCGATGACCAGGATGCGGTTCTTCCTGAGACCAGCTCTGGTCCACGCTGAAGTTAGAGCCAGACTCGGGCAGATCCTGCACCACACTCAACTGCACCTGCACAAGGGACACACACCATCAAGGTCAACAAGCAATACATGGACACGGAAAGAGGCATTTGGGACACGTTTTCACGTATAACACTAGCGCACACGGTAAGCAATTATAACATGTATTACTTATATTGGAAATAGAGTTTAAAAAGGCACAACAGAGGCCAAATAAGCATGTCCTAAGTCATGTCTTTAACCAATTTTAAGACAGATGTTAAGATATTTTGTGGATTCAGGACTTAAGTCTCAGGAATAAATTTGCCTTGAAATATATAACTATTAAATGGCTCAAACCAGATCACTCTAATAAGAATAAAGAACATATGGGCTAAATACAAACATCCACAGTTCTTAAGTGTTGGAAACAAGTTTCCCCTTATTTATACAGGTGTGACTTCTTACAACAGTCTTTGATTTAAAGAGTGGATCATTTAATTCTGTCATTGTCTTGTTGCAAACTTCAGTTATAGAAAAATGTGAAATGTTCGTGTATCGATTTAAATTCTTCTCAGGCATGCAAACGTGACAACAGCAACATCAGGGACATTCTTAAAGGGCCATGTTATTGCTTGGACTGAACAGCATTCAACCGAACCATCTCCAGTAGACAAGCAGGTGATGCCAGCAGGCCAGGCTACGTTACATCTATAGAGCGCTGAGTCTAGTCAATAAGATGTATATATATATATAAATGGACATATATAAATGGACATAGCTAACCCGCTAGCCGCCGCTTTCCCAACAGGAAGTGAACATGGCTGTGCTTCCGGCTCGACTCTGGCACACATTGAAATACTGTCACCTCTCTCTCTATTGCTGCTACAGTGAGTGAGCCTCATCATTTTTTTGTTTTAAAATGTTCGCATGATTCTGGTGTTTTTATTTCACTGTTTTGTCACTAAAATTCCTGTTCGTAATATGGAACGGGCTCTAAATTCACTCTTATTTCTGCTAGCCTCGGTGAGCTTCATTTGACTGGAGCCGAGCACTATAGGTGACGTCACACTCCCTTAGTCCACTTCTTTATACAGTCTGTGGTCTAATCACAGTAAAAAAAAAAATCCCAGTATTTTGAGCAATAGGAAGTCCTGTTAATTGAATAAATACCAAGAAGTTGAATGCCATACTGTGGAACATTCCACACGAATCAACAAGCAGGGAAGTGGCAGACCCTATTGTGAAAGATGTGCACATTTTAAAAGAATAATGTACTTACTTTTCTAAGTAAGTTTAAGAGGTAACACCGGCCCAAATGACCCAAGTAGCCCCATACCACATATTTTGGAGTATGTTTGTCCCCACACGTTTTGCCGTTTTAACATCAGGTCTCACATGAAGGACATGCAGAGTAATGCAGATGATGCTACTACTTCATTTAAAGCTGCACATAAACAGTCTCTGCTCCCGCCGCGCAGCTGTTCGGGCAGCGCTGTGACGCCTTCACGGACTCATTCGGTAACTTAACAAAACACGGTACTACGCGCTCGTTTGACAAATCCACGATTTGACGTAATAAAAAAGCGAAAGCACGTGGCTCAATAACCATAAAGACGTGGAAGCGAAAGAGCTCCGATTAAAAATGTATTAACATGACTATGCATATAAACGCAAAATCCTCTGGTGTAAGCATTTCATAGCATCAGCTGAAACATGTCTTCCATTTGAAGCCAAAGACCGTATGCTTCAAGCAAGCGCAAATCAAACTCGCAAAAATGCGCTTTTCAAGTTGCGGTTTACAAGGCGTACATGAATGCAGCACGTCTGCAATAAAAGTATAAATCTGCAAGAGCAGCAGCTCACGAGGAGCGATAACAGAGTACTTTCTTCACGTGAAAGCCAAAAGGGTTTAAGACAAACCCTGTCCAGCGTTTATTATTAACCTGCATGAGCCGTGTCTGTTGCGGAGCGCTGCAGAGATTAATTCTTATTTTGAACAAAGTGTTACGAAATAACAGAACAACAAATCATAGTCACACACCTGTTACTAAATCAAACCGCCTCAGGGCTTTGCGCTGCAGCGTTTTTAAGAGCTCTTTATGGACAGCAGCGACTCTACAGCATAGCCTAGTACTAAGAGTAGGTGAACTGTAAACAAGTTAGTGCAAGCATATTAAGAGTTTATAAAGTATCAAGGGTGATTTCTATTAAATTAATTCACCAACGTATTTAGGACAATTAAGTTATGGATATTTTGATATTTAAATATAGGCTACACAACATTACACCGCTATAATGGTCAATGAACATAAAAAACAGTTTGATTTATTTTCCATCCCATAAGTGGCAGTATTGGTCTCACGATTAGTTTAGATAATATTCTAGATTAAATAATCCGTAATCACAATAACGTCGGAGATTAAAAATTATAAGGTCTTTTCCTATCCTCTCCACTAGATGTCAGTAGAGCACAAAGCACGATTACGATAACAGGTAATGGTAAAAGATGCACTATGTAACTTTCTGGTGGAAGATTTACCCCAGCTCGTCTCCATGGATACAGTTCGGCAGTTCCTGGTATGTCTATAGTAATAAACATATACATCTTTGATTTATTCAGTTACAGATGTAATATCTAATACTACTGCCTACTACTATCTAATACTACTGCCTGGTAGAGTCATGTCTGTGGAGAGGCAAGCTTACAGTAACTAATCAAATTTTTACTACATTAAAACCAATGAAATAAATCATTTTATTTTAGTGTATTTTGTGTAGTATTTTTTAATGCTTTGTTGATTGACTTATTTCCGTAGATACCTGATTATTGATTGTCTGGCATTGTCGTGGTGCTCGTCGTCACCATGGTTGCGTCCTGGGCAACAGCTGCTGCTGTGTCACATCTTGTTTACACCAGGGGCCACAGCCATGTATGACCTAGTTGCTGAAAAGCCCAAGAGGCAAAGTCACAACAGAAAATGCAACATGTTCAGTGCTTTGAAATGGAACTACTTATTAGCATCATATGGTTAAAAATGAGGTGTACTGTCAGCTACTATAGTCAGCCATCAAAGATTTAATTTATTTCACAACTCAAAATATCCAGAGCAATAGTTCTTAAGAACCACAATGCAAATGCACTATTTGGCATTAATGTTTTGTTCCATTAAAAAATGGAAGGAGTTTGACATTGATCACATCAGATGGTGTTCCCATTCCTTCCACAAGGTGCACACTGGCACCTTAAAAAGGTCTATATTTCATTAGTCCAGTGAAATCTGAAACCTGTTGGTCCTCTCAGCTGGGTGAAGTCTGATTTTCCAGCACAGTGGTTTGTTCGCTGGATGTGCTTTTATTTGGTGGTGAACTGAGCAGCTCCTCGATCCTCTGCAGGTCTTTTGTGGTTTCATCCACGTTTGAGCTCACATTAAGATCTCCAATCAGATCATCAGTCAGTTGCAGCCGGGCCTCCCTACAAACATGCACAAACATAAAAGATTTGTCATTTTGGAATAAGCTACAAAATAATGTTCAAGACGATCTACCCTTACCATTCTGCTAGTTTTAACTCATACAGCTCTCTGCGCTCTCTTTGTCTCCTCTCACGAACAGTTTCTCCGGACAGCGACTGCATGTTGATGATCATCAAACCAGCAGGAGCCCTGAAAACAAAGTTTGAGTCTGATTAAAGTTGGGAAATGTAGATGTGGAAAAGCTGGCACACCTCTGGCATTTTCTGTGTAAAAAGTAGAAGTTGATTACTGTATTAAATTAACCCCCCACAGTCCTCCTTCACAGCCCCAACCCTCCCATTGTACCACGACTCATGCCCAGACAAGTGGACGATTCTGGGCTGAGATTTGGAGCATGATGTGCTTTCCGATTAGCTGCCCACTTTGATTCGCCTCCCTTCTGCCCCCTGACTGCACCTGGCAGAGCGGGGCAGTTTGCACACATCAAACGCTCCAGGTGGCTGGTCAGTCAGGCAGACACAAGAGGAAGAGGAGTGGGCCTAATATGAGAATGAGGCCAACACGAGGAGAGGACTCAGGCTAAGCCAACAACAAGCTGATGATCACAAAGACCATCCAAACCAGGCCCTGGAGTCTCTTACACTCTCCACATGCATTATGGGAGCAAGTACGTGCACTCAGCTGGAAGAGACCACAGGGACAGAGTGATGAGAGGAGGGGACAAAAGAGGGGACAGAGGGCTGAGAGGAGTGGACATGGGGCCAAAGGGAGACTCAAGTCTGAGTCTGGACAGGGCCCTCAACAGAGATGGACGGGACATGGGTGAAACACAGAGGGACATCTGCTGCTGCTTTGGCAGCTCCTTCTCCCTCATATCCACAGCAGCCTTCTGTGCTGCACATGAGCCCTCTGGCTCCCCCTGCTCCGCTGGAGGTGGAGGGCGGGAGGGGTTCAGCTGGCCCACAGAGGGGCGCTGGGAGGGCCGCAGCTGGCTACCAGAGGCATACAGGCAAAACGCACAGGCATGAGCAAACAAGCATCAAATATGTATCTGTGCATGTTGATGACTGATTAAAATACAAAACAAATCAAAATGATGTACCATATATATGTGGCTCCACATATTTATGTTGAAGTAGAACTCTTTCAATTGTTTGTGTAGTTTTGATACTTTAGTGAAAGAAGCCAGGCTTACCCCAGGACAGCGCCAATGATGGATCCTGCCACCAGCCCCCCCAGACCCAGGTTCAGTCTGAACAGGCCTCCAGTCACAGCTGTGAGGGACAAAACAACTCTTCAGGTAAGTCTATAATAATGAGTTTCTAAACTGTCAAAATCATATTTGTTTAAATATCTATTTTGTTTAATATCAAATTCAATAACTACAAGGTGGCACTGTAGCACGACACAAGTTGATAATCTCATAAAACTCTGGTGCATTAGACTCTGGTGGGATATGGCGCGTTAGACACTCACCTCCAGCTGCTGCGTAGTGACTGAGATTAGACTTGTCTCTGTACACGGACAGGCCGGTGCTCACAGTGCTAAGCATTAAAACATAGCAAAATTAGTACATTATTTCAAAAGTAGCCAGTTTGCTTTTCAGGGTGCATAGCTACTGCACTGTTTAAAGTTAAATATACCACATTAAATACTCACTTAAACAAAGTAACAAAAGCAGCCACTCTCCAGCTCCATCTCCAGCCGTACCTCACAAAGCCTCGGATGGCAGCGTTATGAGCTGAGCGCTGAACAGAATGAACAGAATAAACCTGCCTTAACAAAACTATATCATGGAAAATACAGCAATCTAGCTCCACTCACAATTGCGTCGACTCGGCCTGTGTAGATCTCAGCCTGACTCATTTGGATGTAGCGCTTTCTGGCTTCTCGGGCTGCAGGCAGACCGCCATAGAAAAGGCCAGCAACTGCCGCAACAATCCCACTTTTAAGCACATTGGTGACCTCCTCTGAATACTTCTGTGTGGGGCTGTGGAGAAATATAAACAAAGAAAATATGATTACGATCTCTGTATTCTAGCACAGTACTTCTCTCTGCTAGTGTAATGCTGTTGCTCTGAGGCTTCCAAATTAGGACAAAACTAAACAGCGAAAGGCTGGAACACCTAGCCTGAGCTTCAGAACGTTTCTTTGTAGAGTATAGGAAAAGTCATGGGAAAATTGGCAAACAATGAAAAACTATAGGCTGACTATCAGTAAGGAGGCAGGTAAGAGTATTCTTCTTTCTGCCTCTTTTTCATTAATTTCTTGAATGTATAACACTTGTGGTCTTAAACTGAGTGGTCTTAAACTGTCATATGCACCCAACTTATTTTACAATACAATCTGAACTCAAAAAATAATATTCAGTTACATTTTTGGTGAATTGCTCAAAGTAAGTTATAACAGAAATTACTTTAAATATAATATTCTTAAAAATAATGTGATAGGAATTTAACACTGACTGTCTTTGAAAAAGGTCCTTTATACGGTCCCATCCAGTGTCTGGAAACTCTGGCTTCCCCAGAACGGTGGGCAAGGTCCCGCGCACAGAGGCAGAGCTATGGGAGGGCATCTGTGCAGACTGGGCAGCCTCTCCGTCAGCTGCATGGACCCTGGGGAGGGCGAGGCAGAAGGAAACCGGCCCGTCTCTGTGGAAGAAGCCCCTCATCACGTCCTGTATTAAACCGGTGTGTAGTGTACCCTCGGGGCGCGAGTCTGTCCGCTGTCTCCAGGGGGTATGGCGCGTTAGGGGTAGTTCTGGGCGCATCACGCTTCAGCTGGCGTCAGCCTGAGGTACAGAGGCAGAACACATGGCTGTAGGTTGGCACTTTCCAAACTATCCCTAAAACTAATTGCCAGAAGATGAAGAAAAATATGGTGTGGTCCTCCTTCTAAACAGCAGATGTTGGATTGGGATGCCCTGCCACAACATATGGAACTAAAAACAAGTTTGACTGTATGAGTGATACAATATTTGCAATACACATTTGAGATTATTTCTACTAAAAATAATGTTATGAATTGGAAATAAGAAAAATCCCATTTAAAATATTTGTATAAGAAAATATTACAACGTATTTCAAAGTATATCATGCTGAAAAAGAGTGCATGTGCAGGTATTTCGCAGTAACTCAAACAGTGACACACGTGACTGTGCTGATTGAAAGCTGCAGAACACCTACTCAAGTGCAATTAGCCAATATTGGAAATGCAAAATAACAAGATTTTTGCATTTCAAGACACAACCGAAACCACATGAACAATGCGACACTGTGTATGTAAATAAATTTAAGAAAATGTGAGAAACATAACACTGAAATGGGCATTTATCATTGGCTTTGGACGAATGTTGTAGTGCACAGGCTTATTCAAAGCTAACGGTGAAAAAATGTCTTACCGCCGACTGTAGCGTGTTCACCCGAGCTCTTATAGATAAAGAAAATGTAACAGTTTGAGGAGAATAGCGCGTAATTAAAGTTTATCTTCAGTTTTTGCACGAATGTCCTCTCATTGACACACCTGCGTCTCTCAACCCCTGACCCCGCTGCACCAGCACAGCGGAACTGCGCCCCCTGCGGCCGGAGGACTAATGCAGCAAGTTCAATTCAATTCAATTTATTTATTTTTGTAGCGCCCAAAATCGCAACAACAGTAGCCTCTAAGGGCGTTCCAAGATATGGATGAGCCAAACATACACACAGACATATCAAAACAGGAAAAAACAACATTCATGTAAAGCAGCAAATGAAACATTGTCCAGTCATCCCCTGTCCTTAGACCCTCCTTCTCAGCAAGGAAAAACTCCAAAAAACCAGGGTCCTGGGAAAAGAAGAAACCTCGGGGAGAACTACAGTGAAGGAGGGATCCACTCCCATGGACGGACAGGCTATAGATGTCCAGGCCCGTGGGCCAGTTCGGTATGGCCACAGCTACCCAGAAGTTCCAGAAGTATCAGAAATTATTTTAGGATTTACCCACAAAAATAATATACATACAGGTAAAAAAAAAAATCTGTAAAGCAAATCATAAAAAGATCACATTGAATATTTTTGAATGTATTTATTTAAAACGCAAATGGTCTTAGTACAAAAATCACAGTGTTTTGGTCAATCGTACATTATTGGAGCAAAGTGTGGATTGCCATTTTTGAATCATTGACAGAAACATGACCCTAAGCATTGGTACAATGTGAATATTACAACATACTCACTGTAGCCGCGCCAACAGATCCAGTGCGTAACCATTTTGAGAAAACTGAACAACATGAGTGTTCGCTCAGAATAAACTGTATAACAGAAGGCATCATTTTGACTGCTTTGACTGACTGCATTGTAAATTACCACATGGATGGTATAAAAGATTTTTTTTTTTTTTATCTATTATTTAAAACAAGGGCAGTGCACACAATACACTGATCTCAAACTGATCTGCAGTACTTGGGCAGGTACAGAAGACACTAAAGAGACTATTTACATTAAACCACCACAACATTTCATCAATAGGAATGTCTCCTTAAATAACCATTATCCAATTCATCGTTATACATTTAAAACTGCCAAAATTCATTAACACTAAATTCCCATAAATACAAAGTCTCAAATGAATTTATCTTTTAAAAATACTAAAAATCCAATGAACTGTTCTCAATATCCTCTAAAATGTACAGTTATCAAATTCATCAGTATTACTGGTACTATCCTCTAAAATACAGTCCATCAACAACATTACCATCAAGACAAAATTCATTAATCAAACACTATTAATCTACATACGCACAAACAGTCAGAATGTTTAAAAGGACCTTGATTACATTATTTTCTAATATGTTATAATGTTTTTTCCTCATTGTAAATATACCTGGAGTTGTGTTTTGCTTCATTCACACATGTTTAACACACAAGCCCCACATATTTAGGCTTAGTTCTTCTCTCAAATGGAAAACACTCTGTGATGTCAAATCCAACCTCTGCTGAACTAAAAGGTAAAAGGAGCTGTTAACCTGAAAACTATCGCTTCATGACATCACAAGGTGGAACAGAGCATTTTGAGCTTTGGAGATGTAGACAGACTAATAATAAAGTACAACTCAACATATGTGTGAATGAAACAAAACCCCACTCTGGATACGTTTTGGAGGCAATAACATTATAACATGGCTTAAGCTTACAAGAATCTATTTTGTGTTAATTTTTTGTGTTCTTAAAATGTTCGAAAAAACCTATTGCTGACAGCTAGAAGCACGTTTCAGTTTTTTAATTCTGTGTATGGGAAAGCTAAAGATAAAACTATTGTCATACTGTTCACTAGAGGGCACTGTAGCTCAAAAGATGTAATCTGAATTTGAGATGTAACAAATGAAAAAGGCCTTATTATCACGGTAAAAGGCACTGAAACTACTGCAGGGAGTTGTGGCACTGTGAAACATAAAAATACACCTAATATTTGAGCTTGTAATGGCACACTGAGCAATTTTGTTTAAGTTGGTTGTTCCCTTTTCAATACTGCTTTTTATACCACTACTGTTTATCTATGGTATTGTACCATCCTCAAAGTTCTGTTTTTCTAAATTTGCTGATAACCTGACTGTAGCCGTTTCTTCGTTTTGGCTTGTACGTCAGAAGTTTGCTGTACTTGGTGAGAAGTTCTTCCCAGTAACACGAAATATCCTCCATTTTTAGGTGATCAAGGATGAACTGCTTCCCTCTGGATAAACAAAACACAACTCCTCAATAAAAATACCAAAAATACAACTTATCACTGTAGAAATAATTCTTACCTTAAAGCAATCTCTTGTGCAATTTCATCGTTGTCTTTAGCAAATTGAAGAAGTTCCCTGGAAACAGGCACAAGTTAAAAGGTGCATTCTGTAACTTTTTAGGTAGAGGGTCCGTCAAATGCTTTTCTCCATGGAGATGTTATTGCTTCATCTGGAATGTTTCACAATATGGTATTAAACCTTTCTATCTCCATGGAGACCAAATAAGGTCAGATCTGGAGACGTAACCCTGCTCACAGTCAGAAAGGATGTTTTTTTTTTAAATATATTTTTTGAGCGATAAAACCACATGTACATTAATAAATGTAAAGCAGAGCCGTTCAGTGTCATACTGTGGAACCTTCCAGGCAAAGCAATGACATATCCATAGAAACAAGCAAGTGGCAGACTCCCAACCAAAAAGTTACATAGTGCATCTTTAACAACAGCATTCAATAGCTAAATAGTTAAATAATATTGTTTATTACTTGACATCTGATAGGTCTTGTTTGACAGGAATGTAGTGGACCCAAGGTTTGAGCTGAGGATAGAAAAACTCCAGCCATTCATCACCAACATGGAAAACCAGGGAGCCACAGAGGAAGAGGTGTTTGAATCGGAAACTGGCCGCAACTCCCCTGAAGTTAAATAAATACCTAAAAGATGTACAACAATATTTGAATCCATTGTAAAAGTGAAAAATAAAAGTTATGGTTGAAACTAGTGGCTTTTACTTGTATTTGCAATGATCAACAAGTGGGATTTCTTTGGCTGGAGGTTTACCCAATGTGTCCTAAAATAAGAAAAACATAAAGTAGTAATAAATATACTGTATGGAAATGTAATAATTAATAATACACAAGTGATTATGTTTTTTACCTTTTCTGACTTCCAAGCCTGATTTTTGGTATATTCTGCATTTACTAGCTCTGGCGATTCTCTTGATAACAGGATAAGAGGGTCACGCTCAGCGCTAGTTCTGAGAAAATATGACAATACCATTGTAATAAGTACATTTCTAATGCTTTAAATAAAATGTAATTAAAATTTGTTCAAATACTGACCTAGAGCCTCTAAAGAAACCCTTGGATTCCTTCTTCTTCCATGGCCACTGTGATGCAGACCTAAGAGATAATTCAAAGTTGCCACACTGTTCAATGTAATAAATGTAAAATGATATTGGCATTTTTAATAGAATTAGACCAAAGTTTTGACTTTTAAGACCAACAGGTATTGTCCATAAATCTCAAGCACATGCTGATATTTTGCTTTGGTCAATTTGCTGCTTAAAAATACACAAAAGCTTTATTTTAACAATTTAATGTAAAGAGGTAACTGAACTAAATGTTAACATGCAAATTATACACTTATCTCTTAATGGTTTGTGGTAAAAATGGGCTGTGGGTGAGATTGTACTATATGTAAATTACATAATTTTAGGAAACTAATCAAAATTGGCCCTATACATTGACCCAAAAATATATGTAGATCTTATCAGCCATTGGTTGCTCTGGATTCTGATCAATCCTATCGGCCATGAAAGAAACCATATCAGTCCATCTCTAATTTTTAACTTTACTTTTTGAGGTCATCTCTCATCAAATCCCATCGCCCCAATCCAGTGGGGTATATTGGCCACACAGCGGGTCCACCTTCCCAAAAGGTCCAGGCAGGATACATGATGTCCTGATAGTCACTGGTCTGCTCACATAAAACAATACTTATTTATTACAGTGAAATCGTTTAGATCTACTATCTTTACTGTCGGTAAAAACCTAACCTTACTGAAAGAGAAGACAGGTAGAATTGGTTGCACCCAGTTTGGAACCTGAGGGTAATCCCTGACATTCACAACCATCTCTAAATCTGGGAGCCTGTCAATCACCTCCAAAATAAAATGCTCCACCCCACTGCACCTAAACATAACAACATTCCAACAATTAAGATCAATTCAGTGTAACAAAATTGAAGAAAATGACAATAGTTTGCTTACCTGGCAGGAAACATACAGTTGTGTTCCCTGTATAATTTGTGATCAATGATCTGGTAATGTGTGCCCACTCCTCTTTTGACTGTAGAAGCCATGAAATCTTCAGAAATACCACGTTTAAATTGCCGGAGGTCATCATGGAGGACACTGCATGTACACAAAGTTAATAAATGTCTCAATATTATACAAAAGTGTTACAGTAATGTAGTATTTTAAAGTTTCTTCACCTTATATGGCAACCACAATTGTCAGGGTTGCAGGGTGTGTAGGCTTTGAGGGCGTTTGCAATGTTATCCTTAATTATCTTCCAGTTTTTATCTGGTGTAAAAGGTGCAATACGTTTCACATATTAAGTAGCACAATTAATACACTCATAACACAAATATTAGAAAGTGTTAGTTGTAAACAATCTCTGTACATGTTACAGCAAGAATTAATGGTATCAACTTGCCAGACCTGTTTGATGATGCCTAAACACAGCTAGAGCAATTTCTGAAGTTTGAAAATTGTATAATAAAACTCCATCTGCTACGAATAAAAACATAAGTGCAAAAATCTCATTTTATAACTCGTATTGTTGCTAGGTTAGCATACAAACATGTTAGCTAGCACGTAAAGTGATGAATGAATGCTCCAACAAAAAGTTAGCCGACTCGTACAACACAAGTTTGTTTCAGCATCATTGAATATTCTAGATTTATGAGGTTTATCGCTTACCTGAGCCACTAACGGAGCTAAAACAATAAAGATGCTGTTGTAACAAAACCAAAAACAGCCAAAAGCGCTGCATTTTTCCTTAAATCCCCGAGTTTGGTCTGAATGTACTAAAACAAAGATGCGCTCTGCGATCTGCTACTTCTGCTTGAATACAGTACCGTAATACCACTTGTAATGTGGATGACGGATTGTTTTACCGTAAATCTCATATTATAGTGCAAAATCCAATAAAACGAACCAAATTGCTTTATTAGTAGTTTCTGGTATTTGTTGAATTTCTATGCATTTTAATAATACCTGCTATAAGGTCTGTTAATATGGCTAATGTAAATCCTGATTAGATGTGTGAGGAAATCCCTGAAGGTTTTACATTTATTTCAGAATACATTTCAAGCTTGAATGACCGCAGGAACGCATGTCCTATATTATTCTATTACAGAGATTGTCACAACTAGGAAGTGAAATGGAGGAGCAAAATGGACCCCTAGAGACAAGCTGCCTGGGAGAGAGAAAGAGAGAAGCAGAGATTGAAGGCAGGTGGCAAGGGCGACACAGCAGGGGTGCAAGACATGCCGCTGTGAAGGAAAGAAAGATATTGGTTTTATAACATCTGGTATCATAAAGTGGATGAATTCTGTTTCATCTCTTGTACTTGCATACCTTCTTTGATTTTCTCTTCTCACTCCAATTAAGGAACAATGGCGCATTGGTGGTTTTCCATTCTGTCAGCGCTCCTCTTCATACAGGTTTTCTTTTGCAGTGCTGAAGAGGGTCTGGAGTTCCCAAACTTTGATGGTAAAGACAGAGTGCTGGACATCAATGAGCGAAACTACAAGAAGGCTCTGAGGAGGTTTGATCTGCTGTGCCTCTTCTACCACGAGCCGGTCCCCAGCCACAAGGGCCTGCAGAAGCGCTTTCAGATGACAGAGCTGGTGCTGGAGGTAAGTGTAAAAGGCAGTGAAGCGCTTTCAATATGAACATAATAATAAAAGTGTTTCCTATTCTCTCCCTTGGTGAGTATTTAAGTTAATTATAGGTAATGTACAAATGAAACACATTGGTAGGCTATTAAAATAAAGCATCTTGAGAAAATGTTTTATTATATATTTATTATATATTTTTTTTTTTAAATAAAGTTGCCATATTCAGTGGTCATATGTAATGAAGTAAAAGTACTGTACTTCCTTAACGTTTTAGGTATCTGTACTTTACTTAGGTAGATTTTAAAGTGGATACTTTTTACTTTTATTTCACTACATTTAAGAGTAGGTACCTGTACTTTCTACTCCACTCCAGGACTGAAAAGTAAAAGTATGTTTTATTATTGTGTAAGACCTGCTGAAAAGGCTGAGGCTTTGATCAAACAAAAATAATATAACAACAACAACAACAACAAAAACTGCTCGAGAAAGCTAATAATTTAGTTGTTTCTGTTGAACAAAATTGTATCAAAATCACTACATTTGAAGATTTATTAGATCTCAAAATCTGCACGCAATACTTTTACTTTTGACTCTTTAGGTACATTTTTAAACAGGTACTTTAACAGTTTTACAGTAAATTATTTCATATGATACTTTTACTTTTGCTCCGCCATCTGTACTTTCACTTAAATAACAAAATTGATTACTTCTTCCACCGCTGGTCATATGATGTAACACTGAGTATAAATTGCAAATTTAATTGCAAACCTAGAACTGAAAAATCACAATTAGCTGGTTTCTCCAAATCCTTCAGCCCTACTACACATCTAGTCATATTATTCCACTTCTTACTTTTTAAAAACAGATCTTATAGCACACTGCTTTCTCATATCACTGAAGTCATATAAATCAGTAAAAACATTTTAAATAAAAAGTTAAGATAAGGTTCAACTCCATCCAACCCCCCCAGGATTAACCGCTGCCTGCATGTCACAGCCCACCACGAACAGACTTCTCTTTCTCAATCTGTTTGGTTTAAACATAAGGTGAGAGGAGCCAGTGTCTCTATAGTCGTCCCACTCTCACAGGGTCAAAGCAGCGTTGTCAGGCTCTTCACGTCTGCTTCTTTGTGGTTCAAGTATTCTGGGATTGTTTCTAGGTCATTCTGTTAATTAGCTGATCCAAAAAAGTATGCCAGGATCGGATAGGGTTTGCAATATAACGAAACAACCTTGCGTGTTTTTGTAGAAGTGCACTTTCGAAAAACTAGAAAAAAACTTTATTTATTCTTTGATCGTTCACTCTAACAACATAAATCCACGTTGGACTCGTATATTCTTCTATAATGAAAAAAAACCCAAAACATATTGACAAAGACAGAAGCAGAGCCAGTTAAAATAGAAAAATACAAGCTCTAAACACACTAAAGTGCAGTAAACGGGGTTGTTAATGGTGCACTGTGCAATTTTTCTACTACTGCATATCTCCATGGTGATAGAAAAGTTGAATGCTGTGGAACATTCAGGAAAGCAATAAAATGAACACAAGCAGGTAGCGGACACTCCACCAGAAAAGTTACACAATGCTTCTTTCAGGTGAATGTGGGAAAGTTGGAAAGGGAGAGATAGATCATTTCTTGTGTGTAATGTTACTGTACAATGTGTCTGCAGCTCACAGCTCAGGTCCTGGAAAATAAAGGCATCGGTTTTGGGATGGTGGATGCTCAAAGGGATTTCAAAGTTGCCCAAAAACTAGGTATGACTATAGACTGGATAAATGAATATAACTAACCTGCTAGTCGCCATGTTCCGAAGAGAAAGTGAGCATGAGGGCGCTTCTGGCTCCATCGGCGGTTTCCAATTGACTTTACATTGAAAAACCGACACCTGTATTAACCTGCTCTACATGATCCTGGAGTTTGTATTTCACTATTTTGTTCGTAAAGAAATTCCTATTCATAATATGGAATTTGGCTCCAGATTCGTCCCTATAACTGAGCTTCATTTGACTGGAGCAGAACGTTTAACATACAAAAATCATCTGTCTAGCTATATATGATTAAATATAATCTATTCAAAAATAATCAACAGGTTTATACCAACTTTTTATGTTATGTTTACCAGTATAAAAGCTAATACATGTACTTTTATTTGACAGGGCTGGTAGAAGTGGGCAGCCTGTACGTTTTCAAAGACGATCGAATAATTGAGTTTGATGGTGAGCTCTCCGCAGACACCTTAGTGGAGTTTTTGTTAGATGTGAGTCTCACTATAGAAAAACAAATGTGCTATAACTTTAATAAATGACTCAGTTGTACAGTCTGTTTACAAGATTCATTAAAGGCTTGATGTGGTCCTTTAGGTGCTGGAGGACCCTGTAGAAATGATCAATAACGCCATGGGGATAAGAGCCTTTGAGAGGATGGAAGAAGATATCCGTCTAATCGGCTATTTCAAAGGAGAAGATTCATGTAAGATTTTAGCATCGGACATTAGGGTTATACAATACTTAGTCAAATTCTAATTCAGATTCCAAATATGCCAATTAATTACATTATCAAAGGTCCTATAGTATGCAAAATTGACTTTTGTGAGCTTTAAGACATGCTAGTTATCTCATCAAAACATGCTTGAAGTGTGTTTTGTTTCATTCACATGCAGAGTGTTTTCTGTTTGAGAGAAGAACTCAGCCTAAATATGCAGGATCTGTGTGTTAAACATGTGCGAGTGAAACAAAACACAACTCCAGGTATGTTTGTGATGAGAAAACAACATTATAACATAGATCAGAAAATAATGTAATCAAGGTCCTTTTAAACATTCTGACTGTTTGTGCGTATGTAGATTTATAGTGTTTGATTAATGAATTTTGTCTTGATGGTAATGTTGTTGATGGACTGTATTTTAGAGGATAGTACCAGTAATACTGATGAACTGTACATTTTAGAGGATATTGAGAACAATTCATTGGATTTTTAGTATTTTTAAAAGATAAATTCATTTGAGACTTTGTATTTATGGGAATTTAGTGTTAATGAATTTTGGCAGTTTTAAATGTATAACGATGAATTGGATAATGGTTATTTAAGGAGACATTCCTATTGATGAAATGTTGTGGTGGTTTAATGTAAATAGTCTCTTTAGTGTCTTCTGTACCTGCCCGAGGACTGCAGATCAGTTTGAGATCAGTGTATTGTATTAACCTTTAATAATAGATTTGATATTAGATTAGTGTTTGAAAATAGTCAGTATTTCAGTTCAGGTCATTTTTGTCATAATCAAGTATTCCTATTACCCATAAAAACAATGATTTCCTTTGGTCGTATAGAATAGGATTACAGCAGGCTTATCCGTAAGGCACAGATGTGTTTGGGGTCTTGGTCTAATGCAGTTTAAAAGCCCTGTCCGGCCCTTTTCTGGTTCTTATCGCCTCTGAAGTCCCCTCTACACTAATGGGATCTGGTGGCTAATGGTCCCACATCACAGTCTGCTGAAGGAAACCCGAGTCCCCAAAATGGCTGCCGCAGTCAGTCTCTGGAGAGCCTTCAAATAGCTCCTACTTCTGTAATAGGTCAAACTGCAATTATGGTCCCACTTCACACAAAAAGAGACAGTAAAAGTGAGACAGGAAAGATGCGATTGTGGAGGAAAATGACAGTGGAGTTTCATTACTGAGCTCGTCATCGAATGGTCCTTGAACCTGACCCCAGACAGATGAGTGGTACCAGCGTAAAATGGTATTATGGGAGGACTTGGTTACACGGGTGAAGGAGGAAATTTAATAAAGCAATATGAGTGAAATAAGAATCTGGGAGTGCACAGTGCCCCTGCCCATGAGCAAGAAAAGGTTGCAGGTTTGATCCTTGCAACAGCAAACTAATGATCGTGTCTGGACATTTTAGTTTCTTATTACCTTCTCAAACACATGCATTCAGCCTGTTATATGCAGAAAACGGAAATCTATTGGGCCTTGTTTGTAATATGATGAATATATCAATCATTTTTTTCTTTAAAAACAACTTGCCTGGAGACATTCAGGCTAAGTTAAAGGCCAGATCTGTGGAGAGGCCTGCCCACTCACCGTAGGAATGTTTGGTGTTCAAGTGTTTTTAAGCAGAAAGAACACCTGAATCAATGAAAGTAGTATTATACTAGTAGATAACTTTAATATCACACTGTGGAGCATTTCTGGAAAGCTATTAACATCTCCGTTTACAGACACTGGTGATAGACTCCTAGGACCTTTAGCTGATCCTGTTATTACAAACCAATAGGTCCAAAAGAAACAAGTGCAAGAATTGACATTATAATTAAATAAAAGACACATTTTAATTATGTTTTTTTTGTTTTTAGATTTCAAAGCATTCAAAGAAGCCTCCGAGCATTTCCACCCGTACATCAAGTTCTTTGCAACGTTTGACAAATCTGTAAGTCCAGTTGTGAACCTCTCTTTAATTATCCCTAGCTCATTAAAACAGCCTAATTTCTCCAGTCCCGTCTGTTAAGATAATGAAGTGCTGGCATGTCCTGTGCTGTAGGTAGCCAAACATCTCTCCCTCAAGATGAACGAGGTGAATTTCTATGAGCCCTTCATGGAGGAGCCTGCTATTCTGCCTGGACGACCGCTCACGGAAATGGACATAGTGGAGTTTGTCACCCAACACAGAAGGTAAGTGGGGGTCTAAATGTTGAGTTTGAATTGTAAATGTTGAAATTTCAGATGGAGAGAAAACAAATCTCCAAAACAAATGAACTATTAACTGAATAATTTTGTTAAAGATTGTGTCCACAAACACACATGAATGGGCAAAAGTCCTCAAAACGGCATCTGTACTATAGGCTGTATAAAGAAGTGGACTAAGGGAGTGTGATGTTACCCATAGCGTTCGGCTCCAGTCAAATGAAGCAGTGACAGCATTTATAGGCGCAAATTTTGAGGAACAGGAATTTATTTACAGACAAAATAGCGAAATGCAAACAACAGGATCATGTAGAGGAGGTTAATACGAACATCTTAAGGCCAAAATGATAAGTCAATGAAGCCGGAAGCGCCCTCATGGTCTATACCAGTAAAATGTAATGTCCTCACCTCGCAAAACCTATAGCATATTATAAGTAAACTAAATTGTTTGTTTATACTTTCTATAGGGCTACCTTAAGGAAACTGCGGGCTGAGAATATGTTTGAGACTTGGGTATGTTCATTTTGTTGACTGATCCAAATAATACTTTACAAAATTAAGTTACTTATTGCCACCAGGAGGATGACATGGACGGAGTACATATAGTTGCCTTTGCAGAAGAGGAAGATCCAGGTTCACTTTTTAAATTTTAATTACAAAAGTCAAAACATTACAACTAATTTAATGTTGGAACAAACAAATGATATTTTTGACTCCAAATGAATATGAGACATAAGTGAATCCAATTTAGCCAACTTATTATTAAAGAAATAAAGGTCCTTTGCTAATTGAACTTTTTATCCTATGAACAGGTAGTTTTAATATTTTAGTGAATTATCTCTATTGCCAAATGTTTACAGTATAAAACAGTGGATTTTCTATTGCTGTAGATGGTTATGAGTTTTTGGAGATTTTGAAGGACGTGGCCAGAGACAACACAAACAACCCTGGGCTGAGCATCGTTTGGATTGACCCTGATGACTTCCCACTGGTCAGATTTCGCTACATTAGTTTTTCCAGTGAATCTACTATTTACAAAGTAAACCTGTGCTCACTATACTATATTTTCTGTTGCCAGTTGACTACTTACTGGGAGAAAACCTTCAATTTAGACCTCTTCAGGCCCCAGATTGGAGTGGTCAACGTCACAGATGTTAGTAAGATTAAAAGTATATTAAAGTGAAAATGTGATATATCAATTATGTTTCATATACTTAAAGGTGCATTGTGTAACTTTTTAAGTGGAAGACCTGCCACCTGCATGATGGTTACTCCATAGAGATATTACTGTTTTGCTTTGATTATTCCACAGTATGACAATAAACTAGGTAACACGTTAATGGTCAGATCTATGGAGAAGCAAGCCTTCATAGGGCAAGGATTCATGTTTTGAGCTATAAGACACCTGTAATTGAAACAAATAGAGATACGCACTACTGTGGAACATTCCACACAAAGAAATAACATCTCCCTGGAGACCAGCAAGGAGTGGACCCTCCACCTTTGAAGTTACATCGTGCACCTTTAATTAATTTTGACCCAAATGCAAGTTCAAAAGTCAAAGCAGCTGAACCAGTAAAGAATAGACATTTTATTGAGAATATTATGCCTGATTGACCTGATATCTGCCTTTTTATTTTTATAGATGTTTTACCACATTCACAAAAAGCTACTCTAATGTTGTCATTATTGTGCCCTGTATTCTGCTATTGAAAAACTTCTTACCTTTTATACCAGGCGGACAGTGTGTGGTTAGACATGTCCAATGATGAGGACCTCCCCACGGCAGAAGAGCTGGAGGATTGGATCGAGGATGTCCTGAGTGGGAGGGTGAACACTGAGGATGATGATGGTGGTTTTGGAGATGATGAAGAGGAGGAAGAACATCAGGGCTACGACACAGACAGTGAGGAGGGGCAGGATCAATATGAAGAAGAGTTAGATTAAACAGAATGAGATAGATGAGATAGATGGTAAAATAAGTCAAGTTTAAAGGCAAGAGTGGTATTTTTTTATATGGGCTAATTAGCAATCAGCCAAAAGCAATAAGTCACAGAAGGTCCTTAAATCAGTAATGGATGGCTTGTAGTTTATAGGGACAACAACAGAAATGTGTGTACAGTCAAAGGGCCCTTATTATGCAATTTTCTGATCTTATACTGTTGTTTCATCATCAAAAACATACCCGGAGCTGTGAGGTAACAGCATCATAACATGGCTTAAAGCTCAGTTTTGTTTACTATAGGACCTTTAAGTTAGGCTATAAGCTTTACTGGTATGTCGCAAAAACAACCCATATTTGGGAATATGCAAGATCGTTTTACTTAGGAAACAAAAATTTTAAACGTGCACTATGTAACTTTTCTGGTCTAGGGTCCACTACCCATTTGTCTCCATGGAGATGTTATAGCTGTATGTGCATGAATGTTCCAGTGTACTGCATTAAGCTTATGTATCTTGCATTACTTTCAATAATGTGTTTTTATTGCTCCAGAAAAAAAGCTTGTATCTTGAACTTGGCCTGTTGACATCGCCTGCTGGCCTCCATGTTGTAAGTCTAATGCCATACTGTGGAACTTTTCAGGCAAAGCATAACCTCGCCATGGAAACAAGTCATTGGCAGACCCTTCAACAAAAAAGCATTGCAGCATTGTGCACTTTTGAATTTAATACAGAATGTATCTGATCAAATTGACAATCACTAATTAATAAAGTTCACAGCTCAAGCAATATTATTCTTTGTTGTAATACAATAAAATAAAATTGCGAGAACAAATGAGTAAATATATGTCTGCATCTTATAACACAGCCCTTGTTAAGCCGGTCCAGACAGTCTTTGGGGGTGACAGATTGCCACATTTTCTCCCTGAGTCAATGAGCTATTTACCTTGAATTATTCAGGCTCTGGTGAATAATTGAGCACGGTCATCCTTGCTAATGGGAGGCAGGACCTGGTCTGAGAGGCTCGGGGGGAGGTCATGGGCAACAGAGGCCGTCCACTGGGGCCCCAACCAAAAAAAAATCTACAATGAAGTGGAGAGCTCAAGTCTAGACATAAATAAACAAATAAGGGTCAAAAGAAAAACAATTATTCAAACGACAGACAGAAAATACAGTGCTTGCAACAGGCAGTTCAGAAATTAATTGAGTGTAAAATGAACACAACATGAAGTATATTGAGTTACACTTAGTGAGAATAAATGGTGTCGTATACACAATGTAACAGGCTATAAGAACAGATCTCTATAGGAAATATTTATTAAAAGGTGCACTGTGTAACTTTTCTGATAGACGGTCCGTCACCTGCTTGTTTCCATGACAATGCTATTGCTTTGTCTGGGATGTTCCGCAGTATCTTGTATTTATTCAGTTATGGGTGTTTTTATGTCTCAAAATGACTGCAAAAGCATGAGTGGATCCACTTCTCCACAGATCTGACCTCTAACTTGATCTTGTGTGGTCTGCTTGTCTCCATGGAGATAAATTAAATGCCATACTGTCGAACATTCAGGAAAAAGCTACATGGAGTTAATCAGGTGATGGACCCTCTAACAAAAAAGTTACGCAATGCACCTTTATTTTGGAAGAATTTTATTATAGCAATTGTGCCAGCACATCGTCCCTATGTTACTGTGGGTTTACTGAAAAAGGTTAAGTGATTTGGGAAATCAAATATTCTTAATCAAATTAGGGAGTTTGCAAATTGTCATTATGTATTTTCTGTTTTGATTTCACAGAATTTTCATATTATTATAAACATAAAAATATACACATTATGAACTATGAACTGGCCTCCCTACATTGGCTATATTATTTCAATCACCTAAAAAGCCCACAATTATACAGAAGCGCTTTGTATTGATTTAAATTGATTATTGATTTATATATTCCATTATTGTAATTGATAATGTCTTTTTATTGTTCTCTGGTTATTTCTCTAGCTGGAAAAGCACTTTGTAATGATTATTTTAAAAAGGGCCATGCAAATAAGTGTATAATTATTATTATTACTATAATATAGGGCAGGGTCTGTAAAACGTTGCGATGCCATTTACAGGAATTGGTCGTTAATAAAATGGTAGGAATTATATGAGATTTATGTAGTCATTGTTAATAGGTCATTTTGATTGGTGATTACTTCCGAATGAGGATAATGATTCAGTATTACATAATAAAATATAGTATAATACTGAATACGCGTTAGTCTGTGGATCATACAACACTTTATATTCAGAACAAAAGGAACTAGACACAGATAGAAGACTACAGCAGCAGGTAGGGTCTCCTCATGTCCACATCCGCCCATAACCAAGTCATTACAGACAAATAGACAGGAAGGAGCGAAAGCAAGAAAAACTTCCATTTAGATGCAAATTCTGCTCATTTTCCCCCCTACACCCCCGCCTCGCCCCCTTCTCCATCCGAGCCCTGTGGATTAAGCCCGGGACAGATGAGTTCCGACAGGCCGTACCGCTACACGGGATGAGGTTGTTCGTATCCAGGGCCGGACATTGACATTTATTTACCCACGAGCCCCGGCAGCGCGATGGTGACAGAAGCCGGCGGTGGAGCCAATTACCCCACGTCTGTGACAACAACAAAAAATCCCGGAATAGGGTCTGGTCTGGAGTAGGAGAGGATGTGGAGAGGAGAGGGTGGGATACAGCAGAGTAATGGACAGAGCAGAGAGGGGATGGTGTTGTAGAGAGACACATGAAATAAACATGATAACATGTCATGAACAGGGCATAATCAACTTATAATGTACTTACCATTAAAGTTAAAATGTCAATACTTTGCAGTGACATAATTCTGGGGGTGTTTTAGATGTATCTCTAATGGTGGGATTTTTATGAGTTACTATGACACAACCAATCAAGCAAAAAACACAAAATGGATTAACAACACATTTTCAGGAGCCTGGAATCAATACGAGCATTCATGGTCCTATTTAGGTGTTTGATTTTCAATTAAAATTTGGGGTAACGGAAAAAACTGTTTGTTAATGCTTGCGTGTGACTGTAATTTTATGAGGTGGGAGACTTGCTTAATAGTACAAGTCAGTTTACCTATTGTAATTCCATATAAATCAATGCTCTGTGGTCAGATTGTGTTAAAATAAAGCACAGATTAAAGTCTAACAGAGCTTCAGACAGAGCAGTGCCTCCGGTTAGCATCACACCCCCAGGGAATGTTGATGATGTCAGTTGCAAAGTATCAATAGCAGGAAATAGATGTGACAGTGGAGAGTTGAGTCAGCAGAGACAGTTACGTGGCAAACGGGGGCTGAATATATCTTGAGATTAAACATATACCTACTTACATATACCTACTGTATGTATATTTCCATTGAGACAAGTAGGTGTTGCCACAAATCCAATTTACAGGTCAGATCTGTGGAGAGGTGAGTCGACTAACAGTAAGAATGCGTGTTTTTCGAGGTATTTCTTTGCAATAAAATGCCTGTAACAGAATAAATGCAGGATAGATTAGCTAGATGACACACTGTGTAACATTTCAGGCAAAGCAATAACATCTCCATGGAGACGAAAAGCTTGCACAACCCTTACCAGTAAGTTACCTGCTGAAATCATCATAAACAACATAGTATTACATGTATGTGACTTACTCTCTTAACTGAAGGTAATTAGAAAACCCTATTTACATACAAGCAAAAGAAGTGATACTTTGCACTGACATCATGCTGGGGGTGTTTCTACATGTATCTCTGACACAATACATAAATTAGAAAATACAGCCAAAAAAGTTTTAAGACAGTCTGAAAACTCAAGAAAAAAAAAAATACATGGATTTAAACACATTTTCAGGAGCCTGTGATAAATAAGAGCGTTCATGGTCCAGTTTAAGTGTTCATTTTCAAACATAATGGTGAGTGTGAATAAATGTGGAACATTTCAGACAACGCAATAACATCTCCATGGCAACAAAGAGCTGGTGGAAGTTCCCTAATGCACCTTAACAGTTGTCCCACTGCTACAAAATCATAATACATATCAACATAGTATTGCTTTTATGTAAATTACTATCTTTAACTTGTAATTAAAAAATTTACATGCAAAAAATTGTAATAAGGCACAATTAAGATACTACACAGAGCCGTCAGATTTACAAATGTTCATAAAAAATGGTTTATTCCAATTTTTGTTTACAAACGCTTTACTTATGCTGTGAAAACCATATGTGTGAGATTGCAATGTCATGCCCACTCCCAGGCCTGACTGACAAAACGGAGATGAAAAGTGAGAGTGGATGGGGAATGGCATTTGAACGCACCACGCATACTCCCATACGCACATGCATGTTTACATAAATAGATACAGTGTCAAAACAGGAGGCACGGTCACATTGGGAGCTGCTGAAGTTCATTCAAAGTTCAAGTGACGGTAGGTACAAAATATTTCTGATTGGTGACAGGCATTTTGAGAGATCTGTGCTGTCCCTGTCATTACAAATACATCAAAAAAGTGTTGGATATACCAAATATGTGTAACAGTAAAGGTATATAAGTGAAAGCCATGTAAATTGTGCTGTGAATTGAGACAGTCGGGTAATACCGAAGCCACCAGCCAGGGGGCACTATGGGACAGTCCAGCTCATGACCACACTACAAAATTTCTTTCTTTTCTAATCTTAAAGGTGCACTATGTAACTTTTCTGGTAAAAATCCAGTGCCTGGTTGCGTCCATGAAAGATTGCTTTTCCTGGAATGTACCACAGTATGACATTAAACTTGCTTATTATTTAAGTATAGCTGACAATAAAACAAAATTCTAATGTTAGCAGGTCAATCTCTCCACAAATCTGACCTGTAAATTGGCATGGTGCTTGTCTCCATGAAAACTGATAAGTTTAATATCATACTGTAAAAATTCCAGGCAAAACGACGACATCTCCATTGTACAGGAAAATTGAATAGATGTGGTGTCTAAATGTGTGACGACTTTACAATAGCTTGCAAAGGATAAAAAATGACTTGGGTGAGTGAGTAGATGGATTGACCGGCAGGAATTTGCTGTTTGCAGAAGGTGAGCCCTGGATTTTAAAGGGGAAACCAGACGGTGCGGTTCTTTGCTCTTTGTTTGTGCTCATGACCACACGGTCTTGTTAACGGTGACTTGTGGAGCTGCTAGGGACAGGTGTATAGTAGTCAGTAGTATTTTTCTTTAACGGTCCTATATTACGCAAAATTGACTCCTGTGAGCTTTTAGCTATGGTATAATGTTACCTCATCAAATATATACCTGCAGTTGTGATTTGTTTCATTCACACATTATTATTATTACTATTAAAATGCAAGATTTGTGTGTTAAACATGTGTGAATGAGACAAAACACAACTCCAGGTAGGTTTGTAACAAGGAAACAACATTATAACAGATCAGAAAGCAACATAATATGAGCCCTGTAAGTTGGTAGAGTCTCATAGATGCCAGTGGTCTTCTCTCTGTCATTTCAGCGGAGCAGTCCACATGAAAGCTGGGGATATATTTTGTTGTGCTTGTCCTGGTATGTAACTGTCTCTTATCATATGGTTCATAGAGAGTTCATTCAGCTGTCTAACAAATGACTCGATATGCTTCATTGCACCTGAACGAAGATTGTGCAGCAATAAAGAGTCTGACTTTGGCCTTGGAGAAAAGCACAAGGTGGTGCTACATTTGAAGCTGGACAGTGAAGAGAAATTTTACCTGTGGAGTGTTTAGCCATTCGTTTTCAAAAGTGAAAAACGTCCAAATGATACAGTCAAATCTGCAGCAAATCTGGTGGTTAAGTCCGTAAAATAATCCATGGTTTAAAATCCTAAGTGGTTTTGAGCCAGGATAAATAGAAGTCTTCATGAAATGTCTTGTTCCCCCTTCAAATATCAGCTTTGACAACAAAATGGCACCCTTGCACATACATTCACACACGCATACACGCCTAAATACAAGTCCGTGGAGTCAAATTCCTTAATGTTCTTTTTTAAGATCAATATATTCAAATGTGTGATAAAGAGTCATACATAAAATATAAAAAAATCCAAAAAGAAATGGTCAAAATGAGACAGTGTGACATAGAAAGTGTTAAATCCTACACAGAGGTCTCAGACTGTAGCCTCAGGACAAACTTGTGAGACTTGGGGTCGATGTACTCCTCGGACATTTGGATGTAGGGGATTTTCTTTGTGGTCACTACGAGGCTGAAGTCCACACACTTGAGCAGAAACACAGACCCGTCCTTCAGGCCGCTGGTCACAGACGCTTCACTGATGAGTGTCCACTGCCGGGACAGCCAGTGGTCTTTACTGTACTGCAGAGTGGGACCGGGGCTCAGGTAGCTCTCCAAAAACGCCTGCACATGACAGAAAATGAGAATTATTGTAACACGTTTTTACATATATTATTTAACAGACATTATCTAATTCTTAAGCCCAATCGCCTATACATGGCAGCGATAAAGATCAACCAGTAGAGTAGAAATATTCAAAAAAAAACATCTTCATTCACCTAGTTTACCCAGCAAATAACTACAACTACATAACTTTAAGAATAGATATGCATTACTATTATAATGCTTTCTGGTGTCCCAAAACAAATTAACATTGCATTATTCATTCATTACCCCCAGGTAGGTGGTCAGTTACTTGTAGCCAAAGAGAGCCACAGATGGCCTGGAGCTGGTGGACAGAAATGTGGCTGCCAATCCCCTACAGCGAGTGTTAAACAGACGTTAGTACCTTGGGAGTCATGTTGTTGGTGATGCAGAAGGCCAGGTGCTGCTGGATGCTCTCCATGCTGTGACAGTGCTGCTGTTTGGTGGTCCTCAGGTACTTCTGTAGGGCTCGGGCCATGGAGGGGAAAATGGCCTGTGCCGCCTCCCGAGGGTCCATCACGTCGCCTGGGGACTTCTTCTGCTCCTCCTCCTGCAGACGCTTGATGTGGGTGAAGGCCTCCTCTACTGCCACTACAAGGCTGGGATGATAATCAGATGCATTTAATAAGTGTTAAATAAAGTAGAAGCATTACATCTTTACATAGAAATTCTCCAGGAGGTTCATTCATTGTTTGTAACTGAAATCACATGTTAGGAATAATATAATAGATATGAAGCAATATAACAACTGATACTTTGCAGTGACGTCACGCTGGGGATGTTTTCATTTATTGCTATAGTGAAATGTTCAGCAGTTAAAAAAATGGATTTAAACAGGAAATTTTCAGGAGTTAGTGATTAATGCATGGCCCTGTTTAGATGTTTGTCTCAACTCAAGTAACATATCATGGATTTGAGTAGAATAGTACTAAACAACTGCATGTGAAGCTGGGACTGCAAAACAAATTAACATTATAGTAAACAAAAAGTAGCCTGAAACTCAATTGTACCTATGCTAAACTACATTCTTCAAACACTCACACATATATATTACCAACAATTTTGAAAAGTTCCTTCACTTTAGTGTTTTAATAGTCCCAAAGGCTAATACAATTGTAAAGCTGCCTGGTCCGTACCGTGCCCTGCGTTTTCGGACCCTCCTCTCGTGCTCCGCCTCCTCGTAGTACAGCTCGTTGTGGCTGGTGTCACGGCGACGGGCGGCGGCAGCGATCATGGCCCTGGACTGAGACTGGGCCAAACCAGCTGCAGCGGCCGCATTGTTCCCTGGGCCTGGACGCACAAATACGAGAGGAGGTTAAAGGTTTACTGAAGGGGACACTGGTCTATGGGCTTTTACAGGGGAAGGAAGCTGTGGTCATTCAGTGCACTGTGAGGGATAAAAAAAAGCATGGAAATTATTATTATATTTTAGGGATGGAACAAGATCTCATACCACAAGATCTCACGAGACAAAATAGCCACAAGAAAATTATCTGCTGACATTTTTTTTCATGTGCTTGAATTTGGATTGGAAAAAAAAGAATTATGAGCTCCCAAGTTTTGAGAAGCTATAGATCCAAAAAGCAGTTTTACAATGACAACAAACATATTAAATAAAGTAAATAAAAATGGTGAGTTCAAAATTGTAAATTGAACCACAGAATTTGTTATAAATAATGTTAAAATCTTGTCCTGTCTCGTTCTCATGGACCTAATCTTGTGCCTCATCTTGCCTCGTGGAAATTGTGCCTCATCCCAGCCATATTATATTTATAAACTTCCTTCATCCTATATCATAAAAACAACAGAGTAATCAGACCACAACTGATAGGCTAGCACGAAATGACCATCCGATGCTAAAAGCTTTAATAAATCAAGTAGGCGATTCAAAATATTGGCTTTGTACACAGCAAAAGTTAAGCAATTTTTAGAGCTTATTTATATTATAAGTGGAATTAACATTTGCGTCCTAATTCACTGCTTTTCTATGCCCAAAAGCATGTTCAAAAGTTTCCATGTGAATATTAGGACGGGGTTAATGTGAAAAAATGTGAGTGCATGTTAGCAAGCAGTATGAATAATGCATAAACAGAATATTTTACCTGTTAGGGTTTAAATTTTGTTTAAGTACAGATGCAGGGGTAAATTATAGCATCAGAAAAAGTATCACATGAGAAAATCTTGTAACCTGTTTAAAAATGTACTTTAAGAGTAAAAAGTAACAGTATTTTACAGATTTTTTTTTTTTTTAAATAATTAAACCACAAATGTAATGATTTTTACAAAGAATGACGCTTTGTTTTAAGGAATTCAATTGATTTCTTATTTTTTGCTGCTGTTTGTGTATTTTTGTATATTTAGTTTGCAAAAAGTTGGAGAATTACTACAAATTAAATGTGCTAAAGATCACGCCTAAAATGTTACTTAAAGGTGCATTGTGTAACTTTTCTAGTGGCAGGTCCATTAAATTCTTTGTCTGGAATGTTTCACAGTATGGCATTAAACCGTTCTATCTTCATGGGGACCAAACGAGACCAAAATACAGGTCAGATCTGTGGAGAGACAACCCTCAGAATGCCTGTTTTTCTAGGTATTTTTCACTGCTTAAATGTATTTTTAGTGACAAGTGCAGTTTTGTATTGGAAACTGAGCTGCTACAGACCCAGAAACACACAAACCACATACACTTTTTATCCAGTGAGATTAATTTACTACCTGGATTATCTACAGCAGGGGAAATATTATCAGAGCCAAATTGCCTGTCAAGTATCATACAATTGCCCAGGTCCATTTGTTATTGAGTGTTATAGCTGCGGCGTGCCCAGGGATTTACCTCAGTTTAATCAAGCAGAGATTATTGTCTGTCCCTGAGTTCGACATATTTATTATAACTGTAATGTGAATGTGAGAGAGAGTAAAAGGGAGGGCCTCAGACAGGTTAGACTCCCCTGAGCATTTTGACAGACGACAGATGAATTTCAGATCATGATTTTATTTTATTTTAACTGGTGTTTCACTGTAAAAGTAACAACTTATATTTAGGGCATTCATTACATTTGAGTAATTTATATATATAACAAATAGGTAGAGAATGTAGTGTGTTGAAATATTGCACTATTATGAGCGATACATCTATGCTATGTTTTAAGTGTGAAATTCAAAGCACATTTTAAATTCATTACATTTCAGAACAGTAGTATATGCCATTATCCAGTACAAGCAACTAATATACATAAATAGACGTACTAAATTGTTAATGTGTTTATACATTGTTAAACCTACTCAAAATGGCAGACTTTGGGGTGGAATTTTCAGATTTTCTACATTCAGCGATAAAGAAATATGTCCATTACAATGATACTAATTTTGGTACTGTAAGTAGCACATTATACAATTTTCTGCACAGAATAGTTTTAACTTTACCATTACTGGTCGAGTAGTTTTGCACTTTGTGTTGCATTTAAGTGCTTTGTGTTGCATTTTTGTATGAAAAACTCTCTATAAATAAAGTTTGATTGATTGATTGTGTATATAAAGAGCATTCAAAAACTATTCAGGAAGCTTACCTTTTTATAGTTTAATTGTTGAAATTAGCATTTAGTTTTAAGATTACTGTATTCTTTTTTAAATAAAATAAAGCATCTGAGTAGTGATTTTATTGACAAATCAACTCTCGGGCACTCATTTGTACTACACCGCTCCTGTCTACTTACCTATACTTACACTATAAAACACAAGCACTATAAGACACTAGCACAAAAACTTGAAGCCCAATGACTGAAAACAGCTAGCTCTCATGTCAAGAGGCTATCCTTGTCACAACAGAGTGTAGAATTAATAGGACATCATACTCCCTGCAGTGCCTCTGTATTGTCCTGCACACAATGTAATGGCTATTGATTTGTGTGACTAGTGGAAAAGGGGGAAGACAGAGAAAAGGAGGAGAGATAAATGAATTCTAGTGAAGGAAGTGAGTCAAGTTAGTGCGCGTATGAGGGAGCTGGAGGACACTTAAGGGAGACCACTAATTCAATAGAAGCTTTGTGTTACATTGTGCCATATGTGTGAAGCGCTGCAGTGAACTTTTCATCGACTTGATGCATGCGAACAAGAGTGGGAGCTGTGAAATGCTTCAAGGTCCTATATTACACAAAACTGACTCTTGTGAGCTTTAAGCCATGTTACAATGTGGTTACCTAATCAAAAACATACTTGGAATTGCATTTTTTTTCCCACTCACACATGTTTGAGTAACCTTTCATTATTAGTCTGTTTACATCTCCAAAGCTCCAAATGCTTTGCTCCACCTTGTGATGTCATGTAGCGGTAGTTTTCAAGTTAACAGCTACATTTTACCATTTGTTGAGTACAGATTTGCAATTCCAGGGCTGAAATTATCCAACAGTGTTTCAGTTTGAAGGAAAAATTCCTAAATATACAAGGTTTGTGTGTTCGTGAGTGAAACAAAACACAACTCCGGGTATGTCTGTGATGAGGCAAAAACACTATAACAGATCAGAATATAGTACAATATAGGCCCTTTAATAAAGAAATGCAAGCAGTAGCAAGTGTGTTTCATCAGCATGTACTTACTGTCCAAGAGATAGGCTTTTAGTTTAGCTTTAAAGAGGTCTTGAGAGAAAATTAAGAGACAATAATCAGGAAAGGCTTGAAATATGAGCAGATTTATCACAGGAGGTATCAAGTACACTTTACAACAACTACAAATCACACATCAGTTTGCTATTTGAAGACAATTTTGAAATTATACTAGATGTAGATCGATTTCCTCCTCCCAGGCGCTTTCCAGTGCATTCCACGGCTACCTGTAGAGGCTTGAAACGTGATAATAATAAAAATATCCAAGGTTACATTTTACAAGGAGGAACTTAAAAGTGCACAATGTAACTTTATGGGGGGTGGCAGGGCCTAGAAAGTTCCACAGTATTGCATTAAACCCATGGGGACAAGCCCTATGAGGCCATTAGTTCAAATTGCAGGTTACATCAGAGTGGCTCAGAGTAAGAATACATGTTTTTCCCTGTTTTTTTTTTAAAGGTCCTGTATTACACCAAATGTATTTTTGTGAGCTTTAAACCATGTTATAATGTTGTTACCTCCTCTGGTAAAGTCCCAGAAAAGTTACACTGTGCATCTTTAAACTGAGGTATGGAAGAAAGCTGTAAGAGATGTCCCACTCACCCTCTCCTTGGGCTGCAGAGAACTCACCATCCACGTTGTAGACCTTGAGGCCAGCTAGATGTTTGGCCGCTCTGGATTTGGAGGCGGAGAGCAGCGCAGGATTGTGGACAGGGAAATCGCAGTAGTAGTGTTCGATGATGGCCAGAGCTGCCCGCTGGATACTGGACATTGAGACACATGGAAGAATAATATGTTAGAGTCTGTGAAAATGAAGAATTCAAAGACAGTTACAACAAGGGAACAAGGGAAAGGTAAAAAATATATGTTACACTGTACTTAAAATGGGGGAAGCAGAGTTCAAGAGTTGAATTCTGTCAACTAGACAAAATTCAACCTTCTACTGGTATACTATTAGATGTAGGACTAGCGGTCTTGATGCTTAAAGGTGCATTGTGTAACTTTTCTGGCGCAGTGTCCATGAAACGCTTTTCTCCATTAAGATGTTATTGCTTTGTCTGGAATGTTTCACAGTATAGTATAAGGTTTTCTATTTTCATAGAAACCAAACTGGACCAAATGAGAGGTCATATCTGTGGAGCGGCAACTCTGCTCACATCAGAATGCCTGTTTTACTAGGTATTTTTGAGGAGAGAAACCACCTGTAATTTAATAAATGTACGGTAGAGCTGTTTAATGTCATGCTGTGGAACATTCCAGGCAGAGCAATGACATATTCATAGAAACAAGCATGTGACGGTCTCCCAAACAAAAAGAGAAAATCCTTTGAGAAAATGTAAATAATACTGTTGAAACTAATTTATGCCAATGACTCAATAACCCTAAAGCAGAATTATCCCCCAAACACTATTATAAATGTACAATATTGTTTAGAAACATGAGATGCGAGTAGTGAGTATAAGTTAGTTTGCATCTACGTTGAGTCAAGAAAGCTATTTATTCAACCCCGTACAGCTCAAAGATGCACTATGTAACTTTCTGGTGGTCATGGAAATGCTCCTGCTCTGTCTAGAACATCCCACAGCATGGCATTAAACATATCTATTTCAGTTTTTCAGTTCCAGTTCAGCTCTGTGGAGAGGTGAAGGACTCAGTGTAGGAATGCATGTATTTCTGAACAGTAAAACACCTGTATTTGAAGAGTAATTATCGTGACAGGTCTATACAGATGTCCGTTTATTAATACCCTTCCATTTCATTTTTAAACTCCAAAATCATCTGTGAAAACCTCGATCTTCATTTAATACTCTGAAAGACACAATTAAGTCAATAATTGTAGGGCATCAACTAAATCAAATACAATTATATGTTGTCTGCAATGCTAACAGGACAACACATGTTTTGCTATAACACTATAATTTCACAGGGAATTTCCCATTTGTTTGAAACCAAATGGAGACACAAATTAGGGACACTGCTCACGCAAATGGTACAAAAACATAAAAAAGGTTTAAGAGTTCAGTGGCGCTGAACAACACTCTCAAGCATAAATGCAGGCAGCTAAATTTCCAGATTTAAAATTGGGATAATGATTTAATTTAAAATGCTGACTGAGGTGACATAAGAGTGTTGTCACGCTACAAAAATTCAAACTCCATTTCAATAATAAGGAATAAACTCGCTACCGATTCTGATTCTGTGTAATCCCTCCGTCGTCCAGGTAGGTTCCATAGTGGTCCATACTACAGTGTGTGTGGTCTAATACGTCTGATATGGCTGAAGATTTTTCTAAAGCTATTCAGGACAGGTTTATTTCTGTCCTGTGAATGTGCCTTTATAGTATTGATACTTGCTCAAATTAGTTTCTAGTTTCAAAACAAATTTTAGTATGATACTTTTGACAACCCCGTAAGGCAAATATAATACGAGCTGCTATGTGAGTCTACGGTTAACTGATGGGCAATAAATATCCCACAGGAAGAAGAAAACGTGGAAGAAATAATAATAGCTTTACCCATATCAAGTAGCATGTTCGGTCTTGTCCCCTAATCCACTATCATTATGTTGTCCATAAGATAGCTTCCTTTTCATGCCAACTGCATTTAGTAATACTAGTGTGTAGGTGTGAATATGTAGTAAGTGGAAGAATCACAATATAAAGTGAATGTCTCTCTCTACACTTAATCCCCTTACACAGCCCAATAAAGCCTAGGTGAATTCATTATAATTGTAGATAGGTATTAGTTTGATTGCATTGTTTTGCTCAGCCCACAGTAAACATGGTTGACCGCCAGTCTAATTCAATTTACAACAAGCAGAACAGCTTGCTTAAAGTGTGTGCATTATTCTCTTATTCATAACCTTTAATGCCTCTAATATGCCTATAAAAAAATCTGACACTAACCGCTATGTGATATCCAACAAAAAGAAAGCTAATACACTGATGAATATTTAACAAAGCAGACACAAGATTACTGAACATTTACAACTTCAAGCTGGGAAAGTACTAGAATTACAAGAAATTACTGGAAAAAGCCCTAGCCCTAGCCCTTTAAAGCCTTCCTAACTCAATTCCTACATAAGTAACGAGACTTGTAATCAATAACACCATAAAACTCTAACCAAAAATGAGAAACTACAGTCAAAAAACAGATTCAGATGTTCCTACTTGAGACGTAATTGGATATTGATTGCTGTTGCACATCCCACGCAGCGTTTTAAATCAACTTCTACAACTGTAATTACAATTGGTAATTATGTCAACACCACAAAATCCTTCTGTATTTTTACCTTTGCAAAGAAGTGCATGACACCGACTTGTATTTTCGGAAGAACAGGCTAGTAATTGTTCTGAGTACGTGTAAAGCCTTAATATAATGTGAGGAAACCACCCAAGATCTCTGTATAGATAAAATGAGACAGGAAAACACTCAGGCGCAGATGGGTCATTTCCGAAAGATGCTCCCTGAACTTAATTACATTAGACTAGCCCTGAATACCATTAGGAGATATTATCATTCAGATGACTACAAAATGACAATTTTCTTGTTTTGCTGAGTCAAAGTTAGTGTTGCTATAAAGCTAAAATTTTAAACTAAATGTTAATGTCTGTACAATTGCTACTGTGCTAATTGCATGTTTTAAGCAGATAATTGCTCATACTGCATCTTCATGTTTTTTGCATCTGTGTCTGTGTCAAGCTTTTCCACCAACCTGCCATGGGACTGCAGATGAAAATTAGCCTTTACGGCTAAATCTGGCATATTTACATGTTCGTGTGTTCATGTCAATGAATATGCATTGTCCCATTTTAAATAAATGAAAAAAAAAAAAAAAAAAAAAAGGTCTTATCTAGTACAAGACCACATGAATCAATACTTTACAATACGTTTTGATACTTAGATTCAATTTTAATATCGATTGGTATCTGGGAATAAGGAATTTTTTTGACAACCCTAGTCACATTGCAGTGCCCTTTCTAAACTTTTTCTATCAATTTACTCTCTATTTCTCTATACATAATTAAACAATGTGATCATGAAAAAGAAAATGAAGCTAGCTGATACACTAGCCTTCTAATGCATGAATAATTCACCAATAATGTAAACTAAAAGGAGAGCCAAAACAAAATATTTGGAAACAGCTCCTCTCCTAAGAACCTCTGGAATGTAACAAGTAAAACGAATAAACCTGTTAACCCTTGCTCTGAGTGTGCAGTGACGAATGCATTGATATGAACAGGTCTGGTGTGATGAGTGGACTCAGACTGGCATCAAAGAGCAGACAGAGACGAGGCTTCAGGACATCAGACAGAGAGGAGCAGGGTTTATGATATAATTTATAATAGCAGAGCCAACACCATGACAACCGGACTGAGGCGGGGGGCAGATTCAGACCTGGTCTATCTGCAGTAAAGAGTAGGTTTGTGAGTCATTTACATAGAGCCTGTTTGGGTAACTCAGAAAACAGCACAGCATTCATTATTTAATACAAATGGGGGACAGCTCAAATTAATATTGCTGAAATGAAGATTTTTAATACAGTATAACACAGTGAGTTCCTGAGTCTAGTCGCAAATCGAAACGATCAGGTTCAAAATTGGTGCGTTTAACTTTTGGATATTTAATTGTAAGGTACAGTGTAATCAATAGTGGACAGTGCCTTTTGTCCACCATCTGGCAATATGACATAATCACAGAATCTACAATCTGAAAACTACCACTCAGTCAATACGTAAGTGTAAAGGGAGACTTCTGGACTCTCCATGTTTGAATTGTCAAAAATATCGATCCCAGTTATCAATACCAAGCTCTCAAAACTAGCTTATCATTTGGAGAAGAAAAAAAATCACATAATTAGGGCAAAACTGGATTTTTTCCATTATTTAGTCTGGTCTTAGATCTGTCAAAGTCTATTCTGGTGACAAGCGTAGCATAATCTGACCATGCATGTGTATGTGTGTGTGTGCATGTGTGTGTGTATGTGTGTGTGTGTGTGTGTGGCAGACCAGTGTGTGTGTGTGTGTGTGTGTATGTGTGTGTGTGTGCATGTGTGTGTGTATGTGTGTGTGTGTGTGTGGCAGACCAGTGTGTGTGTGTGTGTGTGTGTGGCAGACCAGATGCTATGCTGTGGCCTATAGGGAGCTTTAATTAGCCGTGTGTTTACAGTCACAGACGGAGTGCAGAGAGAGGCCATGGAGGCTATCAGCCAAGAGCTCGTCAATGGCACAGTTTACAAAGGACAACACCCCGAAGGCAGTGGGTACGCACCAAGCAGACGCACATATGTCTGACCTGCTCTGAACAAACAACTATCAAAGGGGACAATACATGGGCGACTCTGGGAGAGGTCGCTCAAGGGACACAGCAAAGGTTTCACATTTTTAAGCTAATTTCAATTACGTAAGAGGCCCTAAAGGTGCACTGTGTAACTTTTCTGCTGGAAGATCCTCACCTGCTATAGCTATACCACTGAGACAAGCGGGTGACATGACCAGGCCGGTTACTGGTCAGATCTGCGGAGAGGTGAGCATGTTCAGTGTAATATTATCTGCTTTTCAAAGTACTTTTAAGCAGTAAAAACACAGGTAGTATACACGGTATGCAGGTAATATACATGTAAAGCCATATCCCAGGCCATCTCCATAGCAGTCTAACTTAAAAGTTACACAGTGCACCTTTGAGAACAAATGAGCCTGATTTCCATGTAAAAAATATTATATCTACAGAAATATTTATAAAGTTATGATGACTTTGAAGTTATATTTATATTGTAATTCAGTTCTTGTCTGTTTAATGTACCTCTATGGCTAAACACAGACCCAAGCTGCCTACTCTTTTGGTCAGATTCTGGACCTAGTTAGTTAACTGGCAAACTCAAAATGGATATCACAACAATGATTGGCAAGGTGGGTTAGGGTTTTGCCTAAGGACACAAAAACTGTTGCGACTAGAACCACTGTTGCCCACTGTGACACCCAGCAGTCTCTGATCCAAGTACCTACAAGACCCGGCCTTGCTTAGCTTCCGATATCTGGGGAGGTTGGACACTGACAAGCTGGTATGGTCATGGTATTTGATTACGCCTTAAAACATGCTCTTAAAAGTAGAAGGCTGTTTCAATTACCATCCCAAGGTAATATTTAAAGTTATTGAACAAGATTATGTAAACAACTGGCAATTTTTAAAGCAGATACTAAAGGTTTCTGCTAGTATCCTTGAGCCACAGTCCCAGCTGATGTGGCTTATATTTCAGAGCTCCTCCTGTCCTAAACGGTTCATCTATAAATCTTTCAGGTTTTATTGAAGGCCTCTAGCAGGAATGCCAGCGCGATTGAGGCCTGCATATTGATACTTGGAGATATACAGTGATTTGGTGCTGCGTTTGAACGCCTGGGCTAAAATGGGATCTTCCTGTTTTCCCTCAGAGACAGTGAGGTCGTAAAAAACCTGGTCGGTCTAGTCAGTGCTGTACTTTCCTGATAACACGCCTTTTCCCCTCTCTCCCTCTTCTTATCTCTCTTTCTCTCTCTCATATATTTTAGGGTTCTTCATCTCTAACTCTCATATTAACTATTAATCCTCTCTTCTCTGTAGCTCTATCCAGCCCTTCTCATGGGTTTCCGGTTTCTGCCCACTGTTTGCAGTTCTTATCCACAAAGGCGTTTCCTCTCGACGTCCTTCACTTTTCCTCTGGCAAAGTTTCCTGGCTCTAGCTTTCTCTTCTCTCCCTCTATCACCTAAGTCACCTTTGTTTTTCAGTTGCACAGTTTGGCTTTCAAAGGTCCCTACTGTGATAATTCTTACAGTTGGTATTTGACCATCTTTTCTATATTTCTCTCACTAGATTTGCCCCAGTTTTTCTAGTGGCTCCAGTGGTCCACAAATCTTTTCTTATCCTCTTCCTCTGTCCCCTGGTGCTGTATGCTCAGCTAACTCCATCTGTCTTGTCCCTTACACTGGAATCCCCACATCTACATCTCTATGGAAACAAAAGCCAAGCATGAATATTGGACATAAAAGAATACAGTATTTTTTAGCACAATATAGCCCCTTAACAAAAATGTGAGAAATCATTTGGATCAAGATATAAGACGAGACAGCGGCTGCATTCCCCCAAAGCCGGCTAGTGCACATGCAGCACCTTCCTAGGAACTTTGGGCAAGCACTTGTTTCTAGTTATCACAAATTTGCAACATACTCAAATTAACGATCTCAACTTAATTTAGCAGCTACTTAACACACACAAAACATTTTTTATATACATCTATTCATCATTCAGGCGTTATGGGGTTAACTAGATATAAAGCAATATATATGCAGCCCTACCATAACATCATAACATCAATCAATCAACCAAACTTTATTTATAGAGCGCTTTTCAAACAAAAAAATGCTACACAAAAGAAAGACTTGAAAAGTACAACTACATGACATCAAAATGTGGAACAGAGCATTTTAAGCTTGGAGATGTAGACAGACTAATAATAAAGTGTTTCTCAAACAAGTGTAAATAAAACACAACACTGGGTATGGTTTTGATGAGGTAACAATATTCTAACATGGCTTAAAGCTTACAGGACTCCATTTTGCAGAATGTGGGACCTTTATGTTTAATATAACTGATTCAACAATAATTAAAGATGAAAGTATATAGTAAGCTCAAGGTTTCTTGTTTCTCTTAGTAGTAAATAAAGTTAGCTACGTCACAGTTAGACTCACTTATTTAGTTTAGCTTTAGGTGGGATTGTCACAGATGGTAATCTCTAGTTCACCTGTTCAGTTTAGCTTTGTGGGAGGGGTGGAGGGTGGAGGGAAGCATGGGAAATTTGGGATTGTTCTTGTGGAAAATGTGGGATTGTTCTTTTTTTAATCACTGTAAAGTGCTTTGTGTTGCGTTTTTTGTATGAAAACGCTCTATAAATAAACATTGAGACTATAAGACTACATTCAGTCACAATACCTCACATCTGAAGCTAAACTTGGACTAAACCCCAAATAACCTGAACCTGACTAGGACTAAATCAGGACTAGAACAGAAATATATATTTGGACGAAACCAAAACAAAAAAAATCAGAACTCAATTGCAAGTTGGTAAATACTTTCTATAATTACTGGATGTCTTGTACTTTGCCTCACCTTAACTGCCCCAGGTTGTAGTGGCGTGTCTCTCCGTCTGTGGACCGAGTTACAGTGACAGAGAAGTACGGTCGAAGCTGACGGAGCTCTAAAAGGACGATGGCCAGGTAGTGAATGAAGAGCAGAGCGTCCACTAGAGACACAGCGTACTGCACTATCCCCTGGTAGTTCTCATCCTGAAATTATAATAAAAATATTCAGTAACATGGTAAAGAAAAGTGTTCAAAGATGGATCATTTTTGCCTGGGGGTGTGCAAATATATCTGAAAGGAGCATGGGAATATTAAAATTTACTTCAAACAACTGTATTTGCCTTCAAGCGTTTGGAGGAACAAGTCAACAGAGAGTTTAAATTATAAATCATATAGTAAACCTATAGCACTGGGAAAACAACTATGCTATCGTAGTATTTGATGTTAGTGCTCTCCTATGAGTGTTAAAATGCAGTGAATATCTTCATACCAAATTTAGAAAAAGAAGCTACACACCGTACACTGTATATATATAAATGGACATAGCTAACGCGCTAGCCGTCACAATTCAAATGGGAAGTGAGCATGGGGGCATTTCCAGCTCCATCAACTCTGACTCCAATTGACTTTACGCTGAAAAATTGTCGCCCCTCTCTCTGTAACTGCTGCTATGAGCCTCATCATTTTGGTCTTAAAATGTTTGTATTAACTCACTCTACATGATCCTGGTGTTTTTATTTCATTATTTTGTGTGTAAATAAATTCCTGTTCCCAATATGGAACCAGCTCCAAATTTGCTCCTATAACTACTAGCCTTATTTGGTCCACTTCTTTATAAAGTCTATGCTTCACACTAAAATTAAAGTGATACTGATGGCAAATGTAAGATAAAAAAATAAATTTGAAAATAACCAGGAGTGCTTAATAGTCAATGTTGTTATCATAAAAATATAAATTATTAATAGGTATTTAAATATTCTTTAGATTTGTTTTCCCCTCTGGCGCTGCCACAGTAGACCAACTGCCTCCTACTGTGCTGTAATACCCATATCACAAGAAACTGAGTATATCGAAAATAAGGCTAGGTAGGAATATCGAGCTTTACAGCTTTGTGTAAAAATAAAATATAGAAGTGTGAGCTTTGATTTTGTTGTTTTTTTATAACAATAAATTGACTTACTCTCTCAAAGTATATTAAAATCATTATAAATAAATAAATCACAAAACAAACCATTGTTAATACATTTTTTTGTGATCATGTGTGGCAGCATAATTCAAAACTTCCATACACATTTTATTATCGCACTTGTAGGCCTGTCACAATAACACATTATGAAGTATGATATATTACTGAAGAAAATAAAGATGATAAATGATAATATTGAAACTAATTTATGCCACAGACATAATAACAATAAAGAAGGATTATCCACGTAAACCAGACCTTTGTACAGCTCATGGGCCACATACAGCCCTTTGGTTGACTCTGACCATTTTTGCAAGGCAACCGCACTTTTTCATTGCTTAGTCATAACATTTACTCTAATCCAGTTTTACCAGTTTGACAAACCAATGCTATTTACGGGTTTTTATAAAGAAAAACAATTAATATTATGCAGAATTGAGTTCAGTATTTTGGCCTGGCCTTCCACAATATTTTCTGTTTCTCATGGAAAAAATAATTGGCCACCCCTGATGTAAACTATTTTAAAATATACAGTATTAGCCATAACCCTCTACAGCTCAAATCTTGCCTCACTTATTCCCCATTACAGCAAAGAACTCTACACACAATAAATACTGAATCCCAAAATATATTGTTCCAGCTTTCATATGCTGAACCATGAGTCGATAAAATAATTATTGTGACAGGAATAAGCACTTACAGAGTTAAAGCCTCACCTGTGTGTCCAGTATCCTGACTCCATAGAAAAGCCAATAGGACACAACAAAAAGCAGCACCAGCACCGCGAGCAGGGCCCTGAACACAAACACACGAGGAAGTCCAGCGCGCGGGGGCCTGAAGAACAGCGCCCACACGGCCAGCAGCAGAATAAGGAGCTTAAAGGCCACGGAGATGAACAGCCCCTCACACGCCGTCCCACAGGTCTGAAGTTTATCCGGCCACAGCACATGGGGCAGAACCAGGAAGGCCAAGGGGGTGAGGAAGACCAGCAAGCCCAGGATCACAGCCAGAGTCAGGGTGAAGTAGCGCCGGCAGTCCAGGCCCACGCTGTCCTCCAGGTCCTTAGTGATCCGCACGATGTCCTCCTGAGACAGACTGTGGTCTGATGTTCCTGTGACCGCAGTGGTGGTCTCGCCCCAGTTGTCATCCTTCAAAATATGAGAAAAAGAAAATGTTAGTGTTAGCTTGCTTATAATGTACACAATCTATTTCCATTTAGACTTTAAACTTTACTGATCCACAAGGGGAATTATTTGCACATAATAGCTTGCACATCACAATGTATTATAACAACAAAGAGCAAAAATATAAATGGGAAAAAATTCAAAATAAGAAGCAAAAATTGCAAGAGACTGGGGTCAAATGAGGCATAATTATACAAATGTATGTGTAAAGTAAAAATAAAATATACAATATATTTCTGCTATATACGAGATGTGGGTAAAAATAAACAGTGCAAAGATAAAATTTTCCGATTAAAGTCAAATTAAACGTAATGTTGTCCACTGCATTTTGCCAAGTTTCCAGTAGAGCTTAGAACTGTGGCGTCACAGAATTTTCACTGGGCCTAATATTAAACCATTGGAGATTTTAAGATGGTAAATACTAGTCTTAGCGTTCATTCAGGCGGCACGGTGGCTGAGTGGCAACACTCAGGCCTCACAGCAAGAAGGTTGCGGGTTTGATCCCCGGGTCGCCTGGGTCTTTCTGTGTGGAGTTTGCATGTTCTCCCTGTGTCTGGATGGGTTTCCTCTGGGTACTCCGGTTTCCCCCATCAACTCAAAACATGCCCGCCCCCCTATGAACTAACATCAAGGACCATGTTGTCCACCCTCCTGTGGGTTCACCACCTCATTCATAGGGGGGGTCAGGTGCTATGAGGATTGGGCAGCACGCTGCCCCCGCGACCCAGCCGGATTAAGCGGGAGAAGATGGATGGATGGTGTTCATTCAAATGTTTTCTGACACTACAGAATGATAGATGTATTTACTAGTAATGACCCAGCAGTTTATACAATGTTGTTCCACTGTGCTTTTGTTTACTTTTTAACATTGTTGTGGCTAATTTATCCCTATGAGAGTTTTGCACTACTGCCACAAACATGGCGGATTTCATGGTAACGTCCGATTTGTTGACAGTCCCAAGGTCTATATGCCACTGAGAGAACCTGTCAGAAGTAATGGGCAACCACAGTGCAGCGCCTGGGGACCCATTTACAGATTTTGAGCTTGGATTTTGATCACTAGTTTGTATCTGAAGAAAAGCCAATTGTGTGTTGATGAGAGAGCCCGAAGTACTCAGAGGAAACCTACACAGACACAGAGAGATCATACCTTTAAAAGTCCTATATTACACATGTGTGAATGAAACAAAACTCAGCTCCAGGTGTGTTTTTATGAGGAAACATTATAACATAGAACAGAAAATAGCACAAGAAGGGCTCTTTGAATTCCAAATCTAACAAAGCACAAAAAAAACACACCAAAATATTCCCAATGTGTATATTTTTGTGATTAGAAACAACAAAACAATTTAGTCGCTGTGACAAACCAGAGTGCATGAATTGGTATGAGGCTCCATTTGTTTATCGTAACATCTAAGAGACAATACCAAGGGATTCAAGATGAAAACATCACACGAACGCTCCTAGAATACAATTGGCGTTTTCCTGTGAGCGTATTCCCTGAGCTGTAACGTTCGCCTAAAGCACAGACTCCTCCAACTAAAGTTCACTGTTCTGCCGTTAGCAACAGCCCAACACAGAACAGAGAGCTGATTTCCACACATGTGAGAGAAAAAGGAGAATCTAAGAACTGCAAAGCAAAAACAAAAATCTAACCAAGTTAAGATTATTTGAATTAAGAAAGTTGTATCACAATTTGAGTAAATTTCACATGACAATTTAAATTATCTACTAATGGAACAAGACTCTTTGTGCTTAACATATGAAAATAAATATAGCTACACTTAAAGGTGGCTTGTGTAACTTTTCTGGTGGAAGGTCCGTCAGAAGCTTTTCTCCATGGACATATTATTGCTTTGTCTGGAAGGTTTCATAGTATGGCATTATATATTTTCTATTTTCATGGAAACCAAAGCAGACCAAGTTACAGAACTGTGGAGAGATGACCCCGCTCACAGTCAGAATGCCTGTTTTTTGAGGTATTTTTGAGCTATAAGACAACCTTTAGTTGAATAAATGTAAATGTAGAGCTGTTTAATGTCATACTGTGGAGCATTCCTGGCAGAGCAGTAACAAATCCACAAACAAAAAGTTACATAGTGCACCTTTAAGATAAGAAAAGAAAAAAACTCTTTGCACTTAAAATACACAAAATGTTGCTTGAATTAAGAAACACACTTATTCCATTGGTAGATAATTTGGTACGTTGAATATGCTCAAAAAAAGTTAAATTCAGTTCAAATCATCAGTGTGGGGAAAAAACGCACACAAAAAAAACAGTCATATTGCCAACTCCTCTGACGTGTGCCTCCGACTGTATCCGCAGATAATAGAGGTCAGCAGAGCCAGAGCTAAATGTTACAACAACAGAGATAAGGACTCTTTACAGACCAGTCAAAACAGGCCAATGCTGCTGTGCTGTGAGGCGACTCCCGGGGTACCCACCGCCAGCTAAAAGTGCTTTTAATGAGCTGCCACCAGTGACAGAATCTAATATTACTCACATGTTTTCCTTCACCCAGACATGCAATGGTGCTTTTTTTTCTACATTTAACACAAGTTCAAATCTCTTTATGTAGGATTAATATCAATGACATTAGCAGACCCCAACACACAGAGAAAGGAGATGACAGAGGGCTTCGCAAGAGATGCATTATGTTCCCAGGCGGTGAGGGAGGAGGAGGGGGATGGTACAGTGCAATGGAGAGTGTCCCAGTGGCCTCAGGGTTACAACAGCAGCTTTGAAAGAGGTGAAGCAGAGGACTAGAGGAGACACACACATACACAGTGCGCATGCCACATAGACCATTACAGTTACAATCACTGTCAAAAGGGCTACAAAATAATGGAAAAATATATTATAGTGTGCTATTATTTATGCTTTGAGCTCAAGATTCAGTTTACACTGCATATTTCAAACAAACTGAGGCGTTTTAAAGGGCCCATATTACACTATTTTCTGATCTCTCTTGGCTGTGTTATTCGCTCAAACAGAAAACATGAATCACAGTCATTTAAGAGCGTGTAAATGTTTACACTACAAGGTGAGCAAGTTTAAATTATCTAGACAATTGCAGCCTTTGCGATTTGATCATTGTTATCACACACACCTCTTCTTATCCATAGAGATGACTTATAACTTTGCCTAATGGTGTCTCCTGCTGTCTCCAAGGAGATACATACAGTTTTGAGGCCATACTGTGGAACAGTCAAGGCAAAACAATAACATTTCCATGGAGACAAGACCTTGGCAGACCCTTAAGCATAAAAATTACATAGTGCCTCTTTAAATGTGCATTCACTAGTGGTCAGAGTTCTCAGTAATGGCATTTTTCCCGTAGCTTGAGATAAACCTTTCTATCTTTAGCATCACTGTCAATCATTGCAGGAGGAATTGCAGAAGGAATGCTAACTGTTCAAGATCAAATTTTCCCATCCAGTCTTTCATATGAGCATCGGCACACCAAACTGTCTCAGTTTCAGCTCACCTTTGACCCCACAACATGGTCATAAATTTAAATTCTTGTGTCGGCACAGCTCTTAAAACTTCAAACAACACAAGGGCTAAATCCACAGCCCTGTTAAACACACATTACATCAACAGCCAATAGGTCACAAACTAAGATGTTATGACATAGACATAACAAACCACCAGACTGAAAGTAAAAGTGACATACAGTTAGGAACAAAAAACATGCCTGGACAATTGAGTGTGATATCAGAAAAAAATGTTACGTACTTTTCTAAATAGCACCTTTCCACCTCCAAAGCACTCAAAGCGTTTTATATCAAGGAAAGTGTCTTAACCGATGTCATGTTCATCTGTGGGAGCTGGACTCACACTGCCAACCTGTGGGTCAGACTGCTCTACCAATTATATTTATGTCTAGGGTAGGATTCAAACTGCCAACTTTAGAATCAGTGGACAAAAAAATGATAATTGTAAGAATAACAGGATTAAGATGGGTCTTTCTGAACATTTTGCATCCATCTCAACATCGGTGAAGGAAAAACTGCATCTCAATTTGAAGCAAGTAGCATAGTATAGCAATAGATTTAGTCTCTTGCAATATGGATATTATGTGTCATCTGATAATGCAATAACAATACATTTTATATACTATGTTTGAGCTACCCCACTGGACAATGTTAAAGCACACAGGAACACACACACACATTTTAATAATGAATGGTGCAGTGTGGTCAGTTCAAGTGAGTTGTTTTTGGACTGGCCCAGTGAAAGCCTCTTCATTAATAATGTGAGAGAGGGGAGCTCTGGAGAGGCTCTCTGTATTTCCACACAAGACTGGAGCAACAGGCTGTTTACTCTCCTCTACAGACACCCTCCCGACGCAGATCAAAACACAAAACAAACCTCATTATTCGCATTTTGTAAGAGCAGACAGCAGCGTTTTACATAAGAGTCAGTTACACAGAGAAGCAACAGGCGTAAGGGTCTAACAGTGTGATAACAGCATTCAAGCTATGAAGGGTAGAGGAATATATATGGTGTAGACATGGTGTGGATAGTTCTTTTTGTAGGGTTTATTTCACCTATTTGGGCATAAACAATATTTAAAAAAAGAGTAGCATATGTTGAAAGGTGCACTGTGTAACCTTTCTGATGGAGGGTCCGCCACCTTCTTGTCTACTTGGACATAATATTGTTATGCCTAAATTATTGCATGGAAATACACTTGATAATCACAATGAAAACAGGACAATGGTTAGATACAAAGAGAAGCAAACCTGCACATGGTAAGAATTCATGTTTTTGAAGGTATTTTTGGGCTATAAAACAAACTGAACAAATGTAAAAGCCCTACTGCAAAACATTCCAGTCAAAACATTCCAGTCAAAGAAATAACATCTTCAAGGAGACAAGTAATTACAGGACCCTCCACCTTACAAGTTGCACAGAGCACCTCTAATATTACAATAAAATACAGTATTTTTTGACTTATCTATTGAGATAATCAGTTAAGATAAAAACAAAAATGTATGTATGAGCTTATCTGATATCAGAAATAACATGCTTTTATATTATAAATTTTATCCATACAATCTTAAAAATATTTCTCAATCTTTCCCTTTAATAAAGGACACTATGGTGCTCCCATAATCTAAAATTGTCCCCCATATTCTTAAATAAACTAGACTATACATTGCTGTAACAAAATTAGACTTTGTTACTCACTGTATTATCATAAACTAGACACGTCAAAACTGACAAAAATAATTTGAGCCACCATAGTCTTAATAAAATCTATGGGAAAGACTGATTCTTGACATGTGAATCAAAAAGAGACGTAGTGGATAGAAATGCATGTGTAGTAGTACATTGCAGAACATATCAGGCAGTTGTATCATCATTAGAGTCCAGCCTGTCTGCTGTCTCTCTGGTCATGTTCAAGAAGTGAGTACATTTGAGACAGGAAATCAATAGACATTAGGTTTATGTGAGGGGGAGTTATTGAGACTGAGCACTGGATACACAGGGGAGGCACTGATCATGAGGCCCCAAGACAGATTCCAACTCCATCACTGTCTTTGACATAACTATAAAACATTTGTAGATCTGTTTAGGGACATTATCATACTATAAAATGTTTCCTTCATTCTTCTACTACATGTACAGATTTCACAGATTTTATCTTTTGATATGAATTTTAATTTGAGAATTTTTACAATAGATTACATTTATTACTTGATTTATAATGTCCAATTTTAAGACAATAGGATGAAAGAAATTACACCTGAAGTAATAATTTTTACCATAATGGCAGACATGGCACAGTACTGATTAAACTTATCTATCACGAGGGAGACAAACAGGATATAGCACTACACTACATTACAATTCAGATCTGTGGAGTGGCCCCTATTCACAGAAGGAGTTTTTGTATTTTTGAGTAATAGAAACACCCATGAAGAATAAATGCTAGATGAAAATGTTTAAAGTTATACCATGAAACATTCCAGGGGAAGCAATAACATCTCCATAGAGAAAAGGGAAAAAACAGACCCTCCACCATAAAAGTTGTGCAATGCACCTTTAAGTAAATAGCTGTACATCAGATGACTGCACTCTTGAGATGACTTTTCTGAATTATACTAATTTTAGGGCACTAAGGATGAAGTTTTTGGGGACAATATATATTTGCAGTTTTTCAGACTATCCATATATTTTTGCAGTGTTGCTCATTATTGCCATCCTGTGTCCTCACTGCTCTACCTGGGCTTTCCCTGTGTTAGCAACACTAAAAATAGCCAGTAGTGACCCACATTTCCTGCTGGGATTAACCAATCACCAGGACGTGATCTGGTTCAGGCCTATTCCCATTTATCACTCTAAAGTAGGAGTAACCCGGACAATGCACACATGAGGTAATGGTGTGTAAGAGAGGGAAAACAAAGAGCCGAATGGTGAGGTACAAAGACAGGCAGCCAATTACTCCAGAGCAGGATTGATCTGAGGAGAGAAAGAGAGACGGTTCCATGATTACTGTGCACACAAGCCAACAGGGAGAACTACAGTGAGCAAAACACCTGTCAGATTCACTCCTGTTTCATGTCTAGGCTGATTTATGCCCATTGAAGACAGCTTTACACGGAAAACTTGGGTCCAGCGAGGAGGAGGACGAGACAGGCAGGAGGGACTATAGAAAAGCATAATGAAGCAGAGAGGAAGAATGGCACGATCCAAATGTCACTAACTAAACAGAGAAGTGATGGACTTCAAATGGGCTGGCAAATGGGAAAATGTCATATCCACTCAATGCATATAATACTAAAATACTAGCAATAAATATAAAAAGTAATTGCAGTAGTAATTTGCACACATTTCAGCATCAGTGTTTATTAAAACGTGATATAAAACTAAATGTCCAACCATCCATCCATGGGTCAATAAACACTGATGATAAAACTAAATGTATTATTTTTTATTACAATTTGTTGTATAAGTCAAGTAAGACTAACAAAGTCCCTGATTAAGCAGAGTTTCCTTTCTGTGTAGAGTTTGCATGTTCTTTCTGTGTCTCTGTGGGTTTGTTTATGAATATTACTGATCCCCATTAACCCCAATCTTGTAAAAAAAAAAAGCCAATTCTGCAGGTAGGTACTTCTCCTGACCAAACCTTAACTTAACTTAAAATCTGGCATTGAAGGATGGGCCAAATGCCGAGGACAAATTACCGGGAAAATAAAGTTTAACTTGCTTTAGCCTTTCTTACTTATTGCCCATTATGCCTCTGGTTTGTAGGGCAACAATGAAGTCTCTCCATCTTTGTCTGTCCTTTGCCTTGTTCTGGATGGCTTCAGCCTGGTAATGAGATTTCTGTCGTGGAATATTTCCTAGTAGGGAGAAGATTCAATTTCCCTATATGTTTCTGCAACCAAAATGTAATCAGCTAAAGGTTTATTTGCACTGCTCGGTTCAATCAAACGTGGAACTTAACAAGGAAAAAAGCTGCGTCAAAGAAAAACAACGGCCTCTAATCAGGCGGTATTAACAGGAGCCATGTGCAGAAGTCAAAGCTCTTTCTCCATCACTCTCCACACAGCAGCAGCTCCACTCAGACAACCAAGTTTAAACAGCTTCAAACAGATAAGACAAAGAATGTGCCAGTCAGGTATTCCTTTGATATACAACATTTGGCAGGGCTGCAGATTAAAGAGTGCAATATGAGATGGCTGGCAAGCATTTAAGTGCGTTAGACAGGATTTGATGATTCTCTCATGTCTACTTAAAGATGCACTGTGTAACTTCTCTGGTTGTGGGTCATTCAGTGCTTTTCTTCATGGAGATATTATTGTATTGTCAGGAATGTTTCACAGTATGGTATTAAACTGTTCTAAATCTTTATGGAGACCAAACCAGATCAAGTTATAGGTCAGATCTGTGGAAAGGCAGCCCCACTCACAGTCAGAATGCTTGTTTTTCTAGGTATTTTAGAGTTATAGATAATACCTGTTGTAAATATACATTATAGTTTTACAAAAACTGGAAAAAGTGTAAAATCTTCAGTAAAATCTTAAATATAATCACTTTGGCAATGTTTTAAAAGTAAATTGAGTAGTTCAGCCCATCATAGGCACTTTAAACACATTAATGCAGGGTCAAATAGTATTACTAAAATGCTGCATTCATCTTCATGTCTTCATAACCTGGCAAAGTATTGATTTTTTATGTAAAGGTATTAGCATTTAAGCTGATTACGGCAAAACGTGGCTGCTTAGAAAGAAGAGGATTTCAGGTCAAAGCAAGTTTAAAAGCAATCTATAAAAATGAGCCTATATATATTCACTATAGGCAAATTGGTTTATAGCAAAGGTGTTTAAACATATACAGTAATATAGGTCAAGGAAAAATAGAGCTGGAGTTTAAAGGTGCACTGCGTTACATTTCTGGTGGAGGGTCCGCCATCTGCTTGTCTTCATGGAAATGTTATCTAGAATGTTCTACAGTATATATTAAACCTATCCAACAGGAAGGAGACAAGCAGGTTACAGCACTACATTACAATTCAGATCTGTGGAGAGTCGCCCCCGGTCACAGAAGGGGTTATTTTTTATTTATTTATTCAGTAGAAACATCTGTAATGAATAAATGACAGATATATAAGTTTAATGTCATAACATGGAACATTCAGGGCAAAGCAATGGCATCTCCATGGAGACAAGTAGGTAGTGGACTCTCTACCTCCACCAGAAAAGTTGCATAGTGCACCTTTAAAAAGCCTTTTGTCATGTTTTCTTTCTTCACTATAGATAAAAATAACTATTGTCTATTCTCTCGCGGTAAATCAAAGTTTGCTAATGGCTGTTTTTGTTTCTGCGGTGAGTCAAGGGCTGGATTCAAAGCACTGAGGTCATGAACAAGTGCACTCTAGTTACTCCTGGGAGGAAGAGCAGTGCATTTGTTGGGTAAAACACAACCAGAGAATATGCCATTTAAACCTATCTTTGTTTAAAGCACGGAGAGGGCACTAAGCTCCCAGTTGCACGGTAAAACAAGACCGAAAGCATGTCTGACAACTGATTAGCATGAAGACAATGAAGGCATGGTGACTGAATGTCTGAAAATACAAGTTAAGATGGAGATATTTAGTTAGCATAATAGTAAAGTCCATATCTACATTTATAATTGATGGTTTAGTGTTGTCGCGATACTAAAATTTCAAACTCGATTTTGACTAAGGAATAAACTTGGTACTGATTCTGATATGACAATAATAATAAAAACATTCTTTAGACAATAGAATGTGATTTTCAACACTGAACAACAGTGTTTCCTTTTATATTATCATTCGGTACATTGGTGTAATCCCTCAGTGGTCCAGTTAGGTTCCATAGTGGTCCATGGGCGTCTATGTCTACGTGGTCTTATACTCGTTCTGACACAGCTCAAGATCACTCTAAAGCTATTCAGAACAAGTTAATTTCTGTCCTGTGAATATACCTGTTTAGTATTGATGCTTGCTCAAATGAGTATCTAGTTTCGATACTAGTTTTAGTTTCAATTTGTATCTGATTTTCGATGGTCTGGGCCTGTCAAAAGCCCTATGTCTCTAAAAATTTGTTAGAAAACCCATCTCAAACACAACCAATATATAGACAATTGAGAGAAATATATGATTTTCACAACAGAAGCAAAGGGACTACACAACTTTCCAATACTGAACTTTATCAACACACATGTTAAATTTCTGGTTAACAAAACAATATATATTCCCGAACATGCTATGGAATGCAACTGACATAAACAGTAATTTCTCTGTTTCTCCAGAACTCAACATCCTGAGGCACAGCTAAAAATAAACAACCTAAAGGAGCTCCACTGTAAGCATGACTTTACAATATGGACAACACAAAACCTATGGGACCTGAATACTTCATGCTCGAATAAGCCTGGATCTCAATCACGCACATTAATTTAGTCAGTGGGGAGTAGGATTTGGGGATAAATATATGAATATGAAAGTTGGTTTGAAGATACAGCATGCAAAATTGTATTATAAATCAGATATATTGTTTATACAAAAACTCAAAAGAAGAGTCGATTAAAACAAAAAATGAAAGAAATCACTATTTTAACTATCATAAAATACAACTATGAATTTTGCACAGGTTTATTAGAGCCTTATAGATTTTATATGGAGGCTGGCACATTCTACTGTATAAAGTATATTATTGTGTATTTTTAACAAGTGAAAATAAATTAAACTAAACTAAAACAAACATGAATAAGATATTATCAGCAAATTTTCTCGCTTTTTGAAAAGTATGAAGTGATATTTCTGGACATTTGTGGGTAATTTGGGGTTTTGCACTTTACATCAAAACTATGCAGTGTTTGATGCTCTAAACATAATTTTGTTGTTTTCTCTAATAATTTACATCCATTCACATTTGTCTAATGCATAAATTTCAATACATTTTAAAGTTATAATAGTAAACTTTTAATGGAAAATTTTATGTTGCCCAAGTAACTAAAGCTTTTGTAATTTACTAGTTGTAACCTTTCAAATTTCAATTACAATACCAACCCTGGTGATGAAACCTGCCTCCCCGCATCCTCCCCTTTCTCCCCCGTCTCCCTACCTGATTCGTCTTGTCTCCTGGCGTTACGCTTGCCACTTGAGGTGAGTTAGTGATTGAGTCTGGATCCAGCGTGGTGACAATAACGTGCTTTATTTCCTCCACCGTCTTACACACTTCCAGCACCTGCAGCACCTCATCTTCCATCAGCGTCAGTGACTGCGCTGTCAGCTCCTCCATTTGTTACCAGCTAAATGTCACAGCTCTTCACTCACACATCTCCGCTTCAAATCTGCTCTTTTCCCCCTTGTTTCATCTGGGAGTGGATGACCTCTCAGATACCCCGCTGCTATAGAGTCCAGCCAGCTTTATACGCTACAAAAAACTCCCATGATGCCTCGGGAGGACGGCACACGCCAGCTAATGTAAAGCTTTATGTAGGGAGGAGGGTTGCACAAAAGTAAACATGCACCCCCTCCTTCTTGTAAATAAAATAACACTCCAATTACGTGCCATCAGCGTCCACACAGTGCTGCCGATCTTCCATTCTCCATGTTCACCACTTCCTTGTTTCCTTGTATCCTTCCTTTTATGTCTTCTGCCCTCAAGGCGTCTCCTCTTTTTCTGTGCTCGGTCTTGCCTCTGCACCACTCTCAGTCCATTGCTTCTGGCCCGCTGAACATTGTGGTTTGGTAGTGCGGCTGTGTCAGTGAGAAGGGCACATGAGTTCACAACTATTTAGGGATTAGTCAGAGCTACCGCACTGAACAATGGGAGCGAAACCTAGCATAGACTGTAATTAAGATGTGATGAGATGAAATGTTGGGTAAATTTGAGGAAGAAATGTCAACATCTGGAGTACACTATTGAAAATGATGTAAGATACAGTATAAAAAGTGAAATGTGTCATAAATGTTCACGATATGCATCTCACGATACAATATTGTGATATTTTTGGGAGAAAATTATCAATACGCTAATTTAACTGGTAAAATTCCTTGACTTTGGTACTGTCATAATCCAAATTTCTTAATAACAGTTATTTCTTCATGTCGCCTCCACTGACAGAGTAAAGGATTATGCTCTCTGCAGTTCCCTCTGTTTTTTAGCAAAGACTTGTAATTTGATATGTCGCGATGGTATACAATATTATAGAGAGACTTTTGATGATACAATATCACCAATAGGTCAATCTCAAATTATAATAGTATGGTAATGTAGTTTTTCCTTCTACTTTGTAAACTTTTCTTATCTATCAACAAATTAACCAACCAACCTTTGTATCTCAACCAATCAGCTCTCAAACCATTCAAATTAATGCACTCACTCTCCTCCACTTCTTGCAATTTCAGCAACAAGTCACAACACTCCATCATCATTGCAGCAGCAAATTATTTAACCGCCTCAGCCTCGCCATCTTCAATACCAAAGTGTTTAGGCCCTGGAGATAGCTACGGTAGTAATTTCCACTATAAATCCATCATTTTCATTTCACCGCATCCTGACCTCTTTACTGATCATATCCAAACGTAAACAGTTATCTAGTCAATAAGTCATCCAAGTCATCTGTATTTTTATTGACGACTCATAGCAGAATGTATAAAATGTGTTCTGTGAGCAGTTATGTTGTGTGCATACAGGCAAAGCTATAGCTGTAGTTATATTGTAAGTTTTCCCATGAGTGTTTGGGTCTGACTCATGTTGGAAGCAGCAGACTTCCCACAGCAGCCACTGACTTCATTGATTTGAATAAACTGAGCAGCCACACTGGGAGGATCAGGGGTGCATGCAAGAAAAAGGAATCATTATTAAAGTGTCTTGTTTTCATGTTTATTATTGTATCATTTCATGTTTTATTCTGTTCTCCTTTTTGCAAAACTTTTAAAATAAATGTCTTGGCTTTGACATCAGAGCGTGTCAAAATGCTTCTTTGTATTCACCACTTTGCTATGTTTGTGGCAGTTAATGTTTGTGGTTAAAGCTGGCAATGAATAATGCCAAAATACTTAACACAAATACAATGTTAAATTCAGATTGCGTGACAGGAAAGACGTTGTACCTAATAATAATCAGCTAATAACACATGCATAAACACCTTCTAAATATAAACTACACAGCACTTTCTCTCAGCGGTGAAACTGTGAGGCTCTAATGCTCAGAGAATGTGTTCTGGTTTAAACGGCTCACATTTCTTCTGTTTGACACTTTACACAATGCCGCAGCCACATCAGAGCTGCAGTCCGAGCATGCCACGCTAACCCACGCTAACCCATGCTACCCCATGCTAACCCATGCTACCCCACGCTAACCCATGCTAGGTCGGTCCAAACTTTGTGTTTTCTGACCTCAAATATTCACGTAAATGCAGTAGTAATAGCAGGGTGGCGGGAACTTTGCAGTGACATCACACTGGGGGTGTTCTACATGTATGTCTGTTGTGGAATGTTCAGCAGTAACCATGGTGACACAATGCACACATTAGCAAACACTGCAAAAATAAGTTTTAAAATCTAAAAAAAAAAAAGGAGTCAGGAACCTGTCTTTAAATTTATGCGTGAGAGACTTGTTTAACAGCACAAATCATTTCATCTGTTCCAGTAGTTCCAGTGAAATCAGCTCTTTCAGCCTGGGTTAAAATAAAGCACAAATTAAAGTCTAACAAAGCCTCAGACAGAGCAGTGCTTACAGTAAACATCACACCCCCAGAGAATGTTGATGATATCAGCTGCAAAGTATTAAACAGGTTGTGCTCACATATTTTAAGATCACAATAGTTTAAAATTGAGCTGGAAATCGGGTCATTCTATGGAGGCATTTGCTGTTTAACCAGATCAGGTAGAAGAGTTGGTTCATGGTTAATATCTCTGTAATACTGGGCCTATCCACATGAAATAAAAAAAAAAAACTGGCACAAAGTTCAATGTATTCTTAGTCATCTTAAACAAACAAAAGAGGCATGATTTTTTCACAATAGCTTCTCAAAGTGGTGGCTTTATTCAACACAAAATACGTGATTGTTGATAGTTGAAAGGACTTCAAGCCTTAATATTAATATGACAACTTTGCTGAGCCTATCCCTGACAAATAAAGGCACATTTCAACACTTGTGAATCATCAGTTTAGATATTTCTTTAAAAAATTCCCACAGACTTACTAGTATATAGCCCCTGTCCCGCCATCTGGAATTATAACATCAACAAATTCTTGTATGTGAATGAAACCAATTACTCACATGATTTAAATGTACTTCAGTAAAACCAGAGACAGGTTTCTCACTGTCTGCTAACAGCCCATGTCAAGACCGCTCAGTTCTGTGTATTATTCAGATGAGTAAACCGCCCGCAGCATTTGGCTTGTTCACAAAAGTCAAACTTGCTGGAAATGTTAAACGAACATAAAGAGCAATCAATGGCAATCACAGGGTTATATGGAGCAGAAACTGGGCTGGGCTGTTTGGCTTTGTAATTTGTTTCCAATGTAACAAGAGAATTTACATTGCTCTTTTTCTAGATAATTTACGGTAGTCAAGCAGAAGGGAGACAGTACAAAGAACTCTATTTGCTCTGTTTGGTAATGACTCAAACAAAACTGCATAGCATCTGATAATTTACAACAGCTGTCAAACAAAGTATGAAACCAATTCAAGATAAAAAGATATAATGATTTCAATGTTTACCACTGTTTGTTAAGAGCACTGGGTACCTTTCTACAGTTTAGAGCAGGGGTGTCCAAACTTTTTCATCTTATTGAAACGCAAACAAAACAAAGGGCTGATTGAGGGACATAGACTAGAGGTCAATACAGTGAATAAATATGTGTATTTATAACAGATTAGAATGAGATACTACACCTTTGTTCATGCTTAAATCCTTAATAGGACACGCTAAATAGTTGTTATTGGCTTTATCAAGGTAGATTTTCAAAAACTTGCAGTAAAAAGTATGGGCCAATCCAACTGGAAGCTTGAGGGCCAAGAAAGAAGAGTCTGAGGGCTGCATTTGGCCCCTGTGCCATAGTTTGGACATGCCTGGTTTACATTACATTTTTAAGAATATTAACTACTTCTATTTGTACGATAACAATAGCTAATATAATAGAACTTAGTTAACTAATATACTTTAAGGATTGTGTTTATTTTATCAGTCAAGCATAGCAACAGTAACTCACTCAAATATACAAAAACAATAAGTTTAAAATTAGAAATCTTTTGACAAGGAATTCAGCTCAAGAAACCATTCTGGAAAAAGAAGCTACCGTTTCCAATCTACACTGGTGTGAACAACTTTCTCCACTCATACATTTCATTAGTCATGTCTTATTGTTGGGAAACTTTAGCTTTGGCAGACTGAGGACATCCCTGCCTGGAGCGCTGCCCTGCTCCATCAGCCCGCTCTGTGATTAAGCACTGCTCTGATACCAGACTGACGCACAACGTGAACACCACATGCAAATGGGAGACACACACACACGCACACAGTTTGAAGCCCTTTCTCACTCTGCTGTAGCCCTGATTACACACACTCAGGCAAACCGTCCCGCCCAGCATCACAGCAAAGCAACAACAAGCCATGGCAGGAATAAGATGTGAACAACAAAGTGTAGTCTCCACCTATGACATAAAATTTCTGAAATCAAGGGCCATACACAGTGCTGTCCGCAAGATTAAACCACAAATTTAGTTTTTAGAGCAATGTCAATGAGGCAAAAACGGGTTGATGAGACAATAAAGAATAGAAACTGAGCAGTACAAACTTCAAACAAGGGCATATGAGAAAAGGTAAAAGTATCTATCATCTTTCAAAAGCATTACAAAACTATTATCTGATTAATATCAAAAAAATGCCCAAAAATAATGAAGTAAAAACCACACTTTGACGCAAATCGCAAAGGCTGCAATTTGTGAAGTCCCATAATTTTCTCCACAAACAACATACCCTGTCTCATTCTGCTTAAAGACTGCTATCATGTAGTTTAGATCTGTACAAACATGTTCTGAAATATGATTCTTGTTTTTGTTTAGCAGTTCATGTTTCAGTCTCTTTTCTTTTCAGTTCTGGATGTGCTTAAAATGTGAGCTTTGAACAGATTCATATAACTAAAACATATACTGTGAATCTAATCTGAACTGCAATGCTTGTCAGAAAAATCGCAATAAGTGAGTTATTTCCCAAATCGTTCAGCCTTATTGATGTACAGATACTATGCAGTGACATCATGCTGGGGGTGCTGTACATGTATCTCTAATGGTGGAATTTTTGGGAGTTATCATGGAGACAAAATGCATACATTAGCAAACACTGTCAAAAAAGTGTTAAGATGATCTGAAAACTGAAAAAATAAAATACAAAATGGATTTAAACATTTTCAGGAGCCCGTGATCAATGGTTCATGGTCCTGTTTAGGTGTTTGATTGAACAAAAAAGGTGTGATCTGTTAGTTAACAGCTCAGATTGTGTTAAAATAAAGCTCAGTTAGTAACAGATTCACTTCTAACATAGCAGTGCTTTCAGTTAGCTTCACACCCCCAGGAAATGTGAATGGTATCAGCTGCAAAGTATCAATTAATTTTGTCAGTATCACCCACTTGTTCTAAAAGCACATGATAGGTGAGTAACACAAGCGACTACCTCCACCAGCAAAAGTAAGTGCCAAGTAGGTCAATAGTAGTGAATGATTCTGTGTTCTGTGGTTTTAAGCCAGAGTTTTGATGAAGCCGTGGAGCCAGACACTTTTGGCTGAGAGAGGGGCTAAGCTTGTGTGAGTAAATAAGTGCCAATGTCTCTATCCTTTTTATTGAAATGGAAAAAATAATCTAATGTAGCACCGCCAGAAGCCAGACAGGGCAATAAATCAATTTTTCATCATGGTGACACCACAGCAACACATCATATCGGCATGCTTCTAAATAAGACAGTCTGTTGCTAATCAATGGACTCTGTACACTTCAGCGTTGAGAGAAATATTATAAGATTATTATGAACGAAAAGTAATTATGTGTAGACAGCAGAAAAATATTATGATTTGATACAATTTAAATATTAAAAACAAATTAGCAACAAATTGTCAATCAGGATCATTATAATTGCACTTGAAACTTTGTGAGCTGCCTTGCTGTATATAATGTCAAGTTTATACTTGTTAACATCCTCTTATGCAACATAATCCAAAAATTGCCCTATGTGTCACAACAATCACACATCTTCAGCAAAGGAAGCTATTAACTATAATCTCTGACTTTGTTCAAATTATACGAATAAATGTTCCGATTGTAAATAATTAGACTAGTTTGAAAAATTGCTGTAGTGTTATAAATAGCATACCAGAGCCTAGACTTGCAAAAGAGGACTGGCCCTCGTGCCCTCTGCTCCTAAATACCAGATGACTTGCCAAAGAACTAAACACAATCATTTCCTTCCCTCATTTCGACTAGTGCTTGATAAATCTCCTCTGCTCCAAATCCTGCAGGAATCAGCCTGGCTCTCCCCACAGGAAATGGAGGTCTGGAGACAGAGGGGCGATTGTGTGCGACCCTAAGCCCATGAGAGACTCACCTGGACGGGCTCTCCTCGCACAGAAGAGTCCCCCAGCAGTGGTTCGGCTGGTGGTGTGTTGATAGTGACCGACTTCTCTGAGCGACTGTCTTTACTGCGCGATTTGTGTCGGTCCCGACTTCTCTCTCTGCAAAAAAACAAACAAAACAAAATCAAAACAATGTGGTTAACAGGTGAATAAATGGTTTCTGTTCACATCACCAGTGTTTCCCATTAATACAGGAAACTATGGCCCGTCATAAACTAAGATACTCCCCCATAGTCTTAAAACATCCTGGACTATATCAAAATTAGACTTTGTTGCTCATTGTTTTATCATAAGCTTTTAAAATTGTTGGGAGGTAACTAAATACATGTACCAAAAATATGTATTCTGAATGCAAATTTTGAGTAGTTCAGTACATTTACGCTTTCATTTGGTGGTATGCACTTTAAATTATGGTTGTCTTTTACTGATGTCTATTTATTTATATTGTATTGTATGGTGTGCATGGATGTATGTAATGAGGATGCCTCTTTCATCTGTACTGCAAACCTAATTTACCTACAGATACGAATAAAGAAACCTGAACCTATATTCAGAATACAGTTACTTTTTAAATTAAAAGTGACAGTTGATCATGCAATTTTAGCGAAGCAAACACAGCTCTTGTATGTGTGTGTGTGATTTTTCCTTCTCTAATTAGACATAAGTTAATGCAAAATAAAAATTCAAGCTGTTATTGAATCATCGTATCATGTTTTTACACTGTTAATTAAATGCAACTTGATGTAAAAGTATTCTAAATATTCTGAATACAGTACTCTAATTGGACCATGTATCAGAATATGTTACAAAATACATTTGAATTTGGGCATTCAGTATTCTGTAACTAAATACATTTTTCTTCCCATCACTGACCTCAAAATAAGTAAATTCTCCCTAAATATGTAACCTGACATAAAACACTATAAATTATACAATATAACATGTAGGAACCCCATAGGATTTGAATAAAACCTCTTGAGGTGGTAGAAACCTTTGCTTTGTATTCTCAAGTCACAGTCATGATTTTCCTAATTGGCTTTTCTGTGGCAACTCCAGCGAGCTGTGTTTAATCGAAGCTCAATAACAGATAGAGCAGAGAAATATAAAACTAGACAAATTGTTGAAGAAAAGGGATTTTGGGGCATATTTTGTTCTGTAGTTTGTAGTGGCCCTCCTTTTGTGAGCAATGTTCAATTGGTGAGTCTGAAGCCAAGTGTCTCCTGGCTCAGCCCCTCCATCCTCTGACTCCTGACTTTATCCTGATGCCTTCAGGACGTCGTTTTTATGATCCGGTACGGAAGACTAACCGCTTCTCCAATTCTTTTGTGCCTTCAGCTATTGAACTGCTAAATTCTGAGGGTTGTGTTTTTTGAGGTTTTTACACTGTAATATGTATATTGTTCTTATATTGTTCTTTGAGTTCCACTTGTGTCTGTAATGGTCTGACACACTGTGTGTTTGTGCATGTGAGAACTGCTCTGTGAAAGCTGCAAACGAATTGCCCTCTGGGATCAATAAAGTTTTCTGATTCTGATTCTGATTCTGTATGGCTGCACAGTCACTCAGTAATGTAGTCCAATTACTTCTGTGTTCACAATATTCACACAGAGAGCTGTCCAATAGTATAAGTTTATAACGAGAGGAGAGCAAAACACTTGATAGAAAATGACAGCCAGACAGTGTAATTGCACTGAACTTGATTTTAAAGCAAAATCATATAGCTGAAGTGCCTAAATAGAGAAAGGAGACTTGTGTTGGAGTAAGAGAAGCTTTCCAATCTCTGTGTAATGGGGAAATTAAAGAGCCCATATTATTCTATTTTCTGATCTGTTATATTGTTGTTTCCTCATCTAAAACACATTCCTCTTCAAAGGTGTTTTTTGTTTCATTCACACATTTAATACATCCTGCATATGTGGGCTGAGTTCTCTCAAACAGAAGACACTTTGGAAATGCAGACAGACTAATAAAGCAGGATTATTCCACCATGTGTAAACAACTCTGGGTATGTTTTGGATGAGGCAACAGCATTATAACATGGCTAAAACAAGAGTCAATTTTGCCAAATAATTTTTATTATTAAGTATTGTTTTCTCCTACAATTGTGAATCGACGCATGGCACTTACATGACCTCTGGCCCACATATCTCCACCTCTTTCTCCATGCCCCCTCTGCCCTCTCCTTTCCCCCTCCCCTATCTCCGCAGTGCTTTTTCAGCGAGGCCCTCTTGTTGCCGTGCGCTGCAACATATGAGCTCCATCAGAGGGGGGGACCTCGTGCACTTACAGCCCTATAATCCTGTGTGTGGAGTGAGCGCCGGGTCTCCACATGGCACAGTGCCCTGATAGTGGCTACATTAGCATGGCTGCCGCTAATCCCTCATCCCTTCCCTCCGCCACGTCCTTTACAATGAAACACAACAAGTAATATTCATTGTTAAGGTATAAGAGGCTTCTGTACTCCGCAGAACTTTTTAATAATTTTTTGGTTGAGAGGTGCCATTTACCTAAGAAATTTCAATCTTTGTGCCCATCTAAAATTATTATTATTTTAAAATAAGAGTATCTGGGGTTAACTCATGCAAATTCTTAATCACCTGAAGAAGCTATGTGATTTATAGAGAAACGTTGTCTTAAAGTCCAGTTGTCTTAATTTGAACTTGCTTATTGTACTGGGGAATTTGACATAAAAAAATAATATAAAATAAGTATAATGCAAAACTAGCACATGTGTTGCTGCCTTAATCTCTATTTAAAAACATATAAACAATAGGCTTCCCTCTGGTCCCACAAGAGGATTTCCATTTAAAATAGTGAGACTTGGTTAAATAAAACTAAAGCAATCATTCAAATTCACAGATATAAGCACAACCTTAGTATGAACTTAACCATTTAAATTGCACAATGCGTTGGGTTTCTTTGTTACAGTTTCTTGCGGGCCTCGCTGTGAGTAAATAGCTGCAGCATACATACTGACAAGTACATGAGCAACATAAATAATACCGTCAGATTGCCTATTGATTGCTTTCTCAGCCCCGTCATAGGCCATAATGCAGAGGATATCCTGCTCTGCGGTAATGAAGGAAACAGCGTGATGGAGGGCCGAGCAGGGCTGTAATATAATAGACTGGCTCCAAGTGTTGTGAATAAAGGGAGTTAACTGGGCTGCTTCCGTCTTTACTCTCACACTTCCTATGCTGGCTAGATTCATACACAACCTATGTTTCCAAACCAAATCAAAACAGCTGGTACAAACTATGCAGTAAAATAAGGAGGTCACGATATAAAAATTAAGTGTTAACATGAGTGTGAGATGAAACATCACAACTGTACCATTAATCACAAATATTGACTGAAATGACTCTGTGTCCATTGTCCATGTCATGTGACCAGCTTTAAGAAATCCAACTTTTGTGTGTTAAAGTAAGAGGAAGGACATTTTTGGCTCTTCCTCTCCTAAAATTGCCCTGATACAGATCAGGTGACTCGACCTGCACCAAAACTTAAATTTCCCTTGGGATCGATGTTTAAGTATCTAACTGTACAGCAGAAACAATTCAAAACCTTTTTTTGTAATTATGGGGTGAAAATAACCTCCCCCACGCTGCCAGTCTAACATGATGCAAGACTTTAACTACATTACAGATAGGATTATTGCTTTAAATGTCATTAAGGCTGTTCTCATCTCTCCAGTCTGGGGTTATTCCACGGAGAGTAATTACCACTCAATTGTTGTCTGACGATTAACTGACAGGGACTGCACTAAGAACCTGAGCAGTGAGACTCGGAAAGACGTGATCATTCTTCTAAATCCTGAGTGGAATTATAAACAGCCTGGCACCAGCACTAGGTCAAAGCTGAGAAGCAGACAGCAGCATTTTAAGTAACAGTAGAGGGCAAGGGCACGAACTAGGAGAGCATTCAAATACATCTAGGACTGTTCAATATGAGAAGAAAAATGGAAAATGTAATAATTATGATTTTGTGGTCACAATATTTTAGTAAAGTTTTTGACAAAATAAGTACCTAACAAAATTCACTAGACAACATGTGTAAAAATAGAAATTAGGTTAAAAAAATCATTACAAAAATCTGTTTGGATAAAAAAAGATGACAGTAAGATCACGCTGGGGTTGTTTTATATGCATCCCTATATTGGAGTGTTTAGTAGTTAATATGGTGACATAATGCGCCCATTAGCAACTCACAAATCAGTTCACTTGTTGTGGTTTCAGCTAAATCTGCTCTTTCTGGTCAGATTGTGTGAAAAAAAGAGTAACAGAGCTTCAGACAGAGTAGAGCCTACAGTTGCAAAGTAACAAACTATAATTATTTTTTGCATTATTGTGTTATGTTGCAATCTTTCAACGCCATGGAAATGATTATTCACAATGGGTGCCCAATAAAAAGTGCACCACCTGGTTCTGGAGTGAGACACGGCAGGAGAAGAACCAGCGCGACTTGTAAATGCGATGACTCTTGGACTAGGTGTGAGAGTGCGGTGGAGGCTAATGTAGTGTTATGGATGTGCACTGGGACCAGACCTGCGGGTGCACAGAAGTAGTTCGAACAGATCGGCCTCTGTGTCTCTGCCCCTCCCCCAATTCCCCTCCTCTCTCACTCCTGCGCCCGCCACATGGAGCAACAGCCCTGGCTACCCCACCCACATCCTTCCTGCTTCATTACCATGCGCAGCCTTGTTGGTATTCCGAAACAGTGCTATGATTTGATTAATGGGACTTGACTTCCAGTGAGGATGTCGGAAATGGGGCAGGCATTGGGAAAGGAGCGGGGAGGAGCGAGGGTGACGTGAGGGCGCAGATACCTGGCGAATATGGGCAGAGCGATGCCAATTAGACCCTGGAAGTCGCAGTTTCATCTAACACTTGAGAATGAGTGTCTGCGATCGCAATCCCGGCTTGAGAATGAGAAGGGGGAAGAGCTGCAAAGTGGTGCCAACAATAGGGGCACGGCAAGCTGTCTGTGGACCAATTTGTTCCCTCTCTTCCTGGCAGGCCACTCCACCCACCTGTGTGACACTGAGCCTGGAGTGGATGCACGAACCCACAGCCAAATGTGCAGTGCAATCATAACTGCTGCCAAATGGGTCAACCTGAAATCAAGTCAAAACCCAGCCACCAAACGCTCTCTGAAGACTTTTCAAACTCATGAGCAAGTCACATCAAGAAACCAGATCATTAGAAAAGCAATTGGACAGAGAAGGTGGTGATGCGACGACTGTTGGTGTTAATCCAAGCTCTCTGGTGCACCTGCTCAGACTAATCCACACGACAAAACCTGAAAGTGGCCGTAACACTTTCAAATGAGCCCACTAATACACAATACTGAAAATGAGATTCCCCAGATACATAGAGATTTAATCCAGGTGAGGGTCAGCTAAAGTTAATAGAGGTGGATTGCACATTTCTACTGTAATACAGTGGATTCTTGGACCTGGCCACTAATAGAAATTATTAAGTTCAACATTTCTGAATTTACCTTTCGGATATTTCATCATAAAGTACAATGTATAGTTTTGAGAGTTTTTACTACACCCATTCTTTAGTCAACCAAGAATTTTGTTAGTTGACTACAGCCCTACAAAGAAGCCAGGATTCAGGTCTTTTAGCAATAGCCAAAGAGTCTTCTTCACTTACATTCACCACGATAAATTAATGTTAATAGTGGATTGTTGTGTGTGTCATTATGTCTACCCTTCAATTTTATCGAGATGTAAGATAAAAACAATTAAAGTCAGCTCAGCTCTGATCACTGCATTCTGACGTTGTGACCCTGGGCGCAAAACTTCATTCACTTTGCCTGAACGCATTGTGAGAGTGAGTTACCCAAGCCTGCCATTGCACCTGCACAGACTAATCAACACCTGACAAAAGCTGAAAATGGCCGTAGCACATTCAAATGAGCCCAATGATACACAAAGCTGGAAAGACAGACTCACCACTTCTCTACTGTGCTCAAATATCCTCATAAATGCAGTGACCTACTTATAATAATATGCAAATTTGAATTTGAGCAAACACTCTGAGCTGTCGTGTAATTGAAGTTCCACCAATCAGAGGAAGCAATTTTCCACATTAGGAGTTGGTAATGTGAGATTTTCCATGTAAAGTTATTTTCATATTCAGAAATTAATTACATAAAAAACTCAATTTAACTGTTTAAAGGTGCACTGTGCAACTTTTCTGGTGGAGGGTGCCACCAGAAAAGTTGGTGCCATGTTATTATGTTATTGCTTTCCCAGTAAACATATCCACCCAGTATTTATTCAAAAAATGCAATCATTCCTGCTGAATCTGAATTATAATGTAGCATAGTGCTGTAACCTGCCTGTCTCCCATTTTAGACAAAGCAATAAGATTTCAAGGGAGATAAGCAGGTGGTGGACCCTCCACTAGAAAGTGGTCCGCTATACAGGACACCTTTAAGAAAAGTTTTGACCTTTTTTTCCATATTTGTATTAGATAAACCAATGGCTTCATGCAGCATAATTTTATCCCCAAATGTCATGGGCCCTCCAGAGGTCATGCGGTAATAAAATAGTTAGCATAAGGACTCCAAATCATGTTAATTCACTCCACCATGGTTCATTATACAGCTCTGGATTCTGAATCAATGAAAAATGAATGAGGAGAGCTCTCATACTCCAGAATTACAGAAACAACCGCCTTCTTGACTTTTACTGTTTTGCTTAAACACAGCTGGTGACAGTCACTGAGAAATTATCCTGGGCCACTCCATACTAACAGAGGGAAGATCAGCAAGTTTGGCTTCTACTTAATGTGCAGTCCAAGCAGCATTGTTAAAGATAGAACCTACGAGGTCATGGGAATTTGGCCTGAGCAGTAATGCAAGCAAGCCAGGATTCAGATTTAAGTAAGTTGACTTTTTAACACAGACTGAATACTAAGAAGAACAAGGCATTGTCCATTGTGAATGAATGTTAGGTTAGGATAGTTTAAAGTTAAAGCCATTTAAAGTCAAAAAACATAATGGAAAAACAGACATCATCACAGATAATGACACTGTGAAATAAACAAGATACAAAGAGTTAAGAGCAAATTCTTGTGTGTGTTCATTCATTATCATTTTGTCTACCCTTCAATTTTCTTACCACTATTGAAATCAAAACAATTCAAGGAAAAGCTCGGTAGTTCTAAACCACAAACCTAAAGCTCTAATCAGTATATTCTGATGATGTGTCCATAGGCAAAAAACTTCATTCACTTTGCCTATATGAAAGGGGAAGCATGATATATTACAACAGAGAAATATTGAGATTATGTTCATGATACAAAGCAAGATAATGCCTGTAAACCAGTTTTAAATAGACAAAATCATTAAAAAGCCTGAGCTACAACAAATACATAGCAGAACAAACTGACAATTAGCCAAAGAAGTTATTTATTCTACCCTCTACAGCTTAAATTTAAATTTTTTACAAAGAAAAAGTGTCCACAATAAATATTACATCCCAAAATATATTGTTCCAGCTACACTGAATGATAAATTGGTATAGTAATTATTGTGACAGCCCTAGGTAATGCTTTATTATTATTACTACAATATGAGATACATTTCAGTAAATCAAAACTCAGTCCCGCCCATATAGACATGCCACTTCAAATGATCCGAATGTATGCCCAGTGCCCACAAGTGTCAAACCCACTGCTGCTATCCTTGGCATTAGTGTAATTAGACCACAGTGATGCAAAACAGCTACACGCGTGGCACCCCACAGCGTAAAAAGATTACCGTCAACCATGGAAGCGAGGGGTTTCAAAGGCAACAATTTGCTTTTGTTTATCAAATTAAGAGGCCAGCTGGTGGCTTTGGCTCAGTTTTACAAGGAGCTGAGGAGCAGAAAAATTGCCTGGCAGGGAAGTACCATATGTCCCTTTCAATATTCTCCCATGGATTCAAAAAACTGAAGGAACAGGAGATGAGTAAGAGGGCAAAGGGCTGTACGCCAATGTCACATCCACCACCACTTTTCAGGTTGACCGTCAAACTAAAGTGTGACCAATCTAACTTCATGTCACCGCGAGCCAAGGGAGTGCATTCCTACTCATGAGGAATGTGAGTGAACAAGTGCTACACCAGTCCATCCTCGCAGAGCAGAAGAGGAGGAGGGAGGAGGAGGTCAAGAACGAACCAGAGAAGGGCACTGGCTGCATCTCAATGGACACACGGAGCAGTGCAGGAGCACAGGAGAGGGTGAGATGGGATGAACGGAGGAAGAAGACGTACACGACCGGAGATAAGGAATGAAAGAAGAGCAATACAAAGAGACTTAAGAGAAGCCGGAGGAAAGCATGTATATGTGCTCTCATGTTTCCAGAGGTCCTTGAGGGAAGCCAAAGGATCTGAAGTTGCAACAGGTGGCAGTGAAGAAGAGATATGCAGCACTGGGAAGAGGAGGAGAAGGAGGAGGAGGGGAAAGGCGCTCCATGTATCCGCTGAGCCATCAGTCGGCCGGGCCTCCTCAGCACCTGTCTCCGCTGCCTTCCTGGGGCTATTTGCACGCTGACAGGCTAATGCCCTCTACGCCACCACGGACAGACCATCACACATGTGATACAAGAGAGAGAGGGGGCGAGACAGAAAGTGGGGGAGAGAAAGAGAGAGAGAGAGAAATGGGGAGAGAGGAAAAGAGGGAGAGAGGTGGAGCAGAGTTGGAGGGGCATGAAGGGAGGGAGCCAGAGAGCAGAAAGGCATAAGCAAGGGCAGAGAGTGTCACTGTATGTGCAAATATTCAAGCTTCCTTTTGTCATAGGTGTTTCAGATAAAGTCTTCCCATTTTGGACAGATCACTATTTTAGTTGAAAGACATGACAGTACTTTCAACAAAAAGTCCATTTCTGAACAAAACAACCAGCAAGAAATTTTAAGAACATACAATACAACAACAAATGAACAATACAAAACGTTACAAAGCAGGAGTGCTACTTGGATGAGTAAACATTGTGTAAAAGTGTCCTTTTGGTTTTCTTCAATGTAGGGACCAGTATCAAATACATAGTAGAAAAATACAAAATTATTAAAAGCCTTTATTAACAGTTTTTTTCCCTAATTTACCATGTGGCAATAAAGACTTTTAATAATTTTGTACTTTTTTCAACCTTACAAATGAACAAAAGTGTTCAACATTGCAAAAATACTCCTTTGGGACCAGAATAAGTACCAGTATATATAATTCCTTAACTTTTTCATTAGAGTTTTGGTCATGAATTAAAGATGTTTCTTCTTCTTTTTAATAAATATGCTTTTACCCAATGGTGAAGGAGGGACTTACCCGTGCCGATGTGACCCCCGAGACCGGCCGGAGTAGTAGGAGTAGCCCGAGTATGTGGACTCGGTGTCCATGGTGACACTGTCCTGCCTGGGCATGGGCCCCAGGTGCTCAGCCCGACCGCTGGCTGACGCGCCGGGACCGTGTGCGCTGATCTTGTCCAGATTGGGGAGATCAATACTCAGGAGACGCACAAAGGTGGAGAGCTGTCAGCAGTCAGGCTTGAAAGGGGCGGAGGGGGCGCCCGGTGAGGAAACATCAACCTGTGGGAGGGGGCACACAGACAAATGGAGAATTCAGCACAAGAAACAAGCTCTGATGCACTGATAGAAAAGTGAAGAAATCAATACTTTTAATTAAGTGGGAATTTGTAACATATTCATTCAGGTGGCTATTTTTCTATGCGCTCTGATTTCTCCTTAAAAAGTCCCTTTCTTTGGCTGCAGCTGCATTAAACCCAATCTTCAGCAGCAGAGTGCACAGTGACAGCTCTCTGCTTCTCTCAGGAGGTTCATATTCCAGCTGAGCCGAGCAGATAAAAGAAAAAAGCTGCAGTGAAACAGCAATTTGCTCCAATTCCCAAAACAGCTGACGGCCTCAACTCTTAGACATACGCAAACAATTTAGAGCTGAAACTGACGAACTTTCAGATGACACATGAAAGCAGCCTGTTCACTGGAAAAGCTTGAAGAAGATGGAGGCGGCGCTGCTTTGAGATCAAGATAATGGGAGTTTGAAATGAGGAGCAGAGGATAAAGATGATGTCCTCATTTGACTTTTGTGATATTGCAACATATATTAGTCATATATTTTTTCTAGAATTTGAACAGAATTTTAATAGTCACTACAGCAAATCATCTGCTTCTGAGTGTATTGGTTTAGTCTTGTTTTTAAGCCTTCTGTATTTGGGATTGGGAGATAAATCAGACTTTGAGATAAATAAAGAATTTTCATATGCACAAATTATTAAAAAATGAAGATGTAATAACTTTAATAGTATATATAGATCACATAATTTTTCTGATCTTCTATTATGCCATTAATGAAACATTTTCTGGGATTTAAAGGTGCACTATGTAACTTTTTGGTTCGGGGTCCATCACTGCCTGGAATGTTCCACACAGTATGATATTAAATGGCTCTATTTTACAGTTATTAAATTACAGGTGGTTTTCCAGCTCAAAAATACCTAGAAAAACACTCTGACATATAAATGGCTTGGTCTCCATGAAGACAGAAAGGTTTAATACCAAAGTGTGAAGCATTCCAGACAAAGCATTAACATATCCATGGAGAAAAGCATTTAACGGCCCTCAACCGGAAAAGTTACACAATGCATTTTTAAGTTTCAATGTGATTTTTTTTTTTGCTACGCTTGTATATATGTATAAAGAATATAAAAAGAAATTATACAATTTACTGCCAATAATAACTTAAATTCTTTTTCCAGCTCTTTGAATCTACACAAACTCATTTCCTGTCTTTTAAAATGGAGCCGTTTTCTTCAGCTGTGAGATCAATACACAATAAAAGTCAGGGTCAGTCATAAGCAAGGCCCTGCACATTCCTCTGAGCTGGTGGAGAGCTCAGGCCAACCGCATTAAAGCCTACACTATCTGATAAAAGAGCATTTATCGAGCTGCTTCTGGTTTTGACAAAGGAAATGGTGGAAAAAATAATAAAGGTGGGACCACGGCGGCACAGATTGAATGAATAAAAGAAATATAGGTCAGCGTTAGCGTTATTAAAGCATGCATTTAGGTAAACACACCCAAAGGGACCTGTGTGGCTTGGTCGTAAATGCCACGGGGACTAAGTCATGCACCTGCACAGGCCAGGAGCTGCAGGCGGGAGGATAAAACTGAAAAGCAGGTAGTTAAAACGTAACTCAGAAAGCCCTAAATCCCATCGCCTTTCAGATAACGCTGTCCGAATACCAAACACTATGAGAAGCGCAGTGAAAGGAATAATCAATACTAGTTTGAAATTTAAAGTTACTATTTAGGAGTCTGCATCTACTCCACCCAGTGTTAGTGGGTAAGTTCAGACCCCAAGAACAAAAGAGCAGTTTTTTTCTTTCAAAAGGATTGCTAGTATTTAATTTTATAGTGTTAAATTGACTTTTTACATGTATTACTTGATGCTCATTAATTTATCCTGATTTGTTTGACTGAACATTTTAAAAGAAATACAACAACTGTATTATTGTATCATTCCCAAATGTTACAAATAATTAGAAGTGAAATTTGTATTTTCTAGCTTGCATTTATTCAATTAGAACTGTTTTCATTGCTACAAAAAATACGCTAAAATCTTCCATTATTACTATGAGTGGATCTGCCTCTCCACAGATCTGACCTGTTACTTCCCCTCAAGGTACCACATGCTTGTTTTCATGGTCATATAATGCCATACTGCGGAACACCCCATGCAAAGAAACGTAATCTCCATAGAGAGGTGCAGATGCAGGTGGGGTACCGCTTACATCAAATCCGCTTTTTATGTTTCCCCCACTCAACTTAAGCCCAAAGACGTATTTCTGATTTATGCCTGTGCTCTTCCTAAAGGTGGTGAGAAACTCGGAGAAGACACAATTGCTCAGTTTCCTGTGCTCGCCCTCCTCGTCTCTCCCCCAAAGTCCTTATCGGCCAAAGGGAGGGAAGCACAAATCACTGGCTCCAAAAATACCCCGCGCAGCATGACCCAGTTGTGAGCAGAAGTGGGTGAGGTGTCTGCACATCTGTATGGTGTGTGGATAGTGTTGTCATGTGCATGTTTCCGTGACGATAACAAGTGTCTTTGAAGGTTGTGTAACAGCATTTTTGGATAGGCTCATTCTCTGGATCATTTTAAAGACTTGACTCATGAGCGCTTGCGCAGTGACAAATCCTCCCTCGGACAAGTTGTGATCTGAGGGTTTTTACGAGGGGTTCAACTTGGAGCGGCATGTTCCTATACTGAAAACCAGGAGATTTTTGAATTTTTTTCAGATTAAAAACTGTGATTGGGCTTGTCAGGATCACAGTGAGGCAGAACAATTGTAGAGCTGGTGAAATCTACTAGCTTAAAGTGTAACTGAGAGTGTAAGCGTGATTGCTGTAAGACTCTGTAAGAAGCAAAATCCATATATCTGAATAGTTAAACAAGTAAACCTTATTTTTCTAAAGTTTTTTTTTTAATATTAAATTGTATTTGTCCAAGAGCTACATTACAAGCTAGGCAAGAATCTTTATTACCATTACTTCAGTCATTAAAGTGCATATGACAGATTTTTATGATTATATCTAATGTTGACTCTATTTGGAGAGATTAAAACTATTGTAAATATAAATTATAGTCTTAAACCAATCAAGAAGCAATTTGTGAAGAAAAGTTTAAAATTACAGGAAGTAAAAAACTTTAAAACATCACACTAGGGAGGATTCTATCCAAAAGTTACATAATTTACACTTAAATACATTTTTTCTGATACTTTTATTATTTATTTATTTATTATTTCAACAAAATGTTGTTTCCTTATATTTAAATTTGTCAGATTTTCTTTCTTTCTTTTTTTTGTTTTTTTTTGTTCGGTAATATTTTGGAATTCTCCAGTGTGATTTCATGATTTCCAACCAGGAAGTACAATTTTAAACTTTAAAAATGGCCAAATTAGTAAAACGAGAGTGAAGGTTTTGGCAAAAATCTTATACCTATTGATTTAGTAAAATTAAATTAGTAGTCTAACTTGTCATAGTCACTTTAAACACTTTCTAAATTGCATTACTAGTAACAGAGCAGGAGTTCTTATGGTTTCTTGACCTAAGAGTGACATATTGAACTATAATTTGCCATAGTTGGCTAAGGGTTTTAATTATAGCTCATAGCCTCAGTGTGTGGATATATTGTAATCTTACAACTCTGCATTATAATATGGTCTGTTAAGAAGTGTTTCCATCACCTGAGCTAATCGTCTTAAAGCAACGGCACACGGCTAAATGGGAGATTAATGGGTTAAACAAGTGCACACTCTCAGTTCAGACACAGTGCAGAGATGAGATGGGAGGGCAGCCAGGTTAAAACCCCATTGATTCAGCCCTGTCCTTCAGAAAGAGACAATTAAAGCCTCCTAACAATGTATTAACTGACAGAAAAGCCAGACTCTCGGGCAGTGTAAGGCGGTGTATTTCATGTGGTTTGTGTGTTGGAATGAGACCACTTATGAGCAGTACTTTTCTGGTGAAATGTGAAACAGGAATCCCCGTGTCAAAACGGGAGGGGAGCTTGGGCAGCTTTTTTGCAGTAATCCAAGCCCCCTATTGCGCTGTCGGCATGTCTGTTTGTCCTGGCAAATACTGGCAACTCAGCGAGGAAAGAAACTGTGAAGTTTTACCAAGGCAATACAGCATGAAGAGTATCTAAGATGGCCAATTTATCCAAAATTATATATTACTGTCGATAAAAATAGTGTTGTTTGGTTGAAGAAAGAGCAAACCCAATAACAATTTAGCGAGAGCGTGGAGAGACGTAAAACAAGAATTTCTGTATCCCAACACAAACACACACAGGCTAACAGGTGTGACAACTAGAGCGTACTCGCATGAGCCAAGCAAACAGTGAACATCCGACTAGCAAGAAAGGCAAATACCCCTCGAGAAAACTGCTTTCATCTTTGACAACAAGTCAGAGCCAAGAGAAACATGTCACCATTTCAAACAAAGCTGCTAATGGACATACAAGTTAGTAACATAAGTAAGGTTAATTGCATTTTTTTTGTAGACAAGTACAAGTCTTTATATTAGAAGTAGTAATAGTAGTAGTTGGAGTAGTAAAAATGGGGAGTAGTTTGCGTGTGAAGTTAAGAAACATAACATAACATACATAACATATTCTGAAGTGTGATATATAGCTGAAGCAAATATTGATAATAAACGATAATATTGCAGCTAATTTATACCACTGACACAATAAGCCTAAAGCAGATTTAAACCGCAAAAACTATTCTAAATGCACAATAGTGTTAAAAAAAATCATTAGCTGCAAACAGCAAAATGAAACACTTTAGTACTTAGTTTGCATCGGTAATGAACCATAGAAGTTCTTAATTCAACCTTTTACACCCTTTCTTAAATTGTACCATATAGCCAAAAAATTACCTCAAATTTCCCAGTAGTACAAAGGCAAAGTACACATTATAAATAATGACCCCCCCCCCCAAAAAAAATTCCAGCTTTCATACATTGAACGATAAGTCAATATAGTAATTATCATGCAAAATAACTAGATATAGTAAAGTAACTCTTATTAAACTAAAAAGGGACTAACTGCTATTCCAAATTGTGAAGCAAGCAGTCATCCCCTCAAGATAAAATTAACTAAAACAATATTTTTGAAGCTTTGTGATGACACTATTATTGTATTAACTGAATTTTGGAAAATTAGCAAACTACTGCATTGCATTTCAGAAACTCCTCAAATTCCAAAAGAAATCCTGAGTACAAGTATAAGTAGGAACACTAATTCTTGGAGTCAGTGAGCAGCAAATTAAGCATCTAATGAACCAAATGAGATGTTGTGTTATGTTTTCATTGGGAGGCTCCTTTCAGGTCAGCCGATCATGCGTTCTTTCTTTCAGCGAGTACGAGAGCAAAGCAGCATGTAGCTCCTTTATGCTTGTGACTTAATCCTAGTCCTTTTGTAGACTTTCTTTGATCGGCCCCTCATTGAACGGCACTTTCGTCTGTAGGAGACACACATAAGTGGTCAAAGCATTGTGGTGAATCTGACACAAAACTGCTCTCCCTGATTGGAGTCACCCGGGCAGGAGCACATGGCATGGGAGCTGTGCCAATTTGAGCAAAGAGGCTATTTTAAGATCTTCAACTTTCACAACTAAGTGTATGCTTCAGTGTATGACCTATGTGCGAAAATCTTCGCATGCAAATTATGCATGTGGAAAAGTTGGCTGGTACGAGAGTAAACAAAGACTAAACAAGTATTCTGGTACAGCGTGTGCAATATTCCCTCTCTTATTAGACGTAAGGGCAACAAAAATAAAGAAGTTTGTAATGCTATGTTGTGTTTTTTCACTACAATATAATACAATTTGGTGTAAATGTATTCTAAGTATTGAGAATACAGTACTCTGATTAGCCCATGTATCGGAATATGTTGCAAAACATATTTTGATTCAGGTATTCTGTAACTAAATAATTACCAAAGTATTCTTCCCATCTCTGACTTCAAATTAGATCAATTCCAAGAGAAATCAGATCAACTTTACTGTAAAAATAACCTCCAATAATCCTATTTCTAAGTAACAAGAAATATGACCCTGTATAACCACATACAACAGCAAAAATACAAATTCCCTTCTATCTCACACTGAAATTAAATCATGTTCCCCTGCAGCTCCTTTGTGCCTCTCTCACAGCTGCAAGCTCCCTGGTCCGTAACCATGACACCCTGGCTGTGGTGCCTCTATTACACACATCATAACACTTCATAATCAGAGACACGCCGCTGTCCATGTACAATCATAATGACTTACTTACGTACTTAGGTGAGGGGGAGCGAAGGGGCAACAATCACAAGACAGGCTGGGACAAGCGGAGAACAGAGGTGGCCTGAGTCTGCCCTGGTCACATGGGGGCATCTCTGTCCATGGCCGAGCAAATGAGGGTCATTAGCTGTGTGGAATTCAATCAGCATTCCCCAGTGTCAGTGAACTTAACACCTCGCACACAGACGCACAGGGGTACAAGCTTTTGGCACAAGAGCTGTACATCTGGAGACTGCGTTAGGATGTGGTGTTGATCGCATTAATCATCACGTTGTTGATAACTGCATCTAACTATTTATGATAGTGAGATGTGTGAGATGTATGAGATGTGTCTGCGCTTAGGGTGAAACATTATTTACAATTAACAGAAATTACTAGGGATGAGCAGATCCAGCTTTTTCTGGTCAGATAACGATGCCAATACTTCGGCTAAAACTATAGTTTATTTCCTATATACAAATGTGTTTGTAACTGTTATTTAACATTTCAAGTAAGTACAGAACTTTGAAAAATATTACAAGCTGTTTGGGCCAAATTTGTCCAGTAAATCTTCCTATTACACAAATGTTTACACTAAAATAATATATCGACAGAACTGATATCAACTGAACTGCCATCCGAGCCCTAGAAATTACAACCTGAATGGTCGCGAATAGCAAATTAAAAAGGTTGGAATTAGTTAATGTTATATCTCCACAAAGAACAAAATATCCTGTTTCTATAGGGTCACAGAATGTATACGATCTGGTAACTGTGTAGTTTAGACCTCTGCTAACATGTTCTGAAATGCAAGACTCTTGCATTATATTGGGATGCACATATCTTTACTCAAATGTTGAACATCTTGGTAATGTTGATATTTTCCTCTATGAACTGAATCCTAATTTTAATACATGTTGCAATCACAATCAGAAATTTCTATTAGCCATTATTATTATTATAAGGCTTTGTATCCACAGCAGCAGAAAGGAGGATGCACTGTCTTTTCCATTTATGAAGATGTTGTTTACTAATAGAAATTTTTGTGCAAGATTCCTATCATTTTGAAAGCTTTTGCTAGTGCCACACCACACCCAGTTTCACTTTTAATAAATGCACAAGGCATGTCTATAGTCGACCAAGAATGAATTTAGTCAATTACAGCCCTACTATTCAGCTCTCGTCTGACAATAATACATTACTTTAAACCAGCCAAATTTACCTGTTGCATTATGTGGTGGTGGTGTTGCTAGGAAACAGCAGAAAGGACATCCACAACTGTCAGATGAACATCATGCTGTTTTGACATTTGGATTATTATAACATAATAATTAAAGAACAAGATAGTGGCAGGTTCTCGTATTTCACCTAACATTATAACAGGTTGCTTTTTTCGGCAGCTTGCTTGTTTATAGTAAGCCAATACTTTCACTTTTATGTTTAAGGTAAGGTGGTTTCTGTTTTTCAACTACTACAATGTATTTTTAAAAGAACGTACAGCCCAACAATGCATGGGTGAACATGAGGTTGATAGGATCTTTTTGTTTATGAATTCACCGTGGAAACAAGAGTCGGTTGTTGAAAATGTTGGGGTGGGTGTGAAAGTAACACTATGCCCTTGATATATGATACACGCCGAGAATTAAGTGCTCAAAACTATGTGTAGCTAATCCATCACTCTTCAAAATTATGTCAGCTAACAATTACAAACACTATCAGAACTGTCACAGATATAGTCTATAATACTACCATGGCACCAAACCTGTCAATCTCCCATCACAAAACATTTGACAGCTGTCGATGTCAGTGGAAACACTGCACTGTCAGATAAAGCAGCCAGCTCTGTGCACATACAGACCCAGGGGAAGATCAAACCTGTTCATAGAAGCTCTGTCACAACCGTTAGCCTGCCTCCAAACATAAAAGTCACAATGATAATGAGGGTCCTGAATAATTAATAGTGAGGAAATGTTGTTGTCACTGTTTAATGCTGCTCTGACCATCTCTACATTGTTTACTTTTCATTCTGACATGTCAAATATGGAATGAAAGTGAGTTTTAAGTTTGCCATACTGAAAATCTTACAAGGACTGAAATGTAAATCAGTTACACATACAAATAGGTTACATTTAGGTCAGGTCATAGAAGACTGAAGTGGAGTCTACCAGAGGACTACACATCATTATACAGGCAATAGCTCAGTAATTATGTCAGTGAGCTGCAGGAGAAATGACAAGCCTGCATGGACTGTCATTCATGTTAATCCACCCCTTGTGTCCAACAGGCTTAGCTGCCGCACATGTGCAAAGTTATGTTTGATTAGGTAGCACTCATAGCTACCAAACGAATGCGACATTGAGATGGAAAGAAAGAAATAGTCTGTCACTTATGTTATTGTTCTTATGGATCAAAGTAAATGATGTTGAGCGAACACGCTGTACCGCCCTGCTCCTACCTGTGACCAAGCGCACAAACACGTAGGAAACTCCCCGGTTTTCTTGTGGCCTCAAAGGCGCACGTCTAGACTCTTACTATACATCAGTGTTTAAGGCACACACAACTTTCATTTGTCATAATCGGTAGCTTTCAACGCCTCTTTGGTTATACTGTATCCGTACGCGTCTGCTACACCGCGGCAGCTCACAGATGACAGGCGGCAGGGACCAGCAGCCGGCTACTGCATGTCCACTCAACCGCATGAAACATAGTTGACTTTTCCCCCTGACCCACTGTAATGACTGTGAATAGCTTGTTGAACAGACGCTCTGTTATTATGTTGAACACTGAACAATAGTCAGGTAGAGGAAAGACGCAATTTGTGCGTAAACTTCACCTAGCCGCTTTACGCATTCGCCTGACCGCAGTTTTCAGGCATTTTGATGAAGTTGAAGCGTCCCCTTTGATACAGGTAGGAAAGAGCAAGGGCGTGTTCTCTGTTCTTTTCATTTATAAACACAAACCGTGTCTGGTGTTGAAGCGCAGCAGCCATTGTTCCGTGGTAAAAGCAGGTAGACGCATGGTAACCCTCATCTTTGTCGGCTACGGGATTGCAGACAGGACGCTATAGCCTGTAAGGAGCTTCTCACACCACTGAACCCGCGAGCTACACATCTGCAGAATACATATGATCGTACGTATGCTCCTAATTAAACCGAACTCACCCTTTGTCGCCGGGGATATCATCCACGTGGTCGGTTATTTATCCACGCGTTATAAAACAGTTGCTCCACAGATCACGGTAGCGTACAGTAGGAAGCAGCCCTTAGTAACCGTAGGAATCACCCTGGCAGTCAGGAATTTCACAGGGGGCAGTGCTTCAGAGTGCAGGGGGTGTAGTGCACGGAGCAGTCGGTAGGGGGAGTCTGAAAATAAATGAGCACACATAATTGTCATGGGAAACAACTGCATAATGAGATGAGTAAAGATGGAATAGAAAGTACCGGTATAAATTAAAGCAGAGAGAAAATGCTATACACGTAAAATACAGGGGACATGGTACGATTGATCAGTATATCTATATATCTAAGGGATGGGACATCAAAGGGAGTAGCAATAATGTCCCACATAGTTATTTCAAAGGATGAAATTTAATATTTCAAATGTAATACTTTGTCTTTCTCTCTTGACCCAGAGCTGTGAAATAGCAGCCTTATCGACTACAGACATTTACAAATATGTTATTGTCGCAAACCACTGAGTTGAACAACATAAACACAGATACAAATCAGGTTTAACCACAGTCACTGAAAAAGCACAATGGCACGACTCCAAATGGCCTCTCTGCCAAGAACAACTATAAACACTTAAAGGCTTTGAGGGATTGATTCACAACAACGGTCAGAGCAGCTCAAGGTTTTTCAGGTAAAATGTAAACTTCAAATACGTAGTGCAATTCATTATCTTTTCATTGTGACAACCAGTATTGCTCTGATTCATGTTGGAAAAATGTATTATAAAATCAAAAGTCTATTCTTCCTTTATAGGTTAGTTAAAGGTGCATTATGTAACTTTACTATATTCAAACCAATCTATTCAATTCAATAGCATCACCACGGAGACCCTACCCTTCACCTGAAAAGTTACAACGTGCACTTTTAACTTTTTAAGTTTGTTTCACATAATCATGATTTCAGTTATGACCCAAATAATTGTGATTTCCATATTTTAATCAAGCAAGCAAAATGTATTCTTACTGTGAGGGTGATTGCCCTTGTACAGATCTGGCATGTAACATAGCCCACTGGCATCACATGCTTGTCTCCATCGAGATAGATCCCATAATGTGGAACATTCCAAGCAAAAGCAATAAAATAGAGACAAGCAGATAGCAGTACCTCTGCCAAAAAGTTATGCATTATCCCTTTAACTTATGCATGCTTTAGTTTATTCCAACAGGTATTAGGTATACAGATCTATTTTATAATTACTAATGAATCTGATTTTTTTTTTATTTGTACCTTTTAAAATTTTAACCTTTATTTAACCAGGAAAGTCCCATTGAGATCACTAATCTCTTTTTCAAGGGAGTCCTGCCATGCACACATCACTTTCATACTAGGCAATGTGAGTGAAGTGTCTTGCCTGAGGACACAATGACAGTTTTTGCCACTGGCGCCCCACTGTGGCACCTGGAATTCCCAGTAGTCTCCCATCCAAGTACTAACCAGGCCCGGCCCTGCTGAGCTTCTGAGATCTGACGGGATCAGGCTTTGACAAGCCAGTATGGCCACATGAGGTATTGTAATATTATATTTGGATGTTTCTGATGTAAATAATGTGTAAGATGCAAGTCTTGACAGTTTTGTTCATGGTTTCAGAATCAGTCAGTAATAAACTTGGCTAATAAATTCTATAAATAGAGATTTCGTATGTTACAGGTTATAAATTGTGCTAAAAAAGTGCGCATGAATCATTTAGCCTCTACTATATGTTATGGCACCTTTGGTCTATAGTGTAATTATAAGGCAACATAAAGTCAATTAAAACATAAATCTCTATATGTCTGATTGATTACTCATTTCTCTCACTTTACTGCTCCTCTCTGCACTATTGTGTGTCTGACAAAGGGGCACGGGCCAGCTCATTCACAGTCCAAACACACAGCATTCAAACCACACGGCAACAGATGCCTCCAGCAATTACACGGCTGTATATGAATCAATATTTTGTCTTGCTTTGAAGCGCATCCTTTAGCGCGATCTCAGCTCCCACTCTCCTGGATATAAGTCATCCCCTCCAGAACACAATGGAGGTCATAGCTGGGACATGACCCCGAGCCCCTGCCCCACTGGGAGACAGATAAACATCAATGCAATGTCAAGTATGGGGGCTAAAGAGGGTGTGCCTTCCAGAAACACCCATATAGAAAGCCTACATTATTTTTTATAACCTGTGTTTATGGATGGGGAATAATGGGAAATTAATTTGTAATAACAATGTTTAGATCATTTCAAATGTGTAAATAAAAATACTAGGCCTATATGAACAGCTGCTGTCCATAAAATGCAAGCAACTTCAATTCAGTGTAACAGTTTTGGCCGGTTTGTTTGAGTACAGCTTGTCTGCATAACAGTTTGTAGTTTATGATCGGTACGCCACCATGTGGACTTCTCCCGCCATTACATTTGCCTCGACCACATTGATTAACCTCATATGGCCATAGGGATAAGAAATTGGGTTATGTAAATTGTTTTCAATGAAATGTGCAGTTTATTTGGAAACAGATAGTCCCACTGACCTACACTGGTTAATGAATGTAGTTTGTACCAAGTGGGAATATATCCTATACATTCTGACTTATCTCTGTGTCTTTCAAAACTTTGCTCAGATGATGCATTTGAGGAAGACACCGGCTTGTTGTTATTAAATTGCAGCTGAAATTATCAAAAGCCCTCGCCGCTGTGTGTGAACCCATCAGCTGCGGAGAACCCGCTGAAATCACATTACACAGCTGTATGGGGGAGGTGAAAGTCGCGAGTCTGCGTTTTTGTGGGCCACGCGTGTCCTGTGACAGCGAGCGGCAGAAGCAGCGCGTGCTGTCAATTTTTCAGGTTTATTCAAAGTGGGGAAGCGCGCGCAGATGGCCCCTATTGAGACGGCAACGCGGGGCCCCTGAGATCAATTCAATTTGGTGTCCGGAAGATGGATGGATCCCTCCCCAAAGACACGGAGTTTATGAGTTAAGCAGGAGTTTTTTTTTTTTTTTTTGTAAATAGAGGCGGAAAAATGAAAGCGCGTAAAAATGAAGACGAAGCGGAAAGAGATACGGTTTATGAGACCACACGCAAACATGAGGGAGAGGAAGGAGGCAGAGGAACGCCAGGTGCACAGCATAGGTGGATGACATGAAAATCATATGTTCAAATGTTCTGTCTTATCTTGTGAACTTTAAGAACGACAAAGCTTTAAAGCCACAAACTACTTACACAATTATTATAATTAAGTTTCAATAAAAGTGCAATGCATGTTCTGTCCCGTAAATTATGGAAATTTTCAATCAGTTATTTGGGCAAAGCAACTGGGCATTATTGAAGTTCTCATGATAGAACCTGAATTGCAAGAAACAAGCATTTTTGTGTTGTAATTTTAAAAGGACTGCAGTACAAAAAGTGACACTGACCCCTTGTGTATTTTATTTCAAAGTGATATCGACCTTCATTCAGTGTAAAACATAGTGAATTAGAAAAATGTGCTCATGCAGTTCTAATAATCTAACGTCCTTGTTTACAGCAGAGGAAAAATACTTTCACTGTGAGCCTCATTTTACAAAGAATGATAGGATTAAATTGATTTTAAAATGTAATCTGTTATGCACTGTTTTTAACTCAGTAATTATAAATCTGTAGCCTCAAAAGGGACTCAGAGCCCTCACAACAAAAGCCTAACAATTAGATTTCCAAAGATCTTAATCAAATGGAAAGCCCAATGAATATGAGCGTTTTGGCTGTCCAGATTGGTGCCCGGGCCTAATGCATGCGCACACACCTCAGGACGGGCCCTCAGTCAGAGTACAGATGGTGCGAGCGTGCTTCTGAATGAGAGGGGGACCATCCACTGCTGCTGACGCATTGTGGGGGGATATGGTCTTCAATACAGCACTTAATGACAACAGACTGACTCCATCGCCCCCCTACCCCTCCCTCTTTCTTTCCCTCCTTCCTCCATTCATGCCACTCCTCCCTGCTCTCCTCCTCCTCTCTCTCTCTCTCCACTTCTCCCTTCTCCTCTCGCCCATTTCCATCTGTTTGGAGACAAAGGGGCCACGAGCCAGCCCCGAACCCCCAGCGTAGGACCCTGCTGGTGAAGTAGGCAGGGATAATGCGGCCCATCCCGGGGGCTGCATTTCAACACATGGATCAGGGTTTTTTGTACTTGGGCACGAGCACTCTTACAGCACACCTCAACGAGACTGGGAGGGAGGAGGAGAGGGTTGAGGGAGTTTGCGATATTGACGTGGGGGAGTTCTCGCCTTGAACCTTAATACAAGCGACGAGGTGGAGAAGAAAGCACAAAAAGCCCAAATGTTGTTCCGCGCGCTGTGAACATATGGCAGTTTGTTGTCATACTCGAGATCCCAGTCCAATTTCTACAGGGCCTCTCAGAATAGAGCATGTGTGGAGCAGGGTGTGCGCGCTCCTGGCTTCTACCTGAATGGTGATGAGGAGAAGGGATGTCCAAGTTCTGATAATGGGCCTGCTGTCTTCATACACCTCCTTGGCATATGGTCACTCAGAGGCCTCCGCAGTTACATAAGCCTAAAGAGGAGACAGACAGAGAGGGTGTAGTAGTCAAACACGCACCGGCCTGTCCACTGCCCCACAGCACTACGCGCCCTGCCTATCACTCCTCCGCTCTCCCCTGGACCCTTCTGGGCTTTCTAAAGAATAAATTGAAGAGGACTGATGCTACGGAAGCTTTGGGATGAGATGCACAAATGGCCTTGTGCTTCACGGCGTTGTACAGATGGACTGCTCTATTCAATAAGCTCAGGCAGAAGTCTGTCTCTCTCCGCGCAATGCCAGAAATGCAGAATCGTGTTTTGTGTTTCTCAAAGTGGACAATCTGTTGATGCGACAAATTGGTGTTTTTGGATTTTGAGCAAATTCATGTCATTTTGAAAAATTGGACCAGTCAGGTTTGAATAATTCAATGTTCCAATGGAAATGGAGCAATTATCAGACATTTATTTAATGTTTCAAAGTAATTGTGTTGTGACAGAAATGCCAAATAGTGCCAGTTTTTGCATTAGTTTTATTTTGGTGCTTGTATTGAGCAACAGCAAACAGACGCCACCAAACTTTTACTAACTCAGTTGCAAGACGAAAATATTGGAAGAGGAGGCAAAGTTGCAAACTGACAAATATAAACTATAACTTGATGAAGTACAAGAACCACTCAAATGTCCTAAAGTTAACTAACAATGGGAGAAGTGTCCCTTATAGTTCAAAAGGGATAAATAGATATAACATAACACACTGTTGCTCCTCTCTGGACAGCTTATGGCCATTCAGAGGTGAAGGGCCTGATTCCCAGCGGGACCACCCAAGCTTTAAAAGCTTCACTCATGATAATCCAGTGTATCTTGAATAAAAAACATAACTCAGCACCTGACAACAATCCCTTTCGGCACAACCAATGGCCAAAGCAAGGCCTATATTACAAATGAATATAAATATTTGGATCTTTTGCTCGTACCATTTGGCAATATTACATCTCAGTGCTTGCTCGCTCATAAATTTCCATCGCTCCCATCTCTCCTCTCTGCCCGGCTTTCCCACGGGAGGTGCCAGACGGCCAGTAATTTGGTTGTCTTGGCTCGTCTGGAGTAACACCTGCCCCCTCTCAGGGGAGGGAGCGAGCCTTTCAGCCAGGAGCACACATGTAGGCTACCACTGCCTTAAGCTGCTGACCACAGTGTGTGTGTACAGTATAAACTGACTTTCTGCCCCTTTCCAATCTGCTCTCATCACTGCACTCCGTGCGTAATTTATACTGGCTTACTGTATGTTTACCACGACCCACGTGTTCTAATTCGCCTGTTCACTCCACATGTAGGCCGTTATTCTGCGTGTACATTTCATTTATTTATTTATTTTACCGTGGTGCACGCACGTCTGACGTCACCCCGCTCGTTTCTTCATGACATTCACCTGAATCAGTACATTATGATTTGGCATGTATATTTCTATTTTTTTAACAAACATGTACCGACACAGATGTTTTTGATTTGTTTTTTTAGTTTTTAATGAAAAATAACACCGGAATATATGAAAAGTTTGTTCTTTAGAAACCAGCTGTCACACGACACCTCTACTACAAAAGATCTGCATAAAGCAACAAGTAGCCTACACAACCCTGAAGACACAGAAAATCTTTGGATAGAGGATATGTTTTCTTTACTAGAAAATTACTTATTGGGTTTCATAATACAAAGCAGAGACAAATTAACACGCAATTAATCTAAACCACATAAATAGAACAATTAAAGATAATTTAGTCTAATTTTCAAGATACATTTTTGGTCAAAGTGTAAGGAGGCGACACTCTTTTTTTTAGTTTCTGTTTCACAATGACAATATTGGTGTGATTTTAGACCTATCCAGCCTAAATAAATTAGGGTTGAAATTATGTTTAGAACAGCCAATTTCGACTCCTCCTTACACAGTTTAGGGAGATAAACATTTATGGAGCCATTACGCGCCATCTTGAAGTGCTTATCGTTGTTATTGACAACAATATAACCAAGAGATAATGACATACATCATAACATACATTAAAAACAAACAACCATTGCTATGCTTAAACCCATGAAAATAAAAAGTGCAATTTGAAAGTAACACAATCACTTTCCAATGTCAATTTTACAGCTGAAATATGTAAAATATAGAAGCAACAAACAATATAATAAATTTATACAAAGGACACCACAATACAAACATAAATAAATAAATTAGTTTAAATATAAAGACAGATAAATAAATTATTCTATACACTTTGAGACATGATTAAGGTCACAATTTCATATGTCATAAGTGGCACTTACTCAGTGAATTTTTTTTTTCTTCCATTACGGAAAGCTAAACTAGTTCTAAAGCAGCTATTTCGTCGGCATCATTTCTTACATCGGCCTTTACGCACGTCCCACCGGGGAACGTGCCCTGGTGTTTTCCCAAAAAAACTAAATAGGTCTGCATCACGCATTAGGCAGAGTGTGCATGGCATCAAAGACACACATAATCCATGGGCAGGGTAAACTGTCAAATTTAAAAGGCATTTAAATATTTATTGTTGTATGTAATTGTTATTGCATCTAACGGCTCAAAGGACTTGTCGCAAGTTGAGGTTGTCAACTCTAAGCTGCCACAACGTGGTTGCAACTGCTGACTATCACCTTTTCCCTTTCTGTGAACACACTTACCAAGCGCTTAAGACTCCCATTGCGCGTGTAGACTTGGACTATTCAAGTGTCAACTCAGTCAAAGGTATGGCAAAGCACCTCATCGCGTCTAACAGGTGGAACCTTTACTGACCCCAGAGAAGACAACGGATTAACTTGTGCCGACAGCAAATTCGGAATTACTACATTCTGTAACGCAACATCATAGCTATTCATTTACTTTGTCAACCATTTTGATTATCTAGTTTAGAGCAAATTGTGTGCCTTTCAGTGTTAAAGAATTTTCTAGAAGCGGCCAGATCAAAATGTGCCAATGTGAACAAGCACAGACAGAAGGTCTAGCAGCTCAAAACACTGGATTTTAGTGTTGATCTCATATGCCGGCCTTGCCAAGCCCAAATGACGCACGGCATGCGCCTTAGTTCAGTGCGCTTGAATTACGAGCAGCCTAAACATCCAGCACGTGATTAAGATAAGAGATGTAACATATAGCCAGTCTGAGGATTTCAATCTTGGAGAGTTTCTTGTCCGGGGGCAAGGTGGGTAGTAATTTCCTAAGTTCAGCAAAGGCCACGTTGAACGCCTCCACGCGGATCCTCTCTCTCGTGGCGTGGGCCGAGCGGTACTTGGCTGTGGCCCTCCGCCTCCTGCGCTTCTCTTCGCGGCTAAGCGGAGGGTCAGGTTTGCATCTGGCCTTCTCGTCACCCTCCATGGGCTCGTCTGACGTGCACCCCGCAGACTTCAGGCCATTGAGCAACGACTCGGGGTCGGATTGTGTCCACGAGAGGTCCGCCTCAGCCTGGTCCGGGCTCAGCATCATTTTTGCTTCGCTTTAGGGCTCACTTCACCAAAGAACCTATCGCACAGGTACACAGACGTTACAGTTATTCCACTTGCAAAACATATTATAATATAGACATTTTATCATCTCATAGGTTGGCTATATTGAGATTTAAGACCGACTATTCAGAATGGCCAATACACCCCCAATAAATTCTAGTGTAGTCTACACCCATTGCGTAATAACATTACAGTTCATAAATAATGCACAAGCAGATATTGTACAAATGGTTTATTTATTAGAAAAGCAAAAATATATACAAGTGAAATAATGACATTAAATCTATTACATGGCAAAATCAATCTCCACATTATTTTATTTTTTATGAAAAATAGAAGTGACAGTTTCTAATGGCACAGTTCTCCTTTTTGAATTACCATAATCAGAACGGGCCATCTGTCACAGTGTGATGAACACATCTGTTTGGCTAAGGCCACTGACTTGACAGCAGAACACTGCGATGCACTGTTGACATCAGTCGATATTATAAGATAAAATAAATATTAATAAATAAATTAAAGTTAGTGACATGGACTAAAACTTACCTTAGTTAAGTCTTGTCGTGTATTACAGGCCTTGGTGTGAAGTTGAAGTTAACTCATATCCCACCGGCAAAGTGACTTTTGAACTGTGCGTGAAAGCACAAAATGCACGTCACGTTTGCTATACGAATACTTGCGGGACTTTCTGGCTATTTAGCACCATGAGTTAGAGATGGGTAAGGATATAGGCAAGAGAATGATGCGCAGTCCTGAAGTGCGGCACGAGATCAGAGATGTGGAGATAAAATACTAATGGAGAGTCCTATGTGCGCGGAACCTTGGTTGGATAGACAATAGGAGAGATGTGCTGAGTGAGGAAAGTGCAGGGTCCGCGAGATGAGCAGGAGCATAAAGGCGAGAGATACGCGCGGCTCTCCGGTTAGAGGAGCGTGCGGATCGGAAGCTGTGCTCTGGATAATCCGGTCTGTCTTTCCCGGTGTCATGTGCAAGATAAGATCCGGACGAGCCCCACTAATAAAGGCTCACTCCAGGGTCGGAATATATTTGAGGAATGGTATTGTCTAACGCCGCCCCCTCCCTCCCTCACTCCTCTCTCTCTCTCCTCAGCCCTCAAGCGCTCCCGCTCCCGTGGGAGCAGTGGGCAAAGGGAAAGCGGAGATGTGTGCGCACGATAAAGGATGGAAACAAAGTGTGAGATCGCGCACGTTTGTGTTTAAGTGAACAGTAATGGTTTAAAGATGAAGATCGTGCTTGTATAAACCCAAGCAGAGGATTATTTAAATGTAAACCTCGGATTAAAACTCATCAAAGGTCAATAGTGCTTAACATGTATCATGTCAGACAAAACAGAATGAAATCCCATTACAACAAATCTTATCACAACTTCGCTATCAGTGTCATTATGACAGAATTGTTTCTCTGCTGAATTATAGACATGTTCGGCTGAGGAGAATTTTTAATAATGCATAATAACATTGATTGAAGCAAACCGTTTATTGTTTGTACTTTGTACTGTATTTTGAAATATAATGAGTTATATAATATTATACAATAATGCATTGAAAATAGAATATATAAAATACTTCAAAATACTATTAACAATAACAGACATCACTCCTCATGCAATCATAATTTGGGGAATCACATTTTGTTCTTAATTGAAATTTTAAACCTGGTACATTTTGGGTTCTGCATCATTTCAGCACTTTCAGCCTCCTTTTCCTCCCATCATGCATCTTTCAATGTCTGGTGGCACCACCAGCACTGGGTTGGGAGGGCATGGATCCAGAGGAGTGGCACTGGCCAGTAAGTGTGGCGACTAGCTGCGCCTAACGAGGTGATTAAAACAATAAGAGGAACCATGGATGACTTGCTGTGGCCCACAGCCACGTCCACACAGACAGTGAGAGAGACGAGCCTGCTGCCAGAAGGCCTGTACCAGACCTAATGCAGTGTGTGTTTGTATGTGTGTAGTATGTGTGTAGTATGTGACGCTGCATGCAGTGTGTGTGAAGTGATGGACAGCTTGCCTTGGGCTCTGACCGTGTCCAGGGAGAGTGTGTGACACTCAGGGACTCACAGCGGGGCGTATCAGAGACATGTCAGGAGCAGGAGACAGAGGCCTCCTGACAGCTGGACCCCTCACACACAAAACACACACATACGACACACACAACACACTACCTCTAATTGCACCAAAGATAGAGAACTGAGGTTGGTACTTGGGGTCCACTGTGCCGGACCCCTCCACACTTACCCAGGCTCTGGGCCAATGACATGAAGGACCCCTCCGAGGCGGTTTTGTTTGTGCCTGCTGCAGTTACTTCCCACAGCTGATGTAGGGACTCTGGAGACAGAGAACGGTAGAGTGATTCAGTCACCAGAGGATGGTCAATTATTCCAAGGATGACGTTTGGTTTAGTCATTTCTGGTAATAAACCTCTCACACTCACATGGACATCTTGCTTGAGCGCTGTACACTTTAATTAAGTCATCTTTCCTGTGTTTTTCTGTTTTTTATCAAAAGACAAAGGGCCCACTTGATTATAAATGTACTTTTGTTTTTAGTGACAATATAATTAATATGCATTATTCCTGGGTCAGATGAGTATGCAGTAGTTGTGAGTATTTATCAGTTTCAGCTCTGATTGTCAGTGACTCAAACACCTCCATGTACTTGCCATTTTCACCCCATTTAAAATGTAATTCGCTGATACACAAACAATTTTTCAAAGTTTTTACAATAAAACACAATACACACTAACGTTTTAGATGATAACAACAAATATTTAGCAACAATTTGGAAAGTGGGCAGCAAAACCTTGAGGGCTTTTGTGGCAAACTGTCCTTTCACTCTGATTATTGCAATAATTCAGTCATTGTAAGTCATGGTGAACAGTGATTTATGGTTATGATTTTACTTTGCTGGGTTTATTTCAAAGCTCCAGCTGAGACCCAATATTCTAGTATCTGTGAAAATAACAGTTTTACAGAAAGGAACAAATCTTCGTCAGTTAATGCAAAACTGTCTGAATTTGTAAAGACAGAAGACATTTATTTCATGTCCAACTGTGGCAATGGTATTTTTAATAACCCCATTGAACCCAGTAGAGGCTGTGTCTGTCTGGTTCGTTACAACAAAAAAAACACCTTGAACCCTGGTGACACCCCACCCACCTGTCACCCATCACACTTGACAACACCAGTGCATCCACTCGGGTCCGAACATTCCCAGGATGCACTGGGACAGAGCTGTGAAATGGAAAGGATTAGTCACCTTGTCAGGAGACGTATGAATCTCCTCTGAGGTGGACCGTGAGCCACGGGGGGCACCTGCGACAAAGAAAAGAATTAGGGCCACAGACGGAGAAGAACAAACATGAAAGGAAGAGACGAATACAAGCAGGTAGAAATGAAGACGGAGTGTCAAACCAGGCCATTCGTTCTGACGAGCTTGTGGCAACTGATCATTTAACTTCTACAGTCACTCTGCATTTGCACTACAAGCATCACTCACTGTGAGGGCAGTGTGAGCGCAGACTTGTTCATGTGTTATGTTGCATTATTCTGCCAGAGAAGGGACTCCAGCCTGCCGATCCATGCTGAGACTAAAGTGGCATTGGTGGTCTTTCAAAAAATCATTTTGTTTCAAAAGATTTTTTGAATACAGGGTCGGTTAATGTCTATTAATATTTAAGCAGTCACTTCTGAGCAGTCAATAAACTTTTATATGCTTATAATAATACAATAGAGGCAAAAAGTTGAAGTTATTGTATTAATTAGGGCTTCAAGATAAATCACAATCAAAATTGCAATATGTTAGCAATAGGACCGATATGGAGAGACCTTTAGCTTCATTTGAACACTTATATGCTAAGAGGGCACAGTTCAAAATGTGACTACACTGTTCTGTGGTCGGTTTGCAGCGAAATATAGTCATGGTTAAGTATAACCCATAACACAAACCCATTGGGCTCTCTCTAGTTAAAAAACATGCCATAGTTTCCTCTATATAATATTTCCATCTAATAATGGCATGTTTAAAATGTGAACTTTGAACAGAATTCTACTCTTGCAGCAAAAATCTACCATATAGTACCGGTATTCTTCAGCTTGTCTATGAAGAAAAATTGGAGGAGGGTCACCATAGTCTCCTCTATTAATGGGAAACAGTGCATGTGTGTGCTCACAGGGGGAGTGTTGGTGCAGGCCTGAACAGGAGGTGTGGGACTCCGAGAACCAGGAGTCCCATGTGAGAATGTGGCCATCGTCAGCGCTGTCGTGGCAGGCTCTGGCGCCATCTGTCCTCCCAGCAGGACGCCCCGGCACGCTCACCGCCACCCAGACGCATATGGACATACAAAGGTGCTCTTTCTCCCTCTGCTCGGCTTTCTCTGAGGAAAAGAGGAAGTCTGAGCAGCGAGGGCCAGGAGTGGGACGATTGTGAATGGGGCCAGTAGTTTCCTGATGGTGATGATGCTGACATAAGTGTGATGACTTCAGCTAGAGAGAGAGAAGAGAGAGAGGAGAGGCAGGATTATTAGTCAGCAAACGACCCAGCTGTGTTTTACTGGTTGGGCCAAACTACATCATTTCCTACATCTAGTTACTCCCTTCCCTATGTCCCTTAATAGCACTTTGAAATATGTTTTTGGGTCATGTTACTATTTTGCCATTGTTTGATTTTCTTAGTTTAGAAAGTGAATTAGTGTACTAGGTAATGTTTAGCTTTACTTGTAGGTTGCTATCACCAATTTGACTAACACAAGTTACTTGATTTTCATTGATGCATGGGTCTCAGAATGATAAAAAAAAATAGGACTGTTGCCATAGCGATTAACATCTTAAAACATAATATTTCTAAATCGGAAAAATGTTGCATAATCGCTTGATTTTCCTAATGTAAAAAACTGAATTAGCGTAAACAGATAATGTTTAGTTTAACTGGAAGATTGGTATCATCAATTTGGCTATCACGAGTTACTGCATAGTTGATTTTCACCTGTGCCTGGGTCTCATGTTGAAAAATTAGGGCAGTCCCTATAACGATTAACAATATAAAACATAATATTTTTGATTGGGAAAATGTTGCATAAAACAGCGAGCTGATTGCACGAATAGTATTGTTTGGTCAACGGTTTCTTCTGACCCACTATAGACCTATATTCTCTCCTCATATCTCTTCTGTGCTCTGACCTGTCTGTCCTGGCCCCTTGCCCCCTCCAAAGCTGCACCTGCCTCATTTACCTTATAGTGGTGTGTTATCCTTCCACATACCCCAAACCCTTCTCAGTCCGCTGCGCTTCTCTCCCTGTGGCCCCCAAACCCCAAGTGGCCCTGGCCCCTCAATCCAGGGCCTCCAGCTGGCTGATGAGTTCATTAGGCCCTCAGCTCTGCCAAGGAGCATTGCAGTCTTCAGGCCAAACTAGGAGGGCATCATGGGCCCCTCGACACCACTGGGCACCGGACATGGGCATTGGAGGTGGTACAGAAAATCCCACATGTCCAGAGCCACTCGCTGTCCATGCTTGGATTTGGAGACTGTTATTTTGTGCATTAGCAATCTGGTTTGGGTCTGGCCTCTGTGTGAAACTTCAGTGTAAAGACTGTGAGGCGTTGTGGTCTGAAGGGGTTCACATAAACAATGAGGGAAACAGATTTCTAATAATCCCCACAGGTCGCAGTGACATCTGGCCCTACACTTGTGTTCAGCTCAATTAATTCAGAAAACACAAAACAAAAAGCGCCAAGGGCAAAGATCTGGGGGTCTTAACAGGCCGCTTTGTATTGGTGTCTGGAAGAGTGTGAGTGTGTGTGTATTGATTGTGGCATTTGATCAGCTGCAATGTGTGGACACATGGACGCGTGTCTGTTTCAGTAAAACACACTCCAGTTAAAAGCTAGATAAAAAATATGACTTTTTAACTAGAAAACTATGATTTCAATGGCTGATTTGCTCAAGCTATAATTAACAATACCATTAAATGTTTAGTGAAGTTATGTAATTGGCTGAATTGGTGTGAGAAACATCATAAAATGGCATCAATAATACAAACTGATAATTACCCCAGTGAACTCCATGAATTTTTAAAAATCTTAGAGGCTCCAATGAAAAGCTGAATTTCTACTGTGTGTCTAAAAACAGAGATACACACAACAGTGCATTGTAAAGTGCCTGTAAGTGCATTGTAAAAAGGCAGTTTAGTATATGCTAGCAGTGACTTCTTTCAGTCTCTGACATAAGCATCCATTACACCTGCCCTTTCAACTTTGGTGTAATTTTCTCCTTCCTAACATTCTCACCCTCTTCCTGGTGTGTGCTGCGCGCGGTGTCAGGTCAGCTGGGGTCGGGGGCTTCGCGGCTGGGCTCAGGTGTAGGCTCAGCTGGGCAGAAGGGGGAGGAGAGGGCAGAAAAGAGGAGCAGAAAGAGAAGAGCAGGACTTTGTCCCAAAAGCCAACCAAGTGGGAGTCTATCAAAAATACACAGAAAACAAACACGTGCTTTAATGCAAAGAAAAAACACAACAGCTTTGTCCCTCACCCTCTTTCTACACCTCCCCCATCTTCTCTCCTTCCCTCTTTCTCTCTCACTCCTTTTCTCCTGGGAGCGGCCTGGCCGGGCTTGGCCTGAACGCCATCTGCTGCATAATGTAACGGGATGGAACTCCAAATCCTTCATTTCCACTCAGTGGCTGTCATGTGCGAGTGTGTCCACTCGTATAGTTGCATATGCACACACAAAATGAAGGGTGTGAATGTTCGAGCACGTGTGAGATCTCATTTTACGGATGTTATGACATTAGCTCATCCAGATATGATGCTGAGTGATGGCTTTGATGATGCTGGACTGTTTTCAAAGAACTGTTTCACTTTTAGTTTTTGAGCACTTCTGTACTATAATGTCCACAGAGGCTGCTTCCATTTGATAGTTGTTACAAACCATCTAAATCAAATTGTCTATAAGCAGCAACCCCAGGGAAATGTGCATGTGAGGAATGGCACAGAGCCAAAGATGTCACAAATTTGCTTTTTGTTTACAAGTTAACAAACAAAAGTGCACACACACAGATTGGTGTTTAAGGACTCCACCCTCTCTGCAGCGCTGGTAACCCGGAGGTGCAAAAAGTCGTCCCTCCAGGTCCCACGGGGGCCTCTGTGAATTGGGGGCCATCTGTTTTCTGGTAATAAGCTTTCTCTTCATTCACTTTTTCTAGCATTTTTTCTTTCCTTGTATCACTCTTTTCAAATGCATTGCTTTCTCTCTTGATTTGCTGGGATCATTTCATTCTGTAACCATAAACATCAGAACAATTAATTGAACAAACAACTAGCAAGAGAAACAGCATTTGGATGCAAAGCTCTGGTTGAAAACAGAGCTATAGTGAAATATCACATTGTGCACTCTGAACTCAGACCAGCCCCCAAGACTGTTGACATAAAGTTAACATGACACTTTCCTCCTCACATACACCCCACATGCTCCAAGACACACACTAGTCTGTTCAGCGTTTATCATTCAACAATGCACTACATTTCTATTTTATTCCACATGTAAAATATTCTTTAAATAAACTTTGATATTGTTTAATAATGTTTTTAAGGTGGTGTCATTTTTGCTGTGTTTTTTCTCTCCTCTTTTCTGTCACAGTACCACTCACTCCCAACAGCAGTAAAGCTTTATTTAGGTGTTACAGCCTCTTCTGTGTGATTCTAGTGGACTCACAGAACAGCACTCTCAGCTCCTTGTCTGCCGATTGTTTAAGTTTTCGTTTGGACAAAGATTGGTATTAGATGGCACCGGATCGATCAGAGTAGTTGCCATGGTGACGGTGGGTTGTTTCGGGGGGGAAGCGGCTGGAGGCAAGGGGAGCAGGAGAAGAGTGGATTTAAGTTCAGATCCAAGTCTAGCAAAGCACGCAGCCATAGTTTGACACAGCCACACACAGTACCGACAGCCCTTGAGTTTGAATGGAGCACTGTCCAAGGTCCTGGAAAGTGTGTGCCTCTTCTGCTTTCTCACCTGAAGCAAACTGTGGCAAACTGATGGAGATAAAAACATGCTGCAGCTTTGCACAAGTCTCTATAAAGACGTTACTTCAAAATCACAATTATTACACATGAAAATGCAAATATGCCTTGTATATTGTTCATCACACAGGCCACAGCATCATCAGATTTATACCTCCCTATGGTAGGTTTCAATACTGCCCAGTGTTATATCAAGATTATGAGCGGTCTGGGCGCAGGGTGCTGTCTGCATCTCATTGAGGCAGAATGAAGTAGATCAATATAGAGAGGGCTGAATTGGGGGCTCTGCATGTGTGAGGGTGTGTGTAGACAGACAGCCTTGGGAGACACAAGAGCTCCACTTACACAGCTGCTTTTTAGTGCAGTGCAGACACAAATACAGCCGTAATAAGTTTTCCAAACTAAATGGACATTTAGAGCCAGAACGGGATAATGACAGCGGCCTCGAGTGGCGTCCAAACTTCAGAGCCGCGTCTCTGTGGTGACGCAGCAGGCGAGCGCGGGCACAGTCGCCTGCCGCCTGCTCTCATTTAAGCACAGATTTACAAGCTGTTTGCAGAGATGAGGCGAGGTGCCTTTTTCAAGATGCTAGTTGGGAGGAGAGTGCGCCTGAATACATCTGTTGTGTCATCCCAACTGCTGCAAACAAGCTGTCAGGCTCATGCTTTATGAAATGGAAAAACTCAAGCCCTTAAGTAGCTCAGGTGCTTTGTTTGTTTGATGGTTTGTTCAGAATCTTTGTCAGTGCTGGAACAAATGTTATTACCTTTGCACACACTAACAGATGAGCACACATGCACATATGCATGAACTGCTGTTAGCTCACAATTACACTAATTTAATGCCCCATTCCCCTCTATTAATCGCAAATTCAGTCCACATTTCTATTCTTGCTTTAAATGAAGGGGCTGCCACATGCTTCAGCCCAGACAAAAGGGAGGTGAGATTTATTCTTCATTTGGGGCAGTGCGTTTAGGTGGGAGGGCGGGGTCCGGGGGGGTTCATGCATGGGCATAACCCGGCCCTAAAGGAAGGCCCCCGCTGCCAGCTGCCAGCCATAATTAAACAGGCCTGCCGTGTCTATCACTGATTATGTTTGACCTGGCTAATAAGGCGAGTGTGTGCCACCTACGTTTGGCAGAGGAGAATGCTGCCTCCATCACACCTCCCATTGTCCTCTTTACACAACGTTATTAGTTTGATGTATGGCCACTGACAAAACATGCCCAAACATCAGTGGGAACACACTTTCTTATTGCTCTATAAAACACAATACACTGCTCTGTTTGCTCATATATACAACTAGACTAAATACTAGCAAATATCACTACATAGACAACGACTACTTTTACTACTAACTATTTTTCTATTTTGTTTTAGCATCATTTCTACTCTAGCTTAATCACGATTACATAGTAGAATCAGCAATTAAAAAGATTATGGCTAGGCCTATCATGATAAGTTTTGAAGCATGATATATTGCTACAGAGAAATATTGCAATTGTTATTTTTGTAATTATCGTGACAGGCCTAAATATAGCCCTTATGTTTAACATCTTAACCTGAGCTTTAGCACATGGTACATCCTTCATTCTCAGGTGTAAAGATCAGTGTCTTTTTAAATGGCAAAACCCGGTGTAGCGTGTCCTTTAGTAACAGCCTTTCCCTGCGTGTACACCAACACTGCAGCAATCAGTATAAATTAATAATAAGTAAATCAAAGTACTTAATTTAATGGATGCTATAAAAGATTAATACCTGACATTATCCAAGCTGCTGCTGCAGCTACTGCTGCTGTCGGGAACCACCCACGCCTGAGGTAAACCAATCAGACTTCTATGAATATGGCATTAGAGGCATTGATTTGGTGCATTACATCAATGTCAGGTTGAAGTCTTGAGTACAGTGTGAGAGTGAGAGTGTGACTGGTCTATTCTGGTCTTAGTTCAGTCCAGAGGCAGGAGATCAGTTCATGGAGGAGCGGAGCTGGTGTTTGGCCTGGGGGCCGCTTGGACACAGACCCTGTCATTGTTCCACAGCTGTCGCTCACCCCCAAACCCCCTCACCCACTCGCAACCACTGTTCCTCACTCACATCACCCACAACCCCACCCTGCTCTTCCCCTCTGCTCTGTGGCCATCCTCACCTTAAGGGCGTCCCCCGCTCCCCGCCTCCCTAATGAAGAGTGACACGCGTCCGCAGGATCTGATCTAGTCTCAAACCGGGCTCTTGTCTCCCCTGTTTTCGCTCCTATTATTGACTGGGGAGGCCCACGCTGCGTCTCACTGATGAGAAAGAGAGAGGGACACATACCCAAGAGGCATTGCTCCAAATCCAAGGGGGAGCGCAAAGGCCACATGCAATTGTATGGAATGGCCAGGACCTTAATTGTCTTTATTCATGAGCTGGGTGATTGATATTAGGGGAAAATGAGTCCCTCTAATTGTCTTCCCATATGAAGAATTTTGCTATGTGTATGTGTGAATGTGTGAGTGTGCGCAGTATTGGGTGAGATATCAAAGTGACAAGTCCTAAAGGGCATGTGTGCAGTGCTCCACTAACATATCACTTGAAATAATTCATGTTGTCTGCTTGTCCTTTCTGACAGTTCCTTGCCTTTGTAGCATCTTGTGGCCTTGTCCAGACACAACATCACAGGGGGAAACAGATCTGGAAGCTCTTGGTCAAAGCATAAAGAGAGCTTTTCTTGGTAGGCCTGTCACGATAATTACTATACCAACTTATCTTTCAATATATGAAGCTGGTACACTATATTTTGGGGCTCAAAATGTATATATTGCATACTTTTTATAGCCATAGTGGGGAGATATCTGCTATTTTTTACAGAATACGGTAAGATTTGAGCTGGAGAGGGATGAAAAAGTAAATTCCAGGACAAATTATTTATTAATTCAGCTTTTTATTTGTTATAGCTCATGCTGTTTAATGATACTGTATTAATAAAATGGTTCACTGGAATAATCCTGCTTTAATTTTACTATGTCTGTGGCATAAAGAAGTACAATCTCATCTTTTATATTTGTTTGTAGCAATATATCATGCTTCAGAATTTGTTTTTGTGACAGGCCTAATTGTAAATCTTTAGATGAGAGGTAAAATAAATATAGTATAGTACGTTTTTGTTGGTATTCTTGGCATTCTATTATTATATAGTGTCCTTCGGAGTGTTTATTAACCCCTGCTCAATGTTATCACAACCATGAATAACCTATGTTAACTATGTAACTTTTCTAACTTTTCTGCAGTCCACCACCTGCTTGTCTTAATGCTTTTACTGGAATGTTCCACGGCATCAATCAAAAGTATCTGTCTTGAATTAATTAATTTCCAGGCATTTTAAATAAAGTAATAACCTCACCAAAACAAACAAGAAAAATGCTGAACTCTATATCAAAAATTTACATAGTGCACTTTATTTGGCTTATTATTAAACTATATATATGTTTCGCTTTAATTTCCTTTCTGCCAATTATACAAAATAAAGAATTGTGAAATCTCATGAAACAGAAAAGTAACTGTGGTCTCTTGTCGTCACAGTATATCTGAGGTTCCACAAAAACAAGTCTATTGTTTGCACTCGCTCCCAGGTGTCTTCATTCAGCACGTGAGCAAAACAACTAAAAGGTCAATTTGGGTCACTAGCGTATTTATATTGCTTCACTGCTCTATGGCGTCACAAGAATAAAAGTAAGAAAACATGGCACATTACCCATTAACATTCACTGATGCTCCCAGGGGGGTGTGCCACTCCAGTACAGCTAGTCAAAACAATATCTGTAAGTATTTGTTTATTAATACCTGTGTAAAAAAATAAATGTTAGTATAAGGTCATTATGGTCTAACAAATTGTACTCCCTCAGTGGCAAAAGCAAATCTGATTGGTCAACAAACTTGGGTACAGCGAGATGTCCCACCAATCCCTTTGCTCCTTTGCGCCCTCTGAACCATAATTAAATTCCAAGTGGGGAAAAAAACATCTTGATTGACTCAGGTGAGCGCAAACAGGCTTGTGTGTGTCTCCATGCTCTCTCTGTCCTTCTGTATATGTCTATGCTTGTGCACCGACCAGTGTAATGTGATAAGCTCCAGCAAAGCACATACCTGATGCCATTAAATGCAATTTCCCCTGTGTGTCAGCCCAGCCATTTGTCAGCTGCTAACACTGCACGCTTTATTAAAAACCTCATCCGCTTCAATTAACTGTGCCCGCAAAGCAGTTTAACTCCACTCTAATCCTGTCAGGATGTTTAAACAGGCCTCGTGTACAGTAGGTACATCATTTCAACCATGTCAGGGGCTTTTGTAAGACCACTCTGCATGGACGGTTTCTGCTGCTTCTGTTCCTGGCCCAGATCAGGAAGTAGAAAGTGAGACCAGGGGAGATGATAGGCAGTGCTGTTAAGATGTTACACTGATGTTACATTGTATTGGTTATTTAAAGGGTCCATGTTATGCTATTTTCTGATCTATGATATAATGTTTCCTATAATGTTTCCTCATCAAAAACGTACCTGGAGGTGTGTTTTGTTTCATTCACACACGTTTAACACACAAACTCATATTCAGGTTGTGTTCTTCACTCAAACTGAAAACACTCTGTTCCCCCTTGTGAATAACATCACACGGTCAAACAGAGCATTGTGAGCTTTGGATATGTAGAAAGACTAATAATAGAGGATTACTCAAACATGTGTGAATGAAACAAAACACAACACCAGGTATGTTTGGATGAGGTAACAACATTCTAAAATGGCTAAAAGCTCACAAAGAGTCAAATTTGTGTAATATGTGAGTTGAAGACATGTTTTCCTCCTAGACCCATCGCTGACTCCCACACTTCAAAATGTAACCCATTGTCTTACATGAAAACAAACTACCCAATGCCAGGAAAAAACATATTTTTGTGGAAAATATCAGATATTGGTATTGGTTCAAGTAATCCATATTGGACCATTCCTAGGTGAAACTTCAGATGCTCTCAGGCCATTTGAATGTAATTTCTCCACTTCTTCCACTTAAAACTTACCAACTAAAGACTAAACTGTGTAGCAAAAAACATGTATACATTACATAACAATCTTTACAAGCCAGAACCACAAGCTTTGACAAACTTTACAAAGACAGTGGCTCTGAAGCTGTAGGTGGTGTCCCTGATTTCAGAGAGCCTGATTGACAGATGGATTAAACAATCAGAGACACGCATGCTCTGTTAATGTCAAAAACAAACATGGCTACTGACAGTAAAAAAAAAAACAACAACACATGGACAGGACTGAAAAACAGTGCAGATTTTCTCAGAATCAACAATCAAAGCACCAAACTATAACTTATCTCAGGTACTGAATGTCAGGTACTCTTGTACTGAATGTTACAAGAATTTTCAAGAGGAGATGTCGTCCACATTTGAGACACATGACAAATTAGCAGCTGTGGTTGGACAGCCTCATGCTTGGACGGAGGTTTTTCATGCTCTATGGTCTGGTCCCAGTCCCTTCTGGATTCAAACAGAATGTAGAAGGGACTGGCTGTTCAGGCAACAACTATCCCTCTCTACAAACATACATTCAACCATTCACTTGCACACAATCACAATATTTTCCTGGTAGATTTTCATCCTTTCTCTAGAATATACAGTAAAGCAAAACTACATGACTTCTTGCTGTCAAAAGGTGGTCTGTCTGAAGGTCTGAACAGCTTCAAGGATACAACACGGATAAACACGCTTGTACACCCCCCCTCACTCTCCCCTTGTAGATCAAACTCAAGTCTTTCCCTACACTTTGAGCCATGCCAGTGGGGAGCGCGTGGTTAGAGAGGGGCTGTCACCGGGGGGAGCCTGGGTGGGGTTTGAGCTGAGAGAAGAGGTGTAAATTGGGTGAGCGCTGGGTGCAAAGCCCAGAGTGAAGACTTGGTGCTCTTCCTATTGATGTTTTGCTGCTCACACAAACGCCCATGGGATACAGGTGGTGGGGAAGGTGGCGATGCAGAGGGGAGAATAGAAGGGGAGACACATTTTTTGGCACAGTTTAAGGATTGTATTTGCCAAGTGTCTGTTGCTGCTCTTATTTTAAACCCAGCCTTTTTCTGTTGTCGAGCAGAGAGGCGGATTTTGATGGAAGTGACCACCAGTAAACAGGTTTACCTCATAATTTCAAATCTATCAAGTTGACGTTGATGAAATTTGAAAGTGTAATCAGCGAAACGAAAGCTAAAGGCGAGCAGGTGTGACTTGCCTTTGATCATAACGGAGACCAATTGCAATTAGACCCAAAATGGCTTGACGGCGGCATCAGGGGGCTGCTTGCACATTATGTATTTTTAATCAGAGTTGTTAGCGTCTGTGATGGATGCCCATTTTACTCACAGCTGCCTCTGGTGGCATATGTCATGTTTGCGAGCTGTGAATTACCATCGTGTCTATACTGTCCATTAGCCACACATCCCCAGCGTGTCTAAGTCTTTACCTGCTTCTCAGTGGGATTCTGGGAAAAAAAACAAAAACTTGTTGGGGAAGAAACACAAGGTGACAGCCACGGTGGACTCAAACTCTCAGGAGAGATGATCTGCGCAGATCGGAGTAAATAGACATCAGTGTCATAGGTTTCAAAATACTTAGTAAGTTTAACAAAATTTTCAACCTATACTTTCAATCTCTTGAACGGGTCATATGTTGCTGAGTGTGGCATATCAAATATCATTCAAAAAGTAGATCGCATTCAGCACAAGTCATAAAGAAATTTGACGTCAAATCAGGGTAAACTGCTTGTCTCTTTAGAAATGCTATTGCTTTACCAGAAATGTTACAAACTATCGCATTAAACTAAAATAATGCCACCAGGTCAAGTTACAGGTCAGATCTGTGGAGACGAATAAACTACCTATTTGACTTTATTTGTACAAAACAGGTTGTTACATTCAATAATTTGCTGTGGAACATTCCAAGCAAAGCCATAACATCTCCATGGAGACAAACAGCCAGGTAGCGCATCCCCCACTACATAAACGACATAGTACACCTTTTGTGGCACTATTGTGATTCAGAACAGTGGTATACATGCTCTTAATCTCCAACATAAGACTCAGCGTTGTGAAAGTGACTATTACAAATTTCAGGAAATAAACGCTGCTTAAGTACAGCCACTAAAGAGAGTGTGTGCATGTTTGTGTGTGTGGGCCCTAACTGGACCATGTGCTAACCTCACACAGCTGCACAGTCCCCCAGAGGCTTCAGTCGCACAGGCAACAGAGGACGGGCGTGCGGGCTTGAACTGCTCTCAGCCGCTCTCATTTCCATCGCCGCTGTGTCCTGCTCTGGCAAAGGCACTGTGCACCGCGGCGGTTGAGAGTCTCGGCTGCTTACTGCTCAATCTTTTTAGGCCTGTCAGTTAGCGTTAGCATCACGCCACTCTCTCGGCAAGCTGACTATGGAGCTGTGGAAAAAAAGGCATTGTTTAGTTTGAATATGGTATTTATAGTAAGGCCGAAGCATATTAGAAAAACATACAATGCAACCCTTGATTTAACTAAGTTCAATTTGGGAATTAGAACTGACTGGCCATTTTTGTCATAAAACTATTGCTTGGTTTCAGATGGCATCACAATCTTCTATATAGACCAAAAATATTTAATAGACAGCTAATATTAATATTGTTAAAAGACTTTTGCTCTTAAAAAACAAGAAAACAAGACTAAAGGTGCATTAAAGGTGCACTGTGTAACATTTCTGGCTGAGAGTGGGCCACTTGCTTTTCTCCATGGAGATGTTATTACTCTGAAAGGTTTCACAGTATTGCATTAAGCCTTTTTATCATGACCAGGACAAGTTACTGGTCAGATCTGTGGAGGGCACAGTCAGAATGCCTGTTTTTCTAGGTATTTTTGTGCATTAAAACCACCTGTATTTGAATAAATGCAAGGTGGATCAGTTTAATGTCATATTGCAGAAAATTCAAAGCAGAGCAATGGCATATCCATAAAAACAAGACAGTGACGGACCCCCAACCGCAGAGTTACATACTGTACCTTTACAATGAGTAATAAAGTTTTATTTTAGTTAATTTTCTTTTCACACAATACCATTTTATGCAAGGATCTCACAGTTACATTACTAAAACACTACTGCAATACATTGATCATCTTATTGTAGGCCTGTACATATTGCATTAGCGGCACATTTACCATATGTTTCCAATGTGGCCTGTACTTACTAACCCCTAACCTTGTTTATCCTTTTATAGCGCCATTTAAAGCAAAAAGATTTACCGCTATGGCATTTAAAAGTCAATTGCTTCATAAAACTGCATCTTTTTTAGGAGATATAAAGACGCCCAAAGTCCAGCTCGGTCTCAAAGCAGTAATGGATAGTCCGGGGTTCCTCCAAATATCCCTGTCAATCAAGCACCGTTTCCTCTGAGTGCGTTTTCTATCTGTCAAGGGTCATAGAGAGTGAGGATGAGACCCCCTCCCCTCAACCCTCTCCTCCCCCTTTCCTCAGAGGTGCATCTCCACCTTGGCGCATCACGTCTGGGCATGACCTGTTGCTAGGTAACCCTGGGTCACAGCTGCACACCATGGCAGAGCCTTTTTTATTTATCACTGAGTTATGTGGGAGATGGGGGCTGTAATTTATTAGTTTGATATTGGGCGGCCAGCGCAAGTTTGGGATAGTAAAAAAAAAAAGCGAAAAAAATAGAAGGAGGAAGAGAAGGCCTATAGCTCATCAAAATGCTCATTCTGATCCCAGGCCTTGCTACGGCTCAAGAGATTCACAACAGACGGGATCACAGCATTATAAATTCATCTGCTTTTTTACTAAGAAAATCAAGCATCTCCAACAACAAAGCCAATGGTAATGCACTTTCCATGCTGGTAATTGAACAGATGTGGTCAGAGCTTAGAGGACAGGCGGAAAAAAGGAGCAGAAATTCATCTTGGTACAGTATGCGACTGATTCATGTCCAAGGATGAAGAGGGGAGAGCACAAACAGGACCATGTGGCTTTGTACAAGTAGCTTTCCTGTTAACACCCGCGGGAGAAATTAATGTATCAGGATGAGAAGGAATCATTATCTTACATTAGGAGATAAGGAATGAGTAGAAAGACAGTGTATAGATAGTCAAGAGTTATTGCATTAGATTGCATGTGTTCTATGAAACCTTTGGTGCAATAATTCCCATTTTAGGGAGGTACAGGTTGCACTATGGGGTTGTAACTTTAGCCTTTTCCATATTGGCAGGGTTGTGAAGATACAGAGTTTTGAACATGCAATATCACACAAAATTTACTCTTGTGAGCTTTAAGCCATGGTAGGACGTTGTTACTTCATCGAAAACATATCTAGAGTTGTGTGTTTCATTCACACACATTTGAGTAATCCTTTATAATTAGTCTGACCACATCTTCAATGCTCAAAATGTTCCACCTTGTAATGCCATGTACTGGTAGTTTTCAACAGCTACCTTTACCCATTTGTTTAGAAGAGATAGACAATTCCAGGCCTAAAAATCATCCAAATGATTCTGGTGAAGGTGTATGGAGTTTAAAAACACAGTGGAGCAGTTTCTGTGTTACCACATCACATCTCAAGGTGGGGCAGAGTGCTTTTAGTCTGAAAGAGGAACTCAGCCTAAATATGCAGAGTTTATGTGATAATCATGTGTGAATGAAACAAAACACAACAGCACATATGTTTGTGATGAGGAAACAACATGACATTAGAAAACAACCTAATATGAGCCCTTTAAAAAGGCATTAGAAAGTCTAATTTGACAATGTTAGGACGCACATATGGTCTTTTTCACATTTCATTGATCCATTGAGTTCCATAATGGGTCACTGTGGAATGAGCAATTTGTTATGATTCCTCTGGCAATGACAATGGTCAATGGGAAGACATGGCTGCAACAAAGTAATCCGTTTTCCAATATATAATTTCAGAGCACATGATGATACAGCTGTGTTATAATATTGAAAATTTGTCTTGGAGTAATTGAAAAGATCAATAAATGGTTATCAGAGTCTTAACTGGGTTTCGAAAGGCAGTACGGCTTAAGAGAATAGTCGATGAGCATTTCCATCAACAAAGTGTCTATATCCCTTTTGAGATGTAATTTTTTGTGCTTGTTTTACAAAGATATTTGACAAGGATGCCTATGTTACGTAGATTCATATAAGAATAATATACACACATACTTATTTTGGATCATCATAAAATAATTAAACATTTAAAAGATATAATATAAGATATAATAGCCTACATAGAATATAAAGCCTAAAACAACATTCATATAGAAAAAAAGCGAAATATGGTACAGACACGATTGAAAAGCTATTGAAATAAACTTTCAATTGTTATTTATTTGCCAACGTGTTGACTTTTAATCGGTTAATTACTTTATTTATCCATTTGAAATTTCCCAAACCCACAAACCAATTTTTTCCACAAACCAAAATTTGTCTTGTTCCCACATTTATTTTTACCCCGGCTTCGTTGCTGAAGCTCAAAATGGAGCTGACAGATTTGGAGGCAGACCGGAGCGTCATGTGAAAAGTTTGACAGTTTTCACAACACTTTCAGCGTGATATTAATTTGTGATGCATCTGCTGCTGTTGACTCAGACACACATTTACCTCCTTCGCCTGATCAAAGCTCACCAACACGACAGGCTCTTTTGTTCAATCCTCCTCCCTAATGCTTGTGTGCAATGCATATTTCTCAGATGCCTCCTCCAGGCCATATCTGATCAAAACAAATGCACCTGCACTTTTTTTCTTTTTTCTCCAACTGCAACTCCCCCAGGACGGGTAAAAATTGACTCCCTGGCTTCCTCCACCAGGCAATTACGTGCCATCTGTTCCCATCTTGGTTGTTCCAGCTCGTTTTGTTTCTGCGATTGTTCATCTAATATCATAGGCCTAAAGTGTTAGGGAGAAAGGAGGGGTCGCTGGGCGTGGAGGGGGACACCAAAATGAGGATTGGCGTGAAGAGGAATTAATCGAATCTAACAGCAGAACCAGATCTTGCTTCTGAAAGGAGATAGTCCCCCAAGAACGCAGACCATTACCATATTCATCACCTAATATTGCCTGCTTTATGCAAAGTGGAGGAGACTCACACAATATGACTTGTCTTGACCACCTCTCTAATCTTACCTCACAAAAAATCTCACAAACTTATTTTTAATTGTTTGTTTGCAACAGTTTGCTTGCAGTGCTCTGACACCTCCATTTGTTTGGGGAAGGTAATAATAGCCAATTACGTTTCCTGTCACATAGGCGCCCTGTATATACATCTATTTGTGATGCTGCCATGCTGAATCACATTATTGTTTTGTTACAGTAACTATTGGTCCCATTACTCTCTGCCACGCGTGCAGGCTGTTGTACGATGGAGATTTAATTGCGCTGATGTGTGAGGCTGGGCGAGCAGCTGGATTGTACGGGTTTGAATGGTGATATCAATAACACGACAGTCCTGACGCTACCTTAGGCTCCCATAATTCCCCATCGCTGCTGACAGGGCGGGAGATAGAAATAATCCGTCACAACACCAGTGCGGGCAGCCTGTGGACCTCGAGTGACACCCAGCCTCTGTGACGTGAGCCTGAGGACCAGGGGGCACAGCCACACCGCGTCCGACGTGTCTGTGTGGGTGAAGATAATTGGTGAGAAGATGTTGGAGCTTGTAAAGAGTACAGCTGTCACCCCGCTTAAGGCTTAAAACAGTGGAAGGTCTCAACTCTGAGACCTTAAAAAGCTAATTTAGACATTTAATCATGTTACTAACAATAAAGATTTTTGTCATGTTAAAGGACCCATATTACACTATATGTTATTGCCTCATTCAAAACATACCTGGAGTCACGTTTTGCTTCATTCACACATGTTTAACACACAAACCCTGCATATTTAGGCTGAGTTCTTCTCTCCAACAGAAAATACTCAGTTCCACCTTGTGTTTTAAACTCCATACACCTTCACTAAAATCACTTGAATGATTCAACTCTGGAATTGCCCATCTCTACTGAACAAAAGGTAAACGGTAGCATTTCATGAACATTTTGAACTTTGGAGATGTAGACAGACTAATAAATGGTAACTCAAACATCTGTAAATGAAACAAAACACAACTCGAGGTATGTTTTTGAGGAGGTAACAACATTCTAACGTTGCATAAAGCTCAAGAGTAAATTTTGCAAAATATAGGACATTTAAAAGCTTATTTCAGGACTTAATCGAGTAATTAATAATTACGTTTTGTCATGTTAAGAATGATATTGACATGGATACATAAAGGTACATAAAATGAGGTCTGGAAAGGGAGGAGAAATAAAAAAAACAGTTACTACAGCAGACTTTGAATCCAAATGAAAGCAAGTTGCCCTGCATATGTGCTGTGGTTCTAACACTAAGCCATACAATTCAATAATCAAATAGTAAAATTTCTGCAAAAAGGCAAAACATACACTTACATATCTCAATTTTAGTTTACCAAAAAGTAATAGAAGCAGTAGTTTGCCATAGTTTAGCCATTCTTACGATTTTAAGTATATGTTACAATTTGACAGAACAGTAAACAAAAAAGTATTGACTATTAACTAGCTGCGTCAAAAGTAGTGTTAATTTGAATTCATATGTAAAGGAAATGGGCAACAGTTAGGAACTGACTGCAGCTTGTATCAGAGAATCTAGACGTGTTAGGCAGGCTCACCTTGGTCAATAAATACAGCTTTTATAATGACTGAAAACTAGAAGTAAAAACTCCACATCAACATATAGCAGAAAAAGCCTAATGACAAACCTTTACAAACTGCTACTGCTTCTCTGTAGACCTTGATATTTTGAATGGCCTCAACATTTTTCAGGCTGACGCTTTCTATCTGCTGACATCTAGTGGCGATTTTGTAGATTGCAACATTGGCGGCAACAACAGGTGTATCAACTACTCACTGATGTAGTATATGCAGTAGAAATGCAGTATAATTTACTGTCTCATATTTCAAATAAAAATGAATGGCACTAGTTTTTTGTTTGTTTGTTTTTTGCTTGTGACTCCATTCATGTATCAAATATTGTATGCACATATATTATTGTAATATGATTAAAAAATATGGCCCAAAGTCCAAAGTAAAGATGTACATTTGGATCAGACTGAAATATCATTTAGTGAGAAAGCATATTTTTTCAAGCAAAACTTTAAATTATGCCACTCGACAATGACAACAATAGCCCACTGAGTCAAATGACACTATCGCCAACAACCTGTGAGGAATGCAGTGAAAAGGCTAGGAGGGAAGCAGGTGAGAGGGGGGTGTGACAGACACAAGTGGGAGAACGTAGGACTGAGGGCTGGAGGACAGAACAGCCCCAGCGACACATGAAGACGCACGCATCTTGTGTTCAGGTATGACCTAAATACTCTGAATGATACTACAAGTTACTTTCTAAACAAAGTGGTCTTAGTTAAAACTTGAGTCATTAAGAAAAAGCTACTAATTAGGCACTGCAAATAGAAAAAGTAAAACATATATGTTAGAAAAGTTTAATTATAAAAGGCTATAAAAAGTAATTAGATGCTCAAAGTTATGTTTATAGATGCATTTAAGATGAATCAACACCTATCTCTATCAGCTGAAAAACTTGTTCGATTTTGAGATTACTGTGCTAAGAACTATGTGAAAAATTCAATGTTTGAATTTTTATTACATTTTAAAATTCATTGCATATTTAGGTTTTTTGAAATTGAAAATGCCATAGTGAATATTCAGAGCATACTTTGGTCTTGATGCGCTGGAATGCATGTGGACCTTCTGCAAACTCTTGTTAATTATGAATGGTATTATTTATTCCATAGTCTCTGCACTTGAGCGAACGGGAGCTTAGTCTGGTAACTTAGCAACTAGTGCTACTCATTCAACATTAAAGTGGAGAAATTTGAGAGGCTACAGTGTCCACAGTCCAGGAGAGTAACAGGGATTTGCTACTAACACTGTCGACAATATACCCCATATATATTAACATAATCACACATTTCATTTATTCGATTTAACTTATCAATCAAATGTTTTGTAAGCAATCCAAATGTTGTAGTATTAATTTTGCAATTTCTTTCAGGTTCCAACTTTCCATATAATCGCAAGAGATTCACATTTAAAAACAGTATGAAACCAAGATCTCTGACATCGTTTAAAAACATGGGAACAGATTTTATCCACTGATGATCTGAGGTCATATGTTTCCAGGGGGACTGTATTGTGAACATGCAGCCGTAAACTGACACCAATCCTTTCATCCATGCAAAAGCCTTGTTGTTTTGCTCCGAGGGTAACTGGCTCAGACTAGATCTACTCTGTTAACAATCGCACCCACAATTGCCCCTCAGTATCAGAATCCAATGCAAATTATATGGTCACTCTGAAATACTCAAGTAGCCTCCTGATCAGGCTGCATGTCACATACCTAATATCTATGATGAAAGACAGGGCTCAGTTTCAGTGCCTCGAGCTGATAAGTAATGCCATTTCTGACAATAGGGGTCTGTACTGCACACGGAAGTAACCCGGAGACTGTTGAGATTCAATGACAAGTGATAGGATGGACTGAGTGAAAAAGGTGAAGATTAAAGACTACCTTTAAGAAGAATGTGTGGCTTTATATTTGCTACAGATATAACGGCTTTAACGCAAATGTCAGTTTCAACATAGTCTCTCTCTACTTGCATAAAATGTCCTTATTTAGACTTAGACTTTAATATTGACAAACTTTATTGATCCACAAGAGAAATTATTTGCACACAGTAGCTCACACATCACAGTATATTATAATAACAAAGAGCAAGAATATAAATGATAGTAATAAACACTAGGGCTAATTTGGTACATTTTGTCCCCAATCACCTAGCACAATTTCAGTTAATTTCAGTTCAGTTACCAAAAGTAAATTGTGAGTTATAGAGTTGAATGAGTGAATATATTAGGAGCCATAAAACTGGACAGGTATTCGGCCTTATTTGTATACAAAAATATGTTTATGCTTGCAATGCACCTACGTAGTTTAACAATCATCTCATTTGTTAACGTCAACATATTTTACTACATAGTATATATTACATAATGTTAAAAAATTATCTAAAGAATTACAGCTACTCTTGTAATTTTATGGCAGATGAGATAATGATTGACGTTTTGGCTGCACTTCTGTTTGCACAAACCGCAGGCGAAAGCAGGACAGTGGTTATACGAGACCACTTTTGAGTCTGTGAGAAACAGAATATCGTGTCAGGTGGATAACGTGTCAAGAAAAAGGCCGGTGCCCCAGTTTTATAAAGACGAGACAAATATAAACATATGATATCCTTGGATTGACAGGCAGCACAAAGGCATTTCTCAAGGGATTGAAGAATTATTTTACATATACGGAAACCTTTGATAATAGAATGATCTAACTCTGATGATGTAAGAGTACGTAATGTAAACATACTTATCAAACCTATTCCTATATTTCCCCTTCTCTTCACAGACAAAAACAAAAATACTAAAGCGGATTCTTCCAAGCAACTTTCCACAATGTTGCTAAGGTCCCATTCGGAAAGAAGACCCCTGCCAGGATTATCAGCTCTCCTGTCACGCAGCACTCCCAAACAGAAAGAAGAGACCTCCACACCACCATCTCCCTCCTTCACCCCACGGGAGTCCATCTTTACACCCATATCTTTGTCCTCTTCACCTCCATGGGTGTCGCAGGCCCTTGACAACCTCGAGAAAGGGGAACAAGAACTGCTGACCCTCAGGGAAAGACAGCAGAATGAAGTGGAAGAAGTCAACCGTCAATTAGACAATGCTGTGATTGAAGCCCAAAGAGAAGAACGCCGCCTGCTGGAGAAGATCGAACAAGACCACAGAGATGCCCAGAGGCAGCTCGACCAAGTGAAAAGAGAAAATGCTGCAGCTGTGCGTGTTGTACAGTCAATGGTCGACCAACAGATTAGAAAAATTGTTCAGTTGAAGGGGCAGATTCAAAGATGGGGCAGTACTGCTGTAGGTGCCAACAAGAGCCAAATTCAGAGAGGGGTATCAGAGGTCACACAGCCATGGGAGATCGCACTCACTCTGAAACGCGTCAATTTTGTATCAACCGGCTGGGCTAAAACGCTGAGTCTGGGACATGTTGAAATTCAAGAACAAGGGATGACCTACCCCATTGGTGTCTGCGGAGTTCAGGGGCAGAAATGTGCTTTACATTCAGGAGAAGACACATTCACCAATATTACTCCGCTTGTAATCCGAAAAGATCCACAGCCCAGCAAACCAGGAGAAACTAAAAAGCCAAACGATAGCAAAATGCGTGTGGTCAGGAAACTGCGCTTGTCAAGCTCTACAGAGAATGAAGATGATCTTAAGTCACCAATGTCTCCCGTACCAAGGCAACGAAGAGCATCAGAGTCCTCCCAGGATGAAGAGCTGGAGTCTGTGTGCTCGGAGACACAAGGGCAGGATCTGTTCTTGGCTATTCCACCAGCTTTCAGTCAGGGAGAGTCTGAGGGAGAGGAATCTTATGGGAGACAAAATGGAAAGAAGAGACCTACCATGATAAACAAAGGGAAACAAAAGACTCTGGTCCCAGTCTCACGTGAGGAACCCTCCTGTCCTCCAGAAGAAAGTAACATAAAGAGTATTGCTGGAGGAGTTTCTCCAAAAATCAAAAGAAAAATGTCACTGTCAAGACCCAGCCTGGTGAATTTAACAAGACGCCGTTCACTGCCCCACCAAATACTACTCAGAAAAAAGACTTCATCTCAGTCAATGGACAGTGGCAGTCCCCCATCCCCAACTGAAAGTGAAGACTGCTGTTATACTTACAATGTAAATACTCCAGTGAATGGGTCATTAAAGCAGGAGCAGCGTCGAGCAATGTCCACAGCTGACCTATCAGGCAGGCTGCGCCCTCTGATCACCAGCGACAAGCGAGACAGAGGAGGACTCAGGAAGATCAACAGAATGCAGCTGGCCTCAGATTATACAAGTAAAAGCAGCACTCACTCAGACAATGCCAGTGCCAGCTCAGAAAGACAGTCAAGATCTAAGTCTTGTTTCACCAGAGGCTCTGGCTTAAACCGTGTGAGCAGATCACTGTCCATGTCTGCTATAGATGGAGAGAAAGTACAGAAAGCCAAAGAAACTAAAAAGAACACAGAGAAGCCTGCTTTGAAGGAATTAGAGGAGGAGACGGTTTCTACTGCACTTGATGCTGCTGTTCTAATCAAACAGATTGGAAAACAAGGATCAGGCCGAAATGACTTTAACTTACCAAGCGGACTCCATGCCACTGTTAATGGACAGTTGTACATAGCAGATTGTGGAAATGCTCGGATTCAGGTGACAGACATACAGAAGAATCTCGTTCAACAAGTGTCTCCTACAGGAACAGAAAGGACTTCTCGCATCAGTAACTTCTTCGATGTGGCTGTGAACTCCATCGGCCTCATCGCACTCACCTGCGCAGCAGAGCGAGCACTGCTGGTCTTCAGCCGTCATGGCCGCCTCCTGCGAACATTTGGAGGAGCGATGATAGGCTCCTCTAATGAAGAGCTGGAGGCCCCCAGAGGGCTGACTGTAACACGACATGATGAGTTCTTAGTAGCTGATATCAAACGAGGCAGCCTCACTGCACTAAAGCTGGACCCTAAAACAGGAGTGAGACTGGAGCGCACAGTAGTGACGGGATATCACAGGCCATATCTGGTGGCTGCTTGTCTCAGCACAGGGCTGATGGCAGTGTCAGAGAGAGGCAATGAGACAGGGCGGATGCCATGTGTTCGAGTCCTGAACCCTGAATGGACCACCATCAGAATCCTGGGGGTGTGCTCGGGGTTGGGGCCTGTCCTGAGCAGTCCCTGGGGGCTGGGCATTGACAGTGATGGGGATGTCCTTGTGGCTGACTGGGGTAAGTCCCACCGTGTGCTCATCTATCCATCCAAGGGCGTGGGCTGGCCCCTGGTCACTGACAACCTAAGCAGCCCCAGAGGCCTGGCCCTGCTGCCTGATGGACACATGGCTCTGGCAGACAGCATGAACCACTGTGTTAAGATTTATCATTACAAGTCCAATCAGGCAGATTAATGATGTACTTATGCATGTAAAGAGAAAAATACCCATACTACGGTTAGTACCAGGGGTCAACTTTATGAAGAGTTTTTACTTTCACCTACTCTTTGGATATACTTTATAAACTTCCATTGTAGAGAGACAGAATAGTTGTAATGATTCATTTAATAGCATCCAGTAGGGAATTATATTGGAATGCTTATTGCTTTTTTTTAATCAATCTTTGGTGTTTTAGTTTTAAATATAAAGGCAGTCTGTTATCCTAATCATTTCTAATGTCTGAAATTGATTATGAAAATACAAATAGTGATAATAATAAAGTCATACTTTTTTCTTGGGGACTGGGAACATTATATTTTCTGCCTCAAAAATTCTAATAAAATGTAATTTACCATTCTTTGTTGTTTATTTTACTATCTGAGTAACTGTTACGAGAGCACAAATTCTTCCAATATTCCGCAACCATTACCAAAAATGAACCTAGAAGAACAATTCAACAAATACACACTGTACTTTAACATCACCATTCAGCAGCCAAAATGTCAAAGTTCAACAGCAAAACTTTCCAAACCGACATTGAAAAAACACACAAAACACGGTTGCCTAACATCTCTACACACACACAAGCATGTATAAGTTCAGCTGCTTACACACATAGTGGCACTCTCTGCAGTCAGTCTCTGCCTCATTAGTGCCTCTTCACTTCACCAAAATGAAGCTGCTATCAACCCTCATTTTTTTGTGCCTGCTGCTTGCTCTTACCTGTGGAGCCCCAGCGTGAGTATAATTATCTTTTTAAATCTACACATTTTCTTGAAACCAACGGTAAAGTTAAAATAACGCAAAGTAAAGCATTAGCCCACTTATTGATCCATTTACCTCTGGTTTGCAAGCTTATCCTAAATTTGGAATTGGATGAGAAGAATATAATCGTTACGTGCATAGGGAGGCAGCTTTATGGTCAGGGTGGAGTCTGGGAGGACAAATCATTTTTTAATATAAGCAATTTTGAGTTGCAACCTTTTAAATAAACTTCATAATTGTTTATTTATAGTAAGTTAGGTCAATAAATAGTTCACTTTGATCAGACCATCATGGGATCATTTAGTAGGTTGTAAAAGACAAAACAAAAAATCTGTTTGGGAATTAATTATAAGCACAACGATATAAGCAAAATTCACATTGTTACTAATACATAAACAGCTACCGTTAGTCAAATGCACATTGTAAATTGATTATGACAAACAAACAAACTTTTTTAAAAGGGTCCATTTAAATTAGCATATTGCTCATTTCATTTCATAATCCCAAAATAAGATGTCCAAAGTTGTATTTACTCTGCCTGTTAATGAATAACTGCTATTGTCACTGCTCATTTGAACTGATCATTGTGTAATCAAATGTATTTGTGTTCTTTTCTTTCTTTCTAATTTCACAGACAAGAACCAGGTATATCATCTTTTACAATTTTAATCAATAAATGTTTTATGTTTCATAATAACATATTTTTGCTCCCAATTTTAGAAAGCACACAGGCTGCACTTCCAGATCGCTGTTCAGGCCTTGAGTTTGATGCAGTTGTCCCAGATGAGAAAGGAGTAACTTTTTTCTTCAAAGGTTAGTCAACTTGTCTTAATTATAGCTAAAATTCTCATAGAACAATGTCTCCCTAAATGTACAAAACAATTCATTTCAATCGTGTCATTAGGTGCTCATTTATGGAAGGGTTACGAAGGTGATGCTCAGCCATCTACAAATTTCTTCAAAGAGCTAGACGACATTCACGGTATTGGTCATGTTGATGCTGCTTTCCGAATGCACAACCCAGAAAACTCCAGTGATCATGACCACATCTATTTTTTCCTGGTACGTTTCACAACCATTGACTGTATGAACATAGCTAACCCAATAGCTACCACGTTCCAAATATGAAGTAAGCATCACAGCACTCCTGGCTCGACTGATTCTTCAATTCACTTTACATTGAAAAACAGTCACCCCTCTCTCTATAACTGCTGCAGTGAGCCTCGTCATTTTATCTGGTATAACACACAACCAATATCAATGTTTTTTTTCAAAGGACGATAAAGTATTCAGCTATTATAACGAAAGTCTGGAGGACGGTTATCCTAAAACTATCCAAGAGGACTTCCCAGGAGTGCCCTCTCACCTGGATGCTGCAGTGGAGTGCCCTAAAACAGAATGCAAATCGGACTCTGTGCTTTTCTTTAAAGGTATGTGAACTTTCAGGCACTAAATCTAGAAATACTACAGTATAAATGTATGTTTTTAATGGCTCGATGTTAATAATTTGACCAAAAACTAACATAATAATCCATCCATCCATCTTCTCCCGCTTAATCCGGCTGGGTCGCGGGGCAGCGTGCTGCCCAATACTCATAGCACCTGACCCCCCTATGAACCCCTCTGCAGGTGGTGAGCCCACAGGAGGGACATAACATAATAATACCAAAGTATATTAAATATATTAAATATTAAATATTGATTAAATTAATAGTTACTGGCAAAAAATTATGTTTTAAATAGTCTGTGTTTTAACCCTTGAATTGTAAATGCATGGGTAAAAAAATGACAAAAAAATGACAAAAATGTCTAAGTTGGTAGAGTGATCAGATCCACTGATTGGTGGTAGCCATGTTAGAATGTTGATACCTCCTCAAAAAGTTGTGTTTTGTTTCATTCACCCATGTTCGAGAAACCCTTTATTATTAGTCTGTTTAGATCACCAATGCTCAAAATGTTCTGTTTCACCTTGTTATATCATGAAGCAATAATTTTCGAGTTAATAGCTACCTTTTCCCTTTAGTTCACTAGAAATTGGCAATTCCATGTCTGAAATTATCCAATTGATCCTAGATGAGAGTATGGAGATTAAAAACACCGTAGAGCACTTACCGTATTACACATGACATCACAAGGTGAAACAGAGTGTTTTCTGTTTGAGAGAAGAACTCCTAAAAATATACAGGGTTTGTGTGTTAAACATGTGAATGAAACAAAACAGCTTTGGCTATGTTTTTGATAAAGAAACTTCATAACAGATAAAAAAATAGAGTAATATGGGCCCTTTAATAAAATAGCAATAGGCTGCATTAGTTAAGTAGAAGTAAAAGTACATACCTGTTTACTCACCTCTCTGTAGGACAAGATGTATATGCGTATGACATCCCCACCAAGACAGTGAAGACAAAGTCTTGGACTCACCTGCCAAACTGCACCTCCACCCTGCGTTGGCTGGAACATTACTACTGTTTCCATGGACACAACTTCACCAGGTTCCACCCAGTGACTGGCGAGGTCACCGGAAACTACCCCAAGGATGTCCGCAACTTCTTCATGAAATGTGACGGGTTTGGTGAGCCTAGAAACATCACACAAAGCAAATGAGTGGTTTTGTTAGACCTTAAATAAAAATATTCTGCATCAATTTCAGGGCATGGGCATGGTTATAAGACTCCCAAGTGCAGTGATATCAAGTTGGATGCCATTACCACTGATGATACCGGCAAGACGTACTTCTTTGCAGGTAAAAACCCAAGAAATACACATATACTAGTAAAGCTAGCATAAAACAACAACATGCTACTTCGAATCTCAGTCACATTTATGTTTTTCTATAGTAGCCTAAACTAACTTTCTGAAATACATAACACATATTTCCTAGTATTATTACAGTATTATTAGTATTATGACATGGTTTTTGCACATTTGGTTTAACAAAAGGGCAGTTCTAGACATCTAAACCAAATTATATTAGCAATTAGCCATTCTTTCAAGCTAATTTGCGTATACTGTGACAACACAGCATTTATCCAACATTTATCATAGACAGAATGTAATTAAGTAAATTTAAGTTAGTAACAGTAGTTACATTAGTAATTAGTAATCAATGTAAATACCTACTGCGGGTTACTTTTCACATTTTCCGTCTGCTCTGCTGCTAGCCTTACCTGTTAGCCGCTAGTCAGGTGTTTTGGGGTGGGCTTCCTGTCAGCTGCTGCTAATTCATCTTCTAAATGTTCATGCTCAAAGTAAAAATTCAGTTTTTCTCCTATTTTTTGTTAAAGATTATTGTTACATATCGAATCTTACTTGTATATGCAGTGAAGTCAGTAATTTTGAGTTATCCAGTGGTGTTTCATACAATAGGTCTATACATTTGTATTGGGGTTCTGGCTGTATTAACAATGAGCAATGGTGGTATAAGTTGCTGGTACTCAAAATCATACCATACAGTTAATGAACTTTATAGAAAATCATTGTTGTGTTCTTCAGGTCCCATCTACATGCGCTTGGACACTGCTCGAGATGGTCTTCATGCCTTCCCCATTATAAGGTCTTGGAGAGAGGTGGCCACTGGGGTAGATGCAGTCTTCTCTTACACTGACAGAATGTACATGATAAAGGTAGGACTGAGCGCACTTCTTTTATGTGATAATGGCTATATCGATTGAATTTGTGTACAAAATGTGTGTGCAGAATGATCAGGTGTACATCTACAAAGGGGATGCCCATTACACTCTTATTGAAGGATATCCCAAAACCCTCAAAGAAGAGTTGAACATTGAAGGAAAAGTAGACGCTGCCTTTGTGTGTCCCTCTGAGGACACAGTGTATGTTATTCAAGGTTAGTATTTAGTTTTTTCACAACATTTCAAACACAAAAACTTTCAACATTACTTTCATGTTTACGTATTTCTACAGGTCGCAGAATATGGTCCATTGACCTGACTGCCACTCCTAGGGTTGCACTCTCCCTGCCCCTCCCCTTGTCAAACGTTGATGCTGCCCACTGCAGTTCAGATGGAATCAAAATATACCAAGGTGGAGTGTATTTTCACTATCAGAGTCCCAAGTTACTGTTTGCAAGCAAAATAGCCCCAAGGCCTCAAAATATACCTGCCCAACAGTTTGGGTGTAAAGAATAACCATATGGGAATAACACTGTAATAAAATAGGAATGAATAGCCTAATAACAAGGCTTTTTATCTTTTTGTCAAAATAAACCCTTTTGCCAAACCCTTTGTGCAATGTTTGAATTTATTTATTTACTTAAGTACAGTAGTTATACTGTATAGTAATTATACAAAAAAATGATTCATTAGTTTTAATTTTTGGAATGGGTCAGTTTTCATTTTGTCCACAAGAGGGCCCAACGAAGTCTTGGGCAGATTGCCTTTTAATTAAATTATTATATTTTCGTGCTGTCAAGTTCTAAATAAAAATACATCAAAGTTAATTATACAACTATTATAAGGCCGATGCAGTCTAAAGCAGCATTTGTGGTTGAAATATTCAGAAACTCTACAATTTTGTCCTTGAATCAGACTATATATTTTTCACTGCCAAATTTCCTTTCAACTTGGTTTGAATCCCTACTCAACAGTACAGTAGCAGACAGTCTCTTTTAGGAGCAGGGACACGTGCACACTGTAGTCTGCTGTCCAGTGAGTTGTGATGGCATTAACCGCCATTCACGGCCTTTTCAGATCCTGAAGTTTTTTGTTCTGACAAAATCCCCAGGACTTTCAGTGGGAATAATGGAAGTGCCTGCCTCAGCACAGCTTCATGAGCGAGGCTGTGAGGGCACACACATACACTGGGACACAAGTGCACACACAGGCTACAGAAAGACCAGCAAAACATGGAACTACATAATCTACACAGAACTGTATGTGAGCTGATTCAGTTATAGAAGCATAACATAAACTGGTGTCATACTGATTAGCATATTCATGAATATTTAGATTTTTACTACAAATGTTTATTGATACTGTGTTAAAAAATTAAAAATACATTATCGTAGCAGAATAGTTTAGTAATTAGAAATGACCAAAAGTGTCATCAAAAGTGGGGTTGGTACAAAATGTTTTATTCAGTAACAGTTCTGTAAACATCTGAGGTAAATTGACATTTACATCAACATGTTCTTACACAGACACAAGGCACTTCTGTTCAGAGACATTGAACATTGGGAGTCAAAGCATTCCTCTTGTCAACACATTGGGGTATGTCTCAGCTGTTGTTGGGAGAACCATGAAAATCCCACATCCATGGTGAAAAAGTCGGGCCCAAAAAACTAAAAATCCATCTTAAGGACAGAAAAAACAGTCACTTTTAGAGTCACTATGCAGTTCAAGTCCAGTATTGGTAGCACTTCTCCCATAAATAAACAAATATGTTAATATGCATCCTCCCAGGACAACCTTTGTTATTTTCTATGTATAGCATCATTTAAGTGGTCTAACTATCTACCTGTGCAAATCTTAATCTACATATCAAATATACTATGAACAGTGCGGAACAACAAGGTTATGAACATTTCCGCAATATAAATGAATAGGCCTCATTTTACAATCGGTAACAAAATTTAACAGTGGCTCCTGGGTAAAAATGTTTGCGCACCCTCTGAAAGCTTTGACAGTCAGTTTGCATAGTTGTAGCTATCAAAATTATTGCTATTGTGTGTTCCTTAGAAAGTGCTCTTTGTTTCTTCAATCTCATTGGCATTTGATTTGCAAGTATCTTTGGTTGAATCAGTGACATATTTCAGTCTGTAAACATCTGACAAGTGAGCAAGCAGCGTATATGGTATATAGTTTGATTAATCAAGTAGAAACATATTTTAGCATATTTTAGGTTTAAAAACCCTGATGAGTGATCAGCTGGTTTGCAAATGGTCAATGTAAGGTCTACATTGGTAGAAATTTGGTACTAGGTACCATCCCAGCCCCATGTACAGTTACTGAGTTATTTACATGGGCAACTTTTCAACATTTAAAGACTACATACAATCTGATATGATGAGTTGTGCTCTTATTAGTCAGATAAAAGCATATAACTAGATCTTGTGTAAAAAGTATTTCAATTTAAAAAAATATTAACTTTTCTTTCTGAAATGTAAAACTTTAAAGTTTTTTTGTACTTAATCTTCAACCAATATCAAAGGATTGAATACTATTTATTTCAAGTAGCAATACACAACTAATGTAAGCCTAGCAAGAAACATAAAGATGTACAAAACTAATTTCACCCCAAAGCACTCTCCCTTGTTGTCTCTGTTCCTGTTTGCTCCTCAACACTTGGCCATTTTCAATAAGAGCTACAGGGAATTTCTTGTGAGGCAAAGAACCTACAAAAGCCTTTTCGTAAACTTTTGGCAGGAATAAAAGGGGAAATAAAACAATACTGCGTGAGACCTATAATACTCGTTCACATTATGCTGTGCTGTTGTATTCCCAAATGAAATCTAAACTCTAAAGCTAGTCTAAAAATGACTAGATAATGTACAGAACAGAGAGGGTTAACTTGACAGTCCAGTAACACACTGCAAACACAAGCTCCAGAAGAGAACTGATATAATGCTCTGACCAAGCTGCAATGCAATGATCTTTAATTTAAATAAAGTGACGTGTGGTGCCTTTGTCAGAATAAGCTCCAAATCTTTGCAAGTGGATTAGAAACAACTTTCAAAACAGAAGGTGCCATGTACACATCCTGTGTAGCCTATAAATGCTACTTTATTTACATATTTATAGACTTTATATAGTTGCCCCTGATGAACTAAAGTATCTTTTCTAAAAACAATAAAAACAATGTATGTGCACACAGCCTGTGGAGCCTATGGACCAGGCCTCAGGGTGGGACTGCCTCAGACAAGTCTCCTATCTACTTCTACAAGTGAACTATCGCTGCATCCCCCTCGTCATTGAAACTACAGGCTGAAATAAGGACATAGAGACTCAGACTGACACACACTTCTGCCAACAGCTCACAGAAAAAGAAAAAGAACAAAAGTGCAAGCCTATCACCGACTGTCCTCCAGCAAAAAAAGAAAAGAAAAAATAAATAAAATTACATATTTTCTCTGCCTCATGCTCCTACACGCATTACTTAGTCCAGCCATCACTACCACCATCAAAACTGCTACAGATTCCTTACTCATATCCCTATATGAAGGCAATATTTTGTATGCATTCTCCATTTCGTGGTTCTCTTGGCTTCTCTTAGAGAAGTTAGAGCAGGTTAGTAGACATTCAAACTAATAGAAGCCCTTGGAGATCTAGTTTATACAAACAAAGCCAATGAGAATAATAATGATGTCGCATTTTAACTGTATAATGGCTAAAGGTGCACTGTGTAGGATCTAAGCATTTCCCACATTACATTTTAGCAGCTTGTGCAGTAACAGTAAACTTACATGCTTCTGTCTGATTATTATTTCTATTGTCAGGGTGCAATGGAAGTCACTATCACTACTAGCTGAACAGTACACATTATGTTTTATCACTTTGGTTCACCCTAGGAAGTGGACTTTACATTCAAGTGTGGCCACCTAACATTAGCTAATGTAGCTAAACTATGCAGTAAACCAACTGGTGATCAGTTGGAACAAATTAAATTGACATGGCCAGGTTCAATAACAACATCTATCAGTGTGGGTTTACAAGAGTCCATTATTCTTCTCAATGAGCTATACTGTGTCTTCCCAGAATGCAAGCACAGCAATCATAATGTAGCTTGGTGAGATTAAATGCAATTAAAAACAAAATGAATGCTTCATTCTGTTCAGCTCATGGAGCTCCTTAAACTCTACACACTGCACCTTTATGTGAAAGAGCTGAATCTGTGGCCTGTTTGTAAATCTGCAATGGTGTGATGTGTTGTGTGTTTAGCTACACTGCCAGGTCATCGGGGCGAGCGCGGATACTGGGCTTGCTGGCTCGATTGGACCTCTGGATGTCCGTCAGGAGGGCAGCCGGAGGAGGGTGCATCTCTGCTCTGGTGACTATGGTGAAGTCGTCATGTGGGGGGCTGCTTGGCACTGAGGCCCCCTCCTCACTCTCTGCTTCCTCTTTGGGTGCGATGAGGTTGAGGGGGGTGTCACGGGGCAGTGTGGGGAAAGAGGACAGCAGCTCTTCATCTGGGTGTGGAGGGGTCATCTCCTGCCGAGGGGAAGAGGAGGCTGAGCTGGGAGGAGAAGGGGCAGGAGGGCGGTCAGAGAGGGGGGAGTTTTTACCATCTGAAGATTGAAGCTCCAGCGCCATGTTGCTCCAGTTCTGCTCCATTGCAGCTATGTGACTGTGGCTCCCGATGCTCACTTTCTCATAAAGAGGACTGGAAATGGCCTCGAGCATCATGCTGTCCCCCTTCAGAGCTACAGGGGCGGCTGAGGCATTGGGATTCAAGGGGATCACTGTGGGCACTTGACCAGGACTGTATGGGCCGCCCTCAGCCGGGGCTCCATTCACCTCACTCACACTGGTGTATGTGGGCAAACAGTCCAGCACAGGAGGAGAGCTCTGCTCTGCCATGGTCACTGCATTCCCTCGGCCATCTGAACCCAGCAGCAGTGACTCAGAGTTGGGTGAGAACTCATTGCTGACCCCCTGTTTGACCTTCTTCCAGCCCAGATGGTAAATCTCCAGCAGGTTGAGAATCAGGGATACACAGGCGACCACTAACATGAAGATAATGAATATTGTCTTTTCTGTCGGCCTGAGAGAGAAAGACAACAGTATTATGATTACCACTCAAAGAGATACATTTTCATTTTCTGTAGACCACAACAAGCCATTTAAGTGTTCAAGTGTCATTCTGACCTGGAGATGAAGCAGTCCACAGTGTTGGGACAAGGCCAGCGCCGACACTTGTAAAGTGGTTTCAGGTGGAAGCCATAGAGGAAGTATTGTCCCAGAATGAAGCCCACCTCAAACAGAGTTTTGAAGATGATGTTGAAGATGTAGGTCCTGAGGAGGGCTCCTCGGATGCGGATCTTTCCGTGCTCATCTCTGATTGGAGGCTTCTCCTTTTTGCCCCCTCCATCCCCCACTCCATTGTGATAAAGGGGGTCGTGGTCCTCCAAGTGTCGGCCTGACTTTCGGAGCTCCTCTTCCCTCTCTCTCCTTTTCTCCTCCATGCGCACAATGTGCAGCACGTGGCCCAGGTATATGAGCGTGGGTGTGGACACAAAGATGATCTGCAGCACCCAGAAGCGGATGTGGGAGATGGGGAAGGCCTCGTCATAACAGACGTTCTCACAGCCAGGCTGCTGCGTGTTACAGGTAAAGTCCGACTGCTCATCACCCCACACCTCCTCTGCTGCTGCTCCCAGCACCAGGATGCGGAAGATGAAGAGGACCGTCAACCAAACCTGAGCACAGATCAGAGGAGCTGGTTATCATTTATCAAACACCAGTCTATGCAGATACTAGAGCTTGTGTTAGGCTCACAGGCACAACAATATGCTCTTGCACGGATCCCTTGACATGGAGATGTATTTAAACTGTCATGTTATGGGAATCGTTATGGTTGAATTGTACTGGGTTTGATGTCTTGAAGAGTTTATTATACTGAAAATCATTTTATTCCACATTTGTATTAGACTCACCTTTCCAATTACAGTGGAGTGTTCCTGAGCATTCTCCAGCAGCCGCCCCAGAAAGCTCCAGTCACCCATGCTTTACTTTTCTAACCTGTGCAGACAGCAACATGTGATTTCCAAAGAGATGCAACAATTTGTGTTGCATTTGTATTGCTTTGCCCATTGCTAAGAAGATTAATACAAACTTACTAAATATATGTTGTTTTGTCAGTGATAAATCCATCGACCATAAAATCAGGAACAAAACTGTACCTGTAACGAGACAAAAGATGCTCCACTAAGCTTCACTGATAATGCCAATGTATGTTTTGCACATTTAATTTTATACTAAATCAGCCACACATATTATCCCTATAGCCATTTACATCCAGACATACATGCATGCATGTGTGTAGAGGCATTTGTGAGGCTGCAGCAGGCCTGGCTGGACACTGAGACAAAGGCCACCATCTGCGGGAAGTGAAAGAGTGGATAACAGGTTGTCCCTGTTGAATGCTGCACTCATCACATCCCTGGAATGCTGAGGAGGGCAAATGTTTGCCTGGGATTGACTGATACCACACAACCACACACATACACGCACACACAGACACACACATAGACACACTCACAGCTACACTACAATACACCAAATGGACCAGACCAGGCCATTATTACAGGCTGATGGACTTTGAAGAGTAGATAAAAGTCAAAGAAAACTATATTTATCATGGCTATGGCTATGACCCTGAAACATCAAATATACCAGACACATTTTTATCTACAAAACCAAACATCTAGTTAAAAAATAATTATTGTTAATGAGATGTACAAAAAGGAAATAGTGTGAGCAAAAGTAACCAACCAGTCCCTAAATTGGAGGCCTTTTCTACTTGAGGTATGTGTACATGTACATGATGTGTTGACGTGATGAAATACCATCTGTCAGGCACAGACAATAGAGAAGCTGCTCGATGGACATTGTCCTGGCTGCAGTGTGCTTTTGATGGATCACAGGTCTTTGTGCTAAAACAGCCACAACAGTTAACTCTTGGCCAGCCACTTACTCCCAAAAACACATGCAAATAATATGATACTATGCAACAACAAAATGCTATCAGTCAATATCAAGTCCATAATGTGAATTAAAACTCTAGCCCACTAAATAGGAGAAAAGAATTGGTGAATGAGACACAGAAATCCCAATTAAAAAGAAACACGTTGTACTATAAAAAAAAAGCCACAAGTGCAAATCTTACATGAAATGTAGGCCTACTTTTCAGACCTGAAACAAAAACTTTCATTAAAAATAAACATACTAACATATCTAAAATGTACATGAAAATGGTCTTAGAATACACAAGATAATGTATGTGTGAACCTGATGCCAGTGTTCTCAGACACGCAAAACGCTGTGTACGCTTAGCCTGTCAAGATTTTAATAGGAAAACAAGAATAGAAAAAAACAACATTTTATAGACACCAATTCCCAGTTAGGGAAATAAATAAGCCTAATGGTAAAATGGTGAAACCATCGCTCATCTGATACATCTGATATCTGTTATAGAATCAGGAATTGCAAAGTTTGGTTTGGTGCCATCCAGAGCGTGCGCGCGTAAGTGAGTTGAATGAAGCGCACGAGGAGCCTCTAATCCCGCAGGTGGAAGATGATAATCCCTCCTCTTCCCTCCCACTTGAACCCACAGCATCAGTCAGCAGCATCACCTCTTACCCTCTCCTCTGGACACGTCTCCCTCCCCGCAGCGTCTTCTGCTCTCCTCCAAACCTCGTCGGCCTCCGGGGCGGCCGGGCAGCTACAGGTGGGGCTGGATGGAGATGCGGGCGGGAGAGAGACAGAGAAAGTATTCACTCAGAGATAGAGGAACAGTTCGAGCCTGCTCTGTCGTACTGAAGGGGTGCGAGTGGATCCTGTCCCACGAAGGCGAAGCGCAGCGGCTGCGTCCCCCGTGGCCAAGGCCAACCGCCACTGTCACACACTAGTCCCGTGCGTGGGGCGCGCGAGGGGGTGCCCGGGGGGAGGGGGCGAATGAGGGCGTTAATGGGCAGGGGCACGAGACAGACCAGACTGTGGATCATAAAAAAATACACTGTCAATCTGTAAAAGTATGTCAAATTAGAAAACGCGCCTAAATAGGTCTATGTTGGCTTATCGACATAGCTTTGTTATAGTAACGTGGAATCAGGCAGGTAATTAGGTCTTGAAAATATATACGTTCATATAAATAAATTATTCAGATTTAATTTAGACAGGAATGCCACTATAAATGACACTTATTTTAGGGCATTTCATATGGACGAAAAAGCATGAGGCACATGGCAAATTTACTCAAGTAGGACCTATTAAAACTTTGGCTGAATGAATGTAGGCCTATGCCATATTGGATCACGTTCAATAAGGGCTTTGCTATGTGATGCAATAGTTGTGGAAATACACAAAAAGACAGTAAATGTAATTTATTGACCTATAGAGACCTACAGATAGCCTAATCAATAGTGAGCTACCTTTGGGGAAAGACGAACTAGTGCACCTTTTCTGGAAAAAAAATAAAAATAAAAAATCGGTAGTTTATGATTTAAAAATAAAATTAAATGTATGTCACCTCAGATGAACAGAGTTTAGAGCTTGGTTTATTTTTCTGAACCCTGTGATATTTTTGGAAGGCATGCGTCCTCATGGGCTAATCCACCTGTCAGTCGCCAATTTGAAAACCGGGAGATTTACCGGTGACAAGAGTCACATCGTATAAAACAATATGATTTGTTTACGACCTATGTGAAAACACCATGGATTAGACTAGACTACTTTCTGATATAATCATCTGTAAGTTTACCTTACCGTATTACTATAATCATGCTTCCACCAGTAGAGGGCGACAAACACCCGGTAGTGTGATAATAAATCACAGAGACTTGAAAGGGGCTATAATCTATTGATACCTTAAAATCAACATTCACATCAATATGGAACATGTCATGTAATCTAAAATGGTCTCGTGGTAAAAACAATGTTTCTGCATAATAAGCCCAAGACAAAGAAGTTTCTCCTCATGTTAATTTGAGACAAGCAGATTGGGGTTTGCTTTATTCTGCTTTTTCTTCTTGCTGCATCTCTGCAGAATTGCCCTGAAAAAACAAATGTAATCACTGACACAATCAATATCTTAAAACATAATTTTTACTACCTTATGATGGCTTTGACAATCAAGTAAGCCAGTTCAGCCATGTTGAGAACCATACAGACAGAAGATGTTGTGGCCATGAAAAGGGTGAAGATGGTCTTTTCAGTGGGACGGGAGACAAAGCAGTCCACGAGGTTGGGACAGGGCCACTGATCACAGCGAATCAAGCGAGGCATGCGAAATCCATCATACAATATGTACAGAGCATACCTGCACAGAGGAGATACATGTAGTAGGCCAGGTATAAAGTCTTTATATTTTTGCAAGTGACAGTAGGCCTATAACAGTGTGACTAGAGAGGACTGCTGAACCAGAACATCACAGTGCAGTCTATCAAGTCTATTTGGTTCATGTGGTGTGATATTTGATGCATGAATTGTATTATTCATTACAACTCACATAAAGCCTCCCTCAAATAGCATTCTGCACACAATACTAAATGCATAAGTCCACCAGAGGGCGCCAACAATTGGAACTTTCCTCTTTTTTAGGATCTTCATCTCTTCCTCTTCGCTTAGTTGATTTTTGCTGGATAGAAAGCCAGCTCTTCTGGAAGCCTAAAAATTAGGAGATTGTTAGCATTTACAACACTGTGTAAATAGAAACGACTGTAACCCACCTGTAAGAGCTTCTTGTCTCTGCGGTTCCTATAGGCTGCATGAGCAGCAATCAGAAGAGTGGGAGTGGATACAAACAGGAGCTGCAGGCACCACAGACGGATGTGTGAAACTGGGAAGAACTGATCATAACAGACGTTCTCACATCCAGGCTGGAAGAGGAATTAAACAAAGAATGGTAGTGTAGCAAATGTAGCAGGGGTTGTGTACAGTGGAATGATGCAGTTTAAATCAGGCTAAAACAATTGCAATTAACAGAACACTTGGAGTGAAGGCAATGTCAGCACTGCATTGTAAAATTCAGTGCTGACATTGTAAAATCAGGTAGTAGAAAAAGGAGATATAGCCTGCTTAATTAACTTAGATTTGTAAATCATGAATGAAACAATACTGGGCTTCAGGTGGGTTTCAATACACAAGGCAGGCTAATATTATAACAGTGCTTGATTTAGTGTAATACTAATCTTTTAAAATTGGACTAGACTGTTTTTGGCCCTGTTTATCTTCTGCATGACAAGACTGCAGTCATGGTATTGAGTGATGCATGCCGATTACTAGAAAAGTCAGATAAAACATGTCTTCTTAATTCATATTTCTTTACCTGAAGTGTATTGCAGGTGAAGTCCGTCTGCTCATCTCCCCACACGCTTTCAGCTGCTACCACAAGAACCATAACTCTGAAAATGAAGAGCACCGAGAGCCAGATTTTACCCAGGCTGGTGGAGTGGCGGTTGGCTCCCACTAATTGAAGATATAAGGCAGGCCAGGACACCCTACAAGCATAAACAAGAGGTTAGCAGAAGAAAATAACAAGATCAAAGTTTGGATCAAAATGTGCAGATACATAGCTCCGATGCTGAGTGCCTGGTTGCATTCATTCAGTACAATGAAAATGGAAGGAGACAATGTATGAAGCAAAACAGAAAAAGGAAGAAAAAGAATGACATGAAGAGGAGGAGAGAAGGCATTCATGTGAACTGGTGAACCTTCTGCCCACCAAGAACTGCTCTGGACTCACCCCATGCCACTAAAATTACACTGGAAACACCCACTGTACCACAATACACACTCAGATCATTCTGATGGATTTTATATGAATTACTGCTCATGGATATGTAGTATAGAGGATAAAAATACACATATTGCAAAAAGAAAGATTGCATTTTGTTAAGTAGAAGAGTGTGAATACTATACCATACAATGTTACTAAGAATATAATTGCAAAATAAAAATTCATTCTGAAAACAATCTTACACTAGGGCTCTTTGAAGGAAAAACAACACTACTCTGTGTTCCTGGTATCAACAGAAAGCTCAGGTGTAGCACGATCAAAAAAGAATTGAGACAAACAAGTTAAGTTAAAACAAATGAAATATTAAAAGAATCGAGTTTATTTATAATTATGTCTTGTGAAAGGGTGTGTTTAGTTTAACTTAGTCTTGGATATGACATATAGAAACATGCATTAAAATAAAATGCCATATCTCTGTAGCTTTATGAGATTAGTTTTATAATAGATCAAAATGTTTTTAATTACTAATGCTATTGAAGTTTTACTCAATGTAGATTAAGTTTTCAGACACAAATATGATGTGGCGGAAGTGGGCAGCAGGACAGTGGGGCTCTTCATTCCACTAACGACCATTTTTGAGGAAGAGTGGGAGCAAAATAAACTATTCCAAGGACTGATTGATATTGTTTGCAAGAATAGTAAGTCGTAGGTGTGAGTGATTCTAATAGTCAGTTTTGGAATCACAGCGGCACATTTTCCTGATGCATATCAATTAATGGATATGAGTGTTGAAGCCTCAATGACCTATTGTTCTGCTAAAAATCAGTCAAGAGGTAGGTGCAGTTGATGTTGCTGCAACATTTCCACTGCTTCTCAGTGGCCTTTGTGTCTCAGTCAAAGGTCTCAGGACTGGTCAGGTAGGGTCAGCATATCCTGTGTCAGGGCAGTTTAAAGAGAGTGTGATGTATTAAACTTCTGTGAGTTATTTAGTGAAATACACCACAGAAAAAAAGAGGCAAAAGCGTCCCTCCTCTATGTGCTGCAGCATCAGTAGTGTCCAGAGGGAATCAGATAAACAACAGGAAAAGCCTTGCTCTTACTCTGCTCTGGTGTTTCGGTCGGTGATGAAATGGCCTATTCCCTCGAAGTGTTTCCTCTAGAAGATTCTTTGCTACATTTGTTGTAGCACATATGATGTAAAAGCCTTTAGCAACTCAAATGTTCATAAACTAGCTTATGAACATTTAGCTAGCCTCTTGCATGGCCTCCAAGGATACCGGAAAAACAAACGGCTCATTTCACAAACTCCTACAGTCCCTTACTTGTGTCCTTTGAACTACACGTGCTGCACTTCTTAGTTGGTTAAAATCCCATATCCCATGACAGGATGTTAAAAACTGAGCTAAAAAAACCCCAAAAGTTTCAAAAAGTGCTCAGTGTATGAGCCAGGTAATCACAAAAAAAAAAATACCACAGAGCCTACACAGCTTATATTTAACAAACCATTATCCTAATTAATAATACTTAAAACCCCAAATACTTACTCCTACAAACAGGGGGCGCTAACTAATGGTGGCTGAGCACAGCGTGAGAGTCGTCAGCAGACGGAAATTTCTAGAGCTATTTCCGGTTTGCTTTTTGCATGCTGCAGCCATTCTAAATCGTCTCAATTAATTTACGGGACTTAAGTTGATTTTATTGCCTAAAACTAAAGATCATGGCTCTCGAATCACGCATCACACAGGAAGAAATCAAGAAGGAGCCGGAGAAACCTATCGACCGTGAAAAGGTAGCGTGCAGGGCTGTAGTTTTGTCAGTTCGCTCAATGCTAATTCTAGCTGCAACACAAAACAACACATCGTGAACAAGTGAAATATTTCCTCATACGCTATTTTACTAGTGCGCATATTGCTAGTTTAATATGGATTTTCCTGAAAGACTGCACTGTCTGGTTGTATTCTTGAATAATAATAATAATATTTGAACTCGGTTTATCTGTTCATAGACTTGCCCTCTTCTACTTCGTGTATTTACCACCAACAACGGCCGACACCACAGGGCAGACGAGTTTGCCAGAGGAAATGTACCGTCCAGTGAACTGCAGATCTACACATGGTGAGATATGTACAGTTGTGACGATGAAATGTATGTTCCCGTCAACCCCTTCCCTAATTTAAAGGGTCCAGATTACGCTATTTTCAGATCGGTTATTATGTTGTTTCTTCATTAAAAACCTTCCTGGAGTTGTGTTTTGTTTCATTCGCATGTTTACCACACAAATCCTGCATATTTAGGCAATGTTCTCCACAATAGAAAACACCTTTCCACCTTTTGATGTCATGTCGCAATACAGGAATTGCTCCACTGTGTTTTTAACACCATACACATTCACTTGAATCATTTGGATGATTTCAGCCCTAGAATTGTCAATCTCTACTAAACAAAAGGTAAAATGTAGCTGTTAACATAGCTACCATTTTGACATTACAAGGTGGAACAGAGCATTTTGTAATAATAAATGTTTATTCAAACACAACGCAACTTCAGGTCTGTTTTTGATGAGGTAACAACAATACAAAATTACTGAAATCTCACAAGAGTCAATTTTGCACATTGCAGGCCTTTAATGTCTGGGTATTTCTGTTCAGGATGGATGCTACTTTGAAGGAGCTGACCAGCCTGGTGAAAGAAGTCTATCCAGAAGCTAGGAAAAAAGGAACACACTTCAGCTTTGCAATCGTCTTCCCAGAGCCTAGGACCAAAGCATACAGGTGTGTCCTTGGTGTAACTAAACATTGTTCAAACAGATCTTCAATATTCTTACAACCTTTTGTCCTCACAGGTTAAAAGACATTGGTAGCACCATTTCTGGCAGGAAAGGTGCAGATGACTCCATGACATTGCAGTCACAGAGGTTTCAGATTGGGGACTATCTGGATATAGCGATCACGCCTCCCAACAGGGTCCCACCTCTTAGCACACGCATGAGACCGTTCTAAAACAACATACATATGTACAACACAATTCAACACAAGCTCACGTTTATGGAAGACATTCACATTTGTGTTCTCTTTCTGATGGTTTTTGCCTCATTTTATATTGTACAATGTGACGTGTAATAAAACTGCTTTTTTCTATGATCTGTATATGTTATTCAAAATGTCATGAATGAGTATGCTTTTGGGTATAAAAACTATAAATAAAAATCACCACAATGAAGGCATAGAGAACAGCAATTTTGATTTATTTTTGTTTTAAACTTGCTTTTCCAAGAGCTTATCCTCACCCACTAATTGTTTGTGTGACTGAAGAGCTGCTGAAGTTGAAATTTTGGTGTCAGAAAATCTCAAACTAGAAAACAAAAAAGTTAGGCATTTTTAATGGTTTTAGAAAAATCTACTCCCAAATGATGGTATGATTGTTTTTTCTTGGTTCGTGATTTATATAAACAGATAAAAAAAAAAAAAAGATCTCAGCCATTTGCATGTTGAATTAGTTGCATTGATCTCCCAGCGGGTGGCAGTAAGGCAGCACAACACCAGCAAGTCCCAAAAGAAGAACTTGACAATATTGCGCATGCGTATTACCAGACACTACACGGCTACCAGTGAAAGCTTCAGGTTTAGCCACGAGTTTGAGTTTATATCAACGCCATAAAATAAAAAATGTTTCGTAGAAAGCTGACAGCACTAGATTATCACAACCCCGGCGGATTCGACTGTAAAGGTATGAAAAACCATGTACTTTCATTAAATAGACATGCAAATGTTATCCATACCGGGGCTAACACGTATGCATGGGGCTGTCGCTTCACTAAAAATAAGTGACGATAATAATAATAATTTATAGCCCTAAATATGTTTTGTGTACGATGCAGGGAAGCAAATAAAACTGTCTGAGATTAGTAAAAGATCTGATTTATCCAAGCCTCCCTTTAAACTGATTTATTAACTGAAACGTCTTACTAAATTGATTAAAATTATTTACGGGTTTGTAATATAATGCACATTCATTGCTGCAAATGTAGCGTTTCCCCATTAATAAAAGAAACGCTACATTTGCAGCAACAAAAGGTAAAACAAATAATCCTTTATGCTTGCATTGTTATCATAAACATATAGAAGTGAAATTTTTTTTTATCTTTATTCAGTGTTTTTTTGTTCAGTCGAAGCAATAACTCACATGCACCAAAATATAAGACTATTCAAATATGAATCACCTGTGCCACCATAGTATGAACCTGTGGGAAACACTGAAATGAAATCACATACAAAAAAGGTATAATGCTGTCTGTGAATGGGGCATAGCCTGTGTATATACTTACCCCGCTCTTATTTTTCTTTCTCATTCTCATGTACAGATGAAACTCAGTTTAGGAATTGCATTGTTTGGCTTGAAGACCAGAAGATCCGTCACTATAAGATTGAGGAAAGAGGAAACCTGAGGAACGTCCCCAGCTCAGAGTGGCCTAAAGCTTACCAGAAGGTTGTAACTTAATTTTGTTGCAATGTAAATCCATATATAATTATATATTTTATGTGCATTATATCAAGATAATATTTTCTGCTTGCCCTTATACCACTTTAACAAAAAGCTAGGCACTTGGTGATCTAACCTGGTGTTATCTATGTGTGCAGTACTTACAGGATTTGAAATGTCCATTTGAAGTGCAGGAGCGTCAGGAGGCAATGGACTGGTTACTAGGATTGGCTGTGAGATATGAATATGGAGACAATGGTAAGAAGTTATAACAATACATATTATGTTAAGAAAAATAGCCACCTCAAGCCCAGAATGAGAGTAAGAAGATAATTGTTTGTTAAACCTTTCTGGTGGATGTAGATGTTCTTGCCTGTAATTTTCAACAGCGTAGCATTAAATTAATCTCTCTGGAAGCATATTTGTCAAGATGTTTTGAGCTTTAAAACCAACTGTAATTAAAAAAATGCAAGACAGATAAGTGTAATGCCATACTGTAGAACATTTCAAGTAAGGCAACAGCATCTTCATGGATACAACACATGTCCAACCTCAACTAAAAATTGATCTAAGTGGCCACTAGATGGTGATATTAAACCAGTATTGAGTGGTCATTTTGTTCACATGGCTTGCCTCCTTACTGCTGCAGTTACACACTGGATTTAAGCCTAATGTCTGAAGTTCTTGACCTTACATCTGTGTTTCACTTCAGTGGAAAAGTACAAGAACGTGCAACCATTAGCGTCCAACAGTAACAGCGACAAACCAGCCGACCCCTTGGTTAACCTTGACGGTGAGTAAGAACACAGCTGCATTGTCGGCATGCTTAAGCCCTCAATTTTGATGTTTTTTTCCTTGCATTCTGTGGTATATCAGGTAACTCTCCGGAGTTCAAAGCAGGAGTCACCGCGCTCGCAAACATCCTCAAGATTCAGCGGCATGATGACTATTTGGTTATGCTCAAGGTAAGCACCATAGAATCCCATTTTTGCTTCTTTTGAAATACATATTAGCATGTGTTTTTTGTGTGACAGGCAATACGAATTCTGATTCAAGACAGGCTTTCCCCAGAAGCTATAGCCAAAGCAAGCCGGAATAAGGAGGTAAATATTGGCTGAAATGAACTTACCGGTAATCAAAGAATTGCATCATTTCTAATTCCCTTTTATTCCTCTCTAGGGTATTCCTGTAGCATTGGACAAACATACATTAGGATTTGACACGGGAGGTAAGTCCCCTGATACTGATTTGTATCTATAATGTTGACTTTAATTAGAAACAAAACAATGACTGACAGATTCCAGGCAGAGCAATGGCAGAAACACGTGATGGACCCCAATCAAAAAGTTACATAGTGCACTGTTAAGACATACTCACAACATACATGAAATCATACTTATTTCTTGTAACTTTATTCCAAGATGCAACTCTAAACGAAGCGGCCCAGATCCTACGTTTGCTGCATATCGAGGAGCTGAGAGAGCTGCAGACAAAGATCAACGAAGCCATAGTCGCTGTCCAGGCCATCATCGCTGATCCCAAGACCGACCACCGCCTGGGCAAAGTGGGCAGATGAGACCATGGGGCCCAAGCCGGTGCATGATAAGGCAAAAGTACAGGAAGAGAAACATTTGATTTCTTTAAGTTTCTCTTTTTTGTTCATGCCAAATTGTTGTGTACAGCAACAGTTTAAGTTTAAGTGATTGTAAATACTAGTTCTCTTGTAGTTTCTTCTTCACCTCTTTTCATCAGTTATGACATTTTTTCTTTGCTACTCCTTGGTGTAGTAACTGTGCAGCATCCAGGTTTCCCATATACAGTTCTACATCTCACATTAAAAATAATCTAATCTACATCTGCCATGTCTTCCTGCCCCACTTAAGATCGCTACTTTTTTATTTGGATTCATATTGGACTGATTTTTACATTTCATTTGGTTTGAATCCCTTACAAAAATATGAAATGGGTGGACTTTGAAAGAAAAAATACAATTGTATATTACTGATTGGAAGTATGTTATTTCCATGTAAATAAAAAGTACCGTGCCCTGAACAATATCTTGGGTTAATTTCAGTAAGATGGTTTTAGTGCTAATGAAAAGGCAGTTAAAGTGTCCTGCATTGTATGAAAACCAACAACCAAAGTGGAAAAGAGTTTTTTTTTTTTTTTTAAATCATAATGACCAATTTAAAGGTGTACCATGTACTTTTTCTGGTACATGTCTAGCTCCGGGTTGTGTCCATGACGATATGCTAGGGAGATTCACTGGACTGTATCACAGGCTTATTTTTTCTTGGACTTTTTTTTTTTTAACAATAAAACTGCATTCTACTGTAAGTGGGTCCAACTTTTCCACAAATCTGACCTCTAAATTAGCATGGCACTTGTCTCCATGGAAACAGATAAGTTTAATATACTGTGAAAAATTCCAGGCAAAGCACCAACATCTCTATGGTGGTGGACCCAACAATAAAATAGCCCCTGGGAAGAAAAAAAAACAAGAAACACATAAGAAAAAACATAGAGACAGTGGTAGAAAAGAACATGAGTCAAGATGTAATAAAACTGCAACTTGAATTACCAAGTCACATTTTATTGTTATAAATATTACATATTATAAAAACGTTATCTGGGCAAATGTAGAACATATTTGGTATTTAATCTGGTAAACAACACTTCAAAATGTGTGAAATTATACAAAAGCAGTGCAGGAAAATTACAAGGCAATGCTGTTCAAACTATTAATTGAAAATCACTTGTCAATAACTATTACTTTTGAGACTGTTCTGACAATAGAACTGCATAGGTCATATTTAACAGCTAATTCATTTCTTATGGTACAATGGTACGCATTTTGTCTTAACTTCTGAAAATAACACTTTCTGTAATTGGTATAAAAACTAAAACAACTCCAGTACAAAAATACAGTAGAAAAAAAGCTAAGAATTGAGGTATAAAACAAATTTACAAAACATATTGGGGTTATATCTTCAAGACGAGAATAGGGGTGAGTGGATTCAGATTCAGAGGGTTTTGTAAAACGGCTGTGACGGTCAAGCGGGCATCGGAAGCCTCCTTGCTCCCTACAGAAAGTCCTTCTGGGCTGCACTGGGCACTGCCTCTATGCCCGGGCTGCCCTTCCACCTGGAGACGTCACCCAACTGTAGCACCAATGGAGCAACCACAAAGCCAGCGTTAGTGGATCCCTGTCAAATAGAGAATAATACAGTTGACGTATGCCCTGCTCAGATTTCAGTATTTGTCAGCCTTAAATGTATTAGTTCAAAGGTACATTGTGTAACTTTTTGGTTGGGGGTGCCTGCTTGTTTCTATGGATATGTCATTGGTCTGCCTGGAATTCAGTTACAGGTGGTTTTATAGCTCAAAAATACCTAGAAAAACAGGCATTCTGAGTGTGAGCAGGATTGCCTCTCCACAGATCTGACCTGTAACTTTGTCTGGTTTGGTGAAACAGTGAAACGTCCCAGACAGACTAATAATATCTGCATGAAGAAAAGCATTTGACGGACCCTCCACCAGAAAAGTTACACAATGCACCTTTAACTTGCAAAATGCGTTAGCATCATAGTGGTAATAAAAAAAAACATAAGAGCACTAGTAGTAGTAGTAGTTTGTTTGTTAGTTTGTTACTTAAGTAAAAGTACAGACACCAGAGCTAAAAATATTCAAGTAAAAGTATTACATGAAAAAATCTACTTAAGTAACAATATTAAAGTAAAAAGTATTTAGTGAAGAGTTTAAGATCTTGAGATCTCATCATCTTTGATACAGATTTGTGCTGCATTTTGTTCAACAGAAACAACTGAACATTTTTGGGGGTTGTTTTTATTTGTTGCTGTTATATTTCTGCTAGTTCTTGCTCAAATTATGAACATGTTAAGAACCCTCATTCTTTTCAGCAGTTTCAGCGAACAATAAGACAAATACTTGTAGTAGAGTAGAGAGTAAAAAGTATCTACTTTAAAATTGTACTTAAGTACAGTACTTTACTATTTTTACTGTGTTACGTTCCACCACTGGTGAAAACAGAAGTGGAAGTTGTACAGAACAGCAGATTACAGTAGCGGTCATTATAGAGGTTAGTAGTGGCAATAATATTGCTTTGAACGAGAAAGTACTGTCTTTTAGTTTTTTTCCACCTGTGATAATGAGAAAGCACACACATACAGCCTCTTTCTTCACTATTGTCCAGGCTAAAAAGTAGTCTTCAGCAATAATACCTTTTAAGCCTCTGGCAAGCTATTCCAAGCCCTGGTGTTTTAGACCTATCATCAGGGTACGAATTAGACCACAGAATGACAACTTTGAAGTCCACTGAGCTTTTCTGTTCTTCCAGCTTCAGCAACATAATACTTGCATATAGCTTTTATTGAATCCTGTATCTTTTAAAGGGCCCATATTATGCTATTTTCCGATCTCTATTATAATGTTTCCTTATCAAAAGCATACATGGAGTTGTATTTTCTTGCTTTCATAGATGTTTAATACACAAATCCTACATATTTAAATTCCACCTTGTGATGTCACATGGTAATACAGGAAGTGCTCCACTGTGTTCTTAAACTCCATACAGCTTCACTAAAATCATTTGATATTTTCAGCCCTGAATGTCACTACATGACATCACAAGGTGCATTTTGAGCTTTGAGGATGCAGACAGCCTAATAATCCAGGATTCCTCAAACATACGTGAATGAAACAAAACACAACTCCAGGTATGTTTTTGAGGAGGTAACGTCATTATAACATGGGTGAAAGCTCACAAGAATCAGTTTTGTGTAATACAGGATCTTTAAATTTATACACCAATTATGGGAGTTCCTACTGTGGTATCTGTCATCATGTTGAGGTAAGACTTGGCAAACATGGCGTGCATGTGTGAGGCTGTTTGACAGTGACACTAAGCCAAGGTGCTGCTTTGGGGATTATAGTGTGTTCAGTGGGGCACTTTGTAGATAAAAGGAGCAAAGTCGACGGACATCTGTGGATTTCAACACTTTACACATAAAGCACAAGTAGAGAAGACTGTACTTATGTGTTTTACTAATACGCAAGAAGTTAGCGGTGTAATTATTGTACTTGTGTCTATGTGGCGGTAGGATGAGAAGTTGCTAAAGCTGGATACTGCAGAGCGTCCCAGCTGTTTGATGACTGTTTTGGACTATTCAGACAATACAAACCACAGTGACGTTATGCTTTTTAACCAGTGGTGGACTCAGTTTTGTTACTTAGGCTAAAGTACAGATACCAGAGCACAAAAAAATACTCAAAATAAATCCTTAGCCTTTTCAGCAGGTAATTTAGTGGAGCAGAAAGTACCGATACCTGCTCTCAAATGTAGTGAAGTAAAAGTAAAAAGTGTCCATGTACTTAAGTAATTACAAATACCTGTAATGTATACTTAAATACAATACTTCACTACTTTTGATTTACAACAAGATAAAATGATTAGATTTAGTATTAAAAAGCATTACTGTTAGATGCACTAAGTAACATTTCGGGCAGAGGTTTGTCTCCCTGGCAGTGATATCAGTTAGCCTGAAAAGTTTCACAATTTGGCATTCAATCTCCATAGAGACAAGGAGCAGCTTGGCTTATTATTATTATTATAGCATTGCTGTAGCAATAAAAACACCTGCAATTGAAGAAATGTAAGAAAGATTAGTTTAATGCCATACAGTGGAACATTTCAGGCAAAGCAATAAAAATAACTGTTAATATCACAAGAATCTACAGCTGAACTATAGCCTCTTTTATATAGGCAGTGACTACCAGCATAGATTTACTTTAAGCCTCTTATCGAGGGCTCAGCTAGGTAGATTAAGCTACGTAAAAGTTTCCAAATTATTATTGAAAGTTAATACAGACTTCTTAATCATACACTATTACAGCTAACCCAGTATGGAACACAGCAGTTTGACCTTTGGGTTTTCACGTTTTATTGAAATACCGTAGTGTTTGCTGGTACAACATTCACACCAACCAACAGAGGGCAGTAAACATCAGAGAAACAACCTAGAAAGTTATCAAATCATGAAATGCACTCTTATGTGAAGATTAGTCAGTTTAGAAGGGACTGAAGTGATTTCCTTGTTCCTAAATATATATATATGAAACCAAACCAAAACCTTTTCCAAATCATAAACATACCCATAACCTATTTAGAAAGCTTAATCCTAAATAAACTTCATCACTGCAAAGTCAACTGTCCCTCCGGAGTGTACTATCTAGGACCAACTCATGTGTAAAGAGCTCTTACCTGATAAACACTGGGTTGAGGCTATGGCAATTCCATACAGATGAGAACGCTGCTCTGGTAGATACTCATCTGTCAGCTTATTGGTCTCTTTGTTCACCGTGATCACCCCATCCCTGTAAACAGCAAATACATGATTAATAATGATGGGGAAGTAGCAGTTAGACCTGTCACTATATTGATTTATTGTTCAGTACATGATAGATCATTTTTGAGGGTCAATTTTAGTTGTGGGGACTTTTTATTTGTACTAGAGGGAACATTTTGATTATTTTTCTGTACTAATTTGAATAAACGATTCAAACAAACTTATTTTTTTAACAATATTGTACATTTAGAATACTTTTTGGGGGATAATTCTGATTTATGGATTATCATTTATCTTCTATATTTAGTATGACAATATATCATACAGAATTTGTTATTGTGATAAGCCTAGTAATAGTAAGTAATAGTAATAAGTAGTGGTAGTAGAAAGTATAAGAAATGTTCAAACCTCCTCCAGTCTGTGTAATAAAAGTGTTGTCTGTAGTAGACCATGCTGAAGGGGTAGTTGAGGTTGGGATGGATCACTTTGCGACCGGACCCATCTGGATATATGCACTCCAAACGCTTTGTACCTAAAACACACAAAAAGTTATAGATTAGTAAGTTTTGTCATTAAAGGACCTATGTTACGCTACCTTCTGATCTGTTATGTTATTTCCTCATTACAAACATACCTGGAGTTGTGTTTTGTTTCATTCATTGTTAACACACAAACCCTGCATATTTAAGTTCTTCTCTCAAACAGAAAACACAGATGATTTCAGCAAAGAAATTGCCAATCTCTACTGAACAAAAAGTAAAAGGAAGCTATTAAATTGAAAACTACAGCTTCATGACATCACAAGATGGAACAGCGCATTTTGGGGTGTTGGAGATGTAGACAGTCTCATTATATGTACCCAAATGTGTGAATGAAACAAAACATAACTCCAGGTATGTTTTTGAGACTAAAAGCTCACAAGAGTCAATTTTGCATAACACAGGACCTTTAAATAAATATATAATAATCATACATATTAATCTGCACATTATGGAAGATATTAGTGTCTTGTTTTGTTCTGTTTACCTGCATCAGCCCAGCAGACCTGCCCTGAGAAGGAGTCGTAGGTGAGGGCGTTGGGTAAACCGATCCCGTCTGATACCACCACTCTGCGGTTCTCTCCCTCCACTGAGGCTGTCTCAATCTTTGGAGCCTCGCGGTTCCAGTCAGTCCAATACAAGGTCCTGGAAACAATGTTAATATGTACTTAGTGAATGTATAATCATGGGTATTTAATGATATAAGAACATTTACATATTAGTCCAGTATCAGGAATCTGCTCTTTTGTAACCATTAAAACGCTAAGGATGTGTACTACATGTGTGAATGAAACAAAACAAAACTACAAGTATGTTTTTAGGGAGGGAACAACAGTATCACATGGGTTAAATCTCATAAAAGTCCAATTTGAGTAATAAAAGACCTTTAATGTTGCCTAAACATGTAAAATTCACCTGGACATTAGTGTTAATTGCCTGAATCTCATTTTTCAGTTTGACTCCAGGTGACATGTTTTGAAGCGCCTTCCCAGATCTCCCTAATACAAAAAGACAACAGGAAAACCACACACTTCCACATGTGACCGCATACGTGTGCTAGAGCATGGAGCACATGGGACCAGCTGTCTCACGCTGATGAGGTCACGGTCAGGTTACCCCAAGCAACATGCGACCTATGACCCCTCCTCCCCTCTAACCCTGTATACTTTTTCATCTGCATACATTATGAAAGGTGTCTGACGGATGCATTTCAAGTTTTGGGTTGAGTTTCCCGGACTTTCGAAGAAGCGTAAATTGGCAGAGCTGGAGGCTAGAGTGTGTGGGCTGTACAATGTGTTTCATGTGCAGAAGATGGTGCACATATGGGCTGTCCTCTGGGAGAAGCAGGTAATACACTTCACATGAACATCAACTGTAGGAGAGATGGTCAGACCGGGCAAGAGCCGTGAATAAAGTGGACATTTCTTTGTTCTTTTTGACAGACAGAAATTATTTAAAGTATTTTAGTATGATATGAATGTAGCCCTGTATCTCTCACTACAGGAGGACTGCATACACCCATACTCCATACAACTGTACAACAGCTCACCCTTATGTAATAGATAACCCTCTGTCATACCCATCTCTATTTCATCTCTGCACTGTTTCTCCTTATGACCTCTTGTATATAGCCTGAAATAGGTTGCATTACTATATTTCTATATTTTATTTTTACTTGTACATATACAATTGTGTAATTATGCCTAAGGCCAAGTCTAAATTAGCAATCATTACATAAGTTTCAATTCTGTTAAGTGGAATCATGATCACCCCCTGCTGGTGATGTGCAAATTTATACTAAAATGACTAAGCAATGCTGCAGAAATTAGTAAAGTTAGTAAAACCACTGAAAAACCACTGAAAAGTAAATTATGAATAGCAGGTCTGCTTTAGACAAATACCACTATATTCCCATATCATTACATCCAAGAATCATTTTCATAAACTCTTTCTCAAGTGTGCTATCTGCCTGTTATGTGGCTCCAATTTAAGACATGTGCAGGCTCAGAACTACATGGCGTTTAACAGTTCATTCTGAGTGTACTCGTGTAAAGGCCTAATTACCTTAAGGACTTGGCTTTCTGTCAAAACACAAAGTACACATAAACCTGGCCTTCAGACAGAAAATAAACTGTGAACTGTCAAAGCAATAACACCAACCACACATCACAGAGTTTATGAAAACTCTGTGACTCTCTATCACCACACACTTTAATCATTTGTATCAACCACTTATGCACTGAATGTATTATGTATCTGCAGTGATAGAAAGCAGATGGGTTTCTTGGAGAGATGACCAATGCTGGACTCTAGTATTCACTATGGATGGGTGTTTATTATGATGTGGAGGCTAATATCTGTGTACGCACTCAGTTTGTACTAACCTGCCTACCTTATGTGGACAAGAATCAGGTGCCCATGATGTAACCCCTGAATTATTAGATCAACAACATGGTTTAAAGGTGCATTGTGTAACTTTTATGATGGAGGGTCCTTAAAATGCTTTTCTCCATGGACATGTCATTGCTTTGTCTGAAAACGAGTTATAGGCCAGATCCGTGGAGAGGCAACTGTGCTCAGTCAGAATGCCTGTTTTTCTAGGTATTTTTAGGCTATAAGACCACCTGCAATTGAATAAAGGTGACAGAACCCCAATCAAAAAGTTACAAAGTGCACCTTTAAAGTTGGGATATAGGTTCAAATAGGTTTAGATTTAAATATGGGTAAGGTTAATTAGGATATTAATAAGGGTATTAATGTAAGTCAATGTAATGTCCTTAAGAAGCATGCAATTCCAATGTGTGTGTGTGTGTGTGTGTGTGTGTGTGTGTGTGTGTGTGCATGCGTGTGTGGTCGTGTGTGTGTGCATGTGTGTGTGTTCATATGTGTGTGGTATGACTAATAGCGCTAATAAATTTAAAACAGTTTTCTAGTTTCTAAAGTGCTGTGAGTAAGTTGTAAACACACTCACAGCAGATGGATATTCTGATCCTCAAACACATATTTTTCATGTTTTATAATGATTTATCTTGACATGGTTGTATTTAGATGGAGCAGTCCAGACACCAGACTCAACAAAAATCTAAGAAATGGCTTTAACATGTTCTTATACAGGTTGTAAATTGCCTACGAAGAGGGTGGAACAGATGTGATCTTGTGAATAAGTGTACAGTAAGGCATGCCGTTCCTCCCTGGCTGAAAACCTTAAATCATTTACACATAATTGGACGAAATTTGGTTTTGTATACTTCACTGCCAAGAAAATGCTGGGAAAAACGTGTTACTCAAACGTAAACAAGGGAAATTGTGCGGTAAAGGCAGGCCAGATGTAGAGAGAAGTTTTTACCCGCTAGAGGGGACCACTATAATGGCTCTGGGGTTGACCAGGTTTGTGTCGAACAGAGTCCTTCGTCCGGTACCGTCCAGGTTGGAGGTCTCGATCAGATCTGGAGACGAATCAACCCAGAACATCTTTCTGTGTTGAGGGTCCACAGCCAGACCCTCTGGACTGACCAGATCTGACATACAAAAAAAAAGAAATATATTAGATAAATTACATTGGTATTGTGTATATAGAGATAAATGGTAGTTTTATAAGTGTTTACAGGGTTAAAAGTGCACTGTGTAACTTTTCTGGAGGAGGGTCTACAACTATCTTGCCTTCTTGGAAACAGTATTACATTGTCTAGATAGAATGTCCCACTGTATGGCATTTAACCTGTCTATTTCTGTGAAGACAAGTAGGTAAGGTCAACAGGCCAAGTTACAGGTCAGATCTGTACAGAGGCGCCGCTTACAATAATACTGCCTGATTTTCTAAGACATTTTGAGGAATAAAAACACCAGTCTAATAGATGGAAGATGGATAACTTTAATGCTATACTATGGAACAATCCATGCAAAGCAATAACATCTCCATGGACACAAGAAAAGCTACATAGTGTACCTTTAGAAAAATCATCCATGACATTATAACCAATACTATTAACTAACATAAGTTGCTACAGTAATTCATTTTAGTGATGTGATATTATGCAATACTAAATAATAGTTTAAAAATAATAATTTAAAAAAAAAAAAAAAAAAAAATTAATAATAGTTCTGAATCAGGCCCGTCAACAGAAATTTGGGGCCTGGGGTAAGAAGCCTCACACGGGCCCTCGTCTAATATAAATTAAAAGACAGAGGGTCCAATCCTGGGCCCCTAAAACCCTGAGGCCCGGACAACAGACCACTTTATTTCCCTCTGTCTACTGCTCTGTTCCGAATAAATAATAATTATCGTTTTACTTAAATAGACAATTGTAAGAGATATGCATGAAAATTAACTATTTTTTGGTTAATTCAAGTCTACAATTAAGAAAAAATGCAAGCATAGTAAAGAAAAGTTCTTACTTGAGCTAATGAGGATCTCTGGCTCAGCTCCAGGGAGCATGGACGCTCTGTTGATGGTCCGTGCAGACAGATCAGTCCAATAAACCTGGTTTTCTTTGCAGTCATAGGCAATACCAACAACTATAGAGCCCTACAACACAAACAAGCATACAGAATTTTAAAGGCGCATTGTGTAACTTTTCTGGTGGAGGGTCTGTCAAATGCTTTTCATGCTTTTCATCATGGAGATGTTACTGCTTTGTCTGGAGATGTTATTGCTTTGTTAGATAGCTTTCTATTTTCATGGAGACCAGGTCAGATCTGTGGAGAGGTAACTGCACTCACAGTCAGAATCCCTGTATTTTTGAGCTATAAAACCACCTTCAATTGGATAAAAGTAAGTTAGAGCTGTTTAATGTCATACTGTGGAACATTCCAGGCAGAGCAATGACATATTCTTAGAAACAAGAAGGTGATGGACCCCCAACCAAAAACTTACATGGTGCAGCTTTAACATACAAAAAAACACAATAATATGAAGTGGTTATAGTAAATCTTGTATCATACGTGTAAAGTCAGTAGTGTTTTGGAGCGGTTAGCGTCCAGTTTGGTCCCATCCAGAGGCAGCGCTCCGATCTTCTGTCCCTGAGCGTACAGCAGCGTGACCTCAGCGTTCGGTGGGAGTGTGACATTTGGGCGGGGTATGGGGTGCACAGTGGGCGGAGCCACGGAGGGAAGGCCTGGGATAAGGAAAATTAAAGTTATTTTTATTCGTTTTATGAGTAAATAAATGGCCAAAAAGCGCACAACTCACAAAACCACTATACATTTAAATATTAGAAAATACAAGGACTGGAGGGATGTACTTTCTGGAGTTTAGACGAATGGACCATCAGTTTGCGTCTAATTAAAATAAACTGAGACTCAGGACCAAGAAAAGCCCTTGTACCACATTTTGAGACACACTGTTTTAGACTTAAAGATACTTACATGCAGGTTTCACAACATCATGAGATCTGGTGCCAGGAACTTCTCGTCCATCTTGGTCCACACACCAGCAGTAAGTGGTCTCCCCATAACACTGCACAGGGCTACGGGACAGAGAGGTATGAGAATCTAATGTAAATGTTTTGTAATGTAAATATACTAGTATGTAAAACAAACTTTATTATTTTTTACTAACAGAATATCTATATGTCAAATGAACAAGTTTTTGCAAAGTGCTCCAGGAAGAACAGTTATTGCTGCAGTTATAACTAATGGGTACCCAAAATAAAGAATAAAGAATCCTCCGCCTGATTTCTCCATGGAAATTGCTTTATCTAGAATGTTGCACAGTATTAAACCTACCTATCACATGAGGGGGGGCAAGCAGGTTACAGAAATACGCTATCTTACAAGTCAGATCTGTAAAGAGTTGCCCTTATTAACAGAAGGATTTTTTTTTGTAATTTTGAGCAATAGAAACACCTGTAATGAATAAATCCTGATGGAAATGTTCAAAGTCATACCATGAAACATTCCAGACAAAGCAATAACATCTCCATGGAGACAGAAAAGCTGCACAGTGCACTTTTACAGTATTGTAAAATGCAATATGCTGCATAATATGGTCCTGTGTGTACCTGAACTGTCCGTCTGGTTCGCATTGAGGTAAATATTGTTGTGGCTCTGGTTTTCCTCCATAATGTTCAATCAAACTGGCTCTCCAGCGTTCGCACACACTCTCGGGGCGCTGGGTGGGGGCGACTGGCACTGGAAGGCAAATTTATCAATTTACTTAAGACACTTACATAAACATTTACTGCAAGGTTTCAAATGACAACGATTAATTTGCCAAGATTAATCTTTTGTTGTTTTTTCTGAGTCTGATCCACTTTGTGATGTCATGAATGGCAGTTTTCATGTTAACACCTTTTACCTTGGCAATTCCCAGGCTGTAAATTATCCATATGATTCGGATGATATTACAACATGACATCACAAGATGGAACAGGGTGTTTTCCGTTTGAAACTAATAATGCAAGATTTATCTGTTAAACATGTGTGAATGAAACAATACACAACTCCAGCTGTTTGTGATGAGGAAACATTATAACATAGATCAGAAATTCACATAATATGCACCCTTTAATTAATACATTAGCTGAAAGTCTATGGAAAAAATAAATGGGAATTTTACATCCAGAAAGTTTGATGAAACAACACAGTTCCACTGCGTGCTATTCCAGCTTTATAAAGGGAAACCCGCCATTTTCAGTGTACATTTCAAATAAGCAGAGCATTTGTACATTTCCTCATAAAGTTTACATGCAGCACTCATCAAAGACACTGTGGGTTTAAGTAATTGTGGTGTGGAACAGAAGTGTGCGGTTGGAGTAAGATGAAGTAAAGACTGAAACTGCAGACTTGAATGAAATGAAACTAGCCCTAAAATCAAATCAAAGCTCTTGTAGGTGGACAGTACAGGATTAACAGTGCAGTGTGCATGTCCTGTTTATGTCTGCCTGGCATGTGTGAGGTGGGCGTAACACTGTGTAGCTGCTCAGCTGTGCAGAAATGCTTGTGCATTGTATTGGAGGGGGTTGCCAGGCTACAAAATGACCTCTTCAGATGTTTGGGGCCATCATAAACACGATTTATAGGCAGGTTTAGGGAGTAGCGAAAGGGCACATGGGTCTTATAGCCAGGGTGGGAAAAGCTCTTCAAAGTCATGACTATATTTGAGTAAACCTTAAAGTTAATCCTGTTAATTTCATGTTTTGCACACGTTTTTCCTCAATAGAATATTCTGAATTTTCCATGCAATAAAACTTGCAAAAATAAGAGCAGAAATGTATACATTATATAGGTTTCCACCATTAATCCAAGAGTTTCAAGTTGGGAAAAATTAGGATTGTTAGCATAGCAAATAACAAAACTAAATATTATCGCAAATATTATTGCAAAATCCTCAAAATGTCATCCATAAGAAGGAAAAGTATTTCTTCAACAATGCAAGTCTTTCAAACTGCATTTTCTTAAAAAACAAAAAAACAAAAACAAAACTCATTTTAACCTCACCAGTGTTTATATCAGTGTTTATGAGGCATATAATAGTAATAAAATGTCTTATAGGAATGAATTAATACCTGGTCTATTGCAGTCTATGGGAGGACTGCCCGGTGGAGTTTTGGTCCCTGCCCGCTCTCGTCCATTGATGTCTACACACCAGCAATGACCAGAGGAGCCATGGCACTAAAATAAAATAAACATGAAATTATAACCATATCGTTACACATTATTGTTGTTACTTTGCAGTGACAACAGCTGGGGGTTTCTATATCTTTTATTGAATGTTTAGCAGTTACCATGGAAACACAATGCACACATTAACAATCACAGCCAAAAAAACACATCAGTTCAAACATCAGTTCTTTATGGTCAGATTGTGAGACAAAGCAGATTAAAGTCTAACTTGAATAATTTGGACAGAGCAGTGCTTACAGTTAGCATCACACCCCCAGATAATGCAGATGAAATCAGCTGCAAAGTATCAATAATGAATAGATACACATTGAAAATTGGTACCTGTTTGGGGAGGTATTGTCCATTGGCATCACACTGTGGAACGTAGGCCCCTATCACAGGCTGTCCCCCTGAGTTGGACTGGACACTGTCTCTGTGATATTCACAGTGAGTTTGTTCAACTGGGGAGAACACACGCGTTGATTTAATTACAACAGGTTTTAATTAGAGCAAGTCAAACAAACTTTGGGGTTTGAGGTTTTTTGAGGACATAGAGTTTTGTTACCAGGTTTACTACAGTCTTTAGGAGTTACACCAGGCGCTGTCCTTGATCCAGCTTTTTCTTGTCCTGTACTGTCCACACACCAGCAATGCCCAGTGGAGCCATCACACTGTGAAACATGACAAAATATACATTATAATTGTGGAAACACATTTTACATTAACCATTTACTTTATAATCTCACTTGTTGGGGTATGTACTGTCCCTTTGCGTCGCATTGGGGTACATAAGCTCCGAGTATGGGATAGCCCTCTGGGCTGGTGGTCTGAACACTGTCCCTATGGTGCTCACAGTAGGTTTTTGGACGTTGAGGTTGATCTGGTTTGGAGCAGTCTACTCGTGGTGATCCAGGTGAGCTCCTGGTGCCTGGTCTCTCCTGTCCTGTAGTGTCCACACACCAACAATGTCCCGTAGAACCATGGCACTGAAATAATTGGGATTGATTTTTAGAATTGTTTGGATGAATCTTACATAACCAGTTTTGTTGTGTTTTTTCACCTGTTTAGGCAAGTACTGTCCATTTTCATCACACTGTGGGACATAGGCTCCTACCACAGGGTGGCCCTCAGGTGTAGTGGTCTGGACACTGTCTCGGTGGTGCTCACAGTGAGTTTTAGGGCGAGTTGGTTCAACTGGAATTATATGACATTAATGCACTGAGTAAATAAAAACATACAACAACTTTGTAAACAATATGTTTTATTATATTATTAAGTAAGTTAAATCCAAAGTTTACCTGGTCGGTCACAGTCTACTCGTGGTGTTCCAGGTGAGCTCCTGGTGCCTGGTCGCTCCTGTCCTGTGTTGTCCACACACCAGCAATGTCCCGTAGACCCATGGCACTGAAACAGATAAACAAGTTGATATGAGAATTGCTTGACATAAAGAATTTTAATATAAACTTTCACATTACCTGTTGAGATAAGTATTGTCCATTCTCGTCACACTGTGGGACATAGGCTCCTACCACAGGATGGCCCTCAGGTGAAGTGGTCTGGACACTGTCTCGGTGATGCTCACAGTGAGTCTTAGAGCGAGTTGGTTCAACTAAAATCATATGATACTGATTAATTAATTTAAATAAAACTTCACAGTACATTTTGTTAGGAGTTGGCTCAACTGGAATTATATGACATTAATGCACTGAGTAAATAAAAAAAAAGCTTTGTAAACAATATGTTTCAGTATATTTTTATGTAAGTTATATCTAAAGTTTACCTGGCTGATCACAGTCTACTCGTGGTGTTCCAGGTGAGCTCCTGGTGTCTGGTCTTTCCTGTCCTGTGCTGTCCACACACCAGCAATGTCCCGTAGACCCATGACACTGAAAGGGACAAAAACATTAATTTGAGAATTTCTTGACATAAAGAATTTTAATATAAACTTTCATATTACCTGCTGAGATAAGTACTGTCCATTTTCATCACACTGTGGGACATAGGCTCCTACCACAGGATGGCCCTCAGGTGTAGTGGTCTGGACACTGTCTCGGTGGTGCTCACAGTGAGTTTTAGGGCGAGTTGGTTCAACTAGAATCACGACACAATCATCAATAAACAATTCAAGTTTATAGTTCTAATTTTGTGCTATTAAACAAAAACATCAAAAGTACACTGTAAAGAAAATCTTTTTTGTACCTGGTCGGTCACAGTCTACTCGTGGTGATCCAGGTGAGCTCCTGGTGTCTGGTCTTTCCTGTCCTGTGCTGTCCACACACCAGCAATGTCCCGTAGACCCATGGCACTGAAAGGGACAAAAACATTAATTTGAGAATTTCTTAACATAAAGAATTTTAATATAAACTTTCATATTACCTGCTGAGATAAGTACTGTCCATTCTCGTCACACTGTGGGACATAGGCTCCTATTACAGGATGGCCCTCAGGTGAAGTGGTCTGGACACTGTCTCGGTGGTGCTCACAGTGAGTCTTGGGGCGAGTTGGTTCAACTAAAATCATATGATACTGATTAATTAAGTTAAATAAAACTTCACAGTACATTTTGTTAGGAGTTGGCTCAACTGGAATTATATGACATTAATGCACTGAGTACATTTTAAAAAAAGCTTTGTAAACAATATGTTTTAGTATATTTTTATGTAAGTTATATCTAAAGTTTACCTGGCTGATCACAGTCTACTCGTGGTGTTCCAGGTGAGCTCCTGGTGTCTGGTCTTTCCTGCCCTGTGCTGTCCACACACCAGCAATGTCCCGTAGACCCATGACACTGAAAGGGACAAAAACATTAATTTGAGAATTTCTTGACGTAAAGAATTTTAATATAAACTTTCATATTACCTGCTGAGATAAGTACTGTCCATTCTCGTCACACTGTGGGACATAGGCTCCTATTACAGGATGGCCCTCAGGTGAAGTGGTCTGGACACTGTCTCGGTGATGCTCACAGTGAGTTTTAGGGCGAGTTGGTTCAACTGGAATTATATGTAGTGGTAAAAAAGTATTAAAACATTGTAGTTTATATTTTTATGTCATTTCTAAACAAACACAAAAAGTGCACTATATTGAAAATCTTTTCTTTTACCTGGTCGGTCACAGTCTACTCGTGGTGTTCCAGGTGAGCTCCTGGTGCCTGGTCGCTCCTGTCCTGTGCTGTCCACACACCAGCAATGTCCCGTAGACCCATGGCACTGAAAAGAAGAAGAATATTTACTTTGGAAATTTCTAGACAAATGGAAATGAAATGTAGCTTTCATGTTACCTGCTGAGATAAATACTGTCCATTCTCGTCACACTGTGGGACATAGGCTCCTATTACAGGATGGCCCTCAGGTGAAGTGGTCTGGACACTGTCTCGGTGATGCTCACAGTTAGTCTTAGGGCGAGTTGGTTCAACTAAAATCATATGATATTCATTCATTAATTTTAATAAAAAACTAAAACTTTACAGTCCATCCATCCATCCATCTTCTCCCGCTTAATCCGGCTGGGTCGCGGGGGCAGTTTGCTGCCCAATACTCATAGCACCTGACCCCCCCTATGAACCCCTCTGCAGGTGGTGAGCCCACAGGAGGAACTTTACAGTCCATTTTATTATTTTTATGTAATGTATGTGCAAAGTCCTTTCTTATACCTGCTTCACAGTCCACTCGTGGTGATCCAGGTGAGCTCCTGGTTCCAGGTTTCTCCTGTCCTGTGCTGTCCACACACCAGCAGTGGCCCGTAGACCCATGGCACTGAAACGGACAAAAACATTAACTTGAGCATTTCTTAACATATAGAATTTTAATGTAAACCTTCATGTTACCTGTTTAGGCAAGTACTGTCCATTTTCATCACACTGTGGGACATAGGCTCCTACCACAGGATGGCCCTCAGGTGTAGTGGTCTGGACACTGTCTCGGTGGTGCTCACAGTGAGTTTTAGGGCGAGTTGGTTCAACTAGAATCACGACACAATCATCAATAAACAATTCAAGTTTGTAGTTCTAATTTTGTGCTATTAAACAAAAACATCAAAAGTACACTGGATAGAAAATCTTTTTTGTACCTGGTCGGTCGCAGTCTACTCGTGGTGATCCAGGTGAGCTCCTGGTGTCTGGTCTTTCCTGTCCTGTGCTGTCCACACACCAGCAATGTCCTGTAGACCCATGACACTAAAAAGGACAAAAACGTTATACTATTTCTAGATAAATAGAAATAAAACACAAAAATGAATATATTCTTATTACCTGTTGAGATAAGTACTGTCCATTCTCATCACACTGTGGGACATAGACTCCTATCAAAGGGTGGCCCTCAGGTGAAGTGGTCTGTACACTGTCTCTGTGGTGCTCACAGTGAGTTTTGGGGCGAGTGGGTTCAACTAAAATGATAAAAAAAAAGCACATTAGCAATTTTTTACAGTTCAGAAAATGAAGCTTAGCATAGTATCACATGTACTGTATGTAAGGTAAGGTAAGGTAAGGTTTATTTATATAGCGCTTTACACAGACACATGTCCCCAAAGTGCTTTACACAGCATTTTACAGAGTATTCTTCATTCACTCCATACCCGGTGGTGGTAAGCTACTGTTGTAGCCACAGTTGCCCTGGGGCAGACTGACGGAGGCGTGGCTGCCAAGCCAAGCGGCGCCAACGGTCCCTCCGACCACCACCAACACTCACTCACACAACTTTCACACCTACAGTGCATGTTTTGAGTTGATGGGGGAAACCGGAGTGCCCAGAGGAAACCCATCCAGACACGGGAAGAACATGCAAACTCCACACAGAAAGGCCCGGGCGACCCGGGGATCGAACCCGCAACCTTCTTGCTGTGAGGCATGAGTGCTAGCCACTCAGCCAGTCATAGATTAACATAGTGAACAATTTGTACTATAGTTTTAGTACGGTTTCAGTTATACCTGGTCTGTCACAGTCTACTGGTGGTGAACCTGGCGGGGTCCTTGTGCTTGGTCGCTCCTGTCCTGTGCTGTCCACACACCAGCAATACCCAGTTGACCCATGACACTGCAAAAACAAAACAAAATGTTAACTCTTAATATTTTAAAACTGTAAGGATCAAAAGTTATTTTCAGAGCTAACCTGCAGGGGATTGTATTGCCCGTTACCGTCACACTGGGGCACATAGGCTCCGAGTATGGGGTACCCGTCTGGACTGGTGGTCTGGACACTGTCTCGATGGTGCTCGCAGTGAGTTTTGGGACGTGCTGATTCATCTGGTTTGGAGCAGTCCACAGAGGGCGTCCCAGGTCCTGTCCTTGTGCCTGGTCTCTCCTGGCCCATACTGTCCACACACCAGCAATGTCCAATAGAACCATGGCACTGGAGCAGTCAAAGATAAACATTAGTTGGGGTATTAGGCGTGGCTGATAAGGCAATAAAAAAAGTATGCTATTTTCTGATCTATGTAGATACCTTGTGTTTTGTATCATTCACATGTTTAACACATATACATATTCCTGCATGTTCTTCTCTCAAACTGAAAACAATACAGGAAATGTGCCACTGTGTTTCTAAACTCTATACACCTTCACTAGATTCATTTGGATAATTTCAGCCCATTGCCAGTCTCTACTGAGCAACTGGAACACAGCATTTTGAGCTTTGGAGATGTAGACAGACTAATAATAAAGGATTATTCAAATGTGTGAATGAAACAAAACACAGCTCCGAGAATGTTTTTGATGGGGTAACAGCATTATAACATGGCTTCAAGCTCACAAGAGTCAATTTAATAAAGACAAATGCATACCTGTTGCGGAAGGTACACTCCATTCACATCGCACTGGGGTACATAGGTTCCAGCGATGGGGTACCCCTCTGGACTGGTGGTCTGGATACTGTCTCTGTGATGCTCGCATTGAGTTTTAGGACGCTCTGGAACTATTTTAAAAAACAGAGAAAAAAAGACACACTGCTGAATAAATCAAGTCCTTGAAAATCCTTGAAAGTCCCAGCTGTGGGTCAGTTACACTTGATATCTAGATTATTTCACTAAAAAAACAACAATAATATTTTTTTAAATATACCTGGTTGGTCGCAGTCTACTGAGAGGGAACCAGGGGGGGTTCTAGTGCCTAGGCGCTCTTGTCCAGTACTGTCCACACACCAGCAATGTCCAGTAGATCCATGACACTAAAAACAACACGTGATTAGATGATTAAACAATTCATATATTAATATTTTTGGTATATGAAGAGCGTGCACTTAACATACCTGTTGAGGTGTGTACTGCCCATTAGCATCACATTCAGGTACAAACGCTCCAGGTATGGGGTACCCCTCTGGACTGGTGGTCTGGATACTGTCTCTGTGATGCTCGCATTGAGTTTTAGGACGCTCTGGAACAACTATTTTAAAAAACAGAGAAAAAAAGTCACACTGCTGAATAAATCAAGTCCTTGAAAATACAGTTCTTAAATTCCATTACCTTTGTTGTTTTAAAGCATGACTTTTGTTAAATAAACATCTTGAGCAGTATAAGTAAAAGGAGCCCACAAATGTACTAGAGTAAACATCTCATTGGCTTTGGCTGGGGGAATGTTTATTATCCCAGTGACAGTGGTACTTATAAAGAGCACTTAGGTTCAGTCAAGCTTTTCCACGTAAACTGTACCTGTGCGTAAACGCCACACAGGGCCACTCGCTCATATCACATGTTTTTACAGGCATTCCAAGGATATCACTTAATGACCCCGGCAGTGCACCACTTACAAGGTTAAACACACCGGTGTTAAACGTGCTGTCTGTTTGAGTTGTCATCCAGTTCAGGAATTAAAGGGGTCAGGGGTCAGTGTTTAGCTAGACAGCCCTTGGAAAGCAATGACATAATACACCTGCTGGTAGAGGTAGTGGGGCTAGCTACAAAAACAGTGAAACTGTCCCAGCTGTGGGTCAGTTACACTTGATATCTAGATTATTTCACTAAAGAAACAACAATGATATTTTTTTAAATATACCTGGTTGGTCGCAGTCTACTGAGAGGGAACCAGGGGGGGTTCTAGTGCCTAGGCGCTCTTGTCCTGTACTGTCCACACACCAGCAATATCCAGTAGATCCATGACACTAAAAACAACATGTGATTAGATGATTAAACAATTCATATATTAATATTTTTGGTATATGAAGAACGTGCACTTAACATACCTGTTGAGGTGTGTACTGCCCATTAGCATCACATTCAGGTACAAACGCTCCAAGTATGGGGTACCCCTCAGGGCTGGTGGTCTGGACACTGTCTCTGTGATGCTCACAGTGGGTTTTTGGACGCACTGGTCCTTCTACAAGATATTATTATTAACTTATTATGTTCTGTAGATATGCTTGTGCTGAAAAATTATTAATTCAAGACTTACCTGGATGGCTACAGTTGTGAGGCGATGCCCCAGGAGGAGTTCGAGTCCCCGGTTTCTCTTGCCCAGTGCTGTCCACACACCAGCAATACCCAGTGGAACCATGACACTAAAGTTAAAATAAACGTTAGACATAAAATAACATAGAAAATTTAAATATTCTTAATTATAATATTCTTACCTGTTGTGGTATATACTGTCCCTCTAGGTCACATTGAGGTACATAAACTCCAAAGATCACGTATCCCTCTGCGCTGGTGGTCTGGACACTGTCTCTGTGGTGCTCACAAGGAGTCTTAAGACGACCTGGTAAAACTTTAGGGAAATAAAAAAACATGACCATAAAAATTATACATGATAATTGGTTATAAATAATTCGCATCCTGTGTCATTCTTTTCTTATAACAAAAGGAGCACTATGTAATTTCTGAGAGGACGGCTCATTATTTACATGGAAAGGGATTACACTGACATTACACTGACTAGAATGTTCCACACTATGGCATTAAATCACTAGTTATAATTTGACTAACTCTAAATTTGACATAAATGGTGATTACTCGGGTTGCTGCAGTCTGCTGGTGGTGAGCCTGGAGATGTTCTAGTTCCTGGTCGCTCCTGTCCTGTACCGTCCACACACCAACAATGTCCAGTAGATCCATGACACTGAAAAAATGACATTGAATTACATTACTCAGATTTTATTATTATGAAAAATCAATGTAGTAAGTTAAGTTTTACCTGTAGAGATCTGTACTGCCCTTGTGCATCACACTGTGGTACAAACACTCCAGCGATGGGGTAACCTTCAGGGCTGGTGGTCTGGACACTGTCTCTATGGTGCTCGCATTGGGTTTTATGGCGACCTGGCTCATCTAGACAAGAAAAAACATACAATAGCAGGAAACAGATAGACCTGAGTAAATTGAAATCCCCAAAAAATTATGTTAATGTTCAAACCTACCTGGTCTACTGCAGTCGGTGGGGGAGGTCCCTGGTGGAGTCCTGGTGCCTGGCTTCTCCTGTCCACTGCTGTCCACACACCAACAATGTCCAGTGGAACCATGACACTGAAATGAAAATCAATTCTAATCTGTTTCTAACCATTTATATTCTACTCTATCTGTTTTTACATTAGACTATTGATACTTTGCAGCTGATCAACATTCCCTGGGGGTGTGGTGCTAACTGAATCTCACCATAAAGAACTTTGTCTATGTTTGCTCAAGTGTGCATTGTGTGTCCTCGTCTAACTGATGAACATTCCACCATAGAGATAGATGTAGAACACCCCCAGCGTGATGTCACAGTTAAGTATCAATAGATTGTATATTGATCTCGTATATACCTGTAGTGGCCTGTAGCGTCCATCGGCTTCACACTGGGGAATAAAGGCTCCAACCCCATGGTCCAATCCACTTTGTAGGTTGTCTCTATGCTGCTCACAGTGGCTCTTTGGACGCCCTGTTTGACCTGTTACACAAACAATTAGTTATGCACATAATGGATATACTCTTCTTTATTTAAAGGTGCACTGTGTAGCTTTTCTGGTAAAAGGATCCATTATCTATTTGCTTATCTCCATGAATATGTAAGTGCTTTGTCTGGTCTGGTCTAAGTAATGGCATTAACCTGCTTAACATGTATTTATTTGATTTGATACTTTTACTGCCCAAAAATCCCCACTTGCATCTTGACCTTGTGGCATTACTGCTTGTGTCCATGGAGACTGACAAGTTAAAAGTGTACTACGCAACTTTTCTGGTGGAGGGTCCGCCACCTGCTGTCTCAATAGAGATGTTATAGCTTTGCCTGGAATGTTCCATGATATGACTTTCCATCTAGCATTTATTCAGTACGGGTGTTTCCATTGCTCAAAAATACGATAATTCCTTCTGTTAAAAGGGGTGACCCTCCACAGATGTGAATTGTAATGTAGTGTTGTCCTCTACCCTGCTTATTTCCCTTTTTATAGGTAGGTTTAATCTATACTGTGGACCATTTTAGACAAAGCAATAACATTTCCATGGAGAGAAGCAGGTGTGGAACCAATTCAACACCTGAAAAGTTACATAGTACAGCTTTAAATTGTAGCGCTAAAGTGGAAAATCTATTCACCTTCTTGGCTGCATGAGAATCCATCACCATAATACCCAGACTGGCACTGACAGTGGAAGGTACCGAGCGCGTTCATGCATCTAGCATTGAGGTTACACGGTGAGGAGCTGCACTCATCAATATCTACAACAGAAAGACAAAAAACATAACAGACACTTGTAAAAACAGTTCCAAGCCTCTGTTTGCACTGAAAAGATGTGTAAACATTTTGTAGAGTTGAGGAAGTTGAGAGAAAGTTCAGTTTGAGTTCAGAGCGCTAGGTTAAAGCAGGACACACACACACACATTCCACACAAATACAAGGTGCCACTACTCCATTGGTCTCCGCGCTGAATTCTTTTGTTTAATCTCCCCCATTCATTCTCACATCAGTCCTTCTCTTCACCCATTTTTCCTCCTGTTCTCCCCTCCTCCATCTGCTCAGTGCTTCCTAGACTTCTTGTGTAACTGCGTAAAACCTTAACCCCCCTCTGATAGTTAACGTTGGTGTCGTCGTGATTCAAATGGACATGGACTGAATTTCATGCTATGCTGTTATTTGTAATATCAGTCAAAAGTTTGGACACAACCTCTCATTCAGTGTTTTTTCTTAATGTTTACAACTTTCTACATTTAGACACATATGGAAGACATGAGGTAAGATATTTGGAATTATATAGTAAAGAAAAAAGTTAAATGACTAAATCATTTTTAACAAAATAAAGAGTAGTAGTAAAAATAAGAACATTGAATGAGATGATGTGTCCAAACTTTTGACTGGTAGGGTGTGTAAGCAGTTTGTTATAATGTGAATTTGATAGATGTAAAGCAGTCTGTGGTTTTGAAGGATAATATAATATAAATACATACATTTAAGAACATTTCCAGTTGCTAAAGTTGCTTTCCTATTCTATATATTATCCATTAACTACTCACATTTGGTGGTAATGTGTATTATTTTTGTTTATAGAATGTACTTTATGCTAAATTGCCATATGTAAGGATGGGAAAAGATAGGCATAATAGTCTAAGCTTCAGCCTATGCTTTGTTTATGTTTTAATTTTGTTGAGCAAATAAACAACTTCTGTAGACAATTGGAAGTGAGGCTACCAATGTGAGCCTAAGGTCCCTCTAATGACTACCACTCACTCATTCGTCATTTTCATACATTAGTAATGTGGGTGACCTTTTTCTGGGCACAACAACAATCAGAGTACACTAGAGCTGGGATTGAGCTGATAACCTTTGCGATTGGGTGTGAATTCTCAACCACTGAGAGCCTATAACTATCTCTGTTGATATTTCGCGCTATGACTTTACACAAGGTTGTATGAAATGACAGCTGTTCTTACCCACACATGTGCGTCCATCAAAGCCAAACTCATATCCAGTTTGGCACTGGCAGCGGTGGCTCCCGGGCAGGTTCATGCACTGAGCATGTGCACCACAGGAACTCGCACTCTCCGCACACTCGTCTATGTCTGAAGAGGAGGAGAGGAAAGACATTACACTTTATGAACAAAAGGACACAAATCACAAAGAGATGAAGCATTTAAAAGTCCTATATTACGCAAAACTGACTCCTAGCAAGCCTTAAAGTGAGCTGTTCCACCTTCTGATGCTTCTGATGATAACTCAGCCTAAATATGCAGGGTTTGTGTGTTACACATGTGTGAATGAAACAAAACACAACTCCAGGTATGTTTTTGATGAGGAAGCAACATTATAACATAGATCATAAAACAGCAAAATATGGGCCCTTTAATGTTTATAAGGAGTAATTACATGATGTTTTTACACGCTAAGTAGGACACATGTAGTATGACAGAACAGCCATGGGAACTCTAGGCTGTGGGTTTTATAGCGCTGTCTGTTGGGCTAATGACAGGGCAACCACTCACTCAAACCTCCTGTGTGTCTGCACTAACAAAACCGTCCACCTGAGAATGGCAGGGTGGTAAAAAGAGAGAGGAGAGTAGAGGGGGATGAGTTAAAAGAATGTACGTAACAGAGAGAGAGGGGAGAAGATGAGTCCTTCTTCCTAACCTGTACTTGACCCTGGGCTCTGAGTGGACATGTGCTGATGAGACACAGACACGCTGCCTTGAACTGTCTCTAACTCTGTCTGCATGTGTGTGTGCATGTGTGTGTGCGTAATCAAGGGGCCATCCAAACTCACAGGATGACCATTGCTAAGCCTCTTACAGTGAGAAATTACCGCACTGACAGATGAAGGTTCATACCAGAGGTAGTTTGCTTGAATATTTCATCTTGTCTACCTCATATCTCCTGTACAGGTTTTACCAAACCATTGATTAAATAATGCAAATTTTGAGACATGCAGGAATAAAGTATGCTAAAGAGTAAAACTAGAAGCTGTGTGATGAAACTGCCTGGTTGATAGTGAAATGTTGGCTTTCTAAAAGTCCAGCTGTTAAAGTTTTACTCTCTTAGAAGACAATTATCCAATCAGAAAGTAGAACGTGCTCCTTACTTTGAGTTGCCAGATCCTAAAACTAAAACCAATTTGCAAAAGTATTCTGTTTATTGTAGGTGTTTAAAGGCACACTATATAACTTTCTGGTTGGGGGCCCATCAGCTGCTTGTTTCTATGGATATCCCTGAAATATTCAGCATATTGACATTAATCAGACCTTAATCTACCTTACATTTATTCAGTCACAGGTGGTTTTATAGTTCAAATATACTTAGAAAAAGAGGCATTCTGAGTGTGAGCAGAGTTGCCTCTCCACAGATCTGACCTGGAACTTGGTCTGCTTTGGTCTCCATGAAGATAGAAAAGTGTAATACCATACAGTGAATCAATTCAGGCAAAGCAATAACATTTCCATGGAGTAAAATGTGTGTCAGGCCCTCCACCAGAAAAGTTACACAATGCACCTTTAAGTAGGCTATATGGCGAAAGTTACAGCTATCACATTTAAGCTTTAAAAACATGATGTAATTTAAAATTGTTCATACCATAGCAGTTGCGTCCATCTCCTGTGTATCCTGTGGCACATTTACATTCAAAGGCCAGGCCCTCCTGTGGTATACACTGGGCAGTGGTGTCGCAGTCATGGGTCCCAGAATAGCAGGGGTTCACTTGGTCTGGTCCACTCGGCTCCACTAGGAAAAAATAAATAAAGATAGTGTGTTATAGCAGTCATACAGACATATACAGTTGAACTTGAGTCTCCGCCATCTCATCTCTTTGACACTGTGTTGCTTTTAAGTTGTAGCAATGTAAACAATCAGTGAACCAAAACTCGTAACTTCTTGGTTTACATCATTTAATCCAGTCAAAGCAAACCATGAAGGACCCAGGCTGAGTCAATAAATCTTACTGAAAGGTTGGCCCTAAACGCACAGAAATGCTGCAAATGAATAGTGTCTGGAGTGTCTGAATGTAGATTAATAGAGATCGGGGTTATTGGACGTTAAAAGTACCATGATTACAATGCAATGATTAGAGGGTAGCTTAACCAAATACACATGTAAAAATCACTGCAGACAAATTCCCGGAGGATGATTTCCTCTGAGGAAGTGACTGCCTCCATGTTCCCAATATTCACCATATGGACAGGGTTAGACTCACATATACATGGGGGAGTATAGTAGTATTATAGACAACAAGGAGAGAGAGAGGATTGGGTGAATGCTTTCTCATACCACTAGAAAAGAAAGTCTTCAAAACCAAGAAAAACTGTTTTAACACAAGCTTGCATATTTGTTACTGCTTTCTAGGAATTTTTCTTTGTCCAACCAGATGTGGTAATAATAACTCATAAGTAAGACAGCGTACCAGTTTGTGGTATTGAAAAGAAAGAAAGAGGCATCTTTTTACCAAGTTTATTTACCATAACAGGTAAGGTGTTCCCTGCCTAATTAAATGAGAAAAACTACCAAGTACTAAATTAGAACTAAACTGGGCTCAACCAGGGCCAAACCAGGACCAAACCAGGACAGACCGCTTAAATGCTTCTGAGTCTATGGTTAGGAAATATCAGTAAAATGAAAACGAATGTGATAAGCCCCTAGGAACACTCAAAAGTGATTGCTGCGTAATTTTGTACACATTTACATTATGATTTTCGGCCTACATGTTAGACGTCTGGACCACAAACCACCGAGTAAAGTAACGTGTCTTTCTTTACCGTTGAGAAGATCCCACGCTATAGACAACACAAGCTTACACCTAAACAAAATCAGACGCAGCTCGCTTCCATCTCCCTGGGCCAGGGACCAATTTTGGCTCATTATCAAAGCGAAGGAGGCTCTTTCAACGTCCCGAATGTGGCTGAGAAGACAGGCAGATGAGAGGGCTGGCCGCACATGGATGGGAGAGTAGACTGAGGAGTAATTAAAGAGAGAAGGAGGGAGGGGGCAGGGGGAGCATCAAAGTGGTGAGTGCAGTTTTCCACCTGCTGCTCTTTACTGAGGGCCTCCACGCACCGAGCTGTATCATTATGGACAAGGTATAGGCCGGTCCCTATCATGTCAGACCTGAGAGCGCCTAATGGTCCATCACCACTGACTTTTACTGACTCAAATGATATGACATTACAGAGGAAACAGGCTAGGATCTGGCCTGCAGTTTTATGCTAACACTTTGTGGTTTTGAGGTCACAAATGGAAGGCATGGTAATAATATTTTACTGCATTTCTCTGGAGCTAACACAACACTACTGTAGGGATTTAGATACAGAACAGCTTGTCATGTTTCACTGTGTCCAAATAATTTAAGAAATGTAGTTTTCATTCCAAAATATTAAGGCACATAGTAGTCCAGGCACATTCCAACACAACTCCATCAGTTTGATATGTAGAGCTGTTCTGCAGCTGATTCTCATGACATCAGTGGGCAGTCATTCTGCCCTGAGACCCCCCTCTGTTAAAGATCTGTCATTGGCCAGGATATTATTCCCAGAAAGTGTAAGAGGTCTGAACAGAAACACACGCTCACATTGTCCCGATGGCACATACACTGCACTTAAGTTGTGTTTACAAAACCTCTGATCCCTCAAAGCTCTTCCAGCTGTGCTCTGTTGTATCTGTGTGTGCACCATCATGTGTAAGATGTGTCATCATAACCTTTTTAATCAACGTGTTGATGTTTAAATGACAGAAACTTGGCCCAGTGCCTCTGTGACATTCACACAGGCTTTTCTGCTGCCATCTCTCACTGCCACAGTCTTCTGCTTTTCATCACAGCTCTGCGGTTAGACACCACCATGGTGCTGATAGAGGGAAAACATCACACGTTTGACTGCAGCCCGTTAGCTCGGCTATTTCAGTGGAAAATGCCAGGATAGGGTCACTGTTATTTTCTTTTGAAATCACGTTCACAAAATAGTAAAATACAGCATACAATTAGGATGCCTGATGAGCAATTTACTTTGTGTAGTTTTTAACTGAAAGAAGAAACATCTCATGAAACAAAATCACAAATAGTAACTTTCTGCTATTGGAAAGTTGGCAGCTAAATCTGCTCTTGAGTCTTGGCTCTCTAAGAATCCACTGTCTTCTATTGTAGTATCGCTATTGTCCAGGTGACATTAGCCAGACGTGAGGAGGAGTGGTGAGTGTGAAAGTTTTAAAACTCAATGTCTAAAGTGCAGCTCTGTCCAACTCTGCATCGTTTTCGGCTGTGGTTTATCTGCTGCATTGAAACAATTACTCACTGGTCTGGTGGCTGCTGAGGTCTGACGTAGAAAAACCTCACGACACTTACAAACAGGCAAGGCTAATTCAAACTGTCACTCACACAACCATATTCCTATCACAGATCACAGTTAGACCAGACCTCATCCCTCATCCCTGACCCCATCTTAAAACACTTAAATTTCATCCTACGTATTTCTAACATGTGTCCAGGACTTACTCAACAGTCATTATGCAATATAAGATGTATCGCATTTTACATCTTTATGTAGTGTTTTCATCTGAGCTGTTATGAGAGTCTTATGAGAGACACATGCTCCACTTTAGAGCTGGTGCAATTTCTAGTTTTTATGTTCACTTCACACTGGGCATGTTTTAGTAACTCCTGGAACAAAGTCAAGCTGTCATAAAAAGGCAATTATTATTTATTTTATCCCAATGTAACCTCCTGACCACCATCAAAGTGAATTAGAACTATAAGCTTTGGCAAACTCTATCTTAAAGAAAGGAATTTAGAAGAAGGGCTGAATGACTTGAAAAAATATTGTATTTTTCTGTCAATTTCTGACTATAGATTACCAAATATAGTTCTTAAAATAATCTGTTGATCGTGCACTTGCTCCATGCTAATACAAGAATCGCATGCACTTTGAAACATGTTTGTAGATGGCTAAATAAAGCGTTAGAAGGGTTTATACATAGTGAGAGCCCATATAGAGACATAATCCTGCTCTCAACATAAACATCATTGGTGGAGCTGTCCCAGAGGTTGATGTTGTGATTCCAGCTCCCAGAGATGAATGCTGTTGTTGTGTCTTTGAGCAAGACACTTAACCCCCCTTCACCCCCAGTGTCTGCATACACTGGTGTATGAATGTGTTTGTGAATGGGTGAGTGGTTCCTTGATGAAAACCGCTATATAAAATGTGACCACTGACCATAACATCTGTTTCTGGCAAAGGACATCTTACTTTATATTATCTTATATTAACTTTTTGGTTTCTCTCAATGGGGATGTGATTTTATTGCTTTATCTATCATCATTATCTATCTCCATGGAGACTCAGTAGCAGCTAACCGATAGATTTTAAGTTTTTTCAATGGATTTTTTTAAAGCAATAAAAACACCTGTAATTGAATATGGGTATGACAGATAAGTTTAATGCTATACTGTGGAACATTCTAGGCAATACAATGACATCTCCACCAAAAGTTATATAGTACATCTTTAATCCAATCTAATAAATTTGAGTAATAGTTGACACTCACCTCCCACGGCACTGATCTTGTTGGTGATGGCGTATCTCAGGATGCGCTCCTCCTTCACATACATCATGAAGACTCTCTCCATGGTGATCTGCAGCGTCTCCGGGGTGGGCCGGCTGTCATGTCGACAGTCTCGGAATGTGATGTTCTGTTTGAGCTGGAAGGAGAACGACTCGGAGCCCCTGTCCGCTGAAACAACAGTGAACTCGCGGACGGATGTGGAGGTGGCCACTATGGACACAGAAAGACAAGACAAAGACGATATTATTAGTTTTATATAAGTCTATACCCCCTCCTGTGGGCTCACCACCTGCAGAGGGGTTCATAGGGGGGGTCAGGTGCTATGAGTATTGGGCAGCAAACTGCCCCCGCGACCCAGCCGGATTAAGCGGAAGAAGATGGATGGATGGATGGATAAGTCTATACCAAGACTAATGCATGGATTATTACCAAAGAAATGCTAAAAGTAATAACATTAACTGGTGCAAATTTAGAGACATCCAGGAATAAGATACTATCATTGAGTTAAACAAAAAGGACTGGACTTAGGTTTTGTTAAGACAAAGTTTTGCTACCAACCAGACAGCTCTGATGAAGCTATCTGGTTTTCACGTAGACCATATAAAAGAAGTGGAGTGAGTGTGACGTCACCCATAGCGTTTAGCGCCACTCAAATGAGGCTTGCGATGCTAATGGCTATAGGGGCGAATTTGGAGCCAGGCTCTATGTTATGAATAAAAAAAAAAATTCAGGACCATGTAGAGCGGGTTCATATGAACATTTTAAGACCAAAATTACGAGGCTCACTGCAGCAGGTACAGAGAGACGAGCGATAAGATCTCAGTGTAAGTCAATGGGAAAAAGGGAAAGAAGGAGCCGGAAGAGCCTCCTGGTGCACGCGGCGGCTAAGGGGATAGCTATGTCCACTCATATATACGGTCTATGGGTTTTCACAGTACAGTATCAGTAGATATGGACTACGATTAAAGTGTTAATGGGGGCACTTCCGGCTCCAGCTACTCTGTTTCGTCGCCTCTCTGTCTGCTGCAGTGAACCTTGTCATTTTGGTCTTGGTCGTATTAGCGCGCTCGACATGATCCTAGTGTTTTTATTTTGCTCTTTTGTTCGCAAATAATTCCTATTCCTAATAATGAACTAGGCTCCAAATTCGCTCCTATAACTGCTAGCCTTGTGAGCTTCATTTGACTGGAGCCGAATGCTATGGGTTACATCACACTCCCTCAGTCCACTTCTTTACACAGTCTATGGTCTAAACTTACTAAATTAAAGGACCAAACTAATTCCAAATACAATAAGAATAAAACTCAGAATAGCAAAAACATGAACTTATATCATATCATTTGAACTTTTTCTGTTATAACTTACCAGATGGATAGTACTGGTAAATCTCCTTGAACGGGTCCATGGTCACCTCTGCTCCTGAAGGGATGGAGGGCACGTTGCCATTGACAACGGTATCCACGGTGATGTGATTCTGGTCATCAAGGCCCCGCCCTGTTTGTATGATCGACAGGTGCTCATTGCCCGGATAGAAGACAACCTCAGCGTGACGGGTGAACTCCGCCCCTGGCATAAAGCAATTAACCAATCAGAAACCAGAGCTGGTGAGATCATGTGAAATTGTCTATTTTGTTTATTTTCTTTGCAGGTTTTTGAACGCAGGCCAAAAGCAAGTTAAAATGTCCTGTCTGTTGCATCTGTACATTGCATACACACAAAGTCGTACACATACACAACCAGCTGTTTCCTATTAGCAAAGGGGAGGTGGAAGCCTGATATCACATCACATCCCTGGAGACAATACAGCTGGCCGGGAGAGCGCAGAGACACACAAAAACCACAAATACACACATTCAAATGCACACACCTTCACTATTGAGGAGTTCCCTGCTTAGTCCACTACAGATGTGCTCCGGAGCTATGTTCAACTCTCTTATTGACATTGGCATCCCAGTCCTGTCTTATCTTAGGTCATGACAGTAAAAAGTACAGTCCTTACATGGAAAGATTGTAACGCTACTTCCTCCTAGGGTTGTCAGAAGCATTGAAGATCAGATACTAATTGAGACTAAAACTAGAATCAAAACTAGATACTAATTTGAGCAGGTATCGATACTAAGAAAGTCACTGAATAGCTTTAGAATGATCGTGAGCTGAATGAGAACAAATATAAGATCACATAGGCTAGTATATGACCATGGACCACTATGAAGCCTACCTGGACAGGTGAGGGATATAAGGCCACATGGTGATATAAAATAAAGTACTATGATTTAATGTTGAAAATGACATTCTATTGTCAAAGGAAAGAGTGATTTTTTTTTTTTTAATATCATCATAGTATCGGGATTGATATTGAGAATTGAGTTGAGAAAATTGGGTTTGAAATTTTAGTATCATGACAACACTACTACACTGTAACCAGCATCATATTCAGACTCTGAAGCAATTTGATAGTATAATTATATAGAATCTGACATTGCATTGTGTTAACATGTGTTTCCGGGTTAGTTTTCTAGTAAAATATAAGTTGTACCTGTGATTTTGAATCCAGCTTGGCTATTGGGCAGTTCAAGAGCAAAAAGCCATCCAAACAGTTCTCCAATGGGTGAAGCAGGCATCAGAGCCCATCCTATTGAATCAGGGACCTATAGCAAACAGAATATTTTTTACAAGAATAGTAGTAACAACAACAGTAGTTGTCGTGGTCGTAGTAGTAAGCACATTCAATGAACAGAAAAGAATGTAGTGCTAGTACTTAGAGTGATAGTAATAGTAGAACTAGTTATTACTTGTGGAAGTAATAATGTGGTAATAGTAGCAGTAGTAGTAGTAGTAGTAGTAGTGGTAAAATGAGAAAAAGTCGTAATAAAATCAGTGAACAGAAAAGAACTTATAGAGGCAACAGGAGAAATAGTAGTAGTAGAAATATTAGCAGTAGTATCAGTAATAGTAGTAGTAATAAGAGGGAGTAGTGGTATTAAAAGTAGTATCAATAGTCGGAATAGCATTAGTAGTAAGAGAAGGAGAAATAATAGAAGGACGAGTAGTAGTAGTAGTAGTAGTAGTAGTAGTAGTAGTAGTAGTAGTAGTAGTAGTAGTAGTAATAGTAATAGTAGTAGGACCTTGCTTATGGCGGTGTAGGCTCTGCCATCTCCCACAACTATATAAGCATGAAGGTCAACATGGTCCAGCATCACGGGGGTGGAGTCGACCGTGATTGTACCGCTCACCTTTCCACTCACACGCTGGGGGGCACCTGTTGCCATGGGAAAGTCATATTTAATACATGAGCAAAAGTTAAGTTGATAAATGTTTGTTTCAGTTCAGACTCGGGTCTACAGGGTGCAAAAGAGTGCAATGCAGTCTCAGTTAAAATCAGTTTGCACCCTTATTTCAGGTGCCTAAAATAGGTGACTCGATCAGGCCAAGTTACAGGTCAAATCTTTGGAGAGGCAAGCCCTATTACTATAAGAATGCATGTGACTCAAGGTATTTTTGAGTCTCCATGTTTGCACCCCTTTGAAACTCTTAATACAGCCTCAATCAATTTGGTCTGCACTCGGGCCTGGTATGATTATAATAAAGTAATTCTAAAGAAATCTCACCATCAGGCAGACATTGACGTCCATTTCCATAGAAGCCAGACTTGCAGTGACAACAGAAACCAGTGGCGTAATCGGAGCAGATGGCATTCTGGGAACACTGTTGTTGAAATCTATTGGGAAAAAGTGAGTAAAGAGTCTCAACTTAACTCACATGTCTCAGCTTATATAAATATTAGTCATAGATAGTCAGTTCCTGATGAACTGAAGTGAGGACGAACCACCCGTTGCTGTGGTAATGAGTGAATTTCTGTTGCTATGAACAGGCCTAAAATGTGTGTTGAGAAAAGGTTAGCAAAATATGTTTTTAAAGGTATTGCTAAAAACGTTAATTAACTCATACTAAGATCCAAAACCAATGACTTCAATTGACCAATCACAGCAAACCGTCCTTCCGGAGCCTACTATCTAGCACCAGCCGTATTAAAATTATGAATGAACATACCTTGCACATGTTTCCTTATTCTCAGTGGTGTACTGAATCACTGTAAAGTCAACAAAAGGGTAAGATTTAGTTTACTTATGACAAGCGCAAAAAGATTTACAAAACACGACTTTGTCAATTTTTCTTTTTAAAAAGGATGTGACCGTATATGGAAACACTGACAAGTAAGTAAGTCAAGTTAAAGGATTAAGAGGACATAAACAGAGACTTAAACTGTTTAAAGCTTGAGAACAGATACGGATGGAAACCAGCTGTTCTTCTATGGGAATCCCCTCCGAAGAGACACATGAAATCCAGTTGTGTAACATAAAGGTGGTATTGAGTTAGATAGACAATGCAGGCCTGAGTAAGGCTGTCAAAATAAATTATCCTAAATATTTAGCAAAACTAGATGGTCATCATTACCTATATAAGTACTAAACAAAATCACATAGATGGGACAAAAGTTGGGCATTTCCTGAATAGTTTTAAAATGGTCTTAATCTCCAAATTTCCCTACGGGTACAATTAAGTGTAACTTAACTTTATATCAGATGTAGAATAGATCACATGGTAACATTAAAATAACTAGTATTATTATGAGATGAAATTATATTTTATTGTCTGAAAAAATTGTGTTTTTAATAATCAGTATCAAATAGGGGTGGGGACGAGATACAATTTCCCCAATACGAGATGAGACATGAGATTGGATCTATGAGAACAAGACAAAATGAGATTTTGACATTCTTTATAATAAATACATTGTGTAATCTAGTTCCCAATTTTGACCTCACTATTTAAATTTTAATTTTATTTCATATTTTTGTTGCCATTCTAGTACTGCTTTCTGGTGAGTTATGTCTCCATCACATAGCCCGTTCTGTCCAGTCCAATTTAAATGGGAAAGAAAATCTCACGAGACAATTTTCCTTGTGTGTACAATCTTGTGGCAGAAGATCTTGTTGAATTCCTAAAAATTTCTGCATACATTTGAGTCAGATTTATTTTTACTTGCCATTTTCGGGTTTACTGCACTCAGGCAACCCCAGTAAACTCACATAACTCCTCAGTGTGCATTTGACTGACTCATTTTCCACCATTGCACAGTCACTATTTGTCTATTTGGCAACGCCTTGGGACCTACATTCTCTATTCCTACAGGGGCATCTCACGGATACACAGGCAACACAGGAAGTCAGGATATTTTTGCAGTGACCATGAATCCACTGGGGAAAGATAACAGCAACAACTATAACATAGTTTTTTGAAAATACACTGGCAGTTCTTGTCTTAAAATGACATTTCAACAGTCTTAAATTGAACAAAATTACGTTAGATTATTTCCTACTACACAGAGGGGTTTTGATCATTATGTAACCAGGAAAAGGACAGAGAAAGTGTTCATTTTCAAGGCAGAAGTTGGTGGGAGTGGGTCAGACACACCTGGAAGTCTCTCACAACGACTGTATTGTGCTGCTAGCTGCTGTAGACGCGGCTGAGGTTTAGCAGTTTTGCATAGTTTTTTGGAGTTTTGCTTTTCCCCTTTTCTTGGTGATCAGAATTTCATGAACTCAGAATCTGTCCAGCTTTCTTACCTCCCGTGTCAAAGTCAACATCGTCCTCATCCACACTGACCACATGCCCGCCGGGGGAGAGGTGGGGGTCGCTGGGAGGAGGAGGGTACACATCCACGACTTCAAGAGGGACCTAAACAGACACAGATTGCCTTGAAACTATGCATTCTTACTGTAAGTTGGCCCACTGTTCCACAGATCTGAGCTGTGACCTCTATTACCTGTCTAAAATGAGTTATACAAGTTTAATGCTGTACTGTGGAACATTATAAGCAAGAAGATGGCATATCAGAAATATTACACAGAGCAACTTTGATAAACTTGACAATCAAAATATACATTCATTTTAGGATATAACACAGGAACCTCTTATGCACTGTAATTTTTAAAGTTCCTTTTATGCTAAATTGATTCTTGTGAGCTTTAAGCCATGTTATAATGTTGTTAATTTATCAAAAACATAACTGGAGTTGCGTTTTGCTTCATTCACACATGTTTGAGTGCCCTTGCGTTATTAGTCAGTCTACATTTCCAAAGCTCAAAACATTCTTTTCCACCTTGTAATGTCATGAAGCGGTAGTTTTCAAGTCAACAGCTCCTTATTACCTTTTGTTCAGTAGAAATTGCTCTAAAATTATCCAAATGATTCTAGTGACGGTGTATGGAGTTGAAAAACATGGTGGAACACTTCCTGTATTACCACATGACCTCACAAGGTGGAACAGAATGTTTTCTGAGAAGAACTCAGCCTAAAAATACAGGGTTTGTGTGTTAAATGTGTGAATAAATAATTGCACTATTTATAATTTTCAATGCTTTTTAATAATGGCATTAAAATGACCCCAAATGTGCATGTTTTTCAGCCTCAAACGGCACCAGACAGACTGCAGTTTCAAACCATTACATATGAAACCCATGACACAACTTACAACACTGGCATCTGAAAATCCCCTTTTTAGTTAACTGATCTTTTGGAGTAAATATAAAACATGCTGCCACACAAGCAGACATAGCCTCCCCACGGGCATTTTCAGAAAACACAAAAAAGATTGGCGCGATAGTTTCCCAATTTGTACCAGATGCATATGCCTCAAAGATTGTATAATTAAAGAAACGTGAAGAGGAAAGAAAGCGATTTTTATATTCTGGAAAATTAAAATATTTCATAAAGGTAGAACATCATCTGAGACAAAGTAAAAGTATATCTTCAAGAATTATCTAAAGGAATGTAACAATATAAGATACACTACGAAACCTTTCTGGTCGAGGGTCCATAGCCGCTATGTTTCCATGGAGATATTATTGCTTTATCTAACTGCTTCCACAGTGCAGCATTAAACTTCTCCATCTCCATCCAGACAAGCAGGTGACGCAAACTAGCAGCCAAGTTACAGGTAAGATCTAGGGAGAGGCGACCCCACACAATAGCAATTTTTCAAGTTTTTTTTTTGTTTGAGCAATGGAAATATCTGTAATTGAAAAAAACATGGATGCAGCATAGATTTAACGCTTTACTGTGAAACATTCAAGGCAAAGCATAACAGCTCCATGGAAATAAGCAAGTGACTGTCCACCTACCTACCAGAAATGTGACCCAGGGGAGCTTTAATGAAATAACTATTAATATCATCTAATTTCATGACAGCTATTTCTTATTCGCTGCTGAGATCGGGGGAATTATTACAATAGTGTATAAGTGTTTTGTGCATATTTTGAGGTCTTATAATTTTTCAAATGTAGTGCTTTTAATCTACAATTGAATACACAGAATAGATTTTTTCCCCTCACTGTTTTGTTTGTATTTTTGTTTGCTCAAACTACAAATATGTTCATTTTAAACCAGATAATAATAAAAAGTGCTTTTACTTTTCAGTCTAGCTCAAAAATGTAGCGGAAGCCTAAAACTACTACTTTAACTGGTGATTGGATCCACATTATTTACCTGTGGTGGTGTGTTCACTGTCTCCTCTCGCGGTTGGGGAGGAGCATACTGCCTGGGCTCAATTTGAGGCCTTTCACTGGGCTCCGTCACTGGGACATCTTCAGTGGTGTGTGGAGCGGGTGAGTCTTCAGTTGGGGGCGCGTGGGTGGCGGCAGGTTCAACGGGCTTTGAGGGGTTTTCTCCCGTGGGTGGTGTTTGAAACTCGGGGTCCCCACCGTAGTCTTCTTCTTCCTCGTCATCTGGGCCGTAATTGTTATCCGAATATTCCTCGAGCTCGGCGTACTCTGGAGTGGTGGAGTCCTTGAGAAGAAAAAGAAGATACCGTCAAATTATCTTACATGAAATAGCTGTACCACTTTGCAACTACACCTTAATTAGCCTTAATGAAACCTGAACAAAGTCTCAATTCATAATGAGCACATTATTCAGGCTTTGTAACTAGTATTCAAGGTGCTATATTATGCAAAATTGACTCATGTCCTCTTCAAAAACATATCCAGAGTTCTGTTTTGTTTTATTCACACATGTTTGAGTAATCATGCATTATTGGACTGTCTACATAATGAAATGTTAACCAGATTGCTTGTTTAAGATGATAGTGCAGTAAAGATGTGTATTTACCAAGCCAAACTCAAATCCTCTTGGTGGGGAAGTGGCCAGAAGTCCGCCAAAAGAGGCAGGTACGATGTTGTTGAAAGAGTAACGGTTTCCAGTGTGAAAAAGCCAAACTCCAGGAATTCCAGTATTGCCAACCCTTAAGAAAAATAAAAGAAAACATATTTTAAAGAGTTACAGTTGCATTTACAGATAAAAAATTACAATGAAGCAATAGCCACCATTAACACTAGACAAATGTTTGAAGATTAAAAATTGCCAGATGGATTTGATACATACTTGAACGCTACATCAAATAGATTGGGACTCAACCAGAAACTAAACTCAGACCAGAGCAGGACCAGTACTGGACCAAATCACATCTACACATCTGGTCAAAAAAACAAAATAAAACGTGACCGCGCCTTTTTTCTGATGATTTTCAAAAACAAACCAATTATATTATATACACATGCAAATGTTAACATAATTGTGGCAAGTGGAAATTGTGGCGCTTTTAGCCATGTTATAATATTGTTACCGCATCAAAAACATACCTGGAGTTGTGTTTTGTTTCATTCACACATGCTGGAGCCATTTATTATTAGTCTGTTTACAGCCCCCAAAGCTCAAATGCTCAGTTCCATCTTGTCATGTCATAAAGTTTTCTAGTTAACGGCTCCTTTTACCTTTTGTTCAGTAAAAGGTAAATCCAGGGCTGAAATCATCCAAATGATTCTAGTGAAGGTGTATGGAGTTTAAAACCATAGTGGAGCACTTTCTGACATTTAGGGCTGATACATATCCCTCGATACATAGGCCATAATTCGATACATATCTCGATACTGTGCACTTTCGATTTGATACGATATATTTCACATTGATTCGATACAGTTCAATAAAAAATAATGCCTAATTCATGGCTCTGATACTAAAAGTCTTTGTTAAACTTCTTGTGCAAAGTTCATATGAAACACTCCCATGTTACTCATCAAAACAGTGAAAATGTCAAATCTGTTGCATAAACGAGTTTCCGTCTTCTAAAAAAGCAACAAAATTGTAGCACTGTAACTAAATAATTGAGTAAAATATACCAAAAAATACTCTTGGCGTTATATCAATACAGCAGCCCACGATATAGATACTGTATCAACATTAAAAGATATGATATATCAATATTTCAATATTTTTGTGCACCCCTAATGACATTACAAGGAGTATTTCCTGTTTAAGAGAAGAGCTCAGCCTGAATATACAAGGTTTGTGTCTTAAACATGTGTGAATGAAAAATACACAACTCCAGATATGTTTTTGATGATTATAACATAGATTAAAAAAATAGCATAAGGGGTTCTTAATGGAAGTCTCCTGAAATGGTTTTTATTTTACCCTGTCGCTTATCAAGAAAGGCACAGGGTCAAGAAATGCAAAAAGTACAAACCACGGTCAAAACAAAAGGTGGCTCTTTTTAAAAATCTAGTTATTTTGAGTTATTTTTTGTTTACTACTATGCGTCCATTCATAGTTTTGATACTTTCAGTGAGAATCTACAATGCAAATAATCATGAAACTAAAGAACGATACATTAAACAGTGCTTCCAAACTTTTGACTGGTAGTGTATATCTTACTTCATATTATACACTGCGTCAAGGAAGCAGCATAATAGCGGCTTCTAGTATGTGCTGGACAACATCTATCAAAGTTAATAAAGGTTTTCTACTCACTGGTAGAGGTTTTTCACACTCTGCTCATCACTTGTCACGCTGTAGTGGGGCCCCTCTGTTCTAGAAAAAAGAAAATACGCCACTTCTCCTCTGCTGAAGCCCACTCTAGCAGGAAGCTGAATCTCCACATTATAGGACTCCTTTGAACACAGCAAAGCAATGGTAAAACGTGAGATATCAGTAACTTATGGAATAGAGATTTGGAAAAAAATATAAAATTTATCTGAAAAATATTAGACTTAGACAAACGTTATTGATCCACAAGGGAAATTACTTGGACACAGTAGCTCACTCATTACAAATATAATAACAAAGAGCAAAAATATAAATGGTACTAATAATAATTAAAAAAGAAGTGCATAATTATATGAATGTATGCAAATGCAATTAGATGACTTATATTTTTTATAATAGGATACTTTCTCATTTTAAACACACCCAGAATAAGTGACAAAAATATTAAACTATGAACTGGCAATTTAATAATCCTACAAGGTTACAAGGTTAGCAGGTTTTTGCGCTAAATAATCCAAAAAATGTTATTTTCTACTTAAAAAAATTAAGTTATTATGTCGTTATGACGAGTTCGATTTTCCTGGCCCGTTATGCACAACATCAAAGTCCTTTATCTGAAATCTTACCTTTGGCCTGGTCCCAAAGAAATTCAAGCCATCTTCAGGATAGAGGAAGACAACATATGAATCTGTCTCATCGTAGCCAATTACAGCTTGGAACGTATTAACCTGCATAAAGCCAAAACAATGTGTCATTCATTTGGAAACAGAGATACCAGACAGAAGACCAGCTGTTTGGATAGAGGTAATTCTAGTGTCGGAGTATACAGTCATCTTTACTCAAGTGCCTTCTAAATCTATTAACACCTAGACTGCATATTTAAACTTCACACCTTCCTCTCCTCCTCTAATTCCCCGTCTCCTCCTCTTCCTCTTCTTTCGTGTCAGGACTTCTCACCCCTAATTCCCTTCTGCATATGTCCCCCCCATCGTCATTTGACACACTGACCTAACCAGCTGGCCTCTTGCACGGTAACTTCACAGTGACAGTTTAACATGTGATTTTAATGCGAGATTTCAGGATTTGGAAACATGTTGCCACCTTTATGTGGGATATAAAACAAGCCACATTTGAAAAGCGTTAGTGTCTCAGTGTTTTTTTTTCCTCTCATAATCTTAATTCAGTTTTCTCTCCCCTCTCTTCTCTATCTCTGTCTCAACCCCCAGTCCAGATGTGCAGATCCACAGCTGGCTTCCTGTGCGTCTGGCCTTCTTTCACGACGATGTTGCAATGCGTAAAGCACCAGACATTATTACAATAGGCACTGGTATTGTAATGACGTCTAGCTGAGCACAACCACGCGCAGATGTCCCCCCCAACCTATACAAAACCAATACGTGTGTGTGTGTCCCTAATTACTCACATCAACATCTTTAAGCTATCTTCTTCATGTAGGTGGGCGTGGGATTCTCCACAGCCTATGGGCACGGTGTAATTAGTTAGGAGGGGGGCCGAGAGACGGTGGAGCTAAAGCGCATTGGATTTTGGTTTCTTGGTTATTATTGCTGTTATATAAGTCGGCGTGCTTTTTACCCGCATCCAAGTCCTCCAAAGTATAATGTAACTGAAGATAATGGGGTGGAATTGAGTGGGTGTTAACTGATATGCTAAGTTAGACCAATTTAATGATGGGAGTTCAATGCGTAAAAGGTAAAATATAAAAATGAGAATAATAAACAAGTAACATATGCCAGCAAGATGTGTTTCAGGCTAGACTTTGGATTCTTGCTAATGTTGTCAATTCTCCTTATGCTAATTGTAACTCATTAGTAATAATAATAATAATAATAATGCATCAGTTTTATATAGCGCTTTTCAGGACACTCAAAGACGCTTTACAGAGCATTATTCATTCACTCCAGACCCGGTGGTGGTAAACTACTATTGTAGCCACAGCTGCCCTGGGGCAGACTGACGGACATTAGTGGAAGGTAACCAAGAACAAAAGTAAAAGTACTATACTTAAGTACAATTTTACAGTGGATATTTTTACTTCACTACATTTGAGAGCATGTATCTGTACTTTCTACTCCACTATATTTTAGATCTTGACTAAAAAGCCAAAAGTACTTTTCTTTATGGTTTGAGACCTGCTGAAATGAACTGAGTTAACGTCAAACTTTGATCAAATCAAATACACATAAACACAACAACAGCTAGAAGCTAAATTCTTTATCAAAATCACAACAATTGATGCTTTAAAAAATCTTTAAAAATCTCTGCAAAATACTTTTACTTCTCACTCTTAAAGTACATTTTTAAACAGGTTCTTCAACAATTCTACTTCTAGATTTTTGTCATACTTTTACTTGAGTAATATTTTGCCCCTCTATCAGTACTTTTACTTAAGTGACAAAATTAAGTACTTAATCCACCACTGCTGTAACATGACCCAGGTGAGGTGCCTTTAGCCTGAGGTAGAAATCAACGACACAACGGCTATTTGCAGGACCAACGCAATCACAACAGACAATTGACTCTCACATTCACTCACTATTTAGGGGGCGTTCACTCGTTTGGTCCTGTTCTAATCCTGTTCTAGTCCTGGTTTAGTCCTTGTTTAGGCCAGGTTTAGTTCCAGGTTTAGATTTTGATTTGTGTGTGTGAATGTAGGCCACACAGATTTACCACTTTAACAAGTTATGCATGCTTTGATTAATGTTGGTGGTTGGCTGGTGTTACTTTTAGTATCTTAGCACTTGGCTAATCTAGAAAGTAAACCCTTATTTGTTACGAAAATATGGAATAAATTAGGCATGTGTTTAATGATGATTTACACCAGATTTGCACTTTTTAAACTGCTTTTTTATAGCCTTTTTTCCTTCAAAGTACATTTTAACATTCATTTTAATGCCTTAATGACCCAAAACTGACTCTTGTGAGCTTTAAGTCATGTTTAAATAATCCTTTATTATTAGTTTGTCTACAGACACATCTCCAAGGCTCAAAATGCTCTGTTCCACCTTGTGATGTCATGAAGAGATACATTTTACCTATAGTTGAGTAAAGATAGGCTGAAATTACCCAAATTATTCTAGTAAAGGTGTATGGAGTTTAAAAAAACACACTGGAGCACTTTCTGTATTACCACATGACATCACAAGTTGTTTTCTGTTTGATAGAAGACCTCAGCTTGTCTGTTTAATGTGTGAATCAAACAAAACACAGCTCCAAGTCTGTTTTTGATAAGGGAGCAACATTATAACATAGATCAGAAAATAGGGTAATATATGTCCTTTAACTTTGCATTGCAACACTGAAATGTACAGTGTACTGGACAGATAGAGGTTCTTGCTTTATCTTAAAACTTGAATATACATACTTTGATTCCTATCTCCCCCTCTAGTACCTGTGTGGCCATCTCCATCTTGTGTGTCTAGTCTTCCCTGTGTTCACAGACTATCTCTGGTCCTCTTTACACACTCACAGCTGGAGAACAACAAATTGCTGCCAACACATCAAAGACCACGAGGGCCAGAGAAGAGCTGAAGTGAGTGGGGCACGGAGACGTCTACACCCCCCTTTAAAACCTCTTTCTCTGCTGTCTCTCTCTTTCTCTTTACACCCACGGGCGGTTCGTCACACCTCTTTTAAAAGGCTGTCCTGTCCTAACACTCCCAAACTCAGGTGCCTATCCCCCCAAGTCTTTGCTGTCGTGACTGTTTTGAATCTGGGGCTGATAACAGCATTAGGAGGTCTCCCAAAACACAACATGGCAGATTAAAGTAAATGTGCAAAAGCAGGAAGTGGATTCAGATAATGGGTCTTCATTAGTGAAAAGGTATAATGTTATTTCAGCACGCACTTGTTGATTTAAGTGGAGACTAAAAACACACCTGTAAGTGTCTTATGGGTTATTTTATGGACAAGTGGTTTTATAACACTACAAATCTGTCTCATCTGAAGTTAATTAATTGTGTTTGTCTGAACAGGTTTAATGTGATATTTTTGTCCCATAATTGTGGTTCAGTTTTTTAAATGACTATTGTCATGCATGTATGACTAATATTATACTATTTTCTGATCTACATTATACTGTTGTTTCCTCAACAAAAACACATCTTTAGCACACAAATACTGCATATTTAGGCTTCTTAGTTCTGAAACTGAAAACACTCTGTTCCACCTTGTGACATCATGTAGCAATAGTGCTCCACTAAGTTTTTAAACCCCATACACCTTCAGAATCATTTGGATAATTTCAGCCCTGGAATTAACCATCTAAAGAGATAAAGATAAAAGGTAGTTTTTACTTTGAAAACTACCACTTCATGATGTCACAAGGTGGAACAGAGCATTTTGATCTTTGGAAATATAGACAAACTACTAATAAAAGATTACGCTTTCATGTGTGAATGAAACAAAACTCCAGGTATGTTTTTTTTATGAGATAACAGCATTATAATCTATCTTAAAGTTCACAAGAGTCAATTTTGCATAATATAGGACCTTTAATTCACAGCAAAAAGCATGAGTCAACTCCACATACACTTTATAATCAGTAATATGACCGTACTCAGCTAAACAACATAATTTATTACGCCAGTGTTTAATATTGTTTACCATTTAGATAAATTCACCTCATTCATAGCTTCCTCTGTTGTGATTACATTAGCAGTGCGAGCGAGTCTTCTAATCCAGACATAAAGTAAACCGGAGTTAAGTGAACCAACCGGCCGTCTCAAATGTAGCAGATCATGTAATGATTATACGGGCTTGATCCCACTCTCGTAGCAGGAAAAGCACGAGTGTTGTGAGGAGCTTATTTGTTGCTTGTGGGTTTTCAAAGTTTTTGGGCCACAGACAGCGCAGCAGAAATGAGTGGAGACACTGAACAGCTGCGGAACAGTTGCCAGCCTCACCAGAGTGCGACCAACTGAGAAGTCTACACCGTGGGAACTGCCAAAAAATGTGCAACTACATCGTACATACTAGTACATGGACACATAAGGCAAGACTATGCCAGAAATGCTTGGTCACTCTTTCTGTCAATGTTAATATCCAGAGATTGAGATATTGTGGCAGATTATATCAGGCTCATATTACACCATTTTTATTTTATAATGTGCAATGTCCTGGAGTTGTGTTTTGTTTCATTCACATCTGTTTAACACCAAATCCTGCATATATATTCTGTGTGCTTCTCTCAAACAGAAAACACTCTGTTCCACCCTGTCATGTCAAGTGCTCCACTGTGTTTTTGAAACTCCATACACTTTCACTAGAATCATTTGGATAATTTCAGCTCTGAAATGGTCAATCTCAAAGGCAAATTGACTTCTACTAAACTATTAAACTATTGCTTCATGACATCACAAGGTGGAACAGACCAGTTTGAGATTTGGAAATGTAGGCAGACTAATAATAAAGGAATACTCAAACATGTGTGAGTGATACAAAGCACAACTCCAGATATGTTTTTGAGGAGGCCCGTCAGAGTTTAATTTTACAGTAATTTATATTTGAGCAATACTTGAACCTCTTCCACTCCTACATGGACTTCCTACAACTATGAAAAGTTCTCAATATGATGAAATGTTCTGACTAAGGCTTTGAAATGCTTTTATAATCAACTCTGTGGTGGAAAATATAACTACTTTTCTTAGACTTGAATGGCTGGCGAGTTTGATGCACTCCGCTGCCACTAAACCAGAAGCAAATGGCTCTACCAGTAATTAGCGATGACGAAATGTTGCCATGTCCAGCGCCCGGCCGCAAATCCATGCACGAAGGGTTATTTGAGCTCTTATTATTAGGGACTGTTTAAAGTCAAATCAAAACGTCCACCAAGGACTCAAATATAAACAGCCTTTGCTTTGAGTCCTGATGAGTATTTGAAGGGGGTGCTCCATGTCACTGCAAGAGGTCCCAAAGTAAGCAAACATGCCTTGGACAAATATGTAGCTATTGTAGAGAGGCGAGCTTTCTTTGGGGAGTGTTTTGGCAAATTGAAATGGCCTTGGCTTTGTTACTACGGTTAGAAGTTCAAGTGTGCATAGCTGAATTCATTTTAAAGTGCCCATATTATGCTGTTTCCTCATCACAAGCGTACCTAGGGTTGTGTTTTGTTTCATTCATTTCACACCCAAACCCTGCATGTTTAGGCTGAGCTCTTCTCTCAAACTGAAAACGCCGTTCCACCTTGTGATGTCATGTGGTAATACAGGAAGTGCTCCACTGTGTTTTTAAACTCACTACTTGTTCACTAGAATCATTTGTGTGATTTCAGCCCTGGAATTGCCCATCTCTACTGAACAAAAGGTAAAAGGAGTTGTTAACTTGAAAACTACCACTTCATGACATCGTGAAGTGGAATGGAGCATTTCGAGCTTTGGAGATGTAGACAGCCTAATAATAAAGGGTTACTCAAACGTGTGAATGAAACAAAACACAACTCCAGGTATGTTTTTGATGCTAACATAATATGGCTTAAAGCTCTCAAGAGTCAATTTTGCGTATTGTAAGATCTTTAGTGTGTGGTATTGGAGAACTCTACAAACTAAAATTATTCTTAATGCTTTAATTCGAAGCAATAAAATGGTTACGTAAAAGTAGAAATTTAAGCTAAACATTACTGATGACACACAGAAGGCCAAAGTCTCTGTATAAATGGGTTTAGTCATTAGCAAACTCTCAACATAGTAGCAGATACAACAGGCTGTGTGTTAGCCCTCAAAAGGGAAGTAATTACATGCCAATTATGATAGCAGCCCATTTAAGTGGCTAATTTCAAAGAAAAACATGTGTCTACTCAAGAAGTGTGAGAACCAATCTTCACCCCTGTCCTGTTACCATTTCTCTATCACTGCAGCGTTTGGGTCCCCTTCCCCCTTTTACTTTTCAATGGTGCAAACCCCAATGACAAGCACACGCACCTACGTTAATCAGTTCTCACAGACATACCGCCCCTCCAAATCTACCCCACCCGCACCTCTGGCTAGTGACTTCAAAGAAAGATGCTATCAAGGGAGGGGGCAATGGGGCAAATCCTAGGCCGAAACAGGGCAGAGTGGCGCTATCTGACAATGGTTGTTTTTAAAGGGCCCACATTATGCTATTTTCTGATGTTACAAAGTTGTTTCCTCATCACAAACATGGAGTTGTGTTTTGTTTTATTCACAGCTGAAAACACTCTGTTCCACCTTATGATGCCATGTGGCAATACAGGAAGTGCTCCACTGTGTTTTTAAATGCCACACACTTTGACTACAATCATCTGGGCCATTTCAATCCTGGAATTGCCTGTTTCTACTGAACGGAAAGCAAAAGACAGCTGTTAACTTGAACTATCTGAGCTGAGCTTTGGAAATGTAGACAGACTAATAAGAAAAGGTTACTCAGACATCATGTGTGGATGAACAAAACAGAAGTCCGGGTATATTTTGATGAGGCAATAACATTCTAACATGGCTTAAATCTCACATGAGTCATTTTTGCAGAATATCAGACCTTTAAAATTGCAAAATAAGCATCTTAGGAAAGAGAAGGGAGTAGACGGGACTAGATAAGCAGTCATTGCATGTTAATTGCAAAAAACAGTCTTATCTTATCAGCGAGTATAACACCTCTATCCATTGTGACAGTCCCAAGCCATACTACGCAGAGGGGGCTGCATCGGGAGCTTTTTAAACTGTGGCAATTTAAAGCAGATAGGAATTTGGGTGGCAGAAAGAGTGATAGTGATAAGAAGAGCAGATAAAGCTGTGTTTGCAAAGCGTCTGCATGCTAAGGGACTATTTAGAAACAAACGTAAACTTGAAACTAAATTTGGCTAATCTTATCAGTAGGGGCCATAAAATATTAGTATATTACACGCACACACATTCCACCACATTGGTTTGCTAACTTTATGTGAGTTTTAAACCTGGACAAACAACAAGACGTAAGTGTCCTGTCTGGAAGGGCATCTGAGAAAAATTCCCATTCTTGTCTTTTCTCAGAGGGTTACAAAAAGTGCACTAAACGTCACGTCTTTTGTCAATGGAGGAAGAGAGGAGGAAGCCTTAAATGAACTTTGAGTAAACAGCCATCTTCTTGGTGTTTTTTGCCTAAACCGCCAGCTCCTTCATCGCTCCATCCCACACGCTGCGCACTGCCAACAACAAAGTTTCGTTTGATCAGCACGCCCTACATGCTTCTCTTTAGACAGGGGGTCCCACTAAATCTTCCGTCAGACACACAATGCAAACTAATGTCCCCAAATGCATTTATTAACTGGGGAGGAAGTGGGAGCCAATCCAAGCGTGAAGCCTTTACCTGCGTATAGTGTGTGAAACAGAGAGGGGGGTGTAAACGACTGGAACAGGGGCCACTTTGATGACCCCCGCAGATGACCTATGACCTCTCGGAAGAGGTTAAGAGGCAGATTAGGAGGGGACCGAGGATTACAAACAAGACCCCCCACTTTAGCCAGATTACGAGTGATGCACAGTTTCCAGGAATTTGAGTGTCTCTTAAGCAAAACAAAATGACAAATATTGGTTGGTGTTTACCTTATTGGTTGGGCGTTTCTTGGGATCCTCTTCGTAAGCCGCCACGTTTTCCCAAGTTGCCACTACAGCATGCGTGGGAGCGAATCTTGCATCTGGGAAACCTCGGTTCACTTCCTGGATGAGCAAATGTTTGAATGAATTAATGGGAGCCTGAGTGGTATAAACTAATGAAAATTGATGAAAAGAGATTGAATATTGTTATTAACAACAAGTATTGTTTGAACATACAGGCTAAAATATGAGCTTTCTTACCCTGGTCACTCTGTTGAGCACACTGGGCGTTTCAGTTACTCTATAGTAGATCTGTCCTTGTCCATTGCTTGTATCGATATCGGCGAGGAAAGGAGCTACAACAGGAAAATCAGTTGGAAAACCATCGTCTACATATTGCTTTTCCATGGGGAGGTCCTGACCCGAGATGATGCCATTAGTAGCCACCTAGAGAGAGAGATACAGTTAAAGTTAAACTAGGCACATTTCAGTCAAGTCCAGTCATCTCATTTTATTCCTTTGTAAAACCACTGGATTTCCATTTTGAACAGCAATAGCAACCTAATAGACTTGTAGAATCCTCCGTAAATCACTACTACCTCCCCTAAGTCCCAAGCGGCTCCCTTCTATAACACAATCTTCTCAAAATGTTGGAGACTGGACAATTTTACAAGTAGTGACACAATTGACTGACTTTTAATATGAATCTGATGGAGATTTTCTATTACAGTGTCTGTAGAAATCACCCCAACGGTTGAATGAAATATGTTTAGATTGGCCTACAAAGCATCACCATTTGTTATAAAAGAAATGTAAGCAGTCATTTATATAGCAACATAGTCATAGGCATTCTGAAGCTAATCTAATATGATAGGGCTATATATTACACTGCATTTTGAGGCATCAACTAGCATAGTCAACTATAGCAAATACACAAAAACTATGAAACTTCTGGGTATCACCTGAATGAAAATAGATAACTAAGTGCTCAAAACAACAAAAGCATGACTGTAATGAAAGTATACTTACATATAGTTGAGTGAAGGACGTGTCGTAGAAGTACAGGGGTCTTGGCAGGGTCAGCACTTTGGACGTCTCATCGTCGCCTTCAGCTAAAATGAGATCTCCACTGAGAGAGCCGTAGGGGAACATATCGGTTCTGTGGATACCCGTGACCACACACAGACTGCCGCAGCAGCAGAGCAGCCACACGGCCAGCGCTTGTCCCCTGTCCATGTTTGAGCTCCAGGCCTGAGAGAGCGGGAAGGATGGACTGAGACAAGTCGGGCTCCTCTGCACGGCCTCTGAGAGTCCGCTCAGGGGGCGGGGCGAGCGCAACTTTAGACACGCTCTGATTGGCTGGACGCGTGTTGATCGACAGCAGGTTGGGACAGGAGGAAGAGTGAGGAGTTAACATCTGGCTCAGATTTAACTAAAGGAAAACGGTGTGTTTTATATTCAAATGCATGTATCTTTTATTTTTATTTTTTATTTTATTTTTTGCAAATGTAAAGTTAATTTAAAGTGAACAATAATGGTGCATATTAAAGATACTAAAATGTTAACTACGTAATGCGAAAACCTGAATGAATTTCAAATACATATGCTTTATTTTCAATCCTTGAGAGTTTTGTGACTGGGGGACAGAAGCAAACTCTAACACAGTCAGCAAGTCTTTGGCGCCGCGCAGTGCTCATATAAAGCATCGCAACAGCCATTTCTTCATTTATTTTTGCATTTAGCCTATGTAAAAACTATGTTTAGTTTTACGCGCAGGGTCCGCAGGAAACTAAAAGGAATAGGGAAAAAACATTAACCGAAAGATACATGCATAGAAACAGAATTTTTAAAACATCAGATACAAACAAAATGTATATATTTTTGCAACTTAAATGCAAAATCGTTACTAATTTTATCACCGAGAATATTAAAGAAATTTTAATTTTAAGCTCAGCGAATCTTAATTTATGTTGTACTTGCAGATACAAACCAGCAGGTGGAGACAAAGACAAGCATAAAACTATACACTTCAGCGTCACAACACATACAATCACTGATATCAGTTACAATTCTGTTAAAACTATGAAGCCTGCACTGTTTTTCTCATGTGGTCTAATGACAGCCTACAAGTCTGTATATATGTGCCCTGGTATATGCTATATAGCCTATTACAGTGTTATTGTCTGAAAGGTCAACCTCTGTATGCCATTCACCTTCTCCATTTTGTACATGAGATCATTACTCACTAAATCAATGAACTCATCAATGATTCAGATGTAGACCATTTAGCAAACCGCACACACACACACATACACACACACACACACACACACACACACACACACACACACACACACACACACACACACACACACACACACACACACACACACACACACACACACACACACACACACACACACACACATACACACGCACACATACACACACATACACATACACACACATATACATTAACACAGACATAAGGGACAGTGCATAGCATTGGCATATAAAATGGCAGAATACACTGCCCCGGAGGTTGACAATACAACAGGTGGTCAGCAACTCTATCAACAAAGCCATGGGCAGACCTTATGTGCTGTGGCTTTGAGCCTTCATGGGTAATTAGATTAGGCATTCAATAAAGCAGCCAACTAAAGCCTCTGTGCCACTTAGATCAATGGCATCTGTTTGTCTTAAGTGTAGATTTAAGATAAGAGATATTTTAAAATCCAGGATCAATTAACTTTTCTGGTGTTATTTTCAGACTATCGTGACTATACAAACAATAATTAGCATAAACTGTTACTGGATGTTACCAGTGGTGGAACGTAATGAAATAAAAGTAGTAAAGAACCAAGTAATAATTGTAGGTATCATAACTTAAGTACATTTTAATGTGGACACTTTTCAATTTTTAAAAATCAGCACAAATCTATCAAAACCACTACATTTGAAGCTTTATTAAATCTCAAAATCTATGCAAAATACTTTTACTTTTTACTTTTGAAGCACATTTTAAACAGATACTTAAATGCTCTTACTTAAGTAGTTTTTTCATGCAATACTTCTACTTTAACTTAAATGTTTATTTATTTACTTTTGCTCCCATATCTTTATCAAACAAACAAATTCAGTACTTCATCCACCACTAATTGTCTTACAAGTACGATTTAAGATAAGAGATTTTAAGATCCAACACCTTTTAACTTCAATGCCATTATTGTCTGACTACCTTCACTACACAAACAATAATGAGCATAAATCGTTACTGAGTGTGTTAATGCCAGTGTAGTAAAGAAATACAATACAGTAAACTAGCAGTCTTGTACATACAGTATGTACAGGTCACCCATGTAGTGACGCAAGAGGAAAACCTGCCCAGGATTCCACTGCCAGAACAAACTATAAATAACTATAGGTTGTGAACTGTAACCTGGTGTACATTAACAACTGTACTTAGCTGAGAGAGTTGAAGTGAAAAGTACTGATAGACCTGTCACGATAATTACTATTTGAAATTATCATTCAATATATGAAAGTTTGAATCATATTTTTGGGAGTCAGTATTTACTGTGTGTAGATTTTCTTGCCATTATTGGGAATTTTCTGATTATTTTTGGCTATATGGTATGATTTGTGCCATTTAAGGTTGAATTAATAACTTCTATGACTCATTACAGATGCAAAAGTACTAAAGATTTTCATTCTGCCGTTTATTTTTTGCAACAATATTGTAGATTTAGAATAGTTTTTGTGGTTTAAATCTGCCTAAATATAGAGATTATAAAATGTAACTCAATTCAGTAATAATGAATCGAAAAAAATATTCAGAGTAGGGTTTGTTCATTAGTTTCGTTTACTAGTATTACAGGCTACAGCTACTACTAGTCTGTTTACTACTACTAGAACAACGAGTGCTATGAAAAACTTATTCACTTGGCCCAGGCACTTGTACTTCTAAACCTATAGTTTTGTTTGAAACTGTTGGGACAAGAGTCTAATAGGGATGTAACAATAACCGAAAAAGGTCCCACAGAAATATTGTAGACCATCACAAAATATAAAATTCCTCTAGTCATAGTCTTAGTCTCTTTGCTTAAATTAATAGTTATGGTGCATAGCTAAAAAATTGAACTATAGACCATGATCCTTTCCTCTGTTTCTGTGCAGACTACATGAAGAAATAAATGTTATAAGCACTTTTAAATCTTAGTTCTTTGGATTAAGTCTTGTCAAGGCATTTTAAAAGGAAAAAGTAATATATTCACAGCTTTATTACCCACAAAATATTGTAAATATTGTACCATGGTATGTATATTGTGGAAATATTATACAAAGAGATTTGGATATTGGATATTCCTAGAGACTAATTCTGGAAAACCTAAATGTGCACACAAAAAGAATGGGCAAAGAATAATCCCAAAGTACAGAAAGCAGACAGACATCACAATTAGATGAGCATGAATGGAGAAAAATGCAGGGAGTTTTCTGAAATAGTTGTAATAGCCATTTCAAGGCTTTCAGAGCGAGCTACTAAATTCTGAGAAAGAAACAAAAGAATGATTTGAATTTATTATACACATTGGCCACAGTAACCGCCTAATAACTTGATAGCTCACATCAGTCAGGCAGTTTTAATATGTGAAACTGAGCAGAGCAAGAAAAGGGCAGTAAAACAACATTTATAATTAGAATTGTGCGTGGCCAACATTTCACTGCTAATGACTGTAGAGGATCAACTAAAAGACTAAACGAATAATGTTATAGTAAAACGAGCCAAAAAAACCCTAAAATGTCTATGTTCGTGAGTGCCGCCATAGTTCATTTGTAACTTCCCAGGACTATTCGAGGATTTTTTTAGACAAATAATTCTCACTGGACCATGCCAATTACCAAATCACACATGTCCTTGCCTTGTAAACAAGCCTGTAAACATGTTTATAGGCTTGTAAACAAGGCATGTCCATGCCTTGTAAACAATTAAGGCGCAAGTATGCTGTTTCATCCCTACCAAATGCCATAAAGCGAACAAATGTAACTTAATATTCATTCATAAATCTCCAATTTTTTAGGGTTAAAAAACACCTGTTCCTTTTAGGACAGTCAACAGCTCATTAGGGTACTTTTAAATGAGTAGTGATTCCTAAAAGTGATGCTTATTAAAATCCCTCGCGACAGAATATTCAAATAGTGGGCGTGCGTAAAGGCGCTGACGTCTCCGCCGCGCTGCGTGTAGTCGGGCTCCATTTATGCCTCCCTCATCACAGCGGCGCGCCTCTGTCCGACTCACCTTTAAAAGCACCCAGCAAATTCTGAAAAGCAAACAACTCAGCGCGAGAAAAAGTTGGATTTACTTTTATATGGAAATAACCCAAAAGTTTGGGCACCGGAGTAACGCAAACAGAAGGTGAGCTCCTCATTATTAACGAATATGTTCTCATTGCGCTTCGGGGACAATTGACTCTTCGAGGTATTTTGAAAAAGTCAGCGATGATTCATGACATAAAACACCATATAATCCCACTATATTTTTGTATCTAGTTAAAAAAAAAGTTCGAAATATTCACCAATGATTACAAATGAGTATTTTTCATGTAAGTAACTTTTACGCATTGACCGACACGTGTCTTGACAAATACCAATTGCAATGACGCCCATGTTGATATGCATTTTTTTGGGTCTGATTTACAGGAACCTTTGAGGCTGTTTTTATCGCCTGATCTCTGCGGAGGATCCCCGAGCCACGCGCGTCACCGGGACACATCTGGCCATAATTCAATTCGCCCGACGATCTGATCGCGCTGTTTTCTCTGTTTATCAACGAGTGTGGTAACGCCAGCTGTATACAGAGAAGCGAAGCGCGTTTGGTGTGGCACAATGGATAAAGCTGCAGGTGAGTGACCAGTAAGATTTTTGTGCAAAGGGAAAGTTGAAAACCACTGCGGTCATAATGATAACAAAACATCTGTAAGGCCAAATGTTAGTTAATGTCTACACAACAGCTGGCCGTTCGTCACGGGACATAAGCGCTGACTCAAAAATCAAGACAACGCACCATGAACTTGGAAGAAAGCCACAAAAAGGCAGCTGATATGTGAGAAAGCAGAAGAGAAACAGGCTAGTGGTTTTGCCTAGAAGTGCACGTATTTTTATATGAAGCAATAAACATTCCCCACAACATCTCCATAAAACCGAGATGTTTCTAAGGCTTCATTAAAACTTAACCCACCCACCAAAAACATAAAAAATGTAGTATACCAGGAATATTTTATGCAAAATTGACACTTGTGAGCTTTTATTAATGTTATAATGTTGTTACCTCATGAAAAATATATATCCAGAGTTGTGTTTTGTTTCATTCACACGCTTGAGTAACCCTTGATATTAAGCTGTCTACATCTCTAATGCTCAAAATACTCTGTTCCACCTTGTGGGGTCAAAGCGGTATTGCCACATAACATCACAAGGTGGAACAGAGTGTTTCCATTTAAGAGAAAAACTTAATATGCTTAAAAAAAAGCTTAAATATGCAGGGTTTGTGTGTTAAACATGTGTGAATGAAACAAAACACAACCCCAGGTATGTTTGTGATGAGTAAACAACATTATAACAGAACAGGAAATAGTAGAATAATGGACCTTTAACTAAAGATCAAACCAGGACCAAAACAAAAATGGCAACACAGGCAACCACTGGAGCAGAAAATAAAATTGGCACATAGAAGCACAGAGAAGCCAGTTACTAGAAAGCGAACAAGTACTTCGAGGAAAGGCATTGTTACCTGATTTGGAGCATAGTCAACTATAATTATGGGTCATTATGGGTATACACTGATCCAGAGGCTGGAGGTTCAAATCCCGCTCTCGACTTATACATCACTGGTTGAACGGTCAGATCCTACAGGTTGGCGGAGCGATTCAAGCTCCCACAGATTAATGTTATTGTTGTGCCCTTGGGCAAGACATTTAAACTGCTTTCCACTAGTGGCCTTGGAGGTGGAAAAACGCTCTATAAAAATGACCATTTACCACGTTTCTAAGGAAGATACAGGGTAATGAATGGGAAACAAAAGTCTGTTACATGTATTTATTCAATATTAGATCAAGTAAATCATCTTTAATACATGCTTAATTAATTTTTGAGTTGAGTGAAATATGAATCAACGTATCAGTGTCTCCAGTGATATATTGTCATAATTTCTCAACAGTGATTTTTGTTGTATGCAATGTTGATTTCTAATATTGCTTATTTTTTCCAGGATGGCAGCAGATAACTATATAATCCAGCCATTTAAACTTCAATAAAACAAACTTGGACATTTCAAAGCAACTCCTTGCCACTTGCCACTTTGCCGCCATGTACGACGACCCGTGCCACAAGAAGCCCCACATAGACTCCAGCACCAGCCCCATCATCAGCGCCATCATGTTCGGAGCGGGCATATTCGGAAACGTCGCCTCCTTGGTGATACTGGAGATCCGGAGGCGCAGGCAGAGCAAAACGGGCTCAAACCGGAGACAGGGCCTTTTTCACATCCTCATCGTCGCGCTGGTGGTCACAGATTTGGCCGGAACTTGCTTGATCAGTCCTCTTGTCCAGGTGTCGTACGCTCAAAACACTACGCTGGTTGCCATGACGGCAGAACATGGTGTGGTGTGCTCGTATTTTGGTTTGAGCATGACGTTTTTCAGCCTGGCCACAATGTCTCTATTATTTACAATGGCGCTGGAGAGGTGCTTGGCCATTGGTTATCCATATCTGTACAGCAGATATGTAACCATAAAATGCGCTTATTTCATCATACCAACTATATTTTTGTTATGCTCTCTATTCTGTCTTTTACCATTCACTGGATTTGGGAAGTACGTCCAGTATTGTCCAGGGACTTGGTGTTTCATCGACATGAACCCAGAATCAAAAGAAGACCGGGTTTATGCTAAGTTGTACGCTACGGTGATGCTAGTGTTAGTGCTGGCGATAGTGGCGTGTAATCTGTTTGTGGTGTACCAGCTGTTGAGAATGTACCAGCGCAGAAGGAGGAATGGATCAGTCATGGTGCACACGAGGTCCAAGAGTGAGAGGAGGGCTCTGTCTATGGCCGAGGAGGTGGAGCATCTCATCCTGCTCGTGTTCATGACCATCATCTTCATCATCTGCACCATGCCCCTAGTGGTAAGTAGGTCTCGGAATCACAGGGTCCCTCACGATTCGATACATGATACATAGCTCACGATACGATATTATCACGACATGACAATACACGTGATAATCGATATATTGCGCATGATACTCTGTGATATATTTCTGTTTTTAAAGAGCCTAAAACATTTTTAACAACAACATTTCTTTGTTAAACCGCTACCTGTACAAAGTTAAATTGAAATACCACTTTTTAAATAATCAAATCAGTAAATACTGTACTGAATAGTTGTAGCATGGTCACATAAAATTGCTAAAATATACCAATAATACTCTTGGTGATATATTAATACACCAGCTCAGGATATCGATATCAATGATATTTCAGTATTTTTGCACACACATAGTGGTAAGAGCACAAAAACAAAGAAGTAATTCATATGAGGGGATTGATTTCTAAGCAAAGTGAATGAATAATGCATAAAACTGTAATACAGCTTCACATCTCCTTTTTGGTCCTAGTTTTGAACCAGTTTGTCCTGTTCTAGTCCTGTTTTAGCTCAGAGTATGTGTATGTTGATGTTGTGCAACGATTTTACTTTCATTTATATAGACTCTATATAAATGAATAGGGAAATGAATAGGGAAATGGGAAGGTGTTTATTTTGCTACTCTATATTATAGAGTAGCAAAATAAACACCTTCCCTAACCAGTTTTGCTGAACAAAATGTGTTGCCTAGTCAGCCCCCAGTTTAGAAACAATCCTAAATCCTTGTATGTTTAACTTACAGAGACATTAAAAATACCCCAGGAGTGACACTATTTGAAGACATAATAAACATTTTCATCATTTTCTGTGAGGCTGCTAATTGCTAGTAAACTTAAGATAGAAGATACATTTTCTACTTTTTTCCTGTATGCAAATGAAAGCCTGATTGAGGGTGACAGCTTTATTTTCCCAGTTTCAGCAGTTTCCCAGCATTGCATTTGCATAGGGAAAATATGGGTGTTATTAGAACAGACTGATCAGGTTAGTTCAACTGTGTTATATATAAAACACTGAAGATCTGAGTACATTAAGATAACCTAAGAAATCTTAACCCATGTTTAAGTTGCAGTCCAAATCATGTATTAATGGCATTGACCTTTTTACAGCACTCTGCAATTGCATCCTGTCTACAGATAAAATCTCCACTTAGTATGTTTTATCTGACAATTACGTTACAGGTACTTCTGCTATCTGTGGATTTAATTTTACATCATTAACTGAAGCTGTGGACTGGTTCAACTGCATGACTAACCCAAACACAAGCTCTAAAAATGTGCATTTGAAAAGAGACCTCAATGACGTCCTTTATAGTATTTGACCAGGCAGATAGCACTTCAGACACCAGTAACGTCTCGCTGAAGTGGACCATTGTGTACAAGGTTGAATTCATGTAATCAAGGAGAACAAAAAAAAAAATTTGATATGCGTCAATGCGTGGCTTGTGTTCAGTTAGACCAGTTTGAAATGTCAATACAATACGGCTGTGCCCAGTGTTGATTTCATAGCTTACTGTACTGAGCTTACTGTAGTCTAATGACTTATGAATCAGGCATAATATTACATCAGATGTTTAAAGGTGTAACTGTTCTCTGGAACAGTCCTCCACCTGTGTTTGTATCCATGGAGTTTTGATAGATTTGCCAGGAACGATTCACAATATGAGATTAATTTATGTATCTTGCTGAAGACAAGCAGTTGACGCAAACAGGCAAAGTTACAGTTAAAATCTGTGCAGAGGCAAGCCCTATCATAGTAAGAATGTGTTTACCCTGCAACTGAAAAAGTCCATGTTCATACATGGTGTTCCCAGACTGCAGTCATTATCTCTATAAAGTGGTAGGAGAAGGAAGAATAAACCAATGTTAGTGCATAGATGTGGGGAGCAAGCTTTCCAAGACTAACTACTATGGACATAATTATTTAATAGAAGTTCTAATAGAAAGCAGTTAATGGCATATACGCCTGTACTTTAAAGGGCCCATATTACACTGTTTACTGACCAATGTTGTAATGTTGTTTCCTCATCAAAACATACCTGGAGTTGAGTTTTATTTCATTCAAACATGTTTAACACACAAACCCTGCATATTTAGGGTTTTATAGGATTTTATTTGTTTAGGATCTTTAGTTCTTCCCTCAAACGGAAAAAAACAAAATCTAGATCTAGAAATGGAGCTCTCTAATAAACAAAAGGTGTTAACTTGAAAACTACCACAACATGACATCACCAGGTGGAACAGATTTGGCGTTTGGAGTTGGGAGATGTGTACTCAAATGTGTGAATGAAACAAAACACAACCCCAGGTATGTTTTTGAGGATGTAATAGGATTATAACTTGGCTTGAATTGCACAAGAGTCAGTGTTGCGTAATATAGGACCTTCAAGCAGGTGATCCTAATGTAATGCCTGGTGCTGTTTGTTTGAGCTGAGTCATAGTTTGGCCTCTCTCCTTCTCTTTCATTATAATTCCCTTTCAGTCATGCAGGAAGAAGCAGCTAAATCTTTGGTATACATCATTCAACTCACATGGGCATGCCGAAGGGAAATATTGGTACCGCCAGGGTTTATGTCTATGTACACTACCTGTCAAAAGTTTGGACTCACCCTCTCATTCAGTGCTTTGTTGTTTTTCTTACCACTTTTTACATTTTAGATACATACGGAAGAAAAAAGTCTACTAAATATATTTCAACAAAGCAAAGGGTGGGTAATTTGAGGATTTGATTAGAAATGTGTGATTGAGTGATTTAACCTCTTTTTTCTTTGCTACATAATTCCATACGTCTTATTTCATATATTTGATGTCTTCTGTATATAAGTCAAATAACGAGAGTAGCAAAGCTTATAGAAAGAACATTGAAAGAACGCTGATTGGTATTTATGGTCATTCTAAAGGGTTTTACGGTTGCACATTCAACTAACAAATGTGTGAATGCATAATTTATTGAAAACTTTATAGAAATGGGAATCAAGGGAGTCCAGACTGTAACATGATATGGCTGCCTCAGGTCTGGAAAGCGCTAGAAAGCTCATTGCAGCAACAAAAGCAATATCAGGTTTCGTTTTGTTCATTTCGGTGCCAATCTGGCACGGTTAATGCTGCGGTCGTCCATAAACTCATAAAAAATTCAAAAGGCAAAGTCATGCTGTATGGCACTATCAAAAGGCAGCAGTGTAGAAAATATGCTTATACCTATACCAATTACTAACAGTCTTTCTAGATTTTTTACTCACATCTATGTCAAAAAGTAAGTAACAGTTGTAAGTTGTAAGTTGTAAGTTCAGTTGTAATAATCAAAATTCCAGACATTAGTGCTAATATTACTGTAATTGTAGTAAAATCATAGTTTGTGATAGTACAAGTAACCTGCATATGTACTTGGGTAGTGGGTGCTGGCCTATTTACTAGTTGCAAAATACAGTAGTATACATGTGTTTAAGCCTTGAGGGAGCCACCACAAGAGGACTAAACCAGAGCTAAACCAGGGACTAAACCTGGGCTGAACCAGGACTAAACCAGGACCAAACCAGAGACTATGTCTGTCTGTCTGTCTATTTATCTATCTAGGAGTAGCATCCTTTGTACTTTTTTCCATACCATATATAGTATTAACACCTCTATCTCTGTAATATTATTAATAACATTTGTTTAGTTGACGTAATGTGGGAAAGTAGACAGCAGAAAATCGCATACTCCACATTAAGGTTGTATTAAAAGCAGATGTGAAATAAAGCTCTATACATTATAACACAAATATCTAAGATCTATGAAGAGGTCACCATATTTAAACATAAAAGCCAATAGTGGAATGTGTTTTCTTCTCTAAGCACAGACCGTTCACATTAACACTTTTATTATACTTCCTGTCAGAGCTGGGAGAGTTTTTTTTTTAAATACTCAAGTTGACTCAGACTTTACAATACTCAAATGTGCCCTTTAGACAAACATAGGAAACTTACCGTTACATTTCATTTGCCAGCTTCATTTGTGTTGCTTGAACTAGCCTTGATTGAGCCACGGAGCTTAAGTAATTTTTAATGGCTTTTGCTAGGTCCCCTCAAGTGAGATGTTAATTTCTATTGAGGATTTCTAAAAGATGAGAACAGGAAATTATTTTCAACATCAAAACAGAACCTAAAAGACCTGCTGCGAGACATTATATGTTGTTCAATTGGACCCCCAGAGAGATCACAAGGAGCTTTAATGCTGTGTGGAGTTACAACTTCCCTGGATTGTACTGAATTTGCGTGTTCTCAGACTAGTGACATTTTCTCAAGACATTTCTTTAAAGGGCCCATATCACGCTGTTTTCTGATCTATGCTATAATGTTGTTTCCTCAGCACAAACATACCTGGAGTCTTGTTTCATTCACACATGTTTATTTTTAACACACAAACTCTGCATATGTAGGCTGAGTTCTCTAACAGAAAACAATGGTCCACCTTGTGATGTCATGTGGTAACACAGGAAGTGCTCCACTGTGTTTTTAAACTCCATACACCTTCACTAGAACAAGTTGTATAATTTCAGCCCTGGGAATGCCATTTTCGACTGAACTAACGGTATAAGGTAGCTGTTAATTTGGAAACTGCAACTACGTGACATCACAGGGTGGAGGAACAGAGCATTTTGAGCTTTGGAGATGTACACAGACTAATAATAAATGATTACTGAAATATGTGAATGAAGTAAAACACAACACCAGGTATGTTTTTGATGAGGTATCAACATCATAACATGGCTTGAAGCTCACAAAGAGTTTATTTTGTGTAATGTGGGACCTTTAATACTAATACTAATTCAATACAACACTTTATAAGGTAAAATGCCACAATATGTCTACTAATTTAACGCAGATTTACTGACTTATTGTGATTTCTATAAAAGTTTTACCTCCTTGATTTTACTGGATGGACGCATAATAAAGACCTGTGTTCCCAGAATCACTTCTTAAACCACAGCCGTCTCCACTCAAACATGGATTTTTCTAAGTGCCTCTATTTGCCTTTATTTGAAAAGCAAACAAAGAGACACTCGGGGTAATTCAAATATCCTCTGCTCTTGAATGCATCATGTCCCCTGTGTACTTCCTGTGAACAAGTGCTCATGTTGGATTAAGTGAAGAGAGTTTGTTTTGTTCCCATGCAAATATGTATATGGTCTTTTCTAATGACATGGCAAAGTAGTTAGTTAGCAACGCACATGCTTCTGTGTCCTATAGGCTTGATGTCTGTCCCCACTCTTCACCTCGTAAAGGTCCTATATTACACATTATTGACTCTTGTGAGCTTTTATTCATGTTATGATGTTGTTACCTCCACAAAAGCATACCCGCAGTTGTGTTTTGTTTCATGCACACATTTTAGAGTTATCCTTTATTATTAGTCTGTTTACATCTCCAAAGCTCAAAATGCTCTTTCCACCTTGTGATGTCATGAAGCAATAGCTTTCAAGTTAAGAGCTCATTTTACCAGTTTAAAACACAGTGGAGCGCTTCCTGTATTACCACATGACATCACAAGGTGGAATGGTGGATTTTGACCTAGCCAAAACATGCAAGGTTTGGGTATTAAACAGGTGTGAAATCCAGGTATGTTTTCCATTTTTGCATTCTTGGAGGTGCACCTGCAAGAGCAATGAACAATGTAGTGTCATATTTGTTGCTGTGACTAGAGGTTTACAACCAGGATGTTAAGTAGGATGTCTGACTCAGATGAGGTAGAGTGTTAACTGAATAATTACTCCATTGTTAAACACAATGCTCCCATTTTATCTCTTCCAGATCCGCGTGTACATGAACTCAATTGGAAAGCGCAAAGAGTCGCACCAAGATGACCTGGTTGCCCTGCGCTTCATCTCCATTAACTCCATCATCGACCCCTGGGTGTTCATCTTGCTCTCCCCCAGCGTCATGCACTTTTGCTGGGCTTCGGTGTGCAGGGCTCCTCGGGGTACCTCCAGTGGGTCCATCTGTAAACTGTCTCTGAACCAAAAGAACTCAGAGGTCCAACAAGACCACACCACCAAGTACACGGAAAACTTCACCCAGTCTGCAGGGACTTTATGACCTTAACAGTATACAATTATTATATTCTTATTTATTGGTACTTTTCAGAGAGGGCTGGGCCAGTGGAAGAGGGCAGAACTCTGGAGTAGAAATCTTTATGTATTTGTTGCCTCTACATTGAGGCTGCGTTCATTCACACCCCATGAAACTTGGGGCTAAACAAAGATTAAACTAGATGGGACTAAACAAGGACTAAACTGGGACTAGAACAGGAGCAAACCAAGACTAAACCAGGATTAAATCCAGGAAAGGATGAAAGCACCCTCAATGATAGTTTTGGCTCATCTCTTGCATTTCAGCATTACATGCACTTAAATATTCACTAATAGTGTTGTATGACAAAGGCTAGCCCTGATTTGCTGCATCTGTAATTTTTTCATATTCTCTTTCACTTGGAGGAAAATGGGACAGACTTTTAGCAAGAAAGAAAACAAGAAAGCACTTGCAGTCTGCTGGAGTCAGATCTTACACATCAAAACTGGTTTCTTCACAGAAGTGGTAAAAGAAGTATTTTATTTTGTTACTTAAGTAAAATTACAGAAATCGGAACAAAAATAAAGTAAAACCAAAAGTATCACATGAAAAATCTACTTAAATATGAACATTTAAGTAGATTTCTTAAAGAGCAAACGTAGAGCAAAAGTATTTCACATAGATTTTAAGGTCTTATAAGGCTTTAAATGTAGTGATGTTGATAAAGATTTTTTTCAGTAGAAACAATTAAATCACATTTTTTTTCAAATCAAATCAAATGTTTTTTATTTATATATTTTTGTTTGCTTAAACAACAAATATATTAAAAAATAAACCCTCAGACTTTTCAGGTCTCACACAATCATAAAAAAATACTTTAACTTTTCAGTCCACTTCAAAAATGTAGTGGAGTAGAAAGTACAGATACAGTACCTGCTCTCTAATTTAGTGAAGCAAAACTAAAAAGTACTTAAGTAAAGTACAAAAGAAATATATACAAACTAAGAACTAAAAGAATCTACAGCAATTCCAGGTGTGCACTTTTGTGACCACTGCCCAACCATTTGAAGTCCTTTTATCACTGCTCACCTTTGACCTTTGTGGCCTGCTTTGCTAACCTTATTTTACCAGTAGCTAGATGAAAGGTTATAGGTCACACCACAAAGCTTTCAATGATTTTTTTCTTTTTTTTTTTTGCTAAATATTTTGATGAGGGATATGAAAAACGCATTGAGGAGACTTAACTAGTAAGATCATTTCAATGGTTCAGACTTCTCTAAGTGTACAGTGTTTCAGATGGTCCATTTCTTTAAAAAAAACAGTTGCTACCTCTTATGAACAAAATACTAAAAAAGAGGAGATATTAACATTTTCTTGAAGTAGTCTGTGCATAGTTGTCAGTTTGGGCTCAGCTTGCGTGAAATGTGTGGTGAAATGTATTTTTTCCCCTTGCTGTTTTATGTGATCTCAAGTCAACTATAAAGCATTGAGTGGCAGTTTAACAAGTAATATTATCTACCAATTTACAAAAGGGTTTGAAATTTTGCGGATTTGTGGACATTCGGGTATTTCTGTCACCAAATGTAAAGTACAGGTTTTATGATCAATTTCTACCTTGCTTTGTGTCCTGAAGACAGCTGAGAAATGTACTGACAAATCGTGTAAGGATGCTTCCTGTCTCTTGTACTATGGTATTGTTTCAAAGTACTGTATAAACTGCATTGAAAAAGCACTGACTGGTGTAGCGTGTGTGTGCGCGAGTGAATGTCTTATGTAAATAAACATCTCATCTACCAAATATGTCTGTCTGACCCCTCTTGACCCCGTGGCTGCCCCTGTTCACTGTGTCAATGGCTTCCAGATGTACGAGCAATGAGTTACAGCTATGATCATTTTCACTGTACTAGTAGTTGGCGAATACAAGGCCGGTTCCAGCTTTGTGGGGGGCCTATTTAAATTTATTTTCGGGGCTCTTATAATGGTCAAAACACAATACGTTCACTCAAAATTTAATATAATTGACAGGCGTGGCGCTATTCACTATTATCTTTTTGACTATGAAGTACAGATGCAATCACAAACTTTAACATTTTACTCAAGATTTTACTTTATAAACCTTTCTACCTTCATGGAGATTAAACCAGACCAAATCACAAGTCAGATCTGTGGAGGGGCAATCACGCTCACAGTCAGAATGCCTGTTTTTCTATGTATTTTTGAGCTGTAAAACCACCTGTAATTTAATAAATGTAAGGCATGGCTGTTTAATGTCATACTATGGGCCATTCCAGGCAGAGCAAAGACATATCCATAGAAAGAAGCAGGTAAAAAGTTACATCGTGCACCTTTAATAAAAAAAAAGGCGCATGCAATATTTATGTTGTCAACTATCAAACAAAATAACACCTTATCTACCGAGATGAAGCTAAACATTCAGGTGTAGAGCCCCCTAGTGCTCGGGGGACCTGTCCATGTTCTGTTTATAGCTTGAAACGGCTCTGGATGAAGATTGCTATTTGATCAAATGAGTTTTTTTATCGTTTTGAAACAAAGTAAAAATGATGTCACATTAACGCCCACAAGTTCAACAAGTTAACGAGTAACCGTAATTGGAAAAGACAAAAAAAAAGCTTAAATTACAACTACTTCCTTCACTTTCATTACAGTAGCTATTTGCACTAATTGTCTTGAACCCTATCCGGCCATCTCCACCCTCCTCTTAATGTGGCATAACTTAATTTCCAAAGAGTTATGGTATAAAATTAAAAAGATGAAATGTCCTTGCGTATTCTTAGCGCAATCTCTCATCTCGGTCCATTCTCCAAATTAATTTCTGCTTGCCTCCAGCTCCTTCTATATCCTTCACTCTTCCATAATAAGCTGAGAGCCTGGGGATATTATCAAGTGCTACTGTGGGTGGCTATGCTCTTTTGTAGTCTATCTGCATGAAGTTAATGTCAATAAACAACTGGGAACATTGTCGTTATTAGATGTGTAATGTCATGAGCCATTGCAATATAAGGCAACAGCGCGTGTCTATTAAAATAACAATGTTCTCACTTAATATTTGATTGTTATGTAATGTGTTCTGGCATCAACAGCCACATTAGGGCAGGATACAATTGCCCAAAGAATGAAGCGTTGCATTTAACTATACCTCAGGGCCCATATGTTGCAATTTTCTGATCTGATCTAGTGTTTCCTCATCAAAAACACACCCGGAGTTGTGTTTTGTTTCAATCATATGTTAAACACACAAATCCTGCACATTTAGGCTGAGTTCTTCTCTCAAACACAATGTGGTAATTAAGGAAGTGCCCCACTGCGTTTTCAAACTCCATACACCTTCACGAGAATCATTTGGATAATTTCAGCCCTGGAATTTCTAATCTCTACTGAACAAAAGACAAAACTACTGCTTCATGACATCACAAGGTGGAACAGCATTTTGAGCTTTGGAGATGCAGACAGACAAATAATAAAAGATTACTAAAACGTGTATGAATGAAACAAAACACAAGTGTGATTTTTGAGTAACATCATTATAACACGGCTCAAAGAGAGTCCATTTTAAGTAATACAGGACCTTTAAAATGTTTCTGAGCTCTCTCTGGCTTTTTTCCACTGGCCAGTTTTATATTTTTGAATCATTCACTCATTATGACAATGAAATGTACATTCGCCAATTGAAAGAAAAGCTGGCAAATCACAGCCACTTTCATTTTAATTTAATTAAGTGGTGCTGCGTCTTATTAAAACAAATGTACTTACTGGTTGCCAGAACAGCAATACATTAGAAACATAGACTGTATAAATGGACATAGCTAACCCGCTAGCCACAATGTTCCAAATAGGACGTGCCCATGGAGCACTTCTGACTTCATCAACTCTGGCTCCAATTAACTTTACACTGAGACACTGTTACGCCTCTGTCTGTCACTGCTGCAGTGAGCCTGGTCATTTTGCTCTTAATAAAATGTTCATATTAACCCAGTCTACATGATCCTGTTGTTTTTATTTCACTACTTTGTGTGTAAATAAATTCCTATTCCTAATATGGAACTCCAAATTCACCCCTAAAACTGCATTTGCCTGGAGACGAACACTATGGGTGACGTCACATTCCCTTAGTGTACTTCTTTATACAGTCTATGATTAGACATAACATTACATTTAAGAGTTTCTAAAAAAGCTTTTGCAGTCTCTTGAAAAGTGAATAGTGAAAGATGCACAAAGTGGCATTTTTAATGAAGGAGCCGCCATTTGCTTGTCCTGCTTAGCCTGGAATGTCCCACACTTAAGCATTAAATGTATGTGTCTTCATGGAAAGAAACAGGGGACCCATACCGAAGTTACAGGTCAGATCTGTGGAGCGGCAACCCCACTAATACAGAGGATGCATGTATTTCAAGGTATTTTTGCCTAATGTTAATGTAAGATTTATAAGTTTAATATCGCCAGAAAAGTTACATAGTCCACCTTTAAAGCTTTAACATGTCACAGAGTTTATTGAAGCATGATGACAAGCTAATCGGTCATTTTGTCCAGACATAACATATCATCAAATTATTACCCATAATTCAATGCCCTGCCAATTAATGTCCCACCGATAAACAATTAGCCCTGTAGTACTGACCAGACTATGAGCTGTAATTTGTTTATTTCTGCTAATTGATGCGGTGAGTAATTAGGAGCATTGATTTAACTGGATCATCTTGTTAGTCAGCCAGGTCAGAGGAAGGAAGATGATCGCATGTACGTAATATGAACTTGTACGGTGAAAGTTATAGCGAAGATGCTATGATTTGTGTCCTAAATGACAGTCGGAAAGCAGGATTATAATTGATGGGACAGTTAAACAATTCACTGTGCTTCTCTGTTCTATTGTATTGACTTTTAAAGTGCCCACTGCCCATATTACGCTATTTCTGACCTATGTTATAATGTTGTTTCTTCATCACAAACCTACCTGGAGTTGTGTTTTGTTTCATTCACGCATGTTTAACACACCAGCCTTACATACTTGAGCTGTATTCTTTTCTCAAACAGAAAACACTCACCCACCTTGTGATGTCATGTGGTAATACAAAAGGTTAAATGTTGCTGTTAACTTGAAAACTACAAATTTATGACATCATAAGGTGGAGCAGAGAATTTGAGCTTTGGAGATGGAGACTAACAATAAAAAGGTTACTCAAATATCAATGAAATAAAACACAACTCCAGGTATGTTTTTGATGAGGTAACAATATTCTAACATGGCTTAATGCTCACAAGAGTCAATTTTTCATAATACAGGCCCTTTAATTCTTTTCTATAGGCTTTGTCTCTTTGTCAATGCTCCGATTCCCATTTGAAAATTAACACTTGTCCCACTCTCCATCAGCCTAATGAGACTGCATTCTTCCGCTAATAGCTTTTAAACTGCCTTCATTTGTCTTCAAGCTTGTTCAAAATGGCATCCAGACACAGAAATTCAAAACCATGAGCCAAGAACTTCCCTGTACTTTCTCCCATCAAAGTCAGGATTTGTCATCCACTTGGTATTAACTGCCAAGGAAGTTAGCGGTTTGCAAAGGTTTTATTTTAACCATTTTATAAATACAGTGATTGCCTGATGGGTCTTGTCCAATACGTCCTGCTTCCAGAGCAAATTCAACAATATTGTGGACTTTTATGTGGCTTACAAGTTACGTGAGAAAGGGCATTTGGTGTGAAATCGTTTGAATAATATGACTCACACTATTGACACAGGATTTGCAGTTGTAACCAGAAGACATTGACATATATCGACAACTACATATGTTTATACTTTAGTCATGTGTGGTCTAAAACTGAACAATAAAAAAAAAGCAAAAGAAAAGAGAAGAAAACCTCATCAAAACATACTTTGAGCTGTATTTTGTTTCATCCACACATGTTTGAGTAATAATCCAGGGCTGAAATTATCCAAATGATCCCAGTGAAGGTGTATGGAGTTTAAAAACACAGTGGAGCACAAGTTGGAACAGACGGGTTTTTGTTTGAGAAAAAAAAAACACAGTATAAATAGTCAGGATTTGTGTGTTAAACATTTGTAAATGAAACACAACACAGCTCCAAGTACATTTTTGGCAAGGAAACATTATAACAGATTAGAAAATAAGGTAATATGGTCTTTAATTTTTTTTACTCAAACTTTGCATTCCTCAAAGTCTGAAAAGAAATCAGTTGGACTCTGCATAGCTTTGTTGATGTTGCAAGACAATAAATCTGCATGTTTACGGCCACATCTGCTTTGCATGTCCTCGCCCATAAATGCCTCAACAAGCCATAAAAACCCCTGACATTTGAGTTCATTACATTGTCTTTGTGCTCTAAATTTGCATGTTATTTCAACAGACTTTGAAGGCACAGATAGATTCTCTGCCTAAGGGACATGTTTGCAATTGCGGAATGGTTTAATGGTTTATCACATGCTCCCACTGCTAAAGATGTGAGAGAATCTTCCCTGTGTGCATAGTGCCATATGGAGCTACAGTGTTTTGCCTTAAGGTGGTACAGTAAAGCCGTATCAGTCAGTGCAGAACTATCTATTTCTTTCAAATGTCCTTTGAATGTGAAAGGTCGTGTATTACAGAAAATTGATTCCTGAGAGCTTTCAGTCGCTGTATAATGTTGTTACCACCTCCAAAACATATCCAGTTATGTTTTGTTCATTTACACATGTTTAAATAATCCTTTCTTAGTCTGTCTTCTCCAAAGCTCTGTTCAACCTTGTAATGTCATGTAATGGTAGTTTTCAAGTTAATAGCTTTCTTTTACCTTTTTACCAGCAGAAACGGGACATTTTAGGGCAGAAAACGACCAAATGATTCTAGTGAAAGTGTATAGAGTTTAAAAACACAGTTGAGCATTTCCTTGAATTAAAACATATCATGAGGTGGAACAGGACATTTATGTTTAAGTACATTTTGCAGTGGATACTTTTAACTTTAACTTCATTATACATCCATGTTCAGGATCCACAGGTCCAGTATGGGCCTAAGTCCACCGCTCTTGTTGGGAACCAGGAAGTAGGGAAAGTAGGACCCTACTCCCGTCTTCTTATCGTCCAGCTCCGTCATGGCGCTGCGGCTGCTGGGTGGGTGCGGAGAAAGCAGCTGAAAAGGGGCGACAGGCAAATTGATTGGAAGGTAGAACAGACCTGCCCGCTCTCTCGGAGCCCGGCGATGAGTCGAAAATCGGGGGTACTCCGAGAAAGGGCCGGTCCACAGCAGCACTTATGGTGGCGGTGTGAGAACCGTGACGTTTATGCGAAACCACTGGGGCCTTTCCCTAACAGTGGTGCACCGCATGGGAGCTTAGCGGAGGAGTGAGGCCCCGGCTCCTGCGGGAAACACCCAACCCCGGACCTGTTGTATTCGCCTCACCTGCTGTGGTAGGTGGGTTAGGGGGCTTCAGGCGCTTACAAACCACCGCCGTCCTCTCCAACTGACCGCCACATTTAAGCCTTGGCCGTAGCGGTGTCCGCTGCAGCGGCGTCCAGAATCACCGAGATCCGTGAGTGAGTGAGCGCAGAAGAGCGTCTTGAGCCCACAGCGAGAACAGCCCGAGTGTTACCGGAGCTACTAGCGATTGGTCAGAAGGTGCGCACTGGAGCTAAAGAAGTTTTGCTCTTTTGGGAGAAGTAACGAACCTGACGGCCTTTAAAACACACTGGGAACAGGTGAAAAGGGCGAGAAGACCGCGGTCCCCTCGCGCAGAGTATCATCTCCCCTCACTGATTCAGTAACTCTGGATGTGGGTAGAGTCAACCAGGGCGGGGGCTGCGGTCCGGTCCCAGACTCCCCAAGTGCCGACCCTCCGGTCTGGTTCACGGCAGCAAAGACCGCGCTGTTCCCCTCGGGCTGAAGATGGGGAGCTGCTGGGATCCTGTAACAGCGGGCTCCAAACTGATGATGGCCTGGATATCTGGACCAAAAAAAGCATGTCCCTCTCGAAAGAAAGGGTGTGCCTCCCACCGGGCCAAGGGGTGAAGACTGTAACAGGCAGAGCCTCACACAATCTTCTATAGGCAAAACACCGGAGACACTGGGCCCTCGTCGCTGCTGTCCTCCAAGTACCCCCACACCGACCCCTTAGCAGAAATCGGGTTACACCATTCCCGCTTAGCTCGCTTAGTAAGGGGCGGCACAGCGTCACCACTCGTTTCCCAGCCCGGACCTGCTATGCCAGCCCAAGGATGAAATCTCTACGCCCGTTCAGGAGGCTGAGAGGAAGCGGGAAGCTGAGTCCGGTCTGCAGCAGCAAAACAACCCCGGCAGCAGGTCCAGTAGCTCAGAACAAGATGCCCAAAACCAGAGACGTCGAGACGGTGTCGTCACAGCGACTTAACCTTTCTACAGAATCCAGAGGGCCCCGACCCTGTGCTGCTCTAATGCAGGGAACAGGGCCCAGAAAGGCGGCGCAGCAGCTCATATAGAGAACGCAAAACACGCCGCCCACGAAGAGCGTTAAGTCGGCAGGAGCATCCCAAACAGACGCGGTCATACTCCTCCTCGCGGTGGAGCGGCAGCTGAAGTGCCCCACGCCAGCGAGTGATGAATCTCGGGCAGCATCCATCTCCTATCTTCAATCTTCTTTTGCTGTGAATCTTGTAGAATCTCATAAGGCTTAAATCGGGGAGCTCTTGGAGAAGGAGTGAGGTACGTGGCTAGCGGTTTGGTATTTATAGGGCCCCAGGTTCGCGGGCATGTGCCAGGCTGTAGGCATGATTGGCGCGGTGACTGCTTTGATCTTTCTCAGTTTGGCGCCAAAGAGGTGACCAATAGCGAACAAGGTGGGCGGAGCACACACGAAATAGAAGGAAAAACTACTTTTCTTTATGGTTGAGACCTGCCGAAATGGCTGGGTACATTTGATTTGTTTCCATCCCAACTTTGAGCAACACAATACACGAAAACACAAAACTAGAAAAAATAAGAAGTCAATTGAATTACTTAAAGTCAACTAAATTCTTTATCAAAAGCACTACATTGCATCCTTTAATTGCTCTAAAAAGCTCTGCAAAATACTTTTTACTCTTTAAGAACACAGCCTAAATTGCAGGGTTTGTGTGTTAAACATGTGTGAATAAAACAAAACACAACTCAGGAACAGCATTATAACACAGATCAGAAAATAGCATAATATGGGGTTACAGGTTACAGATCAAATATTCACTCGATAATTATGCTAATCCAAACAGTAATTTTTTTCTGTTTATTTAAACGTCGAGGATGCCAGATTTTCAAGGTCAGTTTCTGTTCTGCTAAAATTATCCTGGCTTCCACTAAGTCAAGATATTTTCACCAAACTTGGTTATGGCCGGAAATGCTCAAAGTGGTTTTGTTCTCTTCACAAAATACATTCATACATCTAATAATACTGATACTGGGGTGTGCGGTAGCCAGCAACCCTAATTTGACCTAGTTAGACTATGCCAACACAATTTCAAAATCGCCCATCCAAAAGAATCAGAGAAATAATGACAGCTGTGGTGGACAGATATGTGGTTGTCAAATTGAAAGTAGAAGTGCTATTTCCCCTGGTTTAAGTACTCCAAAGTTCAAATAGTCCACCAGGGTAGCATGTATATTTACTTTGCGGGTGCGGTGCCACCATTAGGGACATCTCTGTGATCTGATAAAGGTTAAGGATGGGGAAAAAGAAAGAATTATGTTCCAAAGAAAAGATTTAGTTTAAACTTACCACCCACTGCACCAGACTATAGAGGGACAGCTCAGGACTATATTCATACCATACTCCATACAATTGCACAACAGCTCACCCTTAGATAACCCTATGTCAATCACTATTACATCATTGCACTGTATCTGCTTACATCCTGTTCTATAGCCCAGATATTTTTGTATTGTAGAGGCGTGTCCACTCATACTAAGGATGCAAGTATTTTCTTTGAAATCACAACAGCTGCATTTATGCAATTAAAGGCTACATGTCTGTGACAGCAGAGTCAACATGAAATAAAACTTTTTTGCGTGTGCTAAAAACTGTAAAAATTGAAGAGGTTGAAGATTTAAGATGCTAAATACTAGATGCCATTTTGCCACCTCATGCTCCTGCTTTTCTGTCCCATTTTATAATACATATTTTCTTCTTAATAGGTGATAAGTGTAGAATTTAATGGAGTTGTAGTTGTGCTTCTGCTTTTTATCACTTTCAAGGGAACTGGTCAAATCTCTATTCCCTCTGAGGGCTTCCCGAAAATGTGTAATGGCGAGATTGAGTTAGTCATGTGACATAATGGCAGATCCAATGGTAAGTCACCAGTCGCACACACACACACACACGCACACACACGCACACACACACACACACACACACACACACACACACACACACACACACACACACACACACACACGCGCTAAAATACACAAGCCTAGGTACAGATAATGCTAGGTTAGAATGCTGTTTCCTCATTACAAACATACCTGGATTTATGTTTGTTTCACTCTCACATGTTTAAAATGCAAATCCTGCATATTTAGGCTGATTTCTTCTCTCAGACACAAAACACTCTACTCCACTTGTGATGCCATGTAGTAATACAAGAAGTGCCCCACTGTGTTTTTTAAACTCCATACACCTTTGCTTGAATCATTTGGATGATTTCAGCCCTGGAACTGACAATTTCTTCTGGACTAAAGGTAAAAGGTAACTGTTAACTTAAACATAACAAGGTGAAACAGAGCATTTTGAGCTCTATTTAGGACCTTCAATTTTTTGTTTTTTTCTAATCCATGTCCTTTGATGTTCAATGCTAAGAGCTATTGTCTGTGTCAAAAATGCACACCCAACCTTGTTTTATGTACCTTGAATTATGTAAGGAGGCTGCAGTAAGACCAGTAGTGTCCACTTGTCTCAGTTGTGAAATACTCTGGTGAGTCATAAAGCTGCTGGTTGTTGATCCCACAATGAGGAGCTGGCCAATAGAGCTCTCCCCTTTCTTCTCTCTCTCTCAGAGAGAATAAAAACCACTTCCTCTGACACACCACAGGGTTTTTGTCCCTCTACTGCACATACTTCAACTCCTCTCACAGCCTATTTACAACAGAAACATACACAAACGACGCAAGTAAAGAAAAAAGATGGAGTTCCCCTTTAAGACAAACAGAGAGGGTTGCCCAAGTTGTAAATACCCAGAATTACACACTAGATCTTCACTACAGCTCAGTCTAGACAGCGGTGGATGAAGTAGTAAATTCTGCTACTTAAGTAAAAGTACAGTTACAAGGGCAAGAAGTTCCTAGAGTAAAAGTATCACATGAACAAACTTGTAAAAACAATAAAGTACCTGTTTAAAAATGTACTTAAAGAGTAAAAAGTATTTTGCAGAGCTTTTTAGAGCAATTAAAGGATGCAATGTAGTGCTTTTGATAAAGAATTTAGTTGACTTTAAGTAATTCAATTGACTTCTTATTTTTTCTAGTTTTGTGTTTTCGTGTATTGTGTTGCTCAAAGTCGGGATGGAAACAAATTAAATGTACCCAGCCATTTCGGCAGGTCTCAACCATAAAGACAAGTACTTTTTCCCGCTAAAAGGAATTCACGCTCCGCACTGATGGTCATGTGTAACATTTATTCTCATTCACCAACTTCAACACATGTGACACCGTGAAAACTAAAATAAAGACAGAGAAAATGTCTCAGATTAGCATGAATGACCTGTAAGCAAACATAAATCACAGACAATATATTTTCCGTGTTCACCAGTACATCACCAGCGGTAGTTAAGTAGCATTTTGACATCTATTCTCCTTTATTTCTCTCTATCGTCTATCTCCTTTTCGCGGCTACTATTTCTCACTCTCTCTTTGAACTTCCGGGGTAAGTAAAAGGTCACCTCACTCAAAAGGTACATATTTTACTAATAAAATATATGGAAATGAACAACAACAATATTTTCACACATCTTAATACTTGAACGGGTAAAATAACAATTTTACGTATTGCGGACGTCAGCTACAGCCCACCTACTTGGTCACCTCTTTGGCGCCAAGCTGAGGAAGATCAAAGCGGTCACCGCGCCAATCACGCCCACAGCCTGGCACATGCCCGCGAACCTGGGGCCCTATAAATACCAGGCTGCTAGCCACATAAGTCACTTCTTCTCCCAGAGCTTTGCGAGTTCAGTCTGCTAAGATTCTCTAAGATTCTTCGCAAGACAAAACAAAAGATAGAAGATGAGTGCTGCCCGGGACTTGTCATCTGCCGGTGTTGGGCACTTCAGCTGCCGCTCTTGTGGGGTCCCCCGCGAAGACTGGCATGACCGCTGTTTCGTTTGGTATGGCTCCATCAGCTTTAACGCTCTTCGTGGGGCGTGTCTCGCTCTCCCCAGAGTAGCTGGAGCGTCGCGCTGCCTTTATGGGCCCCGTTCCTGCTTCAGAGAAGTACCGGGCGGTGCCCGCTGAAGGAAACCCGCTCCGGTTCCTCTGGACTATGCGTAGCATTTGAGAACGATGGGAACAACCAGGGCTCCCTCGACGTCTCTGATTCTGGGGCATCTCGTCCTGAACCATTGCACCTGTTGCTGGGGTTGTTTGCTACTGTGGTCCATACCCAGATCCCGCTGCCTCCCCAACCGTCATGAACTGTTCCTCACGGAGCAAGCTAAGTGGGAATGGGGCAGCCCGCTTCTACTAAGGCACCGGCGCGGGGGTACCTGGGGTATTGCAGCATCGAGGGCCCAGCGTGTCCGGTGCGCCGCCCTTCGAAAACTCCATGGGTCTCTGCCTGCTCCCATCTTCCACCTCTTGCCCCGGCGGGAGGCACGCCCTTCCGAGAGGAATATCATCGGTTTGGAGGCCGCTGCTAGAAGATCCCAGCAGCTCCCCACCTTCAGCCCGGGATGAACAGTGCGGCTTTCGCCGCCATGAACTAGACAGGAGGAGGGTCGGCACTTGCGAAGTTCGGGACCGGACCGCAGTTCGCGCCCCGGCTGACTCCGCACGCATGTCCAGAGGTGCTTGTCCAGTGAGGGGAGGTGACACTCGGCGCAAATATGCTATAATATGCTGTCAGGCCCGTTACTTCTCCCTAAAGAGCAAAACTTCTTTAGCTTCAGCGCACACCTTTTTCTCCAACGGCTACTAGCGCCGGCAGCACTCGGGCTGTTCCCGCTGTGGGCTCAAGTCGCTCTCCTGCTCTCACTCCGCGCAGACGGATCTCGGTGACTCCGGCCGCCGCCGCAGCGGACACCGCTACGGCCAAGGCTCACAAACGAGGTGGCCATTGGAGGGGAGCACTGCGGGGTTTTTAAGCGCCTGAAGCCCCCTAACCCACCTACCGCAGCAGGTGAGGCGGATACAAGAGGCCCGGGGTTGGGTGTTTACCACAGGAGCTACGGTTCTCACATCACCACCACAAATGCTGGTGTGGACCGGCCCTTTCTCGGAGGACCCCCGCTTCTCCACCCACCGCAGGGCTCTGAGAGAGCGGGCGGGTCTGTTCTACCTTTCAACCGGAGCACAGTGCGACCTCTGACAATCTTCTTTCCAGCATGAGTGCCCCTGGTTGGTCCACTGCACCCTGCTTGGCGAGGACGCTGAGGAGCGGCCAGGCGTTTCAATTTGCCCGTCGCCCTCCTTTGAGCGGCATTCTCCGCACCCAACCATAGACCGTATGAACCCAACCAGCAAGCAACGCGGACCCCGCAGCCCTTCAAGAGGAAATATCGTCCCTCCTGCGCCATTACGGAGTTGGACGATACGGAAACGGGAGCACGGTTCGACTCTCCGTACTTCCTGGTTCCCAAGAACAGCCTATTATGGGCCTTACTCCTCGCCCTTACTAGACCTGCGAGTCCTAAACATGGATGTATAATAAGAGTATAATAATTTATTATAGTTCTATGATCCTGAACAGTTATGGGGCGACATGTTGACTGTCAAACAGCTCCGGGAGAGCCTTCGCTCAGGAGACTGGAGGATGTCCATAGATCTCAGACTCGTATTTTCATGTCCCAATACTGCATATACCTGCTCTAAATATAGTGAAGTAAAAGTCTAAAGTATCCACTGCAAAATGGATTTGGTACACAAACCCACACATCTGCTATGTTCATTCTACAAAACAAGTTCAAGTCAATAAAACTGCAGGAATTTTCAGTTTTGTTTTGTCTGTTTTGTGTAATTTCTGTTACCGCAGCTCACAGCGACGGCTGCAGCAGGAGATAAGTCACCCGTTTCCAAGGCACTGGGGGAAACGAGAACACACAAGGAAACCCAAGTGCCAATCAGCAGCAACCAGGATCCTGCTGGGAGGTAAGAGCCATTAGAGGCAAAGGCTGCTGTCTTTTTGCTATTTAGTCTCATATTATAGGCTTATATACCAGTATTACTCTAACCACTTAAGCCAATAGGTTTCCTGCAAATTCTATTTTAGCTGAAGGTCTGATGCAGTGTTTTGTATATAGCAGTGATATATTTGTATTACTACACGCTATTTCTGTATTTATTTTACTTGTACAAGTATGTTTATGCAATTATGCCTTATTTGGTAGCAGTCCCTTGTTACTTTTGCTTTTTGTTATGATAATACTGTATATTGTGATGTGTGACCTACTGTGTCCAAATAATTTCCCTTGTGGATCATTTAAATTTGAGTCTAAGAAATAAATAAAGAGAATCACATACAAAATATTATTCACAACAAATCTTTACATTTTAACTACTGAATGGGTCAAGTGTGTGTGCAAATCTTATACCTTAACTTGAAAACTACCACTACATGACATCAGAATGTGGAACAGAGCATTTTGAGCTGTAGAGATGTAGACAGTAGAGATTAGATCACTCAGACATGTGGGAATGAAACAAAACACAACTACAGGTATGTTTTTGCTGAGGTAACAACATTATAACATCTTAAAGCTCACAAGAGTACGTTTAGCCTAATATAGGACCTTTGGCCTATTGGCCAAATCCTCACCCGAACATTATATTTTACTTTTTTTGCTAACTAAAAGGTGCCATAAATAATCCTATTTCTAGTAGGCTCACATGTTGCTATATTGTCAATTTTGGTGTAATCTCTAATGATCTCTCATGGAAAAGGTAGTTTTAATTTTCAGCAGTTTCAAGGGAAATTGTCAAATCTCAAATCCCACTGAGGGCTTCCCAAAAATGTGTAATTCCATGGGTGAGTTGGTCAAGTGATGTAATTACCGATCCAATGGGAAAACTTTTTTTTTCATCCCAGTTTATCATTTTAGACAGAGGTAATTCTAACTGCTAACATGAATGTGTCTGGATATGATTCTGAAGCTATGCGATGCGAGCTAACAAATGAGCTACAGATGTTTTAGCAGTTGGCAGAATAGGCGAGATATTTCTTGTTTGCTTTTGGATGTCATCTCCAATGCTTTTTTGAGGCCCCAGGTTGCACAAAGAGAACATAAAACACATAACTTTATAACAATTGCGGGATTGTGTTTTTGTACTGTGGTGTTTATTTGGTGTCTGGAGAGCGGGGTGGAGTGTGGGAGGATTTTATTTTTGTCTTTTTGTTTGTTTCTTTTACTTGAAAAATACCACTTCATGACATCACAAGGTGGAACAGAACCTTTTGAGCTTTGGAGATGTCGACAGCCTAGTAAAGGGTCACTCAAACATTTGTGAATGAAACAAAACACAACTCCAGGTATGTTTTTGTTGCGGTAACAACATTATAACATGACTTAAACCTCTCAAGAATCAATTTTGCGTAATATAGAACCTTTAATACATTTTAATAAGGCGTGAGAGGGTTTTCTTTTTGCTTTTTTTTAAGTTCTAAATGAAAATGAAAACAAAGCTAAAACAGTTATGGCAGGGAGAGGATGAGTGAAGCTAAAGAAATGAAAACATGCTCTAGATGTGGGGCACTGGGCCACATGAGCGAGCTATGACAATAAACTAATCCCATGACACATGCTAAACTAACAAAAGCCCCTATAGGTATTTGATTTTCCATACCACCATGAATTCTGTTTAACTATTTTAAACAAAGGCCTTATCTTTCCACCGCCTCTTTAACATTATATTTGAAAATCAGCGATGGAACATAAAATAAAAGCAGTAAAGTACTGTACATGACGGTAATCTTTTTGTATCTGTAATTTTACTTAAGTACATTTCACTACATTTGAGAGCAGGTATCTGTACTTTCTACTCCACTACATTTTTGGACTAGACTGAAAAGTGAAAGTATTTTTTATTGTGACCTGCAGAGACACATTTATAATTTGAGCAAACAAAAATATACAGATAAAAACAACAGGTAAAAGATAAATACAGTTGTTTCTGTTGAACAAAACTGGTACAGTTGAAGCATTATTAGATCACAAAATCTGCAAAATGCTTCTGTATTTTACTCTTTAGGTATTTTTAACAGGTACTACTACTAATACAGGTACTAATACTTTTACTGAAGTAGGTTTTTTGATGTGATATCTTTACTTTCACTTGAGCACTTGCACTTTTGCTCCGGTCTCTGTATTTTTACTTCCCTAACAAAACTGAATACATAATCCACTGATAAAGTTTTGGGTTTGGCATATGACTGTACAAGAAACTGAAACATGTCTGTAAAGAGATACAAGATATGAGATACATTGGACTTTCTATGAGATGCTTTGCTTCTGTGAATCCTTGTAAAAATCCTAAAAACCCTTGTAGTTAGGCCTGTCACCATAACAACTTTGAAGCACAATATATTGATATAGAGAAATATTGACATAAATGATAATACTGAAACTATGCCACTGACACAAAGCAATATAATACCAGTAAACCAATTTCAAATAGACTGTGTCTGAGCTGAAACAGATAAAAAGCAGAATAAATCAATACGAGGTTATATATTCGACACTGTACAGCGCATACCTTACGTTATTACATAAAAATGGCAAAAATCTCCACTTTTGCACAAAAAAGGATCCACAATTAATACTGAGCCCCAAAATACATAGTTCCAGTTATGTTTTGAGGAATAAGTGTATATAGTAATTATCATGACAGGCCTACTTGCAATATGTAGTTATGTTTAAGAGAAAAAATGACAGATTTAAATAAAAGATTATGTTTTTCTTCTTTTTTTCTGTACACAATGAGTATATTTTCCACCCACTCTTTGTGGTTGTGAACAAGGCAAGTCTCAACACCTCCAGTTTCACTAATGCTTTGTTAAAACTTTCCACACTATCTCAGTATCAGCTTCCATAAATGCCATTTTAAAAGTGCAGATAGCTCTCCTGGGCTAATGCCACAGTATATGAAAACCAGGGATTAGAGATTAGACAGGACTTTTCCAATCAAAATCTAACACACGTTCACATTTACCGGTACATGACATTTTACATCAGCTAAATTCATTGCTATTGTAACTCTCTATATATTGCTACAAAACAGTAACTTCCTGAGGTCAAGTCCCACCCAATTTCTAATTCGGAAATATGATTCATGAGTATGTTGCATCAAGTTAACTATTTCAAATGTCACCAAAATCTTAGTTAATGATTACGCTATTTTCTGATCTATCTTATTTCTTCATCACAAACATACCTGGAGTTGTGTTTTGTTTCATTCATACATGTTTAACACCCAAAGCCTGCACATTTAGACTGAGTTCTTGTCTCAAACAGAAAATGTTCCACCTTGTGATGTCATGCGGTAAGACAGGAAATGCTGGAAATGCATTTTTAATCTTCACACACCTTCACTAGAATCATTTGGGCAATTTCAGCTCTGGAACTGCCAGTTTCTAATGAACAAAAGATAAAAGGTAGTTATTAACTTGAGAACTACCGCTTCATGACATCACAAGGTGGAACAGAGCATTCTGAGCTTTGAAGATGTAGACAGACTAATAATAAAGGATAACTCAAGTATGTGTGAATGAACCAAAACACAACTCCAGGTATGGCATTCTAACAAGCTCACATGAGTCAATTTTGCTCAATGTAGGACCTGTAAAACAACATCTTTCACTCTTGACTGAAATGACCAGTAAATCATTATGACTAATTTCTGTTGACTAATCTGTGCCAACTTTTATTTTTTTTGTCAACGTGTTTGCACAGTACATTTGTGGTATATGAATTGCTGCACAGTTAGAAATACGCTGAATTTGTTCACACTTATGGATGTGTGTTTGATGGTGAAAGATAACAGAGCTTTAGCTTAGCCACAGGCCCACGTCTACATTTAATAAAAACCTGTATACATATTTGACGTGTAAAATAATCCAATATAATAGAGGCATGTTATCTTTGCATCTCTTTGAAACTTGAACGCTCTGTCAGTTAGTTTTTGGTATGGCCGGCCACAAAACCACGAGCACACTTTCCAAAACTGCTTTTGACTTGTGAGGAAATGACAAGAACTAAATGCGCTAAACCTGTTCCTTGGTTTAGACATACTCGGAATTGCAATGACTGTTTGGGTTTCTCGTATGTCATCAACTGACTTTTTACAATAGTGTGCCAAAGATTAACCCCCCCTACTTTTTACAGCATCATGTGGGACCTGTCTAAACACGTCCCAGCCTCCACTTCCTCCTGCCTGCAACACAGACTTCAAGAGAAAACTTACAGCTGACAAGAGAGACACAGACTTGTAAAATGTATGTAAAATGAGCTGATAACTTAAAGGGCCCAAATTACACAATATTTGCTCTTGTGAACTTTTAGCCATGTTAGAATGTTACCTCATTGCAAACATGCCCAGAGTTGTGCTTTGCTTTGTTCACACATGTTTGAGTAATCCTTTCTTATTAGTCGCTCTACATCCCCCAAGTTCAAAAAGCTCTGTTCCAGATTGTGATGTCATGCTGTGCTATCTAAGGTGGGGGTCAGCCCAGTCGTCCCTCAGCCCTCAAACTTAAACTCTAAGTCAACTCATTTTTATACCGCATTTAAAGAGATAATTCAAAGTAATTTCAACGTAGGGTCCTTTGCACCATGACCTCAAGCTGGGCTGTGGGAACATAGGGCTGAGGGAACATAGGGCTGAGGGAACATTGGGCTGAGGGAACATAGAGCTGAGGGAACATAGGGCTGAGGGAACATAGAGCTGAGGGAACATAGGGCTGAGGGAACATAGAGCTGAGGGAACATTGGGCTGAGGGAACATAGAGCTGAGGGAACATAGGGCTGAGGGAGCATAGAGCTGAGGGAACATAGAGCTGAGGGAACATAGGGCTGAGGGAACATAGGGCTGAGGGAACATTGGGCTGAGGGAACATAGAGCTGAGGGAACATAGGGCTGAGGGAACATAGGGCTGAGGGAACATAGAGCTGAGGGAACATAGGGCTGAGGGAGCATAGAGCTGAGGGAACATAGAGCTGAGGGAACATAGAGCTGAGGGAACATAGGGCTGAGGGAGCATAGAGCTGAGGGAACATAGAGCTGAGGGAACATAGGGCTGAGGGAACATAGAGCTGAGGGAACATTGGGCTGAGGGAACATAGAGCTGAGGGAACATAGGGCTGAGGGAGCATAGAGCTGAGGGAACATAGGGCTGAGGGAACATAGGGCTGAGGGAACATTGGGCTGAGGGAACATAGGGCTGAGGGAACATAGGGCTGAGGGAACATAGGGCTGAGGGAACATAGGGCTGAGGGAACATAGGGCTGAGGGAACATAGGGCTGAGGGAACATAGGGCTGAGGGAACATAGAGCTGAGGGAGCATAGAGCTGAGGGAACATAGGCATGCTCCCTGAAGGTGTATGGCATTTAAAAACACAATGGAGCACTTCCTGTATTACAGCATGACATCACAAGGTGAAAGGCGGAAGGAGTGTTTTCTGTTTGAGAGAAGAGCTCAGCCTAAATATGCAGGGTTTGTGCGTTAAACATGACAGGAGGAAACAGTGTAATATGGGCCCCTTTAAGTGCATATGAAGGTATCACTGTCAAAGGTACTGTAAGTACCCAGGAGGCAAGCAAATTATGTAAATACATTCAAAGGGCTGACAAAAGGAACATGCCCTGGAGACAGTAAGAGGGTGTATTTAAATACATGTGTAAATAAACCTTCTGGAACAGTGGAGAAGACACTCACAAGTCTAATTAAGTTCTCATTAACTATCTTTCTGATGGGACTTAAACAGACCTATAAGAAAACCTGTGAAATAAACAGTTGAATGACTCTCTGCAACATTTCACTGGGTTGAATTTGGACAAACATTTGTAATAGGACAAAGCTGATATACAGGGTTGTATTCTGGTAAATGAGGATCGATACTTTGCAGTGCCATCACGTTAGGGCTGTTCTGAACATTCCACCATACACATACTTGCAGCGGTTACCATGGTGACACAATGCACACATTAGCAAACACTGCCAAAATAGTTTTAAGATTGTCTGAATACTCAATAAAAATACAAAATGGATTTAAACAACACATTTTCAGGAGCCTGTGATCAATGCAAATGTTTGTGGTCCTGTTTGGGTGTTTGACACTGAGAGTGAGTAACTGAAAAACTGTCGGTTAATGCTAGCTCTAGCTTATGACGTAATGTTGACTGAGAGGGGTTTGTTTAACAGCAAAAAGTCAGCTCATCTGTTGTAGTTTCAACTAAATCAGCTCTTTCTGTTATGTTAAAAGAAATATATATATAAAAAAGTCTAATAAAGCCTCAGACAGAGCAGTGCTTACACTTAGCACCACACCCCCGAGGACTATTAATAACATCAGCTGCAAATATAAATACTTCTAGTTTTTTCATGCCATAGCGTTGTTTTTTATTTTGTTTTCTACAAGCATCATTTTGTTCAAGCAAAGTACACTCTGTAGAAAGTAAAAGTAATAAAGTAGACCATTTTATTGCTTACAAACCTCGAAGTGAACAGTGAATAGACTGTGATTTGGCGGTCCGCCCGTGTTTCACTTTGCCGTCTGTAAAACGCTGTTCTAAAGCTGCAAATCCAGAAGGATGTCTCTGTATTTTATACAGAGTGATATGAGTCTGGTCCACATGCACTCTCATGCCCGCATCTCAAGCCCGACTAAACATGACTGTGTAATTAGATAAATCTTTTTTCTGCTGGTCAACAACCTTTATCTCATTTCAGTTTAGTGCTTTGCTTATTGATTCTTCAGAAATTGCTACATTTTTCAGCCACTTTGATATATTTTTATGATGTGGACAGAGCACACATTTCCCTGATTGACGAATCCATCTCACGTCAATCTGAAAATGAGGAGATTCACCGGTGATCAGGCTCACATCATCATTAAATATTGAAGAAGTGTGCATTCTGGATCCCAGACAAGTTCTAAAACCATGCACATACTCAAAAATTAATGTGCTAAAGCATTTGTGAGAGCTAGGATCTTGTTTCATAGATTTAAATAGATATTTCTATTTCTATTTTGTGGTATGGAAATTGGGTAATGCATCTTTAATAAATCAAACCTATTATGCAAGATTGACTTTTCAGAGCTTTTCACCATGTTATAGTTGTTTCCCCTTCTCATTTACTCTCTTGAAGTTGTATTTCAAGAGACTCGTCCATGTTTGAGCAATCTTTAATCATTTATTTTCAAGACCATTTTGCCGAGGCTTTGTTGTGATGATGATGTTTACAGTGACATCAGCTCCCTTCGCAGTTTTCTAACGCGGAAATCAGCTGACTTGCTGCTTTTATTGCATTGTTGTAGGTTAATATGGCAATTCAAAATGTCCAAATTATAACATAATGATCCACAGATGTAGTATTTAGTTGGGCTATTGTACCGTATCATGTTCAAGGTTGATGGGGAAAAGTGGGATAGCAAGTCCACCCAACCTTCTTGCGATGAGGCAGGACTTTTCTTCACTCAACACTGAGCCATTGCGTTATTAGTCTTTAGTCTTATTTGTATGCTTTATGTAAACCCATCTGTCAGTGTAAAGCAATGAATAAACTTGGCTCATGTACAGTAATGCACATTAACCTTGGAGATCCCTTAAACGGAAGTCTCCACAGATAATCTTTGATAAGAGTTTTTAGTGGTCTGAAATATGACCAGCTCCCTCTTCCCACGCTCTGTCACTGCTGACCGGAAAAACCACAACAAGATACTCACCAAATTGTCAATACACTCATGATAACAGCTGTTAAAGGGCCAATCTTAAGCAATTTTATGATCTACGTTATAATATTGTTTCCTGATCGCAAACATCTGGAGTTCTGTTTTGTTTCATTCACACGTTTAACACACAAATCCTGCACGTTTTGGCTGAGTTTGTCTCTCAAACTGAAGACGCTTACAATAAACGATTACTCAAACATGTGAATGAATCAAAACATAACACCAAGTATGTTTTGATGAGGTAACAACATTCTAACATGGTTCAGTTTTGTGTATTATAGAACCTTTAAGCATTCACCAAACAATATATTATCGCAAATAAGTGTGTGTACAATTTGCGTTGGGATTCAGTTTGGCGCAAGGATCCTATTACATTATCCTGGGACCAACGTATTGATCCTGCAGTTTACTTGATCCGGACGTTCTGTACCAGATAAAAACAAAAGCATTTCTGGCAGCGTCTTCTTTTGGATCAATGAAGTGAAGGTTGACGCCTGGAGGCTGAAGTGCACCATAAACAGCTGGTGTACTAGTGTGGCTCTTAACCTACTGAATCATAATTTATCAGTGTCTGTTTTGTAACGCAATCTAAGCCATGCAATTCAACAAGAGGTCACCAAAAGGACAACACAATATTTAAATTTGACAGTGGTTAATTGCAATATATATAAGTACATAGCAATATTGGTCCAACAATCATGTGTTTGTATTTTAAAGATGCACTCTGTCACTTTTCTGTTATGTCACTTGCTTTTCTCCATGGAGATGTATTGCCTTTCTTGGAATGTTCCACAGAATGTAACTAAACTACCTGCATTTCTTTGAATAACATTAGTTTATATTGATCAGAAATATATACAATTTGGCCTGGTGGCGTCATACTTGTCTCCATGGAAATAGATGACTTTAAAGGTCCTATATTACTCAAAAATGACTACTGTGGGCTCACCACCCACAGAGGGGTTCATAGGGGGGGTCAGGTGCTATGAGTATTGGGCAGCAAGCTGCCCCCGCGACCCAGCCGGATTAAGCGGGAGAAGATGGATGGATGGCCTCTTGTAGCAATGTTAATATGTTACCGCCTCAAAAACATACCTGGAGTTGTGTTTTGTTTCATTCGCACATGTTTGTAACCTTTTGTTTAGTAGAGATTGGCAAGTCCAGACCTGAAAGTATTTTAAAGTGTGTGGAGTTGGTTGTGTTTTTGATGAGGAAACAGCATTATAACATAGATGAGAAAGTAGTCTAATATGGACCCTTTAATGCCATAACGTGGAACAATCAATGCAAAGAAATAATATCTCCATGGAGACAAGCAAACAGAGGACCTTCTAGAAAAGTTATACAACGCAATGTTTTGTCTCAATTTTATATCTAATCACATAGGTCAAAAATCTTCTGTTTCAAATCACTACATAGTTTTTCAGTCTGTGCCTCAGCCTTATCAAGCATTATATTTCATATAGTTTTTAGTTTCTTGGAGTTTTGGGAATACAAGAACCATGATGCTGACTTCAAAATTAGAATTAGAAAATATACTTTCCCATTTTGACAAATGGCGTAAGAATAACATATTTTCTCTTCAGATGCAACTTTATGTTTAGTTTGGTATGTATTCAAAAGCAATTGTGTTCATATCTCTATGAGGTGGTCCTGCCATGCTCCAACAAAAACACAAAAGGACCAGCTCTCTGAAACTGAAAACAAGCCAAGAAAAAGTTACATTTCTGCTATCATGTCTAAATACTGCCATTATATTTGTTTATGTGCTCCCTCCGCTCCCTCATACACAATCTATCTCAGCTTTGGTCACTCTCCATCCCAAACTTCCTGTGCTTTTGACCTCTCACTATCCATAAATATTGATAGACATGCTTATCGGTTATTGCCTTAGCTCTAGTACTCCCTACAAGGTTTCTCTTGTGAACTCGAATAATAGGCCGTGTCAAGATGGCTTTGTGGCCTGGGTAATTTGAACTAGCAATGCAGCCATCAAAAGAAATGTATTCACAGGCAGGAGCAGCTTTAAGTCCTCCCCAGGCTTCAAGTTGTAGCATGCTGTTCTTGGAATCTGAACAAGCGTCTGAAATCTATGGAATGTGAATCAGTTGTTCAATTAATCAACCAATGTACAAAATTATAGGCCTCACTGAAGTATGAACAAACTGTAGCAATAGGCACAGTCAAAGGTGCACTATGTAACTTTTCTGTTGGAGGGTCTGTCACCTGCACGGAAATGTTGCTGCTTTGTCTGGCATGTTCCACAGAATGGCATTATACTTATCTAGCGCCATGGAGACAAACCAGCGGTGCCAAGCCAAGATACATCTGTGAGAATGTGTACCCACCATAGGCTGTATAAAGACGTGGAGTGAGGGAGTTTGACGTCACATATAGTGTTCGGTTCCAGTCAAATGAAGATCACTGAAGCTTATATTAGTAATAGTAATTGATTTACAAACCAAATAGTGAAATAAAAATACCAGGATCATGTAGAGAGGGTTAATACAAACATTTTAAGACCAAAATGAGGAGCCTGACAGCAGCATTTATTGAGAGAAGGGTGATAGTTTTTTTTGACACAAAGTGAACTGGAGCCAGAGTTGATGGAGCCAGAAGCCTGCCTATGCTCACTTCCTATTTGGAACGTGCTCAGCCATGTCCGTTAATATATACAGTCTATGGTGCCCACTCACAGTAAGAATGCATGTTTTTCAAGGCAATTTAGGGAGGTACATTTACTACCATACAGCATTTGAGTACATTCCAGACAAAACAATAATATCTCCATGGAGTTAAAAAGTTAAGTTAAGAGTTGCACAGTGCAACTCTAAAGTAGATGAAATATGATAAATTGCTGAACTGATGGTTTTGTAAATTGAATGTGTGTGCAGAAAACAGACAGAATAAATGCGTTTTCAAGTATTGAACCACAACAGATCAATAGACTCAATAGGACACAGCAACAAGCAAATTAAATCAACTTTATTTTCGGTCCAAAGACAAGCATGCATATTCTAAAGGGATTTTTCTAACTACATTGCATGAATTATATCTGTCAATGTCTATTTTCTCTTTGCATCGCTGAGTAGGCTCTGGCACATAATAATGTTGCTGACAAATTGAATGAATAATACGACAGAAAAGCCTGCAGCATCTTAAAGGTTCATAACTAGCTTCTCAACTAGCTCCTTAACTAGCCTCTTGCACAGTCTCCATGGATACGAGGAAAACAAACATCTTATTTCACACAATCCCGCAGTCTCTTATTTGTGTCCTTTGAACTGCACATGCTGCACTGGTTAAAATCACATGATATGATGTTAAAAACTGAGCTCAAAAAACCAAAACTGCTCAGTGTTGCCATGGGAGCCAAATCCAGTTAATTGTATTTAGTGTATTTGTAGAAAATAATGATGAATTTGTATTTTATGAGAAATAGTGTTAATGACTTTTGACTATTTTAAATGTCTAATAATGAATTGGATAATTGTAATGTTTAGGAAGCACTGGTATTCATAAAATGTTATCAAAGATGCTTTTATGTAAATAAGCTGATTCATGACACCGCTGTTTTCTGTGTTCTATCCTTGTTTTAAATAAAATAAATACATGATTTTGCTCCAGTGGTTTTACAATAAGCACTAGGCTATTTTTCACTTGTTTGTATGCGTATGGTTGGCTAAAATGTCTTCTGTTTTTTACCTTTGACAGCATAATGTGTCCTGTGGTTTTCGCCAGCACTGTTTGTCCCTTCGCATTTTCATCTTTCTGCACACAGCCATCCTGCCTGAAGTGTTTTTGTGTGTGAATGCAGAATACATAATAAAAAGCTTGTATTGTGTCCCATAGAAACTGAATAGTACATAAACTGCTCGTGTGATTCGCATGCCAGACCACCTGTCCATGTACCTGACAACTGCACCTCTTCAGACCTGTTTATACGTATAGTCGAGGGTGTAATCTTCCTCAAGGACGCAATATACCAAGACTGACATAATATAGGCTTACCAGTGTTGTGCTGTCCAGGATCAATACCAGGTCAAATGCACTGGGGCCAGACACCACAATCCACTGTGCTGCTCCGGCCCAGTGTTTTCCATAGACCTAAAACAGAAGCTGCTCTATTTATTCAAGTCATTTATCACAAATACGTCCCATATGTTTACATGCATATGGGCTATCTGTATGTATGTAACTGTATTTTTACTTAATTAGTGCTTCAAATGTTTTGTCAAAGTACAAGTTACAAGTCACTTGTTCTTGTTCTGCATTTTCTTTGAGCTCTGACCAATCGGAGTAAGCAATGGTGAGCTGGGACCATGGACTGTACAGTATATAAGAATGGACATCGCTAACCCATTACCCGCTGCTTTCTAAACAGGAAGTGAGGGGCGCTTCCGGCTCCATCGAATTTGGCTCCACTTGACTTAACGTTGAAAAACTGTCACCCCTCTCTCTGTACCCGCTGCTGTGAGCTTCGTCATTATGATCTTAAAATGTTCGGTTTAACCTGCCCTTCATGATCTTGGTATTTTTATTTTACTATTTTGTACGTACAGTAAATAAATTCCACTATTATAACGGTCTATGGTTTGGACTTGAACTGTACTCAGAAACTAATGATTTTTAAAAGTAGCTCATTACAATTACATGAGTCGAATTTGACTCAATTAAGTACACATTAAAAAATCTACTCAAAAACTATAATTACCCAAATCTAATCAACTACAGTTCCAGAGTATTTGTAAATAACTAGGTACTTTTACTGCCTCTTGGGACCACTAACCTCAAACTGTCTATCTCATACGCCCCTTTGCTATCAAGCCTGTAATTTATTCTAGCCCCAACAGCCACCTCATTATTAAAGTTAATTGAAACTCTTAATAGACCAGAATATGTTTAAAATTGCATGAGTAACAAGGATGTGCGTCGAATACAGAACAAAAGGTGTCGATACAAAATGGCCACATGTCTCTCAGTAATCTATGAATGAGAGGACTGGGAGTTGGCTGTGGCATTTAAGGTCATATTATTGATCCTGTTGCAAAAGGCATCAACTATCCTCATCTTAAGTTTCAGTGGAGCAAAGACGTGACCGAAATGACCAATGTCGCTGTTTATACATACAATCCACAGCTTGGTCTCTCACCTTTGCTAGTGACCCTTAACTGAAGAACATGGGATCAATGGGGTCTAAGATCAATGATCTTAATAGAAGTATTTTAGATATGAAGTATGTGTAGTAATTGTAGTATTAGTGATTGCAATATAAGAATTTACAACAATACTAGCTTGCAATGGAAAAAAAAAGTAGAAAACACGCAAGTAGTACTAGTGGATTGAGCAACAGTAGTAATCTGTAAATTTATAGCAGTAGTAACGGTAGTGGTAGTTATAGTTGTTGTACTAGTAGTAGTAGTAGTAGTAGTAGTAGTAGTAGTAGTAGTAGTAGTAATAGTAGTAGTAATTGTAGTGGTAGTAGTAGTAGTTGCAGAAGTTGGTAGTAGTAGCTGCTTTAGTTGTAGTGTTACTTCACTTAACGTGTAACTACAAAAACATATTTGAATGACTAATGTTCATGTAAGCCGTCATTTTCCACTTTGCAGGAACAAGACGAGTACAAAACAGCCCCACCAAATATTTCATCTGAATACAATTCCAAACCAAACTAAATAAAACAAAAGATTTTATTACAAATGGTCATTGTTATGAATCTATGAGAAAAAAACAGACAAGCATAATACCTTATACTCACACACACTACACTATATAGAAAAGTACCAGTCCAGGACATTCCCTGGGAGTGTGATGCTAACCATTGGCACTGCTCTGTCTGAAGCTCTGTTACCCAAGTTTGATTTTAATCTGAGTTTTATTTTAACACAATCTGACCAGAAAGATCTGCTTTGTTTAAAACTGCAACAGGCGATTTGATTTGTGCTGTTAAATAAGTCTAATCTTTTCTGTTGCAAATCAAACACCTAAATAGGACCATGAACGTTCGTATTGATCACAGGCTCCTGAAAATGTGTTGTTTGAAACCATTTTGGTTTTTTTTCTTGATTTTGTTAAGGTTGTTTGTCTGTGTTTGCTTATGTGTGATTGTGTCACCATGGTAACTAATTAAGTATTAATATTAGGCCAGTGCAGTACTTTGATGTGAACTTGGGCGCAGTGGGACATTCCTGTAGAAACAGGACAGGCAGGAGGATGTTTACCACCTTTGCACATGAGTAGACAAAGGGAGGCACCATGAGGAGGATGTTTTCACTGCTGTGCTAGTATAGGGACTACTTTTTCAATAAGGCTGCGTGTGTACCCCACACCAAGGCTGTAAAACTGCAGTGCTGGTGGTGGTCAGGTTAAACAAACATACAGCGAAAGCAAAATGGTCCAAGGATCTGACCATGATGCAATTTATACAAACTAAGTGTTCTTTTATACGAAGAGACCCAGCACTTCTATTGACAAAGAAAGTGCTGATAACAATGCTGATTTGATCTTGATTAATGATTGTTGCTGTTACGATTTGGTGTTTTGGTTTCTAGCTCATTTGGATTGCAAGTTCACATGTCTAAATGTCATTAGATAAAACCTCTCTCATCTGAATGGTCACTACGTAAACCCCAGCATCTGATGAATCAGTGCTGGTGCAGCCTCGCCTCTGCAGCTCAGTGATGGAAGTCTGCAGGTTCTGAGCTTTCACAGACATGTCAATAACAATGAGATAAAAAAAAATGTGTATGCAGGCTAGTGTCCCAGGCCCAGTAGTGACAGCAAAGACTTTGGTCTTTTCTAATTGTGACCATTAAAAGATGTTTACTAGTTTGCTTTGCTACAATATGCCTAGTGCAGCCCTAATTCGCACCGAATTGCCTTCACTCTGTTTATCCTAATTGTATATTAAAATAATAGTTGTTTGGATGTAAGAATTATTATCAAGTCAGGGTCTAATAGCTACTCATAGCTAAAGTTTCTGGTCTTTTGAATAATGTTGTTCAGTTCAACCTTCAAACTCCCATTAACATCGGCCTATAATTCATTTATTTTCAAAGTCAGCTTTTCAAAGTGCTAATGTCTGAAAAATCACAGGAAGTTCAGGGCATTACCAGAAAAGTGAGTTCAACCCAATTTAATTATTAAGATAAATGTTGACATATTGCTATTAATCATGAAATAAAAATCCAGCACACAAATGACTGTAAGGTATTGAATATATACAATAATATATAATACAGTATGGGTCCAATCCATTGTCCTGCTCCACCACTGATAACAATAACAAAGGCCCTAGTATTATATAGACTTTTAAAACTCAAATGTATGTAGCAAGCAAGGCAAACAAATGATCTTTTAACAATAGGTCTATCTAATGTGACTCAGCTCTAATCACAGCACACTGGCTTCTGCCCAAAATGGCCTATTTTCTTGTATTATCCATTCTGCAGCCCAGACACGTCCTGAAATTACATGTTCCTTGGTTTGCTGTTGTTTTTATTATCCCAGTATTTCTAAGCAGACTGTTTGGACAGTTTATGAATAATTTTCCATGTGGTGCTAAACGCTTTAACTCTGAGCACTTGTTGCACTCGATGTAGAAATCAAAAGCCACTGCAATGACACTGTGCAGCCTGCAGATCCAGAGGGGGCGCTGTTTTATTTATCTTTTAGGTCTCTTATCTTTACTTTAATTGCACATTTTTTATGAGCTTGTATTTAATATTACATCTTTTTTCATCCAAGGTGAATGTAATAATTTCTATATATGGTTTTCATTTCAGCGTCAGGAAATTGGCTTGGGCAATGGGGGCACGGGCGGAATCAACTAGATATTGAAAACATGTTATAAAAAAAATAGCATTTCCAAATTGAGCTAAAAAGCTATTGATCCAGTAAAGTGCTGACAAAAGCTGAGTGGAAAACAAAAGTTTAGAGGCATTACAGTAATGGACAGTCTAATCACAGATGGTATTTACAAAGATGTCTTCATTAATAAATCCAATTGAGTCACTTAGATCCCCCAGTGGAAATTATGTTGTTTTGGGGGAACTTTAAAGCCTCTAGTGATTGGACAAAGTGAATTTAGTGGTAGGTTGTGGTTTAGGTGTGACTTCAACAGTTCACACTTTCCAGTCACAACATAGGAGGAGATTGTGAGATGATGGCAACTTGGAGAATGCAGTCATAACAAAGTTTAAGAGCCAAACAAGTGACAAGAGCTCAGTTTGGAAAAATCTATCTTATAAACCCAGTAAAGCCTCAAGAATGACTAAAAGTTACGAAGCAGGACAAACCCAAGTCAATCCAATAAAATATAACTAAGCATGACAGGGAAATTGACATCAGATGCCAAGTTTCCAACTTTGACAGCTCCAAGCTTAGAGGTGGCACTCCTTGTGATTGGACTGATAGAAAAATATAACACATTAGCATTGGGATTCATAAACGGTCACATTTTTATATAGTTCTTTTGCACCTTCAAGGAACCACTCACCAATTCACACACCCAATCATACACCAATGTGCACAGACACTGGGGGTGAGGGGGGCTAAGTGTCTTGCCCAAGTATTCATCTGTAGGAGCTGAAATTGCACCACCAACCTGTGGGTCACTGAACAAACACGTTGAGCTACTGTCACCACCATTGTCAAGATATACTAACATTTCATTGACTACTTGAGGAAAAAAGTAGATACTTTTGATATATTTTTAAACACACATAGTAGTAGTGGTTGTAGTTTCTTCAGTATTATTGAAGACCTTATATAGAGCAAAATAATTCAAAACCATATCGTGAAAGTACACTTTTTAAAGCCATCAACATGAGTATTTTTTACTATTGATGAGTATCTGTGTACCTGAGTATCACTTACTTTGACAAGCCATAACTATAAATCATAAATTATCTAATAATTTTATTCCCCATTTTATAGCCTTTATACAATTTACCACTTTTCGAGCTGAATAAGGATCTAATTTGAAATCAACTGTACATTTTATACAATGTTCATTTAAAAATTACTAGACAAATAAGTTACCACCTAAAAAAAAAAAATTAGACACAATATTTATTATGTTTTGTTTCTGTTTTTTTTATCCCCATTTTTCCCCACCCTTGTGCTAGAATAAACATCTTGTTATTGTACACATATAACCAAATAAGAACATACATAAACCATACCATATTGGTAATAAATATAAGTAGGACAAAATACATACGAAGATGCTGCTATTGTTCAGGACTTAGAGTTACCTTGGCAACTGAGGGACAATTTGTTGAGATTACACAGCAAATAGCACTAAAGAGACATACGATCTTATGACACAGTGTGAGCCTCTGTATTTTATCATAGCATAATCTCAACAGCAGAAACAAAATTTCTGCTTTGACGTTGTGTTTGGCTTGCAGTTTGATTGGTGGGCTGCCTATTATATTGTTTTGCTACTTATTTTTTCCATTGTTGTACAGTTGTGGAAAATTTGAGATGTTATAAAACCGTCAAGAACACAAGGTTAGAATTTCTCTCAGTGATGGATTCATTTTCAAATATAACACAGTGGGCACGCAGCAGTATTTGACAAGCCCAATTCATCAGGATGCTTATTTTGGATCAGGATCTTAGACGAGATTGTATTGACAAGTTTGTAAGACAGATTGAGCCTGCATGAACAGTGAAAAACTATGGCAGGTATTCAAAACATAACCTTATTCAAATTACCAAACAGAAAAGTATACTTGATGTCGCCAGCTTAATCCAAAAATACAGGACAGGATAATATAAATAAAGATATGGGTTTGACATTTTCTTAACATTTTGAATTATATTTTTGATAAACAACACACAGTAGTTATACTTTTGATTTATAGTCACTTTAAAATTGGCACAGAACACAGAACACTGCTACTAAGTCCATTCTTAAAAGTGACAGGGCTGTAAACGTCACAGAAAAATACAGTGACATGGCCAGATAAGGGGAACTTTCTACTCATAATAAAGTTTACCTGGCTCAAAGGTAGTAATAGCAGTAGCAGCAGTAAGAGTGTACATGATTTTATTTATGGTTTCTGCACAAACAGAGAACTGCAAACTCAATTGCCCTTTGGCATTAATAAAGCTGTCCATTGACTGACAGTAGCCGTACTAGTAGTAGTAGAATAATAATAATGATAGTAATACACATTGTAGTAGTAAAAGTAGTAATTGACATTGTAGGGAAAATTGTCCAACGATATACAGTAAGAACAAGCATATTTTGCACAGAAAGGCCCTCCGGAAATTGAGCCCATGACCTATTCATTATGTGGCAAATTGGAATCCACTGAGCCTCTACGCCACCCAGTACTAATAGTAGTTGTAAAGTGTAATAGCTGAAGTAGTACCAGTTGTTTTTGCTGTTGAACTAGTAATAGTGGCGTTAATGGTAGTTGTTGTTTTAGTCCCATAAAAAAAACCCGCCTACACTCTCTCCAAATATCCCCCTTATGCTGAATGAGTCCTACTAACAAGGATGCACTACCTCACTGTGTGGTTGGCATGAGTGAAGCATGCTTACGTGTTTCTGCCCTTTGTTTGCCCATTAGGCTCTATAAAAAGAAGAAAATGGGGCATGAGGGCAAGTCTTAATTTAGCAACGCATACCAAGTCCCAGGTGTAATGTCAACCAAAGACAAATAATGAGTGGTACAATAAAGCTTTTTGTGTTTAAAATAGGCCGACTGGTAACTGAGAAAGTTTGGGGTGTGTTCATGTCCTGGTTTAGTCCTAGTTTAGTCCTGGTTTAGTCCACAAGTCACAATGATTTACCAGATTTAGCCCAGATTTTGCACAGGCTGCCTTCTCATGCCTCCCAGGCAGGCTTGGTTTAGGCCTGGTTTTGGTCCTGATTTCTCAATTTAATTCCTACGCAGATTTGGTTTGGCCCTGTTTGAGTTCCGAGTCTCAAATAGTCCTTGTTTAGTCCCGGGTTTAGTCCCAGTTTAATCCCAATTCAATTAAAGTGATGATTTTCTAACTGTGAACCCATTGACTTTTCTTCATGGGATTTGGGTCAGTCCATAAGAATAATATAATATTCTCAAATGCTATTAAACAGAGACTAAAAATATTGCTTCAGTGCGATGTAGTATAAATTTGCTTGGTGAAATTGTCTGCTGTTGAAAGCTAAGTGCCTATTATTGAATTTATGGCATAATTCTGGGAAGAGACACAATAGCGAGGATAGGAGAGTAGATTTCAGGAAATTTGTTGCGTTTAGAAGCGAGAACTGGAGTAAAAAAGAAGAAAAAAAACTTTGGATAAATCCTTTTCCTTTCTTCCTGGATTTAAGGTGGGAGATTCCCAGGCTCTGCTCTGGCACTCACACAGGTAGCTTTTAAAACCCATTGAAACGAATAACAAAGGCTCAATGTTGATAAAAATCTCCCTGACAGCCTCTCAGCGCTATCTGGTAATTCAGAGCTTTAACCATCTCAAACTACAGATAACAAATATATAAGATAATAGAGTGATTGACAGCTAGATAGAAGAATGAAAGATATCAGAATCAGAATCAGAATTACTTTTATTCATCCCCAAGGGGAAATTTTCTTCGTTACAGATGCAACCGACCAAGAACATGTATTTAGAATCAAGTTTTCAAAAATAATATAAGATAAATACAATAAGATAAAAGTTAAAAAATAGTTCTCTCTCAAAGATTATTTACATCAAGTAACATATTTACAACTATATACATGTGTGAGCAGGGAATTGGATATTACAGTTTAATATCATAAGCTATGAAAACAAAAACCTTATATTTTTGTCTTAACCCCCAATCTCACCTTCAAAAATGTATGTTGAGAGTTTTAAAGCACATTTTGCTGAAGCCTGAAAACACGTAGGCCTGTGAATTTTCCCTAGAGACAGAAGAAGCACAGGAAATGAGTTGTTTTCCCCGGTAACACATTACATCACAGCACTAGTCAAATATTAGCTCTGACCTCAATAGATAAAAAATGACACATTATTAATAAGAAATGAAGTCAGTAGACAAAACTAAATAAGTTTGTCTTATGGTATAGTTACTCAATGGAGACCAAATACGGTGAGAAATTATACAAAGTGTTCCCATGTGCACCAACTGGGAATTCACAAGGAATTTCCAAGTACTGTCAATGAATCAACGGATTATCATTGGCAGATTTAAAACTTTGAGGTCCTATATTACACAAAATTGATGCATGTGAGCTTTTAGCCATGTTCTGTTACCTCCTCAAAAACATACCTGGAGTTGTGTTTTTGTGTTTAGTCTGTCACCAAAGCTCAAAATGCTCTGATCCACCTTGTGAGATTGGAGTTTCAGGGCTGAAATCATCCAAATTAATCTAGTGAAGGTGTGTGGTGTTTAAAAACACTGTGGAGCACTTCCTCTATTACCACGATTTCATATCCATAAGGTGGAACAGAGTGTTTTCTGAGAGAAGAACTGAGTTTTTGTGTTAAACGTGTGAATGAAACTAAAAGACACATCTCCAGATATGTCTGTGATGAGGAAACAACATTAAAACATAGATAAATAGTGTAATATAAGCCCTAATATGGCTGAAAAGGTCCCCAGAAATCATATTCATAGTCTAATCACTGTAATCCAGTTTGAACTACGGTATTCTCAAAGTAATTATTATCATCCTTATTTATCATCCTTATCCTAACTATTTGTGGTGTTTATTATAAACTGTTTGTGTTACTGGTTAGAGTTTCCTTAGAATGTGACGGATTCTGTGGTAAAACGTAGCAGGTCTGAATGAGAGAAAGGTCTTATTTTCATAAGGAAACTGAGCCAAATTATGGTCAAGGCTTTGATAATTTCATACTTGGAATCTACTGGTGTAAAATAAAATCAGAGAGATAAGTTAGTACTGGAAGAAGGAAAGGAGGGACCACAAATGCAGTGTATTTCATCCATTAAGTAAATTGCTTTTACAATACAAGAAAACATTAATAAACCTCAATAAATCATGTATATGTAGGTTTAGAGCCATACTGTGGAACATTCTGGAAGCAATAACGTCTCCATAGAGAAGGCAGGAGACAGACTTCTCTCCAGAAAAGTTGCATGGATTTCTTTCTTTTCTTCCTTAGGGTTTAGTTCCTGGTTCCTGGGTTAGTATACCAAGTCATAATAGGTAGATACCTTATTGATCCTGAGGGAAATCCAAAATTCAAGTTAAGATGCAGCAAAATTTACACTACACTTCTCAGTGGCCTTTGCATCTCAACAAGAAGACTGGTCAGGTAGGGTCAGCAGATCTGTGTCAGGGCAGTTTGAGGAGAGGAGGAGCCAAAAGTGTCCCTCGTCTGTGTCCTGCAGCATCACAGCAGTGTCCAGGGGGCACCAGGTGAACACAACACACACAGGAAAAGCTCTTCTAAGACTCGTTCTTCCTCTGCTCTGTTGTTTCAGTTGGTGATGAAAACGTTTGTAGTATCAGAAATGCCCATAGCTAGGTCTTACACAGTCCCCATAGATACAGGTACGCTTTCATTTCACACGATCTAACAGTCTCTTACTTGAGTCCTTTGAACTGCACACGCCGCATGTGTTGGTTGGTTAAAATCCCATGATATGATGTTAAAAACTGAGCTTACACAAACAACATTTTTTTGTTTTTTGTTTAAGCTCTATTTTTAACATCATATCAGTTTAAACAGTAGAATGGACAATACTAACCAACGGATATTTTGAGCGAAGATGGAGAAAACACCTTTCACCAGTGCATCTGTATGTCATTATATCCTGTTTGGTTCTATTACTCGACCTTGTAATTAAAGCAGATCTCTGTGCCTGCATGTGCTGTCTGGCTATACTTGACTCCATAATTGTGGCTATAAAGTTAAGCAATCATTTTAAATTCTTGGTGGTGAAGACAATGTTAACAAAATCCATAGGCCAGTATCTATGCGTCTGTATAAAACTGCATAGAAACGGCAAACGCTACTGGAAAAATGTATTTATGGCGCAGATCTGCTGTAGTCATAACTGAATATAATCCACTGCTGTCATCACTCACACGTAGCATAAGGATGGATGACGAGCTCACAATCCAGTTACATAATTGATCTACGCACAAACGTTTCCAGTGAATGATTATAGCGAATCCAGGCCAAGACAAAATACAATTATTCTGTGTTTGTTTTAGGCCAGTAGGGAGGTAAACAATGTCATCTTTCAGCCATGAAACAAAAGATATTATCGGGCTTCTGTGGCCTGGAAACAACAGAACATGTTTTTAAGGCTGTACTATTCCGTTAGAATTGATTACAGTATTGTCGTGGTACTAAGATTTAAAGCGCCAACTTTTCTGGAGGGTATCTTCTCTGGTCTAAAAGAATAGTGTTCATCATTTTAATTGTTCTAACAAAATAAGTACTGAGAATAAAACATTTTCAAGAATTGTGTATTAAAGATTTTGTAACATTTCTATTGGATGCTTTTCTCCATAGAGATGTTAACGCTTTCCCTGGAATGTTCCACAGTATGACATTAAACTCTATCTATAATCTAGCATTTATTCATTACGGGTGCTCAAAAATACACTAATTCCTTCTTTGAACAGGGGCGACTCTCCATAGATCTAAACTGTAATGTGCTGTAACCTGTGGAACATTTTAGACAAAGCTATAACATTTCCGTGGAGACAAGCAGGTGGCAGGAGCAGAAATGTTACTCAATGTGGCTTTAAAAGACAATTCTAATACAAAGGAAAATGATTCTCAGTACTTATTTTGATACAAGGAAAATTAAGAACACTATTTTTTAGACTACAGAATGTAATTATGAACAGAAAATTGTTTTTAAATATGATATGAGCAATAATTCAGGTCATTGCTCTGCCTGGAAAGTTCCACAGTATGACTTTAAACAGCTCTAGCTTATGTTTATTCAATTACAGGTGGTTTTATTGCTCAAAAAAACCTAGAAAATCTGGCATTCTGACTGCGACCAGGGTCACCTCGCCACAGATCTGACCAGTAACTTGGTCTGGTTTGGGCTCCATGAAGATAGAAAGGTTTTGATGGACCCTCCACCAAGAAAGTTACACAATGCACCTTTAAATAACCATCTGCTCTTTGAATTTGCCAATATTATTCTGTGCTCTCACTTAATGGCCGAACCAGTTTCAACCCCTTTCCCCGCAGCACCTGTTACATCATTACGTCTGGTGGCTTCCCCTGGACAAACTCTGCATTTTCACTTTACTGGGACCCGAACTCTATACCGCTCACTCCACTTTAGATTATAAAAGTTGGACCCAGATCTATGGAAACATTATTCAATTTCACAAGATGGGTTGGCAGCACTAAAAATGTAATCCGCATAAAAGCCTTTCTAAAGTTTCTAAAGTACACAATGCACTGTTTGTAGATCTTGGTACATTTTCATGTGTTACTCCACTAGATTGGATTTAATGTTGATGGATAAGATCTGCATCAGCATTATTCTTACGTATAAATAAAGATGCACTATGTAACTTTTCTGGTAGAGGATATGCCACCTGTTTGAGATGTTAACGCTTTGCCTGGAATGTTCTACAGTATGGCTTTAAATTTATGGATGTATTATGTATTCAATTAATTAAGGGTGTTTTTGTCGCTCAAAATACCTTGAAAAACATGTATTCCACAGATCTGACCTGTCACCCGACCCAACGCAGCACCTAGACAAGCAGATGGCTTACCCTTCACCAGAAAAGCTACGCAGTGCACTTTTAAATCCCACAAGCTCACTTTTTGTTCAGAAATCAATCATAAAGCCTATGTATTTTAAAGGGCTCATATTACACTATTTTCTAATCTGTTATAGGTTTCCTCATCACATACATACATGGAGTTGTGTTTTGTTACATTCACACATATTTGACGCACAAAACACAACTCCAAGTATGTTTTTGATGAGTTAACAACATTCTGGCATGTCTTAAAGCTCACAAGAGTCAGTAATGCAGTATAAGACCTTTAAATACGGCATCAATAATTAATGTAAAGCTGGAGAAAGTGTCTAGGGAGAGGGAAGTACTGAACTATGAATAAGTCATGATTGGTCTAGTCCAAATTTAATTCCTGGTTTAGTCAAGTGTTTTATGTGCGGTAAGCAAGTGTGCACATAATTTTGATAGAACTATAATTTAATCACTAGACTAAATGTACGCAGTCTAAATCAAAAGGGAGGGCGTCTGATGTGAAGACGATTCCAATTAATGCAGGAAAAAACACCATTCAGCACTTCTTCCATAATAAATCTTTCCAAACTATTATCCAGGTGGTTATAATAAAATGGAAAATAGACACAGCCCGAATACAGATCCATACAGATCACCAAATCCTGGTTTAATGACATTCAACTATTCAAACAAGTTAATCTCCAAAATCCAGCTAAAGTCACCTTTCATTACAACTAATCAATTCTGCACACCAGCGCTTCTGCACTTCAACTGCTGGGAAACCTGCCCCAGAACTCCCATAATGCTTTGGGCTTAGTACCGGACATGAGATGGAATAATGGGAAAGTGACAAGACAATTCCTGGAAATATTTACGCAAATTGGTCAAAATATCACACAGATTTTCATGCTCTCTTTGATTTTATACACAGCCAACAGATGTGGCTATAGCGTTAAATACCGTGACCAATTGGAAACAGGATTGAGAATTCGTGATGTGAACTATTTGAAAGAAAAGTTCACTATCAAGATCCTATCAGAGGTTTTCCAGAAAGTCCTCCATAAAAAGAGTCCATTAACATTATTATTTAGTGACGTAGGGTTGGTATAATCACAGAGTAAAATCAAAAAATACTAGGGAAGACCACAAAACACTTCCAAAGATGTTTTTGTTGGTGACGCTTTTATGAGACTTGCAGTAATGCTAAAGGGTAATCTAATGCGATATCACAAACACATAAAAGTGTGACGTTAACAATGTTTAATTTAACTTTTTTGTTAGTACATTTTATGAGACTGACGTTTTGGCCCGAAATGAACCTTTTATTATTTTGTTAACAATTTTGAAACACTAAAATATAACTAAAATACTTTCTATGCATACCTTATTTTGTAACTTTGTGTAACTTTTCTGGTATGCCTTTCTTCATGGGAATGTTATTGTTTTACCTGGAATTTCTCGCAGTATGGCATTAAACTTTTCTATCTTCATGGAGACCAAACGAGACCAAGGTACAGGTCAGATCTGTGGAGAGGCAATCCCGCTCACAGTCAGAATGAATGATTTTCTAGGTGTTTTTGAGCTATAAAACCACCAATAATTTAATAAATGTAAGCAAGAGCTGTTTAATACTGTGGAACATTCCAGCATAGAACAAAAAAAGAATTAAAAGAATGTTCTTGGTCCACAAAACAAATTCATTTTTTATGCAAGAAAAATGTACTTAAAATAAAAAAAAGTATGAGGTAAAATATGAGGTAATTATGAGGTAAGGGAGATATTTTTGTCACCCAGAGGTTAAAGTTCAGAGTGTTGCTTTGGACCTGTATGAGGTAGATTGGTTTCTTCTTTTACTGTCATGTCGTCTGCACCATCCACCTTCCCGTCTTCTTCTTTGGTCTTACTCTCACCCATTTTCCGTTTGGACAGTTGTTGCCGTGCAAAAGAGGGGTTCTCCTTATCCATTATCGCCAGGAAATCCAAAAATGGTGCAACAGGAGGCCAGCTCTCCTCTCCCAACACTCCTATAGAGACAATGAGACGAAATTCTACATTACAGGACTTTAAAGGCCCCATATTATGCTATTTTTTTTTATTTTATTTTATGTTGTTTCCTCATCACAAACAGACCTGGAGGTATTTTTGTTTCATTCACACATGTTTAACACACAAACACCTGCATATTCTTCTAAGGTAAAAGGGAGCTGCTAACTTGAAAACTACTGCTTCATATCATAAGGTGGATCAGAGCATTTTGAACTTTTTACTTTACTCAAGGGTTACTCAAACATGTGTGAATGAAACCAAACATAACTCCAGGCATGTTTTTGAGGAAGTAAAAACATTCGAACCTGTCGTAAACCTCAAAAGAGTCAACTTTGCGTGATATGGGACCTTTAAGATACAAAACACTCTAATCTATAGTGGTCATTTCTTTACCTTAAAATGTATGGAATGTTCTATAGGACATGAACAAATGACTATTTCAAGCCTGAGGGGCCTAGGGACAAGTCTTGGCGATAAGGGTCTGCTAGTCAAAATGAAACCAAAGTAAAGGGTAGAGTGAGTGGGTGAGTGCCATTAGCTGTAAACAGTTTGAAGTTTCAGCAATGTTATTTTAAAGAATCCATTATCTCAAGCTGGTTCTTATTTGCTTTTCTCACGTAAAGCAAATAGATATAACTCTTTACTCATACTCTTACTTAAGTTCTTACAAATAAAGATTCAGTCATTTCTAATAGTCCGTGATCATCTAAAAGATCTCCAGCCAGTCAGAGACAGCATGTAGTTTGGAGATGAGGTCAGACTATGGAGGAAGAGTTTTGATTATTTTTGTCATGTTTTGTTTTTAATAAGACAAAATTAAATCAAACTGAAAATCTGGTTCAGTCCATATGAGGAAAACAGTTGTGATTCCTGGTGCAGAGTTTTATATTGGAGCACATGAATATTTTTGTATGTAACTTTTCTGGTGGGGGGGGTCTGCCTATAATTTTGCCTCCACGATGATGTAATTACTTTAGTTTAGTATTAAACTTAACTGTCTCCATGGAAACAAGCAGAACATGCCACCGGACCAAGATACTGGTCAGATCTGTGCAAAACATGTCCTGCTGACTGTAGCTGTGCATGTTCTTTGAGCAATAAAAACACCCATAACTAGACAAGTTTAATGCCACAATCTGAATCTGACAAGCAACTGGTGGACACTCTACCTGAAAAGTTACACAATGCACCTTTAAGGCATTCATCTGACTATCCTTGTTCAAGCACATCCAGCTTCCTCTGTGGTAACTCTCTAACAGTCAGTGTAAATGTATTAAAAATAGATGAGTGTCCATGCATCACTCAAGTCATTAAATCTGACACAGTCCTTATAGTGATCATTATCCTTTCAATACCCATCTGTTTCTGTAGGCTCTTATTAGAAAAATACACAAAACATAAAATTATATGATCACGGTCAAAATACAGAAATAAGAAATGCGTTTCTTTTCCAGGCGTGAAACGATGTCTAGTGTATCTGTCTTCATTCATGGAAAAGCTCTCTTAAACTCTCCTTTATAAACGTCAGGACAGTTTACAGAGTTTTACTACATTTTCCGAGTGAGGTCACAGAGCCATCTCCGTTGTTGTAGAAATGACCCTGAAGTTTGTACAGCATGAGTAATTACAACTACAGTTTTAAATTTAGTGCTGTTGGAAAGTCCTACCTGCTTTCAAAGGCGACAGTGTTCATGTAGTCTATTGTTTCAAAGTCATTGCAACTTCTGGTCTGACACCTGATCCCAGCATGAGGAAGGACAAACTGTCTCCTCTTTCCAACGCGTAGCCATAAATCCAACTGAAGCTAATGTTTTACCCATCTACCCATCGCGATGTAAAGATATGACAACGTATGAACGCAAGAGATGTTTTATTGTCTTGTCTTTATGGATGCGTATGTATACATTAAGTGCACTATAACAGAAGGTGCTAAAAGTAGACACTATTTTAAGAGCGTAATTAGAGTAAACAGAGGGCAAATGGGCTGAGAAAAAAGCCAAGGAAGCATTACCCAAGCATCTTCACAGTGGTTTAAAGTGCACTAAACCACCATGGTAAGGGTGCTATTATGGCTAAATGCTAGGAAGGATGGAAAATAGGAAAAAGGTGTAAGGGAGCTTATTACATTGCGTAATCAGTCTATATGGAGCGTTGTGATTATGTGCTGTAATGGACAATAATGGGCCCTAGATAAAATAACTTGATTATGTCATAGCTGCATTCGCCTATTACATAGTCAGAAAAGAATGCAATTATTTGGTGAAATCTTATATGGTTTAATTATACGAAGAAATTGCATGTTTATGACAATATTTGGTAGGGGTACATGGGTTCATGTATTGGTGCATCCCTAATAACTGATCCACACATAATACAACACTGGTATCTGATATCATTGTCGATATTGAACATTTTAATGGATTTTGATGGACTGATTCCAAGTTCAGTTGATCATTTTGGTCCATAAATTTATGCAATAAGATAATTTACAAGACAATGTTGGCCCAAAACACCTTGTATTATTTGTTCTGTAAATGGTAAACAGTAGGGGTGTAACGATATCCAAGTCTAACGATACAATATCGTCATGGTATGAACCTCACACTACGATATTTATTGCGATATTGTGGGAAAGCTCATGAGATGGTGGAGAAGCTCACGATATTACGATATTCTACATAATAACAAGACTGACATTATAAAATTCTTTGACCAGTCATTTGGTACAACATTTATTGTTAGTAGGGATGTAACGATATCCAAATCCCTCTGTACGATATTATCACCATATCCATCTCAAGATATTTATTGCAATATTTTGTGGAGGCTAAAACTGTGAATATGCTACTTTTTCCTCTAAAAATACTTTCACAAGACTTAATCTAAAGAATTAATATTTAAAAGTGCTTAGAACAGTTATTTCTTCATGTATTCTGCACTGAAATGGAGCAAAGGATCATGGTCTATGTATTTCCCTCTGTTTTTTTAGCTATTCATATTGATAACTATTTATTTAAGCAAAGAGACTTGTGATTCGATGTATTGTGATGGTCCATGATATTATTGTGAGACCTTTGACGATACGATATCACAATATTTCGGTTATTGTTATATCCCTAGTAAATAGCAGTTAAAAAATATATGGATATTTTGTTTATACCATAAATGGTTTGTCAGTTATACAATTTTAGATTATCCAAAACTTTCCTATCCTATTTAAAGATAGATACAAACTCCCAACCCCATGGGGGCTTGTCTAATTTTTTTTTTTACCATACATGGTCTGTCAGTTGTACAATTTTAAATCATCCAAAACTTTCTTATCCTTTTTAAAGATAGATAAAACCCCCTCAAACCACATGGGGCTAGAAGAATTCATATTTTAGTTCAATATTCATGATTTTAAAAGAAAATTTGTTATTCAGTGGTCAGAACATTCACCCCTTAAGTAAATGTTTTTTTTTATATAATTTTACCCAGTCCGATTCAAACATGTGCATTTTCTATATAAACCATATGTATAAACACACACATTGCTGGGTTTTAAGTGCTTATCTTAGTCTGACCACCTACATCAGACCTATTGTCTTCATTTGTTTTCATTTCAATAGTTTTATTCATGTTCAAAATAAACACCAACAAGCAAACAATCGATATACCAAGTCCAGTTCTAAGTAGTGTATGTTTTACCATTGGTTAGAGCATCTAGTTTCATTTTAGGGGTGGGCGATATCTCGATATTTAAAATATATCGAGATATTTTTGAAACTCGATATGAATTCTGACATATCGATATATCGCTATAATGCTTATGTTTACTTCTGGTTTCGCCACTTCGCTTGTCTCGCCTTCTTTATGCCGCGCTCGCCTCCTCCTCGCTTATGTACCCGTGCTCATCCCCGGAGAGCAATAAGCAGAACTGCGCACAGACGTAACGTGACAAGTTAAACTTTCTAAATGCACCTGCCCAGCGCGAGCGCAACCACGACACCTCCGACCGCGCACGACTCCAGCATACGAGCTCTGCGTGTGGCCGATATCACTGATACGAACAAACTCCGCTTCAAAACACACCCACGCCCCCTTAACCGAGGAGCGCCCCGCAGCAGGACACACACCTGTCCCACTCATTAGACAGCCCCATGCTGCTGGGCATCCCTCTCTAAAGCGAGAGCTTTGTCTTGGTCTTGTCTCGGACTCAAGGTCTGAATACTGAGTGCGATCATATTTGTCACAATGTGCGTTTGGTTTGGTAAACGTGCAGAGACTAAACATCACTTTAAAACAAGAGAATGTAACTCCAGTTAGGAATGTTAAAATACAGGTTTAAAAATCCTGCACACTTTATTCACTTTGAAGCAGTTTTCTTTAAAGTACCAGTGGAAGTTCTCTTAAAGAAGAGGTTTTTAAACTGTGGGTGAGGGTCCAAAAAGGGGCACAGAGTGTTTAAGTGCAGACCTAAATGAATATTAATCAGATAAAATTTGTCTGTTGTTTTTGCAGTAGTTTGGGAGGGGGTTATTTTTCCTGTAAAGATATCGAGATATATATCGTATATCGAGATATAGCAAAATATATCGAGATATATTTTTTGGTCCATATCGCCCAGCCCTATTTCATTTCATTATTTTTAAAAGTGAATTACTCAGTAGAGGGCCCATATTACACTATTTAGTGATCAACTTTGAGTACTATAGTCCATTAGTGTAATATAGGACCTTTAAAGTCTTGCGGTGTGCCCTTACCTGCTGCTTTCTCCACGCCCTCCTCCACCCTCTGTACCCACTGACGCACAGAGGCAGCTGTAATGGGTAGCCGTGGAGGATACTGGTAGATTTCCGCTGCTGATGGATTGTGGGTAAGGATCAGAGAGGGAAGAGGAGGCACAGAGCCAAGGTATGATCCAAGGACATCGATGCCGGCTGGAGTCCGCCCCCTGGGACACAGAGTACAATAGAGGTGAAGGAAATGCAAGTACAATTAAATGGAGGAATTGTGTTAAATGTTCAATAAACATTACAGTTTTTTAGCACTACGGAACACATGTCTTCTTAACATCTGCGAAAAGTTAAAAGTGCTAAGTTGCCAAGTCTGTCAGTGCAAACTGTAAAACAAAATTGCATAGACAGAACCCGAACCCTTGAGTTTGAAGAAAATTTGCGCTCAAGTCAATTAAAACAGATTACACCTACCTGACCTAAACACTGTAATGACTTTTTGCTCAAATTACATCACAACATACAAATGGGAAGCAGCTAAAATGCTCTGTTCCATCTTGTGATGTCATGTGGCAATACGGGAAGTGCTCCACTGTGTTTTTAAACTCCAAACACCTTCACTAGAATTATTTGGATGATTTTAGCCCTGACATTTCCTATCTCTACTGAATTCAAAGTAAAATGTAGCTGTTAACTTGAAAATTACCACTTCATGGGATCACAAGTTGAAAGAGAGCATTTTGAGCTCGGGAGATGTAAAAAGAGCAGGATTACTCAAAAATATGTGAATGAAACAAAACGCAACTCCAGGCATTTTTGAGGAGCTAAAAGTTCAAAAGAGTTGCGTAAAATAGGACTTTAAATTATGTATTTTTGGGTCTAGTCACTAATCAGGTTACACATTTATAAATTTCCCTATTCGATATTCACAGAACAATACACTGTAACTGGGAAAAGTGGTTCCTGCCCTCTCTGACCTGAGAGTGTCATCATCTTTTCATATTAAAATACATATTCATGGTCCGATACAAAATAAAAGATGCACTGAAAGGACATGACTGTTATTCCTGTAAAAATATACATCAGCTGTTTTGCTTGCCTGGAAACAATTTGATCGTCCTTCTAAAATGATTATACTGTTTTCAGAAATGTCTTGTATTACAATAAAACCCAATTTATATAAAACGGTTACTGGTACGCACAAATGGATATAGCAGGGCAAGTATTTTTCCATCTTTGCTCCTCCCATCTCCACCACTCTCTCCAGCTCTCCGACCAGCGCCTTGTTCTGCCTCTGCCCGATTTCATCCTCCTCTTCACCCACAAAGAGAAGCAGCAGACTCCTACCCAGGGACAGGAAGGTGGGCAGGTTGGCCACGGTTAGCTCGGGCTGGGGGTACAAAAGGTTAGGGACCAATTAGAAAAGTTTAGATTGAATTAGAAATGTGAAGTGTGAGCTGAAACTCAACTGTGATTCTGTGGCATTCACACACCAGTGGCAACTGCTGACACCACAACAGCTGTCTAGTTATATGGGTGATCAGCAAAGAAGGTGCTGAAAGAGGCAAGACTTCAGGACTTGGAAGCAATTATGAGCAATGGGTGTAGGCCACAGTGCAATATATTCAGAAGGAATATGAATGGAAATGCAAAAAGGTGTTTTAAAATCAATTCTCTACCAAATGAAGTATGTAAAACTAAAACTGTATTGAGTAATAACATTTTAATTGCCTTTTGAGAAGCATGCACATATTTTTTGCAAACAATGAAATTAATATTGCAATATATGTCATTTTTCTGTTGGAAGGTACGCCATTTGTTTAAGCATTGGCTGGAATTGTGCTACAATCTTATATATCTTGCATTTATTCTACTACATGTGTTATTACTACAAATGCCTGGCAAACATTCTCATGGGGCTTCTTTCGGGAGTTTTTAAAAGTCATTTTTTGTACAATTTGTTTTATTATGACATAAGATAAACTTTCTAAACTGTCTCACAATACAAAGCTTTTGAAACATTGACAAGCATAAAGTAGCTAAAGTGTTTTGTAAATTCAAGATGTTACTCGAGAATTTGAGACTTAAATATATGATGAATTTACTCATGCCCCATACTAGGCCTTACTGTATTTGCAGTGACCTCAACAATGACCAAACCCCTCAAACCAAAACATTACATAACAGTATTTGACATTGCACACTGATGTAACTCTCCATACCATGACTTTATCAAATGTGGTTTTAGCATAAGCGTAGCCCATTTGTTTACATGGAGATGTAAACTTCGCCATGATGCAATAGTCTGACAATGAATCTCTATACAAATCTAACTTTAAACATATGGATTCACATATGGATCTTGTTACGTTATACTGGATAAAACGTTATCTTCCAAACAGCTATACACACTCGTTAAAAACAAATGCCTTCGCAATTTTATCAACGGCTTTTTATTAGTGAATCTGCAGCTAGTGTAAGCAAAGAGAAATTTGAGGAGCTTTTATCTTGTGGCTAAGACTTGACAAGTGTTTACAATGAGACTTACCACAGGCTGAAGCAGTGCAGTCTTTATGTGCGATGTCAAGTCTTCGGCAGAGGAGGGCAGGGGGAGCACAGAGGGGGAATGATCTCTCTGCCATGATGGAAACACCAAAACAGCAGGGAGGTCTACACTGAGGTCAGAAGCCCTGGAAAATAATCAAATAAAATAAACAAATACCAAAGGAATACTTGGAAATTGACTCTGGGTACTAGAAAGTCCTGTTTGGATGATAAAAAAAAATCTAGGAAATGTAATTAAATTGTAGGAAGGGAAGTTGTAGACTCTATTGTATTTAATATTTATTACAGACACAACTTCCTGCAAAAACGGAAGTTAGTGCATCATTTTGGTATATTCTGGTAAGTCAATTAAGTTAAAAATAGTAGGAGAGGTCAAGGGACTGGCACAAGTATAAAAATACAGAAAGCCAAGGCACTCTCCTATAAATTTAAAATGCCTTAATATAGGTTATGGCATGTATAAAAATTAATCTGAGCCCCCGTAATTATTTCTTATTGTAAAGTTTCTGTTTTCTAAAGCCTGCTTTATGAATAAAACTGCATTCATTTGCTTTGTCTTTTCTCTATATTTGTCCAACATACTTCGTTGTGGTTGTAGAATGTAAAAAAAAAAAAAAAGACAAAACAAATATCTGCAGTATACAGACATATACAAATCCAAAATGTTTGTGAAGACACTATAATGCACCTAACTATATAGTGATGATTTAACTATGGTGAAAGGCGACATTACTTTGCAAACCATAGATAAAAATCATGTAAAAGAAATATTTCTTTGGTTAAATGTGTATGTTTTGAATGTCTTTCCAAGTATAAAGACTATATGTTGTGCTTTCTTAAATTTCAAAAGGTTCAAAATAAAAGTTACTCTTACTAACCAAGTAACAAATATATGCAGTATAATAGGGGTGGGCGATATCTCGATATTTAAAATATATCGAGATATTTTTGAAACTCGATATGAATTGTGACATATCGATATATCACTATAATGCTTATGTTTACTTCTGGTTTCACCGCTTCGCTTGTTTGGCCTTCTCTGTGCCACGCTCGCCCGTGTTCGCCTCCGCCTCCTCGCTTATGTCCCCTGCGCTCATCCCCGGAGCCCGGAGCTGGCCACGGACTAAACGAGGACTAGGACTAAACCAGGACTAAACGTGGCCGCAGAGCCCGGGGCTCGGCCGCGGACTAAACCGGGACTAGGACCAGGGCTCTACAGTGCGCCCATTTCACTTGCATTTGCGAGCAAATATTTCGTTGTGCGAAGGTGGAAAACAAAACAGGCGCATCTGTGCGAGTGCTTCTGCAGCCACAATAAGCAGAACTGCGCACAGACGTAATGTGACGAGTTAAACTTTCTAAATGCACCTGCCCAGAGCGAGCGCAACCACGTGACACCTCCGAACGCGCACGACACCAGCACACGAGCTCCGCGTGTGGCCGATATCACTCATACGAACAAACTCCGCTTCAAAACACAACCATGCCCCCTTAAACGAGGAGCACCCCACAGCAGGACCCACACCTGTCCCACCACAGCAGGACCCACACCTGTCCCACCACTCAGTAGACACCCCCACACCGCTGGACTTCCCTCTCCGCTCAAGCGAGAGCTTTGTCTTGGTCTTGTCTCGGCCACATTTGGACTCAGTCTTGTCATGGACTCAGGTCTGGATACTGAGTGCGGTCATTTTTCATTAGCGCCCATAGGCTCCTCCTCAATGAGCGCTGATAAGAAGAGCAAGACGAAACCCGAAGCAAAAACTAATTTTATGTCCGTGTCCCCACAGAGCAGACCTATGACACAGAGCAGGCTAAAGTTGGCCTAATAAAATGCAAAAAAAAAAAACCTGTTTGTCACAATGTGCGTTTGGTTTGGTAAATGTGCAGAGGCTAAATACCACTTTAAAACAAGAGAAAGTAACTCCAGTTTGGAAATTGAAAATACAGGTTTAAAAATCCTGCACACTTTTTTCACTTTGAAGCAGTTTTGTGTAAAGTGCCACTGGAAGTTCTCTTTGCAGAGTGTTTAAGTGTAGTACTAAATGAATATTAATCAGATAAAATGTGTTTGTTGTTTTTGCAATAGTTTATCCTGTAAAGATATCGAGATATATATCGTATATCGAGATATTGCAAAATATATCGAGATATATTTTTTGGTCCATATCACCCAGCCCTACAGTATACACAGAAATCCAAATCCAAAATGAGAAGTTGTGGTGGGGGACCACCTTGAAAGTGGAATTAGCATTAGCGGTTACCATTTTAGCGCCAGATCATCCGTCAGCAGTCCTGTCAGCAGCTCTCCCCTCAGAGCTTTGGCTGCTCCAGTAAACACTGGTGCACCTACAGATAAAACAATTGATACTTTGCTTACTTACGCTGGGGGTGTTCTACATGCATCGCTATACAGGGGAATGTTCATCAGTTACCATGGTGACACAAAAAATACAAAATGGATTTAAACAACATTTGCAGGAGCTTGTGATCAATACGAGCGTTCATGGTCCTGTTTAGGTCTTTGATTTTCTGCAAAATGGTGAGAGTGAAAAACTGGCTAATCCAAGATAGTCTGTAACCGTTATGTTATTTGAGAGGCATTTGTTTAAATGCACAAATCAGCTCACATGTTGTAGTTCCAGCTAAGTCTAAGTTCATTCTGGTCAGATGTGTAAAAAATAGAGCACAATGCATTTGTGAAATCAAACTGCCTGTGTTCGGCATTAACAGCTTTCATAAAGGTTGGATTTTGTAGGGATTCTTTTGTATTTTTACAATATGAACTCTTTAAAACATTTTTTGAAATAGTCGCCTAAAAGTTAGCTTTGTAAGATGTAGCCCTGCCCCACTTTAAGCCCGCGCTAGCTCCACTCAAGCAGTTAGTGCTCCGATTGGTCAAAACTGTACTTTTCTGACGTCACAAGTTTAGCTGTGTAAGGCCAGTATTCAGGAAGTAATGCGGAAGTAAAAATCTTTTTTTGCGAGATGAGCCAGTGAGCACAGAGCATTGAAAACAATACACCGCCATCTTAGATTCACCTTCCAGATCTTATTATACTTCCGTGAGATAAACACATAATATGTATGCATGTATTCTTACCGGGATGGGAGTGCTTGTTGAATAATCCCAGGACTTTATCAACAGTGTATCCGGGTAGGTCAGGATGGATGGCCCCACTCATAAATAAAGTTATATCAGCATCAGTTAAATCAAGAGGAGAAGCGAAGCGGTTCCTGTAAGAATAGATAAAACATGATAAATAGAGGACAATAATATGACTAATTGACATTATAATGCTTTATAGACGACCAGTAGAAAGGTTAACAAGCCTTTAACAGCCATTGTAAACATATATATGCTTCTGTTCAGTCTCCTTTAAAGGTACATCATGTAACTTTTCTACATGGAGATGTTATTGCTTTGTTTGAGATGCTTGACAGGATGACATTAACCCTTTCTCCTTTTAACATGTAGACCAAACCAGGCAAAGTTACTGGTCAGATCTGTGGAGGGGCAACCCCGCTCACAGTCACAATGCCTGTTTTTCTAGGTATTTGAGCCATGAAACCATCTGTAAAGCCGTTTAATGTCACTGTGGAACATTCCAAGTAGAGCAATGACACTTATTTCCTTTCAATAAAATGACAAAAGGAAAACCATGTGCTAAATCTGGACTAGATAAAGATAAAAAAAAAGCATGGCTGCCCAGTATAAAGAAGACTATGTCAAATCCCTATGTCCACTGCAGGAAATGTAACTGAAAATGTATAGCCCCTTGATATTTGCAAAAAGCCCTTTAGTGCATTGCAAATCTGAAACATATTTTTAAGGACCTTACAGAGTAAAGCCATAGTGTAAGAGCTCCCATAGGATTGCCTAGAGCGGCTCAACAGTCAGAAAGAAATAAAGAGGCCAGGGTCATGTTTTGGTTGGGACGAAATGACTGGAATGGACAACACACAGTATATGTTTTTAATTTAGGGGCTTATTCTGTTTTATATAAATCTTTATATAAATTTTCAAAGACAGGAAGTTTAAATGCTTCAAGAACTCTCTAAGGATATGTAATTGAGTTGTTTTGGATATTTTATCATATTTGTTTTAGCTGAACTTTTTTTATTGAGTTACGACTTATGGGAACTTACAGTAGGATAAAGCGGTACAGGGCTTGACTTGATAGCATCCCACTGTAGCGCTGAGCCGGTTCTTGGGGTCGAAGCATCATAACAGTGGGGAAAGCTGTAATTGGCTGAAAGGGAAAGGGCTCGGATGTGCCAGACTGCGCAGCACAAAGATCCGTCCACTCTCCACAATTCACCGCACACATCTGGACATCGTCAACATCTGCATCTGAAAAGAATCAATTAGCTAACTTTAATAAAACGGTCATTCTCCAAGTTGTTTTAAAGAACCATAATTAACAATAAACTATTATATGTATATGTATTATATGTTACAGTCTAAACTCGAATAAAAGTCTTTGTTACTTCCCACAGTGAGTGTGCTGACATATTAAATTACCTGAACATTTCTGGTTCGTGCACAGTTCCTTTAAACATAGCTGAATTTTTCAAATTGTTGTGGTCTGTCTTTTGAAATTACCAGATGTGTTTTGTTTATACTTTCATTGATTTCAAATTATAAATCAGATGTTATTTACTTACAGATGTTACACTTAATTATAGGATATTCAATTCTAAGTAGTTTTTTCTCCAAATACGTTTTACTCTTACTCAAGTAATTTCCAATACATCTACTTGAGTAATTATTTGGATGTAATGGTACTCTTACTTGAGTAAAAATCACACTTACCTAACAGGCTTTCTGCAACTTCAACAAAAGGCTCAAGGAAAGCCTTTGAAACAGCATCCACTAGTGGTGAAAAGACCAAAACACACAAATTAACTTAAAGACCAAACAAACCAATGGCTAACACTTGGTTTATCTTTGCAGTGGTTTCGTAGCTCACTTTTCAAGTAGAACAGTGCCACCGTCAGGCTACTTTGAGCTACTACAGTGTGAAAATTCTGCGTATCGAGCTCCGTGAAAACACCCATGTCCAGCTCCTCTGCTCGTTTCAGATACAAAGAGGCTGCAACTTCATCATCCAACTGGTCTGAATGCAAAATATGGAACATGATTATTTACAGAATCCTCTACAGTAATATTCACTTTTTATTGAATATTAATGTACAATAAATACCAAAAATGTCCTCAAATTCTTCTGAGTCCTCTGTTTCAACTACTTTTTCTGTGTCCTCATTTGTAAAAATCTCCAACACCTCCTCAATGCTGTGTAATGTCAAATATTCTAATGCCTGGATACATAAAGCACATATTAATACCGCAAAACATTAATGAAATTACATGAACATGGGAATTTGAATTATTGCTCATGGCACAGTACCTTTCCAGGCAGCCTGTAAGCAGCATTGTATTGCTTAAGAGTCTCAACAGCAAGACTTTCGCTAAAAAGTGAAAATAAATTAAATAAATATGTGAATGACATTTTTACCCCAACATAATGCTTAGTAAATGGTTTTCAGCATTTTGCGCCACAAAATCCTCTTACAGACTTTAATATCACACTATTCGATATATATATATATAAAGGTGCATTGTTTAACTTTTCTGCTGGATGGTCTGCCACCTGCTTGTCTTCATGGAGATATTACTGTTTTGCCTTGATTATAAAGGTAAGATCTTAAGCCCGAACCCGAACCCGAACCCGACCCGAAATTCGGGTCGGGTCGGGCCTAAAATGTCATTGCTTCGGGTCGGGTCGGGTCGGGCTTCTCTCTCGCTGACTTTTTTTAAATAAATATATGTTAAACAGGACTCCTGTTTAGCAGTTAAATTCGTGCGCAGAGCATGAGCCAGAGCCAGAGCAGAGCATGCTAACAGGAGCCGCAGAGCCAGAGCATGCTCTGCGGCTGCGCACGTGAACCTAATTTGTTATCATAAATCACCCTTCCTCCTCCCGAGTCCTCAGATAAAATATGAAATTTCGGGTTTGCTTCGGGCTCGGGCCTGCAAATCAAGTTAATTGGTCGGGCTCGGGTCGGGTCGGGCTTTAATACCCGCGGGTCGGGTTGGGTCGGGCTGGATTTTTTAGGCCCGATCTTACCTCTACTTGATTATTCCACAGTATGGAAATAAACTTGGTAATCACAATGGAGACAGGTCACAATGGTCAGATCTATGGAAAAGCAAGCCTGCACATGGTACAAATTCATGTTTTAAGGTAGTTTTGACCTTGCAAGGGAGATATGTTTAATGTCCAATTGTAGAAAACGCCAGGCAAAGTAATAACATCTCCATGGAGACAAGGAAGTAGCGGACCCTCCACCTTAGAAGGTACATAGTACAGCTTTAAATGTAAGATGTGTTATTAGTATTAGTTAGTAAAATCACATATTAGACAGACTTAATTAGGCTGTACCTGTGTATGAGCACCACTTGGGCGAGTCCTCTGAGTTTCCATGCCAAAGTGTGAGCAGTTTCCTTATCCAGATCTTTAGTTTCAGGAAACGAGAACAAAAAAACCTGAGGGACATGTTGGGATAGTGGTATTTTTGAGGGGTCTTCATGCATCTCGGTCTAGAAAAGAAAGAGGAAGAAAGTGCATATAATGTGCAATCTTTTGGGGAAAACAGTATGTACTCTCAACTGACATTTTGCAGTGAGATCACTCTGGGGGTGTTCTACATGTATGTGTATTGTGTAACGCACACATTAGCAAACACACAGTCAAATAAATGTATGCAAAATGGATTTAAACAACTAACTTTTCAAGAGCCTGTGGCAAATAAGTGTTTATCGTCCCATAACTGAAAAACTAAATTTATGTGTGAGAGATTTGTTTAACAGCACAAATCAGCTCACCTGTTGTAGCAAAGTCAGTTCTTTATGGTCAGATTGTGTTAAAATAAAGCACAGATTAAAGTTTAATAAAGCCTCAGACAGAGCAGGGCCAACAGTTAGCATCACATCCCCCAGGGAATGCTCATCAGCTGCAAAGTATCAACACTTTTCACATTATTCACCAGCAAAGGAGCATCCATAAGCTGCAGGAAGGAGTGTAGATTAAGAGTGGACAGTGGTTTTCTCATTGGAGTCAAAGGGCAGCGGTCAGAGATGGTGGATCTTAAAGCCTTGTGATCGCTACAGTGCAGGACCCAGACTCGTCCAGAGGCGGATGTACTACTTATACTGAAAAAAAACAAACACAGTATACAGAATATTAAAGGTGCACTGCGCAACTTTTCTCGTGGAAGGTCCATCACCTGCTTGCATGATGACATTAAACACATTTATCTAGAATTTATTCATTAGGGGTGTTTCTATTGCTCAAAAATACAATAATACTCTCTGAATAGGGTTGTTCCTCCACAGATCTAACCTGTAATGTAGCCTATAGTTGTCTCCCTTGAGATAGACAGGTTTAATCTCTACGGTGGAACATTCTAGACACAGCAATGACATCTTTATGGAGACAAGCAGGTGGCGGATCCTCCACTAAAAAAGTTACACAGTGCACCTTTCATTTATACATGAAACAGTGAGAACGTGAGAAAAGAAGTGCTGACTTACCCCAGATGTTTTAGTACAGGGCCTCCAGTTATGAGAATAAACTGGTATTTTGATCCATACACAAATGCTGTCTCCATAATTGACCTGTGTTCTAAAAATAAAATAGTGGAGAATAAGTCACCTGGACTTTTCTTATGCATTTTCATGATATTTAAACTAACAAAACAAACCATAGCTGCAGAAAAGTTTGAGTTCAGTCCTTGTCATTTATAAATAATTTGATTAAATCCGGTTTGATGGACAAAATAACTGTTAATCTTTGTATTTTTTTCATGTAGTTCTTGTGCTGTTTTGTATGGTCTATTAAATACATGAATCAAGGTCAGTATTTCCTGTTTGTTAATACCTTGAGTCCCCAGACTGCTGACATAACCTAATACAATATCCTTCTTTCCTTTGACACTTTTCTCCATCGCCAACAGGTCAGCATCAGTGTGGACATATCTCACCTCGTCACGCAGGATTGCACTGGAACAATGAAAACAAAAAAGGTCCATTTGTTTATATTATTTGTATTTAAACAATGTAGAATTAAGTGTGTGAGATGCTTACAATAAGACTTCTGATACAATGGCGTTGACATCAAAAACAGTATCCAGATTAAAAGTCAGATACTCCTTACCACCACTGAGGGGACAGTAAGTGGTAAGTTTGAGCTTAAAAACGTTTAAACAAATACACTATTACACATGCCATTATACCTGAAAAGAAAGGCTGCTTGTAATACTTTGTCTCCTGAGCAATATTTGGAAACCATCTCTTTATTGCAGTTGACCTAAAACATATGCAAATATCACAGTACAATACTTTCCTTATTTGGTCATTTTAATTCTATAAAAACAGGAAACAGAAACTAATTTCACAATAACAGTTCAGTAATAAAGTAATAAAGATATTTAAACAAACAGAATAAACCATAAGTTGCATAGAGCTATTGTTACCACTGATTTCAATCCTTGTCATTAATAAATGACTGTTCATTTTTGGCTCTTCCTTTCCTCAAACTGCCGTGACACAGGATCTGATGACCCTCCTGTTAAACTGCACTGAGACGTCCGCGTAAAGTTCTCCTTAATCATCCTCTCCCATCTAGGTAACCACCAGTAAAGTTATAATCTAAATCTCTTCTTTTCCTTCCTCTGCCCCATTTTTGCCTCATATGTTTTGATCCTTTGCTTTTGAAAAATGTTTAAGTTTTGAATAATAAAAAAAACCCTAATATCTAAAGACATACACCAGTGAGCTTGGCCGATTTGGGCAGCCATAGGCCTTGGGGTTTGCTCCATAGTGCTCCACAGAAAAAAAAAAAAAAAAAAAAGATATCTGACATTGAAGAAGTTTTTCAGATTCGCAGGTGGGACATTTCAGTTGGTATAGGGACTTACTTACCTTACCAACCAGCACGCCATAATCTTGAAGTACATCAGCAGACTTCTCTAACTCCACCAGGAAGATGGCGATGGATGGAGGAACTGCAAATGAAAACATTACCTTGCAATAAAAGAGTACATACACATTTATGTCATTGTTATTTGATAAGTCATTACCTTCACGTTCAAAATACATAAACATCATCTTCCCAGAATAAAGTTTATCATAGAAATCTGCAGGTGTGAAGTCAATTAGATTTGAGGTGTTGGCCTTTTCCATGCATAATCCTGACCAGGTACACAGCAGGAGCACAGCAGCAGCATACACCCACGAAGCCATTATAGTTTATTGGGGTAGAGCCTAAAAAGGGATAAAATGCAAAATATCTGGCTATTAAAAGTGGTAATAATTATCTTTTTACTCCGTTACCATGTACTGACAATTATGCTTTATAACATAACACATCCAAAGCCAAATAACTAGACTAAAACTGTACATCACGAAGTTGCCAGATGTTACTTACCTAATGGAGGTGCCCGTTTTTCCCCAGTGCACCAGTAACTGACGTGGAGATAAATGCATGAAAAACGATGTTAAATTCTTGTCTTCGTTAGAACTATAATAAACCATTACTATATCAAAATCTTTTTTTATTATAGATCCACTGTCCACGCGCATAGCGACTTCTTCTTCGTCTTCAAGTAGTTTATCGCCACCAACCGACGTGGAGTGTGACCTGAAATGCTAATAACAAAAAATAAATACATACATACAATAAAACGAATAATAATAACAATAATCCAATAATGACTAAAGTAAAATGATATAATTAAGCAAATCCAGTTAATCAAATGAATACATCAAGGTAAACATGCGATGATATATAGCGTAAATTTAGCGTTAAACCGTTTTTGTGACGGTTTAAATATTATTTTGAAGGAAAAGCTCCACATTTTCGCTCACATTCATGCTAGCTTGATGCTGTTTTCTGCAAATTGTTTTGAAACCTTACTTCCTATGAAAAGAAGCCCACGTGAAAATCTAACCAATCACAAAGAGGACATTTTTTATTTCAACCAATGAAAAATCAAAACAGCACAGGGGGCGGGCGTTGTAGCAGCTGACATCATTTTAAACCAATCAGAGGCTCGAAACGGCGGAGGCTGGGCCAAACAACGACCCAATCAGGTAAGAGGATGGCTAAGTGGGCGTGAGGGTGTTTCTCACTTGGGAGCTTTGGTTAGGAAACTGGACGAAATCTCTGGCTCTAAAGACTGGACGATCTGCGTCAAAAACAAGCCTTGTACAACCCAAAATGGCGGCTCATGATGCTGCAGTTTCAGCGTGAATTGAGAGCGAGGGGGGCGGGCCGTAAACTGCATCACAGCTGATCTGAAGCTTCCCCCCCTCAAGTTGTTTTTTGCAGAGGAGCTTTGCAGGATTCACAGGGGGATCTTTTCTTCTTGTTGTTTTCTTCCCCCTTTCCTCCTTATTTTAAAACAATTGCCTTATTTTTTACTTCTTAATCGGATTTCAACACAAACGCACTTCCAATATGCCACTTCTTTTCAGAATATCCTGCTTTTATTTGTTGTTGTCTACGATGGTATTGGCACAGCTCTGACCCAGTTTGCTGTATTTTCGCCTTTTTGGTGTGTGTAATGTGTTAAAACAAGCGTCCGTGGAGATGTTTGCTGCGGGGGATGAAGTCAGTTCCTTGTTGTTTACCTCACAAAAGGAGTCCCCTACTGGAGCTGCAATCTCTCCAACACTAGAGCTAAGCCTGACAACGTTATACACCGTTTTGTACTCTTTCCTATTTATTTTTGTTTACCTGCAGCTTTGGCTCATTTTGCACTATGGACACAAACGGTTCAGCTACCAGAGTGTTTTTCTATTCTTGTGTTTGCTATGGGCAGCTCTTAGAACCACTCTATTCTCATTCTACTTCCAAAATATGGTGCAGGCCAATCAACTCCAGCCCCTGGCCTACTGGGTCCTGTACTGTTGCCCAGTCTGTCTACAATTCTTCACCCTATGCCTGCTCAATCTGTACTTCACACAGGTAGGTACACACCCCCTTCTTCTCCTCCATCTCTTTGTGTGTGTGTGTGAGAGAGAGTGCAGTGCCTTTGACTATGACCTGATTTCTGCAATTCAGCTGACTCTGCAGTTTCTATGCCTTTTATATTAATTACATTTCAAACCACTATTCCCATGTTGCTCAATTCGGCTCCTTTATTTGACTTTCCATGGCTTTACGGTGCTCCATTGTTCTCCACTACTGCAGCAGCCCCTAAAGATACACACACTATACAGTCAAATCTCATCATGGCTCCATAATTAACTTAAGGTTCAATATCATGTCTTTTCACATGGGGGTTGAAGAATATAATCATCTTCATTGATTTTGAATTACAGAGCCCCAAGTTTCATAAGCTGGGAGTGTATTACATAAAACAGGGCAGAATTGCAAAATGAGAATTTGTTCGATCATTTACTGCCCACCCAAACATTTATGATACCACTGATAGCCATTACAAACAAACTGTATACATACATCATAGCACTGTGTAGTTTACCCTTCAGGCTTCAATTTGTTCAGTCTAAGTCAGACATATTTGACGATAATCACCATGGTGTGCAAATGCATAAGCGTCTTCAGATGATGGACAAATTGTTATTTATTTTAGAGCTACTAAGTCCTATTATTACTGGTTTAGGTCTGTCTGCTCGATCACCCTTTGTTTGATTTTATTAGTCTCATTAAGATCTTGCACATTTAGTTGAACTCATTTCACTAATTAAAAGTGGTCATTTGCTGTCTAATATCTTTGTAATAGTTTGATGAGCATCTTAAGCAGTTGATGTTGTCCACTTGGTGTTGTTATAAATATAATATTACTGTTTGGATATTTTGTAAAATGTGGTCAGATTGTTCCATACAGAGTTCTGCTGTGGTTCACTGGAGATGAGCACTTTGTCTGATGTCCGAGGAAGACAGGGTAAAAGCTTGAGCTGCTATCCCAGGATAGGAGGACAATAGTGGGCATGATGGAAAGGAAGAGAGAAAAAGAGGGAGGGACAGCGAGACAGAGAGAGAGAAAGAGAGAGATAGAAATAGAAGGAGGGAGAAATGGAGTATGAAAGAGAGACAGGCAGAGAGAAAAGGAGAGAGGTCCAGAGGGAGAGAGTGACAGAGATAGATAGACAGAGAAAGAGAGAGAAATAGAGGGAAAGAGAGACTGGATGAGAAAGAGAGACAGTGAAAGAAATAGGGAGAGAGAGATATAGACAGGTTGGAGGAGAGAGCGGGGGAGAAAGAGACAGAATGGATGAGAATGAGAGTGAGAGAGGGAGCTGGGGGGATATATAGACAGACTAGAAGACAGAGAGAGTGGAGGAGGGGCATGAGGGGGCATAGGGACACAGCTGGTCGGTCACTCTTGTTCAACACCTGCCCACTGCAAATGTCAAGCACTACAGTAGTTCGTTTTCCCACATGCAGCAGGAGCAATAGTCTCACTTCCACCATTGTTTAAAACCTGCAAACTACCCCAAAGAGGAAGTGGTCTGTCTTGTCCGAAATGCTGCCCTAGTTTTGAAAAGGTGTTGAGACTGACACGGCACATGACTGTCGTGTCTGTCAGCTGACCAGCACCATGGTGACGTATAAATGGAACGAGGAAAAGCTTAGGTGTCAATTGATGTGTCAATGGAGGCCATTTATAACCCGTGAACATATTTCCCTGCGTGGAATTAAAAGGCCCATATTGTGCCATTTTCTGATCTATGTTATAATGTTGTTGTTTGGAGTTGTGTTCATACAGAGACGTAGACAGACTAATAACAAAATGTTACTCAAACGTGTGAATTCAACAAAACGCAACTTCAAGTATGTTTTTGAGGAGGTAACAAGATTATAACATGGTTTACAGCTCACAAAAGTCAATTTTCCATAATATAGGACCTTTAAACTAGCCCAGTAAGACCAATAGATCAAATTTATCTTGAGTTAAATAGTCAAAAAAGAAAAGACTATGGGAAAAATTTTTTTTTTTTGAAGTAGGGATTATGCAGCAGATTTCATACAAGGTACAAAACATAATGCACAGGGAATTACTATATGTGCGAAAAGGCAGATCAGAACAGGTCTTATGCAACGTCTAAGTCAATAAAATATTAAGTTGAATTCAGGTAATCCTCTTGCAAAACCTCCATATTTACCTTTGTAAATAACTTTCTATTTGCTACAACAATTGGACTTTCTACGTTTATTATATCTGTACTAAACTGTGTTCAAGAGCTCTTCTGAGAAATATTGCATGTAAGACCAGACAAGTAGAAGACTGAGGGATACTTATTATTATTTAATGTTGAAAATCACATTCTATTGTCTAAATAAAGGGTGTTTTTTACTATCATCGTGGTATCGCAATTGGTTTCAAAGTCCTTTTCCTTAGTATTGAAATTGAGTTTGAAATGTATCATGACAGCACCAGTACTATGTTAGGGATGCACCATTCCATGTTTTTCAGTTCTTCTATCGATATCAATACTTTAAGCCAATATTAACCGATACCAGTGTAGGGGCAGAAAATTACACTTATTTTCTTAAAACACAGTTAACTTATCACACAAGACATCCAATTGTGTTACGCAACCGTTATTCATTTTTCAAATCACTACTAAATAGCTTCATATGAATAAAACATTATGAGACTTTCTAGGCCAAAATCAGCCTATAAATGGTTTTACTGTCGATTAAAGGCCCAGCCAAAATATCCACTTAACCAGTATTATAGAACTGATATACACTGCAGCAACATTTTTGGTATCAGCACCGTTATTTGATACCAGTATGTTATCACTCACTTAGTTGTATTAGTTTTTGTTAGTTTCAGTTACTCCAGTATATGACAATGTACTTTATCTATTCTTTCTAAGTATTTCCAGTGTTCAGAAGTTTAATGCAACAGTAAATTTACTTACTAATGCTTTTGCAACCTGGCCTATTCACCACTTAAATATGACAGCATATGACACAGATTCACACAAGATTTCTGATGACTCCAAAATCAGACCTTGTGATTTCCTTCTGTTTTTTTCACTATAGCTTCCCCTAACTCCCACACTGCATGTAAAACTATCTATAAACACTATTGTATAGCTTTTGTACCTATTTTAGCTATAGCAAAATTACTCAAACTGTCAGGTGGGTTCTCTTTCCAATATTTCAAACCACCTTATATTACATTATTACTATAATTTGAACTATTACATTGAAATATATTAAATTAGGGCTGTAAGGGTAATTGTAATTAATTCAAAATCACAATTTATGCAACTATCACAATTCCAAAGGCTGCCGTTATTTGGGTGGCATATATATAATTTGTTTTTATTATTTTTAATTGTTATGTTTTGTAGCACTTTGGTCATTCCTGTGTTTGTTGTTTTTAAAGTGTGTTATAAATAAAGTTGCAGCTTTACATATGCAAATTACTTCCTGTCTTTATGGGGCCTTATGAAATCTTGTAGTTTGATCTCTGCAAACATGCTCTGAAATGCAAATGTGTCTTTCAGTAGTTTAGGTCATATTTTAGGCTTCTCTCCAAAAGCACTGCTTCTTTACACTTTACTTTACTTTTAAAACACGAACTTTGTGGACCATATCTTGTATCTAATCTAATCTAATTTTCAATAGAAGATCTGAATGCAATTAGATATCCAAATTCAGCTGTACATGGAAATGTGTTTGTTTTGGATAAGTTTTGCACCAAACCCATTCCACAAAGTAAGTGAAGTGAATCTAGGGCAGCTCGTGTTTGCACCGGTTGAACTTATGCACATTTTCATGTTTGTTGAGGCAGTTGTTTGCTCAGTGACATTGGGCAGATTGTTACATGATGAATGACGCCATTAGTGGAAGGTAACGAAGTAAAAATAGTAACTTATACATTTCTTGAGTATACATTTTAGGTATCTGTACTTTACTTAAGTAAATTTTAAAGTGGATCCTTTTTACTTTTACCTCACTACATTTTAAAGCAGGAATCTGTACTTCCTACTCCACTACATTATTGAATAGGCCTGGAAAGTAGAAGTAGTTGTCATTATTGTTTGAGATCTGCTGAAAAGGCTGCTTTTTTCAGCAAACAAAAATGTACAAATAATAACAGCTAGAAAAAAAAGATCAATAAAATTTTTTCAACAACAACATTCAGCTCAAATCTTTATGAAAATCGGTACATTAGAAGTTGCAAAATATGCGCAAAATACTTTTACTTTTTATTATTTGAATACATGTTTAAACAGGTACTTTAATACTTTTAGTTAGATTTAGATTTAGATTTTAGTTCATTTTTTTTTAGAGTTAGTTTATTTTTTTCATGTTTTTACTTTTACTTGAGTATTTTCTTCTCCAGTATTTGTGCCTTTATTTAAAGAGCACAATTGAGCACTTCTTCCTTCTCTGACTGACACTTGTTTTCTTCTGAATGCATGTCATAGCCCAGGAATCTCCTTGGGCCATGTTAAGTTCACACTCCACTCCCAACACAGCCCACCTGACCTGACCTGCTTTTGCTTGTTTTCTTTAAGGTTATGTTCAAGGCCAAAGCAAAGTATTCCCCTGAGCTTAATAAGTACAAGTAAGTCTGCACTGTTTCTATTTTAATGCCTCTTAAGTAGGATTTAACAACTTCCTCTTGTGTCTCCAGGGTCCCCTTGCGATTGTTCTTCCTGAGTCTAAGTATATTTTTCCTGGTAGTGAATATTACATGTGCGTTGTTAGTGCAAGGAGCTCTGGAGCGCTCGGAATCACCAAGGTAAGGAAGCTTTCAAAATGAACATAGAAAGTTGGGGCAATGAGTACAAAAGCACAAATATTGCTAGTGCATGTATGTCTATGGTCAAATATTATGCGGTTACCATGGTGACACAATGCACATATTAACAATCACGACTAAAAACAAGACAAAATGGATTTAAAACAACACCTGTGATCAATACAGGCAAGTGAAAGGATCCATCACCTGCTTGTTTCTATGGATATGTTATTGCTCTGCCATGTTCCACATTATGGCATTAAACAGCTCTACCTTCCATTTATTCAATTACAGGTGGTTTTATAGCTCAAAAATACCTAGAAAAACAGGCAGATCTGACCTGTAACTTGGTCTGGTTTAGTCTCCATGAAGGTAGCATCACTTAATGCCATACTGTGAAACATTCTGAACAAATAAATCTCCATGGAGATAAATATTTGACGGACCCCCCCACCAGAAACGTTACACAGTGCACTTTTAAAGTAAGATCAAAATATCAAGTGCACCACCATAATTATATCGCCCTAATTACGGTTGTTTACTGTGTGCTACAAATACATTCACTTTAACTCCTCCCCCTGTGTGTGCAGTGATGCTACTATCCGACATGCTGTTTTGGCGCGGGTCCTGATCAACGACAGCCTGTTTGTCCTTTGTGCCATCTCTCTTGCCGTTTGCATCTTTAAAATCGCCAAGATGTCTTCGGCTAATGTTTACCTAGAATCAAAGGTAACAACACAAACCCCCGTATTAAAGGTCCTATATTACACAGCTTTTAGACATGTTATAATCTTGTTACCTCATCAGAAACATACCCGAAGTTGTGTTTTGTTTCATTCATACATGTTTGATTAATCCTTTATTATTAGTTTGTCTACATCTCCTAAGCTCAGAATGCTCTGTTCAACCTTGTGATGTCAAAAAGTGGTATTTTTCAGTTAACCGCTAAATTATATCTTTAGTTCAGTGGGCAATTCCAGATCTGAAATCGTCCAAATGATTCCAGTGAAGGTCTATGGTGGAGCACTTCATGTTTTACCACATGACATTACAGGGTGGTACTGAGTGTTTCCTGTTTGAGAGAAGATAACAAAAGCCTAATATGTAGGTTTTTTGTGTTAAAATGCAAACAAAACACATCTCCAAGTATGTTTGTGATGAGGAAACTACGTTATAATGTAGATCAGAAGATGGTGTAACATAGACCCTTTGAAAATTCTGTTAAGTTTTATGCATTAACATGAACTGACGATATCTTTTAGGGGACATCGGTGTGCCAAGCGACCGTCATAGGAGCAGTTGTAATTCTCCTATACGTTTCCAGAGCGTGCTACAACCTAGTGGTGGTCTCTTTGTCACCACAAGACAAACCCAACCCTTTTAACTATGGCTGGTACAGTGTTTCTGATCAGGTACATTGATTTTTCTTCTCTTTTTTTCCTGTGTTTTGGGGGGGTTGGTAGTGCTTAAAGGGTTAAAGGGCTTTGTTTGGCTATAAATATCGTCAATGTGTGTGTGAGTGTGCTGACCTACATCATGATGGCTCAGGACTGGAGATAGGCAGATCCAAAGGGCTGTCGCACTCTCTTCCCCCCGTGCTTACTATAATCTGATATTACAAATTATAGCTGTAATCTATAGTCACACCAGCTGTCACTGCACTATATAAACATGTTTAAAAATACAAAATCACTTTTACAATGTGTACAAAGTTGGCTGCAAAAGTGTATAGTTGAAAACAAATTTTGAATTGTGTTATAGCGGATTTAAACCACAAAAAACTATTCTAAATGTACAATATGATTAAAAGATATGAGCTGCTATAAATAAACAGTTGATATAATATTTATCGTGACAGGCCTTTGTATATTATATATTGCAAATTGAAACTAGAGAGTCAATAATACACCAAATTATTGTTATATTACCTTATGCAGTACCCATTTTGCAGGGAAATTGTACATTACCATAATGCAAAAATTCATAATGCAAAGATGTAACAAAGAGAGCCTAAAATAGACATGTTGTGTTTTAAAATATTTATATGGCCTTCGGTGTTGATTTAGTCATAATATAGCCTTGTGTTGGACCTGGTTTAGTGCTTGTGTTATTTAAATATTCACTGCACAACTGGTGGAGCATTCTTGCTTAGCCTAGAATGTTCCCTGGTATGACTTTAAACATTTCCATGTACCATTTATTCAATACGGGTGTTTCTATTCCTCAAAAATACAATAACTCCTTCTCCACAAACCTGACTTGTAATGTAACATAGTACTATAATCTGTGATATGTAGGTTTAATCTATGCTGTGGGACATTCTAGACAAAGCAATCAGGTGGCGGACCCTCTGTTAAAAATTTTACACAGTACACCTTTAGACTTTGAATTTTAATGTATAGCATTTTTGTGTCAAACATACCTTAAGGTTAAAAAATATGAAAACATCTGATTTTGTTCTCTCATATTCTTTTTAAAGGGTTTACAGTACATTATGACCTTAGCTATTCAATTGTTTGTTATTAGTGACTATTCCCATTATTTCATAAAGATACAGGCCTCTATCATTTAATTTAGCTTTTATTTAATGCAGTGTGAAATAGGACACTTTTGCATGTTTCTTTTATGTCAGTTACATCAGAACTATTAAGATTTAATACAGAGCTGTCCTTGTTGCAGGCTGACGTGCAGGAAATCACTGGTGAGGCCTACATCATATTTGGGATCATTCTTTTCTTCTGGGAGCTGCTGCCTACAAGCCTCGTGGTGGTTTTCTTCCGAGTTCAAAAACCTAACCAAAACCTGGTAAACATGCACTTAGCACAATTTATTTTGTTTAATTTATTTAAGGAATTACTTTATTTTATGTTGGAGGTAATCAATAATCAGTAATCAGTATTGCAACAGACTAAATATATAACACCCTTAGCCCTGGATTGGCATTCTCCACAGGACTAAAGGTAAAAAGTAGCTGATAACTTTAAAACTACCACTGAAATCACAAGGTAGAACAGAGCATTTTGAGCTTTGAAGATATTGACAAACTAATAATATAGGGTTACTCAAACATGGGTGAAAGAAACAAAAACACATCTCTGGGAATGTTTTTAAAGAGGTAATATTATATAACATCGCTTAAAACTCACAAGAGTCAATGTTGTGTAATATTGGACCTTTAAAGGCAGATTATATTTACTATATATTTACTTAAACTAAAACCGTTAAAAAGTATATCAAAATAGTCCAATAAAATAAATCTCTTTTCCAATACATGCAGCTGTAGAGTTTGATTCTAATGTATAAACCTAATATTGATATAGACTTCATTTTTAATAATACTTTTCTCCGTCAGGCTCCTGGTGGGATGATCAACAGCCACAGCTTCAGCTCTCGTGCCTATTTCTTTGACAATCCTCGACGCTACGACAGCGACGACGACCTCTCCCGTAGCATCACGAGCCGGGCGGACCGCACCAGCCTCCTCTCCACCACCCCCCAGATGGGCTCCTCCACCTGGTACGGCTCCATGCCTCGCAACTGCAGTAGCGCCATCATGTCCGCCCAGCCCACCTCCTCCACCGCCCCCCTGCTCTTCGCCTACGGGAATGTCCAAAGTCACCACCATCACCATAACTTTTACTCGACGCCGCAAAACAACAACTATAGCAGCCAGCACCATGGCAACTACTACTCGACGCCGCAAAACTACTATTGTGGGTCGCAAACGTACTACTGCACACCGCAAAATTGAATCAAAGAAAGAAAGATGGTGGACCTAACATATTGACGGCGGTACATAGACTAAGTTGGAGGATGTCATGGCTTTAAATGCATGGATCAATCACAAGGACCAATGCTAACACGGCCAGCGGCAGCCATTTTGTGTCCAAGACTGGAGTCATCAGGGACCAAGCCCTCAATATCATGTCATTCTCACTTTATATGTAAATGGAAACATACATTACAGTATCGATCAAGCGTAACATTACGACCCACTGCCAATAGGTTCTCATAGATATTTAACGATCGATTTCGCGTTCAACCTCTTGGCATGCGTTAATACCACCGCCACATCTTGGTACAGGGGTTCCATGGTCTAAGGTAAAGATTTTCACAGTATCAGTGAGCAAAGATGCCGGACTTTTGGCATAACATTTCATAGGTAAGATTTTATTTTGTAGGCCTATGATACTAAATGTGTTTTGAACCCAGACTGACTCAACCCAGGACTAAAACAGGACTGAAACAGGACTGAACTTGGACTAAACCAGGACTAAACCAGGACTGAACCAGGACTAATCTTGGACTTCAGAGTGTCTGTGGGAAACACTGATATTGCCCTGTCCCCCATTGCTGTTCATTCATTTAAGGCAGCGTTACCCCTGTACCAAGATGCCGGTTTTGTTGACGCATTCATTCCAATAAACAGCGGTCGTCAATGCGAGATCTAACGTTCTATATCGATGATGGTTCTGTGCCTAATAGCGCCCAGTAACCGCACTGTGAGCGTCACTACTTCCTGTCCAAATGTATCTCTACCATTGTCCTTTGCCGAGTCGTGCTAAAAGGAATAAATATTTAAAAATAAGGTAGTGGAGAGAGGGCTGAGGGTGGGGAGGGTAACAAATACACAAATAAAACGAATACATGAGCGGAGGACACTTCTGCTTTTAGAAATGTCGATTTTTGTGTCTCAATACTAATGCTAATGCATATTTTGAGGGATAATAAATATTAAACAATGCCACAAACTGAAATATTCTATGTATAAAAATAATCGGATAGTCTTTATTTTGCTGTATTTGGATTTTAATTGTTTTTTTGTTTGTTTTTTTTGATAGAAGTGACAGAGCTTTGAGACACAATGAGCTATAGTCCTGCTGCACTGAACCTATAAGAGTGGACACAGGAATCATTTCTTCAGCTTTGTGATAGAGTAGCTTGTCAGTTACTGGCTGAACTCAGTTGTCTAACCATCACAATTATTATTCAAATTCTTTACAATTTTCCTGCAAATTTTTTAAAACCCAAATTGACATTGAAGATGTATTCTGTGTTATTTTCTATGCCTGTCAGTGGTCGTAATGTTATGCTTTAAAGTTGCACTGCGTAACATTTCTAGTGGAGGGTTCGCCACCTGATGTGTCTAGGGAAGCGCTTTTGCTTTGTCTAGAATGTTCCACAATATAGATAAGTACAGATTTGTTGAGAGTCGCCCCTATTCATAGAAGGAATAATTGTATTTCTGAGCAATATTAACACCCGTAATGAATAAATGCGAGATGGAAATGTTTAGTTATACAATGAAACACTCCGGGCAAAGCAATAAAATCTCCATGGAGACAAGCAGGTGGCGAACACTCCGCCAGAAAAGTTACGCAGTGCACTTTTAAATTGAAATACACTTTAAGAAGCTATTGTGACTAACGGCTAAAGCTAAAATAGTCTGCTAGGCTCCAGACTATGCCAAAACCGCATTAGTCAGCTGATCGTGCTATCGAATCTGATGTTTCTGTCGATGCCGTTAAAAGCTTAGGCTCTTGTATATGGTTTATGGACTTTGAAGTTTACTGAACAGTTTTGTAAGCAAACTAATATGACGTTGAGAGATGGCGAATGTGTAGCAAAGCAGCTGGTTTGACCAAGAACAGAACTGTGATCTGTCAAAATAGGACATTTGGGACATTGTAATATAGATTATAGATTATACATTCAAGCGCAACTAAAATTTCACATGAAAGGATGTCATATTTTTAATCAAAAATCTGAAACATTTTGCACTTAGAAACCTTTCCAAATAGACTAACAAATGTAGGACGTCATTTCCTACCATATTTATGTATTCTCCTGGCAATCCTCTATTTTATTATTGACGATTGATGTGCCATCACATTAGATCATATCCAATTCATTCCTTATGGAAATATTTTTGCACAAGATGTGTTTGTGTGTGTGTCCGAGCTGATTTCTAATCCTGAAATGTGTGTCTGAATTTCATTATTTGTCTTTTTTTACTTGTAGGTCTTTCAATCTCATAAATAACTTCAGTGTGTGAGCAATAGTTCACAATGTTGGAACATAACTCATGTAGTGTTTTTATGTTTACTGAGGGAATCAATGTCCTCCATACTGGACATGTATATTAACTGACAAATACTGATTAATATGTAAAATATCAACTTTATGGTGGTTTAAAGGAAAAAAGTTATTGCTCATTTACAGGGCATGCTTCTGGATCCGATCGCAACAACTCAGTAGTGTTTTCTGTTCAGTGTGATAGCTTACTTGTGTAAATGTTTGCAACAGGTGACAGTGAGTATAATTTTATCATTTTGTTTAGTGGCAAAATACTGAATGTAACGTACAAAAGATCACCGATTATGTATGCAAAAATGCACTACCGTGTTGAATAAAGGCCTACTGCACACTTTTTAAAGAAAAATAATGTTTCTGACTGTATTTGAATGATGGTTACTGGCCTTTTGAACTCGGAGCTTCTTGCTGGTTCAGACTTTTCCACAACTATGTGCATCGCATCATGTGGTTTAATTTGCAGCTTAACAACTTTATGAGGAACATCCGAATTAAATCAAACCCGCTAGCCAAGCCTCTGCAAACATACAACCGTTTGAGGAGTCTCGATATCTAGTTTAAAGCTGCACTGTGTCACTTTTCTTGTAGAGGGCCCACCCTGCCTCATTACATGTACACAGCAAATTTCTCTGATCTGGCCAAGGTTTTAAAACTTATATCAGGTTATTCATCTTATTTTCCAGATCTCTTTTTTATCTACTTACTAGAGACCACTTAATTCTAGTCTAGATGTACTTTATTTTAAGATAACTTGTCAAGTAAAATGATCTTGCTGCATGGGCAGATAATTCCACTACTTTTAAGTCATTTTATGATAGATTTACATGTTAATTTCTTAAATTTTATCTTAAAAATAGCAGATCTTCCATCAGAAAAGTTGCACAGTACACATTTAAAGAGACTTAACTGTCAATAAGATTCATTAACGTGATTTGGAAGATAGGGTAATACAAATCATCAAAATCAATACATTTATTTAATTTCAGCTTGTACAAAATATGCTCACCTCATGTTTTTTGACCAAATATAGACATCTTACATTGCATCTTAGTAATACCAGCAATCCAGTGCATGAAATTACCCAACTTTACATCATACAGCAATTTCTAGACAGCTACATGTTACTCATCATTTAAACAAACTATGCATATTTTTGGACGCTTGCACACTGTATTGTACAATGTATTTTCAGGAATAATGCATTGCTTCTTTGTCAAACTTCTGTCTCTTGTACCCCAATTGTAAACACATGTAAGTGAAAAGAAAAGTAAAGCTAAAACACTTAAACAAAATAATCCAAAGAGGAAGATTAAGAAGGTAAGGCACATTTACCCCTTAAAAGGTTCTATATCACGCAAAGTTCACTCTAGTAAGCTTTCCACCCTGTTACAATATCATAAAAAAACATACCTGGAGTTCTGTTTTGTTTTCTATCTGTCTATCTACGTCTCCAAAGCTCCAAATGCTCTGTTTCAAGTGAACAGCTCCCTTTTCCCTTTAGTTCAGTAAGGTGAGTAATTCCAGAGCTGAAATCATCTAAATGATTCTAGTGAAATGTATATGTATGGAGCTTAAAAACACAGTGGAGCACATCCTGTATTACCAAAACACCAAAAAGTGGAACAGTGTTTTCTGTGTGAGAGAAGAGCTAAGCCTAAATATGCAGGGTTTGTGTGTTAAACATGTGTGAATGAAATAAAACACAGCTCCAGCTATGTTTTTGATGAGGAATCATGATGAGGACCCTTTAACACTTAGCCCTTGAATTTATAAAACTTGTAGTTTCCAAATGCACAATTATCAACATTTTAAGAGTTTAATTATAGATAGAATTTCATTTTTTAGGGTAAATATTAGTCCCCCTCCCAGCAGAAAACAGTTAGTGGACCCAATGTCAACCAAACCAGAGCTTTTCAAGTCAAATCACCCCCGTAGGTCATTTAGACTTCACTCAATTAACTCCAGGAACAGAGATGTCAGAGTTCATCGTCTTCACTCTCTTCAGCATTGTCCCAGGCAGTGAGCTGTGAGTATTTGGGAGGCAGGAGCTCACACTTCTGTCAGGACTCTGCCTCGTTGATCACATGATGGTATCCCCGCGATCTCATTGGCTCTGTCTGTCGGCAGATGACCGCGAGGAGGATGGTGATGAGGAGGAGGAGAAGGAAGCCGGACACTGCTAGGCTAATGAGTACTTCTGGAAATATTGAAAAAGAATATCAGTTAGAGAACGCATTGATTTTCAGATGGGAGTAGGCCTGTCACCGTAATTACTATATAGACTTTTATTGCTCAATATACGAAAGCTGGAACAATATTTTTTGGGAGATTTACCATGTGCACATTTTCTTTGCACTACTGGTAAATTTAGTTATTTTTGTAAATATGATAAGCCGTAAAAAGTTGACTTAATAACTTCTAATCTCTCATTACATATGCACTGATAATATGTATGATTTTGTGGTAAGACAGGACTGTGAACTCAGTATTTGTGACTTTTCTTTAATATTTAACAAAAATATGGTCAAAATAGGAACACCATCTACTGAGCCAATCTCTGGTAGTGTGAAAGCAGCATATTCTAATTCTTTTTTATTTTATTTTTTACCTTTGTTTGTTCCCTTTGAAGGAAGCTGGCATTCCTTATCCCGATCATCAGAAATAGAAGGCTTTGTAAGTGCTTTGAAGTCCTCAAGGGGGCAGTAAAGAGCACAGCCTGGTAACTGCAGTTGGTAGAGTTCAGTGTTGTTGCGGTAAAACATGGACACTGTATAATTACTGTGGAAGAGAAAATAGTTTTAAATATGAAACCAAGTGAGTTATGGTTTTGCTTTTCATTTTTGTAAACATTTAAGTCCTTACCCATTATCCTCCTTGTAGAGTTCAAAGATATGACAGGATGCATAAGGTGGTTGAATGTAATTAAAAACATTAAGGCTAGCCTGAAGAGCAGCTACAGTCGTGTCATGCTGTCAAAATAAACGCATTCAAATGAACAGTTAAGCAGCACAGATATTAAACAGATACAGATACGTTGTTTGTGTGACATTTTGAACTTACAGCTGAAAGCATCATGAGCTTGAGTTGTGGTCTGGGGTCTTCAGTAGCCATTCGAGTCAGATTCTTTACTATCTCTCCTAAAAGCATACCTGGAGCGGACAAATACATTTTACTTTTAAATTCAGAAAAACAATAAAACAAAATTTGAGAGTGGGGAGTTAAAACAATGTCACACAATGTCACACAACTGATACTTTAATCTGAGCGTGATTTGAACATAAGTGAGCTGATTTGTGCTGTTGGACAAATATGTCACACGCATTTACAATCACAAGCTTGCTAGGATTGGCCAACAGTAGTTCACTTGGTCACTCTCACCTTTTCTGTTGCAAATCAAACACCTACAAGTGTCTTGGATTAAACACTGGCTCCTGAAAATGTGCTGTTTAAATCCATTTTGTATTTTTTCCTGCAGCTTCTCTTCTCTTAAAACCTTTTTTGACCGTGTTTGTTAATGTGTCCATTGTGCATTGATGGTAACTGAAGAACATGCCACCATAGAGATACATGAAGAACACCCCCAGCGTGATGTCCGTGAAAAGTATCAATTGCTCACCTCCCTGTAGACGGCTCTTCTCCGTTTGCTTGTAGAGTCCAAACATTGTCTGCAATTAATCATAAAATAAAGAGGTCAGTATTGTATAAAAATATCCAAAGGAACAATAGTGAAAGTACAATAGTGAAAGTACAAGGGCGCTACCCGAAATGCAAAATCCTTCAGGTATTTGAGCTTGGCCATAACTTCAGGAGTGACCCAGTCTGGAGGAGGCATGTTGTGCTGAGCCTAAACACAGTAAACAAAACATATCTGAAAAATGTAGATAGAAATATGCACGTAATTTAAATTAAAAAACAAATACATGAGCTCAGAGCAAGTCTTTTGATGATGAAAATACATACTCCATCTATATAAACCACAGGCTGTATAAAGAAGTGGACTAAGGGAGTGTGACGTCACCCATAGCGTTCAGCTCCAGTCAAATGAAGCTCAAGATGCTAGCAGTTATAGTTGAAGCCAGTTACATATTAGGAATAGGAAATTTCCAGACAAAATATCAAAATAACAAACACCAGGATCATGCGGGTTAATACAAATATTTTAAAGACCAAAATGACGAGGCTCACAGCAGCAGTTAGGAAACGGAGTTAGCAAAGCCCATTTATGTACGGTGTATGGTATGAACTGCATTACAGCTCTGTGGGCTTCTATGGAAAAGCAATGGCAATAGATTAATTGATAAAGGCCTTAAAATGTAACCATCACTTTGCAATCTATGTTTCAGCAACATCTGAAGTGGTTAAAGTCTGCGTGAATGCAACTGAAAGATGTGGTGGTTTTCAGGAAGCTTGTGGAGGCTAGTGACATGTGACGCTCAGTAAGAAAATATCTAAATCATGCACATTTTGTCTCTTACCTCACAGAATAATGTATCATAGACGGCCCAAACGGATTCGATGTCTGTCTTGTTTAATAAGGTTTTATTTCTCACCAGCTCAATAACATCCTAAACAATAAAACAACAGCAGTCACTGTGTGGGTACAATAATATAACATGCTTCATTTAAGAGCGAGTGTCCTCATCAAAATCATACCTGTGTTTTGTTTCATTCACACATGTTTAACAAATAAACCCTGCATATGATTCTCTCAAACAGAAAACACTCCACCTTGTTCCACCTTGTGATGTCATGTGGTAATACAGTAAGTGCTCCAATGTGTTTTTAAACCCTGTGCACCTTTACCAGAATCATTTGGATGATTTCAGCCCTGATGTTGACAATCTCCACTGAACAAGAGATAACTGTTAGCTTGAAATCACAAGGTGGAACAGAGCATTTTGAGCTTTGGAAATGTAGACATATTAACACAAGGAATAGACAAAAAGTGTGAATGAAACAAAGTCAATTTTGTGTAATATAGGACCTTTAACTATTATATAAACCATACTTTACCTCGTACAAAGCAGTGGTGTTCCGAAACTCTTCTGTTTGTTCGGTCTCATTCATCAGCAGATTGTAGCGAGGGCAGTCATGCAGAGGAAATGAAAGAACCTGGAACCAAAACACATGGGACATCAGAAACCGCAAAAAAGGAACTATTTAAAATGGTGAGTTAATATACTGCTACTACTATTACTAACCCGCTCCTCAGACATTGGGACAGTGTGCACAGGGACAGGCTGCCACTTAATGTCTGGGTTAAAGACCTGGGAACCATTTGGCGGATACAGACCTGAAATTTAAAACGTAATAATTTAAGTGTTTTCAGTTAATAAGTATATTTTTGATAATTTGCATTTTTAATCCAACTTTACTACAACTATTATTCCTTGTAAATTGTTATATTTTGTTAACATTTTTATACATTTTTCATTATTGAGACAAAATGTAAAATAAAAAAAAAACTAAGAATAAAAGTTGGATCTTAAAAACAAAATTGTGTATTAGAAGCTGCTAACACAATTTCATTTCTCCAACGTGAGATCAATAAAGTTGCATCTGCTTAAAAATTGTGTGGCATTTATAAAAAACTGTTGCGATTTACTGACCTGCAAGATTAGCCTCAGCACTCATCAGTGTGCGGTCATAGTCTGTACTACGCACCAATATCTGTGAGGACAAGAGCCAGTTAAAGTGAATAGGACAATCTCCTAGCATGACGTTTTAACACAGAGATGACAAAAAAGACCTCTAGTGCTAATTGTTAATATCAATAAGCAAGGGCTGGTTACCTCATGGCGGTCATAATCTTCGTTAAGGAAACCAGTGTAGCGGCGTCGAAGGAATTGCCCGAGATTATAGTGTTGTTTCATCCCAATCTATAAACCAATAAGGACATTTTAGAAACAGTATAGGTTTTAAGACAAGCAAAGAAAAGGTCAAAAACATAAGGAACCCGTTATGCCTGTATTTGCCTGTTTATGTAAGATGCTCAAACAAGTTCTAAAAAATAATAGGTTATATATTTAGCCATCTATCTCATTTGAGCAAGTGACATTAACAGGACAGAAATGAACCTATCCTGAATAGCTTTAAAATGATCTTGTGCTGTCCCAAGAAAATGAAGTATAAGCTCACATAGACTAGTATGGTGGGATTAGGCAACTATAAGGCCACATAAAAGAAAGTACTGCGATTTCATGCTCAAAGTGACATTCTATCGTCTAATTAAAGATATTTGTTTTTACTATTATCATGGTATCAGAACTGGTATTAGTGAGGTCAACTCTATTCCTTACTATCGAAATTGAGTTTGAAATCACAAATTAATGAGGTTAACAGTACTGTACACTGAAAATATCACTTTAAAATGCACCTGAGAAAGCTGGCCAAAACCTTGAGGCCAGGCACTCTCTTGGTACGGGTCTGTGGGGTAGGCGTGGACAGGTGATCGGTCTCCATGACGAAAGAGCTAAAAGAGAAGTACAGAATTTACAGTATAGCTTACATGAACATATTTATATAAAACAGAAGTTGAAATGAAGGAAACACCCGCCTTGAGCCTCACAGCGTAACATACTGTATTCACTTGTTATATACATGAGAGCACTCATTCAAACCATATTACATATTTGTGGTTTCATTTAAAGAAATCAATAAGAAATCCAAGTACTACCCAGGCCTGGCACACTCTTATTCTCCTATAACACAAATTACAAAACTGATCACTTTTGCTGTCACATGATCATATTAAAAGGTGCACTGTGTAACTTTTTCTGGTGGAGGGTCCGGCAACTGCTTAGCTTCATGGAGATGTAACTGCTTTGCATTGAATGTTATACAGTATGAAAAAACTTGGTTATCACAATGGAGATAAGTTACTGGTCAAATGTGTGCAAAATCTCTCAGTTGTCCAGGTAGAATTCATGGCAAAAGGAGAAAGTCAATTTGTCAACTGGACAAAAGTTTATATAGGTCATATACTGCTAAGATCTATGTAGAAGTAAGCCTGCACATAGTAAGAATTCATGTTTTTTGAGCTATAAAACTCCTGTAATAGATACGTTTAATGCAATACCGTGGAACATCCCATGCAAAAAAAATTTAATCTGCATGAAGACAAAAAGTAGCTGGGCTAGAAGTAGCTAGAAGTTACACAGTGCACCTTTAAAGTTGCAGTATTGTGACGTGAAAAAAAAAAAAACAGCTGACAGAGCAAATTGTTGTGGTGTCTGTTCCTTTTATATAAGCTTTGACTGATAAGAAGTGGGTCACCAAAGCCCATATTGAGTCTGTCAATAGGTAACCTGAAGCTACAACAGCTGGGGGATATATTCACATGTAATGGTGCGCAGGAAATTGCAGGTTTGGTAGGTTTTGTAATATGCATGAGGAAAACCAAACAGTGGGCAATTTAAAGAAGCTAGTAAGGTGTGAAGTATTAGGTGTTAAGCCTTCCGCATTATGTAGAGGAATAGGTTAACCAGCTTAACCATTATAGGTTTCTAGGAACGTAAGCAATATAGGCTAGACTTCCTTTCTAAATTCGAGATTGGATGTTGAATTTTACAAAGCTAACAGTGCGTCAGTAGCACCCATAGCCTGCTGACTTAGCACACAGACATACAAAACTTGTATGCAATAACTTAAACAGCGGAAACAGGGGCAAGTCCAATTTTCACTCCTCTGTCAGATGCTTTGATGAAGGAGGAGGAAAAATTCATAACATCAAGAGGTATATCGAGTAAAGATAAGTGATAAAAAATATTCTCCAGGGCATCTAATGAGGAGTAATAAACAGAATCATCTTTAGACATACTGTACGTTTACTTGTCACACTTGACCTTAAGGGATAGTGCTTGTCTTGTCAGAATTAATTACTAGAAGTTCAACAGGATTGTCAACACCTACTTAAAGATATTTGGAGAGCACTTGTTAAAACAGCGGTGACACCTAAAATGAACCCTACCTGTCTGTGCGGTGCAGCTGAGGAGAGCTTAAAAATAACTTAAAAGAAAATACAGTAAGTAACTTTGGGACACAGTGTGACTAGTAATGAATATCTTTCTTTGCAAAACATGTATTTGCTAATAGAGAGCTGCTACTTCGATTGGCCAACTTTTAATTGAGTCATTTTATTAGTTTAGCTGTACTGTGGAAATCTATCAAAACAGCAAGAAAATCACGCGCTTTACTGTGTTTTTTATGTGTTCATCTTAGTCAAGTATTAGACTGCGATGTTTTCAGTAGTACCAATAACTTTCTGCTCAAACTTTTTGGCGATCGTGTTCTTTTAGCTACAGCAATTTGATGTTTTGTTACCGTTAGCAAAATTGGGCAAAGACTAGTAATTAGTAATTATACGTGTTTAGGTTGTTATAATGTTCAGTTCAATTTACTCCATTACCCTTAACCTATCACTATTCTATGTTAAAACACACATATATTAAACGAAAAAACAAATATGCGTTCAGATGAATTCAAGGAAAATAAATAACTTTTACAGCAACACGAACAATCAAAAGCTCTTGTGACAGTGATCTCTCATAGCACAATCATCTTAGCATGATAAAAAAAAACAACAACTGACTTTGCATGAAAACTACTCACTACGGTGACATAAACCAGCTCTCTTTCGCTGACCACTGTCCCGTACACACAGCTAAGGACCAGGAGAATGAGCAGTGGTCCCCGGATCATCTTTGCTGAGTGTCCGTCTTGAAGAAGAGCTAGCCCGCATCTGCTAACCTCAGAAGTAGCGTCCACTGCTGTCTTGTACCAGAGCAGCGTCACAGGCGTCACTGCGTCCTGACGTCACGGCGCTGAACGTGATTGGTCAGCTACATATTTTGTTCCGCATCTTGGTCTACGCCTTACTTTGTCCATGAGGTGTCAGTATAGTGCTACAAAAAATCATTACCCAATGTTTTTGTCAATAAACTTTCTTTTCTTAGGCAAGGCTAAATCAAATATTATCTAGATTATAGGTATTAAAAAGCAATCTTAGAGCAGACACAGCAGTATCTAACACTACAGCCGAATAAGTAGGCCTACTTATAAATTCTGAATATACTATTAAAGTATAACACAAATTGTTTTCTTTATTTATCTGTCTAATGAAAATTTTATTATATAAACCCTTTGCTATTGCTGTCCAGAAGAAATTGCAAATTAGACTGATAATGCTTGAATTAAAAAAAAGTGCTTTCCTTGCAGCATCGATTTATTGTAGCCTAAAGATGTACCATAGACCGTATATAGACCGTGTATATCATATATACAGTCTATGAGGTGTACTATTTAACTTTTCTGGTGGAGGGTTTGTCACCTCATCTGCATCTATTCATGGAGATATTGCCTGGAATGTTACACAGTATAGCATTACATTTATTTAAGTCTACGCAGACAGCAAGTGATTCATCAGCTGCAAGTTACATATCACATTTGTGGAGAGGAGAGCCACTTACAGTAAGAATGCAAGTTTTTAGATCAATGAGAACCCATGTTAGTGAGTAAATGCAAGATGGAAACTTTTAATACCATACTGGAACATTCCAGACAAAATAATAACATCTCCATAGCGAACCCTCGACCAGAAAAGTCACAAAATGCACCTTTAAAGTGGTTTATTAAAAAAAGAGAAAGGTTTAATAGATTTTCCAAACACACCTGCATTCATATGTCTAAAATTTGTGCTGACCTACATAGTGTCTGTCTGATACAATAATACATTTAGCCCATATGTAGGACATAAGACTGCAACACTGGCCAACCCATATCTCATTTCAGGACATTATATTCTGCCATTTCAGCGTTATCGGCTTATCAAATCTAACTAAGGGCCCGCTATTGAAAACGGTGTTGTGGTACAGTTTTGCCCTGTAGCTAATACCGCACAAGACCGTTCTAAATGCCTCTATAATTTAATCTTTCTCTATTGAAACAAGATGGTAGCCCTTCAATGTCTACAATGGTGAAGTGCAGTCAGAAGAGGTTAAATCCTGATATTTTTAGCTGCAGGCTACAAATAGCTTGTTATGCTTTGTCTTTTGCAGCTGTAATCTCATCACCATAGTAGCAATTGTTCAGGTAATTAGATTTCCGCGACCTTTTGACCTTTCTACACTAGCAGAGACAGACACTAGTGATCTGAGGTACAGGGAAGCAAGTCTAAATAGTGACTAATTTTGATTTCAAAGAGTTTCAGGCTACTATTTTGTTGTATACCAAATAAGGCTAGTGTGTACGCAGGGCCCGGACGGTGATTTGTTCCTAAACTTCTGCAGGCGATCACAACATCTCGTATAAATTGACAGAAATTATTAAATGATTAAATGATCACCTTCTAAATGTTTCCACTGGCTTTATGGACTTCTAAAGCGTCTTGACAGAAGAGCCAGAGATGAGACCATGTGGGATTAAAAGCCTTAACTGTGAGACAAGCCTAATCCCTAATTCCATTGTATATCACTGTTATAAAAATATACTGCACAACAGAAGAAGCATCAAAAGTACCTTGCTACAGACCAATGTGAATTTTAATGTATTAGTTGCTTTACATTTTTTCAAAGTTGAACAATGCATTAAAGGGTCCATATTATGCACTTTTCTGATTTGTTATAAAGTTCTTTCCTCATCAAAAACATACCTGGAGTTGTGTTTTGTTTCATTCACATGTTTAACACACAAACCCTGCAAAAGAAAAAAACCTGTAAAAGGTATCTGTGAACTTGAAAACTACCACTACACGACATCACAAGCATTTTGAGCTTTAGAGATGTAGACAAACAAATAATAAAACATGTGTGAATGAAACATAACTCAACTCCAGACCTTTAAATCTTGGCACAAGGAATACAGTGGATTTGCAAATCCCTGATCAAAGCTGGATTAGCTATTTGTAATGGTTTAATGAATAAAAGCTATTTGGATGAAGATTGTTGATGTGAAAGCGGTGCAGCGGTTAGAAGAAAAACTGCAGCAGTGTCAATGCATGACTTCGTAGTAGTGGTAGTAGTAGTATTAGTAGTAGTGGTAGTAGAAGTATTTTGTAATTGCTAACTGCCAGAAGCCTGCGTCCAATCTCCTCTAGTTCTTATCGGTATCGTGTCATGCTGTGTTGTGTGTGTCAAGCAGTGCAACTTCATAAGCTCTTTTATCAGGCTCCCGCCACCCCTCCCTTACCCCCCGCCCCCCTGTCACCCCTCCCTCACCCCCCCCTCCTGCTGTCTCTATTCATTTTTCCCATACTTTCACACACACTGCACGTGCACACTTTAAACTACTCATGCACGCTTACTGACCGATCATTCCACTGAATTAACTTCTCATCTATTCAGAGTTAAACAGACTGCATGGCACAGGTGTATAAAGACACAGCCTGTTTAAAAATAGTGGTGGAAGACGTACTTGAGTTTATTACTTAAAGGTACACTACGTAACTTTTCTAGTGGAGGGTCCGTCAAATGCTTTTCTAGTAGGGACGTAAATAAAAATGGATTCAGTGTTATATCGTGATACTTCATTGCACAATACTCAATTCAAAATGCATCTGAATTACAAAAAAACATTAATTGCATTCACTGTTTTCATGATTTTAAAAAGGCAATAATTTATATTTCATACAATTTGGTTCTCGTGAAGGTGTAGTTGACAGTATTATTGGAAGTAATTATTGATAAATTGCAATATATTATCCATTGTTTTAATATTGGGATATATCGTGTTATATCCAATCGTGACATGCATATGCACACCCCATATGCAATGCACACCCCATATGCAATGCACACCCCTAGTATCTCGCATTTATTCATTACAGGTGGTTCTATTTCTCAAAAATACCTTCATTTCTTTTGTGAATAAAGGCGACTCTCCACAGATCTGAACTGTGTAGCGTAGTGCAGTAACCTGGTTTTCACCCTTGTGATAGATTGGTTTCATCTATATTGTGGAACATTCTAGACAAAGCATAACATTTCCATGGAGACAAGCAGGTGGCGGACCCTTCACCAGAAAAGTTGCGCAGTGCACCTTTAAGTAAAAGTACAAACACCATAGCACCTGTTTAAAATATACTTAAAGAGTAAAACGTAAAAGGATTTTCCACAGATTTTGAGATCCAATAAAGCTTCAAATGGAGTAATTTTGATAAAGATTTGTGATTAATTTTGTTCTGAAACAATCAAACTGATTGTTTTTTCCTAGCCGTTTTTATATGTACAATTTTGTTTGCTCAAACTATGAACATGTTTAAAATCAAACCACAGCCTTTTCAGCAGGTTTCAAACTATAATAAAAATGCTTTTACTTTTCAGTCAAGTTAAAAAATGTAGTGAAGTAGAAAGTACAGATACCTGCTCTCACATTTAGTAAAATAAAAGTAAAAAGTATCCACAAGTACAGTACAGATAGCTAAAATGCATACTTAAGTACTTTTACTTCGTTACCTTCCACCACTGTATAAAACCCAGCATGCAGTTATTGTTATAGGCTAATATTAGAAGGCTGCAGGCTACAGTGTTAGACCTATTATTCAGACACATTTTGGATTAAGAGACAGGGATTAATGTAGCTATTTTCATCCACTGTCTGCCTATGCATGACTTAACTGTCTGGTGTCTGTCGGCTCTCATTCAAACTCAATTAAAATACCCTTAATATCCGTTTATTATGAAAAAAGATGAGACGTGTTCCATTGGTTTATCGGTGTGGAGAGAGATGGCTAAATTTGTTATGGTAAGGTTATATTGAAGTGATAACCATGTATATGAAGATGGACAGGGTGTCAGACAAAGAATGTGAGGTATGTTCTCTCTACCGCCCCCTGGAGTGAAGCTGGAAAGCTCAAAATAACTCAAGTAACAATATGTGTTTTTGAGGATTGCGTAAGAGGGCCTCACACATTCTTGGTGATAGGTGATAATCCTAATGTACCTTCAAGTAAAATAGACTGTCATTATGTCCGTTGCAACATGGATACCACCAAAGTCATCCCAAAACAGGCCTATTATAATATGCAGACATTCATTTTCCTTTAATTATTTTGTTAGTTAGACTTTACTTTACAAGCTTTATTGATCCACAAGGGACGTTATCTGGACACAGAAGCTCACACGGCATGGTATATTATAATAACAAAGAGCAACAATCTGGTAATGGTAACAATAAATTCTAAGTAAGCAGCAAATGAGGCATAATTACATAAATGTTTTGTTTCAGTTTGTACACTTCTCATTTGGTCTATCATAACATAATCCATCTGAGGTCCTGAGCAAGCGTATAGCTCAGGATCACTGGTGTGTATGGTGCTGCTGTTGTCCCAAATTCCCAAAACCACTGAACGATGGGTTAAATGCAGAAGATTTTTTGTGGGGTTACCACTAGGTGACATCATGAAGTGGAACAGAGCATTTTGAGCTTTGGAGCTGTAAATAGATTAATAATAAAGGCTTACTCCTACTGTGTGAATGAAACAAAACACATCTCCAAGTATGTTTTTGATGAGGAAACATTATCACATGGTTTAATAACCCTTTTACTACCACAGGGATCACTGGTGACCCCACTATTTCAAATGACCATAACTCCTCGCTACTTCATGCAATTTTAATCATTCAAACTGCCCCCAAAGCTGTGAAACGGGGCTTGAAACGGGGCTTGAAAGTTAAAGAAAATTCAATTTCTTTTTGGCCTTTTCGTCTTATGACACACATTTTTTAGGTATTTAATTACATAAGAATGGTAAATACTTGACGGGACTACTTCTCCTGTAAAAGGGTGTAAATTATTTACAGATAGGGCATTCTTTGGCACAATTATTGACAAAAATAGACTATTCAAGTCAATCTTTATTAAAAAACACATAATATCTGGTTCATAGTAAGCAAGTATGTTAAAAATAAGAATAATCATTAAAAAAAAGAAAACAGATAATTATAGCTATTGTTATAGGGTTAAACGCTTACAAGAATCTATTTTTGTGCAGTATAGGACGTAGGACAAAGTGTTTCAAGTGTCCACTTTACAGTTCTGTGTAATAGTAGGGCCATTGTTGCATGCATGTACAGTATGTATATTGGGGAAAAAATCATTCACATCATACTTTACTTTATGCAAATATTAAAGGATGACTTATGACCATTACAGAAATATAGGGCACTGACTTTATGTATGCGAGGCACATGCCAAACTTTCTTTTTACCACCTTTACTAAACACATGGAATTCAGTCTCCTACTTTTTCTGTATTATTTCAAAGGAATGTGGTGGAGCAGATGTTATCACCTCTCACCAACATCTGAATCTAATTTAAAGCTGATTCATACACACATAAAACTCCAATATGCGCGCGCTAATACTCGTATCCCCTGGAGATTTACATCCAAAACGATAACACTTGGGAGCTGCATACGCACAAGCCAGGCGCGCATCTGAACCCACAGTGACCGCCTCCCACTTCACAATCACACCGTGTTCTCACTGCGCACACTTCGGAGGGCGCACTCTGGACTTTGGAGAGACCTTCAGTGAGCATCTGGAGCGAAATGCGGCACGTTTTGACCCGAGCGCAAATTTTGGGGCTTTCTTTGATGGGATAAAAGCCGTTGTGGACATTTGACGGAGAGATACGTAACTTGGGGAGACATGTCGGCCGCGCAAGGACTCCTCAACAGCGTCTTCTCGTGCTCCTCACCTGCGTCCAAAGCCATTGCCAAGCGGAGACTTCGCCAGACGCGGAGTTTAGACCCGGCTATAATCCGTCATTGCGGCACAGATGGGCAGAGCACCGTTCCAACTTTGGATACAGGTGCGCCTATGTCAAAACCACCTTTACGCATCAAGACGCTTAGGGAACCAATCTCTCCATCCCTCTCCACGCCGTCCATACCTTTGGATATTTCACCCTCGTCCAACTTCCACTTTGATTATGACTCGGTGAAGCGTGCCAAGCGGAATACGGCGGGGGATTTGCCGTATCTGGTGAGAGGGCCCGGGGTGACCTCCTCTGCCAGCACCGGTGCGCTCTTCTCCCCGCGGAGGTGGCTGCAGAAGAAGGCGCCCCCGTCATGCTCTCACGCCTTCGTAGTGTGGAAGTCAGAGGTAAGTGAAGTTTGATACAACTTATTTCTCATTTGTTGTTGCTTATTCATGAACTTTTGACGCAGGCAAATTAAGCACGAATAAGGCATGGATTAGCCTACAAAACACGGTTTGAGATTTAGCAGATTTGTTTGTTGGTTTTCACTCTTATAACTTTCACGTGTGTCAGAAGTTGATTGAACTGCAGCGCATATCCAGGTGTTAAAATTTCAGTTGAATCTCCTGAACATCTCAGAATGAGCATTCAATGGACATTTTAAGACAAAAATCGATTCTTTACATGCATACTCCCAAAACAAATACATGTTAAAAAGCGTACAGATTAAAGGGCCCATATTACGATGCTTTCTGATCTATGTTATAATGTTGTTTCCTCAACACAAACAGACCTGGAGTTGTGTTTTGTTGCATTCACACATGTTTAACACACACTTAAACTGAAAACGCTCTGCTCCACCCATACAGGAAGTGCTCCACTGTGTTTTTAAACTCCAAACATCTTCACTAGTTTGTCAACTTCATAATTTGGATAATTTTGGCCCTGGAATTGCCTGTTGCTACTGATAAAAAGGTAAAATGTAGCTGTTAACTTGAAAACCACCACTTCATGACATCTCAAGATGGAGCAGAGCATTTTGAGCTTTGGAGATGTAGACAGACTAATAATAAAGGGTTACTCAAATTTAAACACAACTCTGGGTATGTTTTTGATGAGGTACAACATTCTAACATGACTTAACACTCATAAGAGTCCAGTTGGCGTGATATAGGCCCTTTCTTAGGTCTAGTTTGCTGCAGTGAAGTTCCTCATGTGTACAGGGAAGTTGAATAGCCCAGAGGATTTATAACTGGCTGTGCTCCAGTATCAAATGTTTTTGTTCTTGTGTGGACAACCACTTCAAGTTTGCGTCTTGTTTTGAGGCACATGGTCACATTTTCTTATGGTCATCTCTGCATGTTTTGATTTGGAGTTTCCCCTTGAGAACATGCGCCTATTTCATTCGTGATTCTTAGCTTGTCTTTTGTCTTCTAATTAAGTGAGTGTTTGAAATCCCTTACCAAAACATACTTGGTCGACTTATTTTTAGTGTTAGGGGGTGCTTTATGCTGCATAGTTGGCACAGCTCCACAAGCACTGATAGAAAGGTATGATAATTTTTTTTTGTAGACTTAACATGCCTATATGCCACTTGCTCTTAATAGAGTATGTTTGTGGGGATCTTGGCTTCATAATTGGTTCTCACGACTCGGGGAGATCAAAAGGTCGAAAGCATGCACTCCCCCATCATTTCCGAGTGCAAAAGAACATCTCCTCTATCCATTCTGGTTTCCGGTTTTGCACACAGCTCAACTTTTTTTGTCCAAAATCCTCTAGCTTTTCCCACAAATTATCAAATTTTTCCAAAACAACACAAGGCCAACGCCATGCAGCCATTACCAAACTCTTGACCGTGAAGTTACTGCTCCTCTGAGTATTTTTCTTAGGGCTTAAGAATGTTATTAGTCCACTGTGGGGTTTTACAATTCACAGGCTGTGATGTGCAATCTTGAAATTAGCTGTAAAATGTATAACTTAATGCCAAGAATGTACTGTAGCTATGTGTTAACAGAAAAAAAAAAATATCCTAAGTTAACATTGCTTTGCAGCACAGAATAGATTACATTATGCAATCTCTTGGTCTGGTGCCATTATAGTTTTTACATTGCTTTTTGTTCTGCAGTTTACTAAAGGCACTGTGTAACTTTTTGGCTGGGAGTCCGTCAGCTGCTTGTTTCTATGGAGATGTCATTGCTTTGTCTGAAATGTTCCACAGTATGACATTAAACAGCTGTCCTTTACATTTATTTAATTGCAGGTGATTTTATAGCTCAAAAATACCTAGAAGAACAGGCATTCTGACTCTCCACAGATCTGGTTTGATCTCCATGAAGATAAAAAGGTTTAATGGCATATTGTGAAACATACTAGACAAAGCAATAACATTTCCATGAAGAAAAGCATTTGATGGCCCCTCCACCAGAAAAGTTACACAATGCACCTTTAATGCATGTTAAGAAATGTCCAGTAATAATACATTTTGTGTGATCTTGCTTGTTTTGATAGACACAGACTTATGCAGGTTGATTTTATGGGTTCTGCTATGTATGCTATGCAAGGCAAAGTTTCCATAGGCTTTGAAAAACACAACTGAGCTATTTTTAACACTTCATGATTTGACTGACAAGAACACCTTCCTTTTATCCTTCTTTAAAGTAATTATCACAAACAAAACAAACTGTCATACTGTTTCATAAAGGTTTAAACATCTTAGATTACATACCTGGAGTTTTGTTTCATTCACACATGTTGAGTAAACCTTTATTATGAGTCTGTCTACATCTCCAAAGCTCAAAATGCTCTGTTCCACCTTGTGATGTCATGAAGTGGTAGTTTTCAAGTTAAGCATTAAACATTTTTATTTCTATGGAGACAGGCCATGCTGCAGATCAGCTCTAGGGGCGAGGTGACCCTGCTCAGGGTAAAAACGCACATCTTTCAAGTTTTTTTTTTTAAGCTATATAAATGCATGCAATTATATACTTACAGTCAGTTTAATGCCATACCATGAGACATTCCAAGCAAAGTAATGACATCTCCTTGGAGACAAGGAGGTGGCTTAACCCCCAGTCAGAATCACACAGAAATAAACAGTGCAAACCCATCCTGTAATCATTGACTGTAGTCGACCGTTAAAAATTCACAATGACTTGTAGCTATTTCTACCGTTGTTTAATTAGTGGACTGAGTAAACTACAGCAAACCTTGAGTCAACACACCCCAAGCCCCCTTTTATTGTTTTATTTAAAGAGGTCGCAGAGAGGGAAAGAGAAGGAGAAGAAGAAGGAGAAGAGAGAAGGAGAGAGAAAGAGAGGAGAGAGACAGAAAAAGAGTGACAGACAGAGAGAGAGAGAGAGACTGAAAGACACACACTGAAACAGAGAGACAGAGACAAAAAGAGAGAGAGAGAGAGAGAGAGACAGAGAGAGAGAGACTAAAAGAGAGACAGAGAGAGATACAGGGAGAGAGACAGAGAGAGAGAGACAAAAAGAGAGACAGAGAGAGAGACAGGGAGAGAGAGACAGAGAGAAAGAGAGACAGAGAGACACACACCGAAACAAAGACAGAGACAAAAAGAGAGACAGAGAGAGAGAGAGGCAGAGAGAGAGAGACTGAAAGACACACACACTGAAACAGAGAGAAAGAGAGACAGAGAGAGACACACACACACAGAGAGAGAGACAGAAAGAGAGAGACAGAGAGAGAGACAAAAAGAGAGACAGAGAGAGAGACAGGGATAGAGAGACAAAAAGAGAGACACAGAGAGAGAGAGACAGAGAGACAGAGAGAAAGAGAGACAGAGACACACATACACACCAAAACAGAGAGACAGACAAAATGAGAGACAGAGAGAGAGAGGCAGTGAGAGAGACAAGAGACACACACACTGAAACAGAGAGAGACAGAGAGACAAAGAGAGAGACAGAGAGAGAGAGGCAGTGAGAGAGACAAGAGACACACACACTGAAACAGAGAGAGACAGAGAGACAAAGAGAGAGAGAGTAGAAAAGTACACATGTAAAACTCAGATTTGACGTTTATATGATGTGCCTGTTAAAAAGCTTTACATTAAGAGCCCAGAACGCAGAGTGAAGGAAGGAAGGCTGACAGAGGAGGAGGAGCTTGTGTGCAGAGATGTGGTTCTGAAATGATGGACAGATTATTATAGAGACAATAAAACAAGAGGAAATGCAGTAAAATGTGAAAAAAGCCTTTGGTTAATGTATGTATAAACAGTATGGAGAAAGAATGACCTGACCATATATCTGGCATCATTTTGTGTGGAGTTTGCATGTTCTACCTGTGTCAGTTTTCTCTAAGCATCTGAACCAACAGTAGTAGTAGTAGTAGTAGTAGTAGTAGTAGTAGTAGTAGTAGTAGTAGTAGTAGTAATTGCAGTAGTATTAATAGTAGTAGCAGCAGTATAATTTTATGCAGTTCCAGTAGTTGTAGTAGTAGTGGTAGTAGTAGTGAAATAGTATAATTTGATGTATTTATAAGTATGTGTATAATTGTAGTAGTATTAGTACCATGTTATGTAGTAGTAATTGTTATAATCGTCGTAGTAGTAGCAGCAGCTAACAGCATTTAATGTAGTTTCAGTGTTAGTAACATATTTGTAGTAGTGGTAGTACTAAAAGTTCCCACTTTTTACTAGACAAATCTATTAATATGTCTTAGTAGTAGTGGCTGTAGGAATTGTACCATTTTATGTAGTAGTAAAAGTAGTAGTAGTTGCTGTAGTAGTTGTCATAAATCTTTCCGTAATAGTTGTGGTTTTCATGTTCATAGCAACACATTATATTTGTGGTGGTACAACAGCGTTTACAAGACAAATCTATGTCTTAGTAGTAGTAGTTGTAGTAGTAGTAATAGTAGTAGTACTAGTAGAGAAGTAGCAGTAGTAGTAGTAGCTAAGAAGCATAATTTCATGTAGTTATAAATCTTTGTTTCGGTATCAGTAGCATATTTTAGCATATTTGCAGTTTTGGTAGTAATAAAAGTTCCCACCTTTTACAAGACAAGCCTTTCAAACATGCCTGTGCATTCAGATATCTGCCAGTACTGCCTTTTGATTTATACGGCAGCCCAAAATGTTTTCTTTCTTGTGGCCAAACATGAAGATTTGCACGCTTCATTTCTCAAATTAACTATTTTTACCACACAGAAAAGCTGCAAAGGCAAGTGAATAATGTTGTTTGGAGAAGAGAGTTATTTGCGGACCAAAACTGGCAATGCTTGGACTTGTGACTTCAATTGCTTTGGAAAAGGGTTCATCGCTTGTGTGTACTAAATCTTGCTAGCTTGCAGAAAGTTTTCAAACTCCCAGTGTCATATTTATTTAATCAGAAATTACACTTTTGGCCTGTTTTATGACATCTGAAGAGGTGTTTGCAGTATGAACATTGAAGCTGCTGTGTTGACATGGGACCCTGCCAATAGCCCGCGGTTGTGTTTATAACAATTGTTTCTAATAACATTACCAGAGAAATGTGCAAGTCTTTCAAAGGAAACTGAATTGGACTTCAATTGAAATGGTATTGTTAGACAGTTAGTTGGATCCAGTGGTTTTGTCATCACAATTTCATCATTTGCCAAACATACTCAAATTCACATTCTCCCATTTTAGTTTATGTAAGAGTTCTTTAAAGGGGGGTATTACACCATGGGGATTGTGAATAGGGCCCGGGAGAGATCACAAAAGTACTCGAACATCATATCCTGTATAAATGGTTATAGCTAACCCGCTAGTCTCCGTGGTTAAATAAGAAGTGTTCGTTCTTCTCTCTGTAACTGCCGCTGTGAGTCTCGTCATTTTGGTCTTAAAATGTTCGTATTAACCCGCTCTACGTGATCCTGGTGTTTTTATTTCACGATTTTGTCTGTAAATAAATTCTTATCTGGAACTTGGCTCCATATTTGCTCTCCTCATGAGCTTCATTTGACTGGAGCCAAACGCTATGGGCAACGTCACTTTTCCTTATTCCACTTTTTTATACAGTCTGTGTCAAACAGGCACAGATGACGGATAAAGCCACTTCATGCATGTTTGTAATGAGGGGACAATGTTATAGTGAGGAAAAAAACTCAAAAAGTCTATTTGCAGGCCCTTTTTGATTGTTTAAAAAGTAGGAATCTGGTAGGAATTCCATTCAAGAAATCCCAGACACCCTTCTAAGAAAATTGGGATGCCTGGCACACCATAAATAACTAACAAACAGCGTTATGTTTGCAGTATTTGTTTACATACCCAATGTGGCTACTGCTACCTGTGTTGATCTGTATCAGTGTAAAATATAGTTGTTTACTCAGATTTCAACACTCCGGCTTTATTAGCCTGAAAAAACATGAACTTGTGAACTCTGGTGAATTTCATTTTGCTTTACCTCCCTTGTTTCCTCCCTTCATTCCCTAAAGGAGGAATTAGACCTTGAGGGTTTCGACATCTTTGGAATTTGGATCAAACTACAGTAATGGCAATATCTCCCAACACCGTGCACTTCTCAGTGCATCAGCTTCGGTAGACCACTGCTTCTTACGCAAAGTTTGAATCATACATTTTCTTGGCTTTTTGAATAGAAAGGTTCCTTAGTCAGCAGAGTGCAGTGAAGTGAAGTCTTGCATGTACATTACACATGATAAATAAAGTACATGTTTAAACTAAATCCTCCTACGTCTCACTGTTGTATCTTAAAAGCTAAAATACCTCCATGCATAGATCACTGATGTCTGTAGCGGTGTGGACATCCTGTACATTTGCACCCGGGGGACTACAGCTCTCCGGTTCTGCATAGGCTAGTTTAATTACTATGGGCCTTATTAAATTTAATGGGAAGGTGCAAGGGGCGGATATGCAGCTTTTGTACCAATATACGTTCAAGAGCCTGGGTTAGTGTCGTCATTCACTATTGTGTTATTGTAAGGAGTGAGTGGAGGATACAGTGTTCACTGTAACAAAGGTGATGCATGAAGAATAGTTTTAATACAAGAAAGAAATACAGGCTCAGTACTCGAATTAATGCCGGTATTGTGTGAGTCGTATTTTAATAATACATTATGAGACTATAATTAACAAGTTTTAATAATGAGATAGCATTTTTACATTTTATTTCCTGCAGACTTTTATTATTAGAATGTGCATTGGTTCTGTCTGCATTTAAATGTATTAAAGGGCCCATATTATGCTATTTTCTGATCTACTGTATGTTATAATGTTTCCTCATCACAAACATATCTGGACAACTCCAGGTATGTTTTCGAGGAGGTAACAACATTCTAACATGGCTAAAAGCCCAAGAGAGTCAGTTTTGCATAATCTAGGACCTTTAACAAGTGAATTCCTCTATAGTGAGACAATACATTTTCTTACTCCTGTTGCTAAATTTACTGCATTAAGCAATATGCCAACAATTTGCAGTTGATTTCGCCTAGAAAATTCAAACTTTGAACCATTTTTTGCACCACTTTTTCAATAGAATTTAAAAGGATTGGGCTGTTCTTTTGTGAGTCAAGACCTTCCTGCTACCGTGGAGTTTGCAGAGTTTTTATGAAGTCCACAAATGTTCTTGAATCTAGAGCAACCCCCTGTAAACCTTTTTTCTGTTAACATCTTGGAGTCCCCGACCAGCTCTTTCTCTCAGGTTGAAGATAGCATCACTACAAGGTAATGAAAACATATTAGCAGCAATTTGGACGTGATTAAACCCCAATGAAAACTGCATTAAAACCATATCCCATTTCTGAAAGTAGTCCCTTGACCTAAATCCTGCGCGCCGTGCCTTTAAGAAGCCCTTTCATGTGTCGCCAGCCGCTTTCCTGTACCATTATATTAGCATAATGCAATATGGCTAACGCTAATTGCACATAAAGGACGTTGTGGGGTTCAAACAGTGCTCCACATTTGGAACAAGTCAATTTCTAAGCCTTGTAGAAAGCAATTTGATATCGAGAATCATTTTTTGCACAGTCTTAGCTGAAAAGAAGCAGTTGTTTGGCCCCGTTTGTGGTTTAGGAGTGATCTAGGGTGTTTTCTCAACAACGGACCGAAGGACTGAAATAAAGATGGAACTTAAAGTAAACATTAATTTCCGCAAGTCCCAAATCTCAGCGTGTCTGGTGCCCATTACGGCTCAGAAAAAGAGAGGGCGAGTGTTGTATTTCTTGTTTGGATACATGTGGGAGACCAGGGAAAAAAAACAGTGCGTTCTATGATCTAATTGTAATGTTTAAGGCCCCTGAGCAAATACAGAGAGCCTCCTGGGTATTGCCTTGTGTGTGTTACAGTGACCCCATGTCCACTAATGTTCTTTCTAATGTGGGTTGTCACAGGGTGAAGCGAAAACATGGCCGAGATCTGGTCCGGCAACTTCACGGCTAACCATTCATGTATCTATCATAATTATGCTAAGTATGTATGGACACTCAACACTGGAGCTGCATGGGAAAGAGGCTGAGCAATGTCCAAACGTCAGAAATCTGTCAGGCCATGGAAGCAAATACTACAGATGACTCTGATCATACACATAAACTGTACAAAGAAGTGGACTAAGGGAGCGTGACGTCACCCACAGTGTTCCAGTCAAATGAAGCTCATCGAGGCCGCAGTTATGGGGTGAATTAGAATCTGAGTTCCATATTAGAAATAGGATTTTCTTAATAGACAAATAGTGAAATAAAAACACCAAGATCATATGGAATAGGTTAATACGAACATTTTAAGAGCAAAATGATGAGGCTCACTACAGCAGTTACAGAAAGAGGAGTGAGGAGTGTAAAGTCGATGGAGCCAGAAGTGCCCCAGATGCTCACTTCCTGTTTGGAACACGAAGGCTAGAGGGTTAGCTATGTCCATTTATATATACAGTCTATGACCATATTTTATAAACGTGATTTCTTCTAGTTTCCGTAAACACCCCTCATACGATATATGAGAAAAAAATATTTAAAATTTCACATATGTATTATAAGGCATTTTGTTGGATGAGAACCTGGGTGAGAGCTGGATAAAGCGGAAGAAGATGGATGAATGGATGGATGGAGAACCATTTGGAAATCAGGGATCTAATTCCAGCAGGATTGTTCTTGGATGAGAAACATGCAAAAACAACTGTGTAGTTTACAGTGAGAGGTGAGCCTAAAAGCATGCTTGACTCTTAGTTGGCCTGGAGGAGGGCCTTCATCTGCTTGTCTCCATGGAAATGTTGTTCCTTCAGCTATAATGTTCCATAATATGACACTAAACTCATCTCCATGGAGAATGTTTTACAGTATGAATTTAGGTTTTATGTAGATTGCAGCACCATGGTCTTTAGGCGATATAGAATAAATAGTATAGCATGAATCAGATGGTGAGAAACTGCAGGAGCTGAATCTTAACCCAGAGGCCATCGTGCACTGGAAAATACCTTTGAAAGTACAACGCAATTAACTTTTCCGGTTTAATTTCATACCACATATTCCAATAAAACTTTCTATTTGGGCAAGAATTATTGATGCTTCTAAAATATTTATGTCCTGTTAAAAGAAAGGCATATGCAGGGTATTAAAATGGACATTATAGTCGGGGGATTTCCAGATCTTTAGCTTGCAAAATCATGATTATGTTGTTTTTCTTCTCAGCTTTAAATGTAAGTTCTATTTCTTCATTGTTTGGTCACAGGCTTTCCCTTATAAAAATCTTTATCTTCCATCTAAAGTTGAGCTTCATATCCTGTTACAGAACAAACACGAGCTTAAAGGAACAAAATCCGATTGTGTTTTTTGATTTTATCTTTCACCATTTTCTGTTTATTTGAGTTCAGCCAGGGCTGTTTACCAAGCTACAGTTTTGTTCCTACTAATGTGTGTGAATTATGAAATGATTTCACCCTGGTTCCAGTTCTTTTGTCCGAGCAAACAAAGGTATTTCATATTGTGTTTGATTAGGATTAGTTGATCTTGGCAGGATTTGAGATAATCTTTGAGAATTAAAACTTTGAAATGAGTGCATATGTCTGCGTATGTTTACAGTGCATATAAAGTGCCGGCAGATCAAATATACCTGGGTTTGAAAAGGTTTGGCTTCTTGGAATACCGTGTTTGGATGGAAGTCTCTGCTTTCTGACAGCAGGGAGCCTGAAGCAATGATTTATTTGGAATTCCAGGTCAGGGAATTTTGTCAGGCCTCGGGATACAGACGGGAATATTGACGGCTGCTGAGTGAACCCGAGCCTTCCCTGTCTCACTTTCCTTCAGCGTCAACAATGGTTATATATGAGTAAAAGTAGTAAAGTACTGCACTTAAGTATACATTTTGGTATTTGTACTTTACTGAAAGGTGCACCATGCAACTTTTCTGGTAGAGAGCCGCCAGTTACTTTCTCCATGGAGATGTTATTGCTTCACCTCCAATATTCCAAAGTATGGCATTAAACCTTTCATTCTCCATAGAAACATGCAGGAGACACCACAGGACAATAAGAATGCATGTTTTAATGGTATTTTTTGAACAATAAAAACATAATCAGATAAATGCATCTCATACAAGTTTAGTACCATATTGTGGAACATTACAGGCAAAGTGGATACTTACTTCACTACATTTAAGAGCAGGTATTTCTGCAAAATCTGTTCATAATGTGAGCAAACAAAAATATACAATTAAAAACAGCTAGAAAAAAAATACAAATTTAATTATTTCAGCACAAATCTTTATCAAAATCACTACATTTGAATCCTTATATAAGACATAAAAATCAACATCAAATACTTTTACCTTTTCTCTTAAAATGGGTACTTTAATGTTTTTACTTAAGTAGATTATTTCATGTGATACATTTACTTTTACTTGAGTATTTTTTGCTCCAGTATATGTACTTAAGTTACAAAACTGAGCATTTCTTCTACGACTGACCCAAGAAGTACTTTTCTAACACATTTCTTCTAACAAATAGTTCTAATTGTGTACCCAAGTAAAGATACATCTAAGTAAATGAAGTAACAACCATAACTTTACTCCAAATGCTGCATTGTTCCCATACTGACTGTGTTGGATAGTACTGCAATTCTAGTAGTGCAACAAATTGCAACAAAATGAGATAGTGGGAGCGCTGTACGATCCTGGGACAGGTCGTTCCATTCATGTCCAAAGACTACAGTTAAAGCATGCAGCAATCTGTTTTCTCTCATAACTACTTCGTCATCCAGAAGAACTCATATTTTTCCCTCAAAACAGGCCTACTGTGCTTTTGCTAACAGTTTACTGTGTTACAAGTCATAAGGGTCTGTCGGGCCTGGATCTCAAAGTATGTGTTAAAGCTCCTATATTACACTAAACTGACTCTTGTGAGCGTTAAACTATGTTGTTACCTCCTCAAAAACATACCTGGATTTGTGTTTCGTTTCATTCACACATGTTTAATTTATCCTTTATGATTAGTCTGTCTACATCTCCAAAGCTCAACATGCTCTGTTCCACCTTGTGATGTAATGTAGTGGTAGTTTTCAAGTTAACAGCGCCTTTTACCTTTAGTTCAGTAGAGATTAGCAATTCCAGGGCTGAAATGATCCAAATGATTCTAGTGAAGGTGTATGCGACTTAAAAAACACAGTGGAGCTCTTTCTGTATTACCACATGACATCACAAGGTGGAAAAGAGCAGGTGTGTTAAACATGTGTAAATGAAACAACTCCAGGTATGTTTTTGATGAGGAAACAACATCATAACAGATTAGAAAAAGCTTAAAATGAGCCCTTTAAGGATTTAATGAGTAACTTTTCTGGTTCAGGCCCTGCCATCTTTTCTCTTCGCCTGGGTTGTTTCATAGTTTAGCATTCAGTTATTTGCATATATTAAAGAAGTAAAATTGTTTTCAACTGTTAAAATAAGTACCTTAGAAGCTGGCTTGCCTCTACACAGATCTGAACTGTAACATGACTTGGTGGTGCCATTTCCTTGTCTCCATGGAGATAGATAGTTTAATGTCATACTGCGGCACACTGCAGGCAAAACATTAGCATGGCCTCGGAGACAAGCAGGTGTTGGTGCTGAAACATACTCAAAAACACTCCACTGTGCTCATGTATCTTTCGGCTCCGTCAGAGAAAGTCCTGCGTAACGTTGGCATAATATGTTCTCACTGGTTACATGATTTATTACTGGACAATCTCACGATGGACGGCCTCCAGTAGCCATCATTTTCAAACGGGGAAGTGGTGCTGATATGAAAATAAATACATTTCTTTTGTCATAGATAAAGATGTTTGGGTTCACAGTGAAACATCGTCTTAGCACCATCTTATCTCCAGCCTCTCCTCGCTCCCCTTTAGGAGTCTGTCTTATCAGGCAGCCAGGAACATGCACTCTAAAAAGTTGGTCATAGAATAATATATAGTGCATCTTAAAGGTCCTATATTGCTCAGAAGTGACTCTTGTGAACTTTAAGCCAAGTGTCATTGTTGTTACCTGATCTGGAGTTGTGTTTTGTTTCATTTTTTGTAATCCTGCTATGCTCCTAAGCTCAAAATGCTCTGTTCCACCTTATGATGTCATGAAGGTAGTTTTCAAGTTAACAGCTACATTTTACCTTTTGTTCAGTAGAGAAATATGCAGTTTGTGTGTGAAACATGTGTGAATGAAACAAAGCAAAACACACAGATCAGAAAATAGCGCCCTTTAAACACTCGTACCAAACAGTGCAGCCAAACTGTAAATAGAAGATTCACTTGTTTCATCAAGTAAAGCTCAAGAGCAGCTTTGAACAATCATCCAGTTTAGACAAGTGAAGAATACACAAAACGCGTGTTAAAAACGTAATTGTGTTTAGACGGAAATAATGTAATGTTTTTTCGTAATTTACTTAGAACATTCTGTGCTGAAATGCTGCAGATAAGATTGTTTAAAAGTACTGAAGACACTTTTGTTACTCATGTTGTCTTACACTGTTCATTGGAATTTTCTACTGCGAGTATTTATATTGCAGTACCAGGGACTTCTATCGCGGTTTTATCATATGAACTTTTGGTCTTGAGTGCAGTTTTTACCAAATTGCTAGATCGAATATCGGCTTCCAAATATCGATTCAGTCAATATTCTGTTTGGATATATAGATTGATGTAATAAGACTATTTACTGTAGTTGGTTCAAAAAGTTTCTGCAAGTGTTCTGCAAAGGTTGAGAGATAAATAACACTTAAATTATACATTTGGATCGGTTTTGTCTCATTTTATGTTTGTCTTAAGGAAATAAATGCTGAAAATGCTGGATCAGTGCATCCATAGTTAGTTTGACTGCAATAAGTTGTTATTAAAGTTAACTTCAAAATCAAATCCTGTGTACCATAAGAAGAAAAGTGTAGAATTCATTCAGATGCCCTTCCTTGTATCCACCTCGATTTGCTACATAATGTACACAGGCTTGGGACCCTCTTATATCCGGACTGTCTTGACTCCTTGCGACCATGTCCTCCTTTTAACAGTGAGGAATATAGGTACTGACTGTCTGCTTCCCCCACCTCTTCATGTCTAATAACTTCAAACAAAATTCGTTTTCCTTCCTGTGCCCTGATCTTCGAGGAAATCTGACCTTTTCCACCCGGGCCAGATCTAAACACCTCTCCGAGCTGTGAAGAATCAACATGATTTAAAGCTCCCCCCATACTTCTCCGCTGGCTCTTCCTCTCACACGCGCTAGCCCTCCTCTTTTACCTCCTCCTCTCCCCTCTGACATGTGTCCAACCTTAAGGAAAGCAAAACAGACCCATCCAGCGCTCCGGAGTTAAAAATAGACAGAAGGAGCTGAGGAGGAATGACCAGGGATCCAGTGGGGTGAATTGGTTGCAGGTGCCTGTGTGTGTGTGTTTTTTAATCTTTTTTTTCTGTGCGTCTCACGTGGATAGCTTGTAGATCCAGTAAAGTCAATGCATATGTCAGACTGAGAGTGGATGGGAGGTGAGGTGATGCGTCCGAAACGTGAGGCCCCTAGCTCATCTCTTAAGTATTTTTATGGTAAACTTTATTGAAAAGGAAAGCGTGATCGCCATCTGGTGGAGATCAGGAAGTAGCCGTTACATGTTCTGATATTTGCGGTGGTAAATCCAGCAACAGATTATTTCATTTTAAATGGACAGTACGGAAAATTGCGGCAGATACTGTTTTCCATGGATTGTAAAGGGAACTGAAAGGGAAGTTTTTAATTTTAGAAGATTATTTAATTTAGAAGATTAATGATATAAGCTCCTTTTCTTTCTTTTCTTTTTTTACTTTATAAACTACCACTAATGAGACTTGAGTTGACAAAAAGCCAATTAAAACAAATTTACATATTCAAAACCAAGCAAGAAGAGGAAAAACAAAACACTTCTAAATTAACCAAATAAATGAGTCAGATCAAAAAAAGAGGTTTGGTGAAAGGGGAGGTTTTATTTTGATCATTTAGAAGAAAAAAGTAAGAATAATTCAAAATAATAATAAAAAAAATAGTATTTGTCAAATGCAGGATACACACTGTTAACAGTGGAACATATGAAAACCGAAACAATGTAAATAAATAGGACTAATATGTATTTTCAGACATGCAGAAGTTTTATACATTCTCATCCTCATCAAAGAAAGTGCAAATCCAAGATAACAATTAAAAAATGTAGCAAGAAGGTTGCGGGTTTGATCCCCGAGTCGCCCGGGCCTTTCTGTGTGGAGTTTGCATGTTCTCCCCGTGTCTGGATGGGTTTCCTCCGGGTGCTCCGGTTTCCCCCATCAACTCAAAACATGCAGCACCCCTATGAACTAACATCAAGGACCATGTTGTCCACCCTCCTGTGGGCTCACCACCTGCAGAGGGGTTCATAGGGGGGGTCAGGTGCTATGAGGAGAAGATGGATGGATGGAAGGTTAAAGGTCCTATATTGTATAAAATGGATTCTTGTGAGCTGTAAGCCATGTTACAACATTGTTACCTCCTCAAAAGCATACCTAAGGTCGAGCTTTGTTTGATTTTCCACATGTTTGAGCCAACTACTTTTACCTATCTACCTACTTGTTCAGTTGAGATAGGCATTTCCAGGGCTAGTGAAGGTGTGTCGAGTTTTAAGTAAAATCAAAAGTAAAGTGTTTTCTGTTTGAGAGAAGAATCCCATCTAAAATATGCTGAGTTTGTGTGTTAAACATGCGTGAATGAAACAAAACACAACTCCAGGTATGTTTGTGATGCGAAAACAACATTATAACATAGATTAGAAAATAGCATAATCCTGTTAAAGCCCTTTTAGAATAGTTAATGTAATATCCTTTAGTGTCCGGCAGACGGAGCCAGTGAGCTGCAGTAAAACTCCTCCATAGCCTGACGGGAGTAGCTGCCCCTCTCCCTCTCCCTCTTCTCTTCTCTCCCTTTTAAATGATGAATCCTGTGGACTTGTGGGTGGGCTGCTCCATGGACAGTCCCAGCTGTGCACATGTGTCTCCCCTCCGCTGTATCTTACAAAAACACTACAGCCCTGTGAACATTTTTTATCACTCTGGAGGCGAAACCAAATGTTTAAAATGCCCCAAAAGAGACGCAAGCTCAATATTTAGATCTGTGTACTTCCTGTGGTTTTACAGGCTCACAATACATTACACTGCAAATATTTATGCTACAGACTAGTGACGTGTAATCCTGTGAAAATGAATGAGCATGGATGGAAAATAGGCCCCTGACTGAAATGATTGATTATAGGTTGGTCATTTTCTGATGGGAAGTAACCTCATAAGGTATCCACATGTATATATAGTACTTATGTAGAAAAAAAGGTGCACTACGTAACTTTTCTGGTGGTGCTGGTGGGGTCTGCTACCTGCCATCTCCATGTATGTTATTGTTTTGACTGAGATGTTACACAGTATGGCATTACATTTCTCTATTGTGCAACTGTAGGTGTTTTTCCAGTTCTACATATCTCGAAAAACATGTGTACTTAATGTAAGCGGGGGTCACCTCTCCACAGATCTGACCTGTAACTTCACCTGTTGGTGTCACCTCTCTGTTCCAAGACTAGTCTCTGTCTACACGGGACAAGATCAGGACGAGATCGGGGAAAACCAGGACTGAACCAATAGAAACCAGGACTAAACCAGAACTAAACCAGAATTGAACCAGGACTAAACCAAGACTAAACCAGAACTAGACCAGGACTAAACCAGAACTAAACCAGAACTGAACCAGGACCAAACCAGGACTAAACCAAGACTAAACCAGAACTAGACCAGGACTAAACCAGGACTAAACTAAGACTAAACCAGAACTAAACCAGGACTAGACCAGGACAAAACCAAGACTAAACCAGGATTAAACTGGGACTAAACTGGGACAAAACCAGGACTAAACCAGGACTAATCCAGGGCAGAACCAAGACTAAACCAGGACTAAACCGGGATGAAACTGGGGCAAAAGTGGCCCTGAACCAGGATTAAACTGGGACTAAACTGGGACAAAAATGGGACTAAACCAGGACTAATCCAGGGCAGAACCAAGACTAAACCAGGACTAAATCAGAAATGAAACAGGACTAAACCAGGACTAAACCAGAACGGAACCGGAACTTGACCAGGATTGAACCAGGACTAAACCAGGACTGAACCAGATCTAAACCAGGACAAAACCAAAATAAATCAAATCTAATAAAGTGCAGAGCCCAAAATTGGCTTAAATAATTGGAGCCAAGTCTGAACCAGCTCCAGTGAGGTCTAAACAAATTTGAAACCCTAATCCAGACTCAAACCAAAAACTCCTGAGTATCAGAACAAATCCTGCTCATCGCACTTTGAAAACCACTCCATTAGCCCATTAGCACAAGTGGTTCTCTTACATAGTTGTTTTCGGTACACCCACGTCTCTTCTCCACGCACAAACTTAACAATGTGTTTTAATAAGGATCTGCATCACTTCTGAACACCCTGTACCACTTCCCAGAACCTCCACAGGCACAGACACACCACACGTATTGTTTTTGGGGATCTCCGCGGAGATTTATAACCCTGCAGGAGTCACGGTTCATGCTGCTGCCTCCTCCAGACACTGTAAATATTATGTACTCTATGACTGCAATAGAAAAAGTTACGGCCTCGTGCCACATCCATTGGTATTTATAGTGTTTTTGCATGTGATTTAAACTCGTGGTGTGGACCCTTCGAAAAATGGTAAACAAAAACACTCAAAATTTCAGAAAAGAAGCTGGAGCAAAAGTGAAATGGAATATACTGTGACTTCTATGGATGAACTGAGATTAGTCACAGAATATCAGAAAATATGAAAATACCAAGGAAATGTGGCAAGTGAAAACCTCTCAGATACATGTTTAAAAAGTTTTACAATGGTGATTTACGTAATTTGTTAATTTAACAAGAGATTACAATAAACACTTTACATCTTTGATCCTGAGTTTTTGGTTTTAATGGACAAATCCTTGCAGAAATGATGAGCCCATTTTAGTTTGCTACTTTATTCACAGATATATAACACATTTCATCATAAATTATAGTTTTTGTGAATCTGAAATACAATTTTGATCTTAGAAATGTGTATTTTTTCCAAATTAACTAATATTTGTACTGTGAAAATTCAAAATTGTGATTTATTTTTTGTCATAATGTCATCTAAAGGGTCTATTTTATACAGTACAGTAGTAATTTAATATTATTTGATTGGCAATGTTAGTGGAGTGTTTTGCTCAAGGATACAATGGCAGAAGAGCATTTATTTTTGGTTGTATTTTGTGAAAGAAAAGGTTTTGCATTATTGCTTTTTGTATCTGTTGCCATGGAGATGAGTCACGACACCTGGTCAAGCATTTTTTTTTGGCAATGCCAGTTCAATGCCATCCTGTGGAACATTTCAGGCAAAGCAATGACATCTCCATGGAGACAAGAAAGCGGCAGACTCCCCACCAGACAAAAATACACAGTGCACCTTTAAAGTCCCATATAGAAAGCACATACTAGCAAAACTATCACAACAGTAAAAACCTATATGTTAGTTTTCCATCAATTACCACGGCTCAAAGGTCCACAGGGAACAATTTTCAACATAATTTAAAGTTGTCTTATGTAATTTCTTTAAAATCCTTGTAAAGTCTCTTAAATTAACAGTGATGAAATTTCCCATTACCGTAGATTCCCAGCGCTCTGGTCTGGAGCTGGGAATGGACTGGCATGAGGTCCGAGATTCCTGGAAGAACTCTGCCACCGCACCACTTTTTGTTTTTTTTTTACACTTCTTGTAACACCAATAATCCTCTGCTTATTATAAACAATAGAAGAAGAAGAAGGGGCAGGTAGTGCGTCGGGCGTCTCCACGGCAACGGACAGCTAATGAAAATAGGCTAACTCTAGTTTGGTACATGTTTGAGCTGTTTCTTTGTGTGCTTCTGCTTTTGTGCTACACTATTCCCGTTGTGGATTGGGTTCACACACTCAGCAGAAGATATCAAATGAAAAAATGAACAAAAAATGAAAATTAACATTGGCAGGAGCAGTTCTAACTAAAGTAGTAAGTACGAGTTAACCCCATAGATGCAGTATAGTAGCAGTAGTAGTAGTAGTGGTAGTAGTAGCATAGACTGTACAGAGAAGTAGACTTAAGGGAGTGTGACGTCACCCATAGCGTTCGGCTCCAGTCAAATGAAGCTCACAGAAGCTAGCAGTTATAGGGGCGAATTTGGAGCTGAGTTCCTTATTAGGAATAGGGATTCATTTAAAGGTGCACTTTTCTGGTAGAGGGTCCGCTTAACTCCATGTTGTTTAATTTAACTATCTCCATGGAGACAAGCAGGCCACATCACCAAGCCAAGTTAGAGGACAGATCTGTGGAGAAGTGGACTAGCTCAGAGAAATAATGCATGTTTTGCGGTAGTTTTGAGAAATAAAACACCTGTAATTGAAAAAAATACAAGATAAATAGACCCTTTTAGTGTTAGTAACGGTGATGACGTAGGCACGGTTGCGCACATATTTTGGTAACAGAAGTATGGCAGAACTCAGCAGCTTCTCAAGCTCTGTGACAGGATTATCGTCAAAAGATCGTGAATATTTCCTCAACAAGACTGCCAGATCCTTGTGCGATCAGTGAGTAAAACTTTAAAACTTTAGTCCGCCGGTAGAATATCGATTCTGACAGCCGCACACATAACAACCAGCCATTTTGTTTTAATCTCCGTCTTCTTCTGTCTGTGTTCAGTCTGAATGAATCAGAATGAATAGGGAACAATGCCACTTCCGTTGCCAAAATGTGTGTGCAGCTTTTTTTTTTTTTAAATCACTTCCGCCCTAAAAGGATCTATTTGTTTATGGAACCCAGGCAAAGCAATAATATCACCATGGAGACAAAAAGATAGCAGACCATTGACCAGAAAAGTTACACAGTGCAACTTTAAGTACAAAATGGCTAAAGAAAAACACCAGGATCGTGTAGAATGGGGTAATACGAACATTTTAAGACCCAAATGACGAGGCTCACGGCTTCAACGTAAAGTCAATGGAGCCGAAAGCGCCCCCATGTTCACTTCCTAATTGGAACGTGGCGGATAGTGTGTCTGCTTTGTTCATTTATACCGTATATGCAATCTATGAGTAGTAGTAATTTAACATAGTAGTAGAATCAGAGGTTTTGTTAATGAGAAGAAAATGAGACTATTAATAAAACTAAGATTACTTTGGCAATTCAAACCTATGCTTATCTTTACGCAGTACACACAAGTCCATCTTAATTGCATGAGTTGCAGTACTTCTTCCTTCTCTGAATATACTGAGCAACCGTGGCCATATCCAAGAATTAACAGCGCTAATGAAAAGCCCAATGGGAAACGTGGCGGTGCGGTGAGTGTAAATAAAGATTAGTGGCAGACAGGATTAGTGTCTATGTGTGCCAGTCCACTTACCCACTGCGAGCTCTAATTTACCTTAATTTGACCTAAACGCTGGAGGTGCTTGTCCGCGGGGTTGCCAAGTCGGAGGGAGAAAAATATGAAAGTCTGAGTGACGAATCCGCAGCTGGTTCGGATTAGCGCGGCCAGCAGGGGGGCTGCGCGCTAATGGACTTTTAATATGCTCCGAAATGACTTACAGCAACAACGGCGGCCATGTTGTGTGTGCAAAATATGCCCCTCTGATATTTTTACGCGTTTACCAATCATACTCGGTCATGCTCTTGTGGAGGTTATGAAGTTGTTAAATCTTTAGATTCTCGTACTTATACTGCAGTTTTCCCAGCAGTAACAAATGAATGGGTAAGAAATTAGCACTTTTTGAATGAGATAAAAAAAAAGACATGACTGAAAATTTCCTTATGAGGTGTTGAATAGTGCTGTGGTACTAAACTCGATTTTGATGCTAAGGACTAGACTTGACACTCAATGCATTCAAGAAAGGTTCATTTCTGGCCTGTGAATGTGACTTTATTAGTATATATACTTGCTCAAATGAGTATCTAGTTTCTTTACTACGTTTAGTCCAATTATAATTCTTTTGACAACCCGTGCTGAGCAATGCTTTGTTTATGTGAAGGAAGGAAACCTAAAGAAGTACAGTCTGCCATACTAGAAAATATGTCAAAGTTATACAAGCATAGGGGGTAAGAACGTTTAATGGTGAAAGATTAGATTTGTACATTTTTATTCGTATTGATAGACCACAATTTGATGAAAATGTAAACCAATTAAAACATTTTTTCCTCATTTAAGGCTCCTATATTACACAAAATTGACTGTTGTGAGCTTTAAGCCATATAATAATGTTGCTACTTCCTCAAAAACATATCCAAAGTTGTGTTTTGTTGCATTCACACATTTGCGTAATCCTTTATTATTAGTCTGTCTACACCACCAAAGCTCAAAACGGTCTGTTATTACGTTATCAGCCACCTTTTACCTTTTGTTCAGTAGAGGTTGGCAATTTCAGGGCTGAAATGACATGAATGATTCTAGTGAAGGTGTTTGCAGTTTGAAAGCACAGCGGAGAACTTCCTGTATTACCACATGACATCACAAGGGGGAAATTTGTGTTTTCTGTTTGAGAGAATAACTCAGCCTAAATATGCAGCGTTTGTGCGTTAATCATATGTGAATGAAACAAACTCACACAATTAAGAGTTAATCAGGTTCGAATACAGTCGACATTAACTCAAGCTTTACATTTTATTCCATATTTTGCTATCATATTTTCTATAGAATGAATAATATACTTTCTTTGGACCTACAATAAGTACAGACTGCTTATTCACCATCTGTCTAAAGATTTGAACTGTGTAAAATACTGCCAACCAAAGCAGCTTTTAGGCGAACACATTGACTTCATATTTTAATATTTCCACTATCATTAAGCCCCAGTTCTTCTTTGTGCATATTATTTTTCACGCTCACCCAAACTCCACCACTCTCCGTCCACCTCGTCGCCCGCCCGCTCGCTCCGTCTGTTACCATAGCAACATGCCGCTGATGTAAACACAGCGCTGACCCTGCCTGTAGGAGTTAGGAACAAAGACAAGCATCCTTGGCAAACGTAAGCATGGGAGATGGTTTATATGTTCAAAGGCAGTGACGCAGGCGCTGCAGATCCTGGACTCAAAACAGTGCAGCCTCATAAATACTGTTGGAAATAGCAGAGGAGGCAGGTGCCGAGTCCAGTTTACCTCAAATGTCCTATAGATTTATATGGGAGGCTAATGCTAACATATACTTCACTTAGGCTACAGTAAAATTAGAACGCAGGGCCCAGGGGTGAGTCAATATTGCTCACAGGGTCCATTCCATTTAAAGGTGCACTGTGTAACTTCAAAGGTCGAGGGTTCGCTACTAGCTTGTCTTCATGGTGATGTTATTTATTTGCCTGCAATGATCCACATTAGGGCATTAAACATATCTCCTTTGCATTTGTTCAATTGCAGGTCTTATGGCTCAAATATACTCTAAAATGGCAAATACCATAGTATGCAAAACTAACTCTTTAACCCTTGTTAAAATGTGGTTAGCTCCTCAAAAACATACCTGGAGTTGTGTTTTATTTCAATTGCACGCTGAGTTTGTATAATCCTAAATCCTAGTCTAGATCTCCAATGCCCAAACTGCTCTGTTCCACCTTGTGATGTCATGAAGTGGTAGTTTTCAAGTTAACAGTTACATTTGACCTTTTGTTCAGTAGTGACTGGCAATTCCAGGGCTGAAATTGTCCAAATGATTATAGAGAATGTATATGGAGTTTAAAAACAGTGGAGCACTTCCTGTTTTACCACATGACATCACAAGGTGGAACGGTGTGTTTTGCATATGAGAGATGAACATGGTTTAAATATGCAGGGTTTGTGTGTTAAACATGTGTGAATGAAACAAAACACAACTCCAGGTATGTTTGTGATGAGGAAACATTATGACATAGATCAAAAAATGGGCCTTTTACAGTTTTTAGGATTTAAATTACCATAAAAAAACAATAAAACAAACAAAACAATAAAAAAAAAAGTCCCAAAAGTGCAAGTGCAACATTGATTAATGGTCATGGAAAACAATGATGATAATTTACAGGATATTTACAATTTGTGGAAAAATAATGTTTTTAATAAGCAGATACAGAAACCTGGTAATTTGTTATTGTAATTCTAGACACCGTACACGCTATAGCTTTCTCTTTCCCACTCCCCCAGATCCCAGTTTACAACTCCCAAAGTAGCTCGCCTTATGTCACGTATTAGCCCGGCCAGTTCTGACATGCAAACACTTCTAACTGTCAGTAAAGGAGCCCCGCAGCTGTCCGGTCTGTTCGTGTGAGTGCGGAAGTGATTTGGGGAGGTGGGAGTGGTGGGCGGAGCTAAGTGGCTAAGATTCCTGCTGCATTCCAGAGCGAGAAGGATGAGACGGATCTGTCAACCCCCCAACTCCTGTGAGCACCACCCAGACGCTGCACACTACAAACACTCATGGCTTGCCAAGTTCAAATGACATGAATTAAAGAGCCCAATTGACGTGAATTAAAGAGCCCAGATTAGGCTATTTTCTGATCGATGTTATAATGTTGTTTCCGCATCACAAACATGCCTGGTGTTGTGTTTTGTTTGTTTCATTCACACATGTTTAACACATAAATCCTGCATATTTGGGCTGAACTGAACTGAAAACATTCTGTTCCACCTTGTTATGTCATGTGGTAACACAGGAAGGCACACCACTGTGTTTTTAAACTCCACGCACCTTATTATTTATTATTTCCGACGTGGAACCGCCAATCTCTACTGAACTAAAGGTAAAAGGGAGCATGAAAACTACCACCTCATGACATCACAAGGTGGAACAGAGCATTTTGGGCTTTGGAGATGTAAAAAGACTAATAATAATAAATGCTCAAACAAACATGTGAATGAAACAAAACACTCCAGGTCTGTTTTTCAGGAGGTAACAACATTATAACTTGGCTTAAACATCACAAGAGTCAAGTTTGCGTAATATAGGATCTTTAAGAACATGTATTGATTTGAATAAAAGTAAAATTATTCACCAATGGAAGTCTTTTATTAGATGAAATAGGAAAATGCACCCAGTTACACTCAACATAAGAAAAACAACTTTCTTTGTAACTCTTTGTACTAAAAAAAATATTATTTGAGTCATTTGAATTTACTTTTTGCAGTAATACCAACCAAAATTCGGTCACATACAAGCAGTGGAAACTAGAGCTATGCAATGCAATCTGACTGGGCCTCAACTAATGGGAAAACTATGACACTGATTGGACTGGAAGGTTTTGTTTGTATTGAAATTTTCCATTTTGCTGCAAAAAGGGAGAATTAATCTCTCACAAAATGGAATATTTCGGATATAAATAGCTTGCTAAATATAGCAAGCACAGCATCAAATATATGAGTACAAAATGCGTTTTGAGCAGTAACTTCAAATACAACAACTTCAAACCACTAGTAATGACTTAAAACTACTACAACAACTATGACTACAACAACAATTACTACTACTACTCCTAGAACTACTACTACTCCTTTTACTACAATTATTACTACAACTACCACAGCAGCAGCAACAGCTACTACTACAACTACTACAGCTACTACAACAACAACAACAACAACAACAACAACAACTACTACTACTACTACTACTACTACTACTACTACTACTACTGCTACTACTACTACTACTGCTACTGCTACTGCTGCTGCTGCTGCTACTACTAATAAAGGTACTGCTACAACTCTACTGCTACTACTACTACTGGCAGATTACAAAAACATTTCCAAAAATATCATACTGCACCAATTAGCCTGTAAGTGCTAACCCATATATCACTTGTGCAGGTACAGACCAGGATTCCCCACTCGGCCAAGTGCTTTTCACATGGAGGGTGTGAGGCCTGTCTGCGCGCCTGTTATAATGAGACATCTGATGTGCACTTCAAACAGACACAGCACTAGAGTCTGTCTTCTGTTCTTTTGTCACTGCCACATGGAGCCTCAGCCCTGCTCTGAGGTCCGACCAACAGGGCAGCCGTGAAGTGAGGGGCCTCAAATCCCAGGCATAGTTGGGAAAAAAGCAAGAAAATGTTTTTGTATCTTAGTAAAGCCTATTGATTGCGTTTGGTGTTTGGGTTAGCTTAAAGGTGCATTGTGTAACTTTTCAGGCAGAGGCTTGTCTGCTTTTTAACTTTTTTTTTTTTGCATTTATACAGTTGCAGGTGTTTTATTGCGGAAAAATACCTTGAAAATCTAACTGTGAGTGAGCCTCTTCATAGATCTGGGTTGTAACTTGGCCTGATGGCATCACCTCCTTGTGTTCATGGAGAGATACAGTGAATGCCATAGTGTGGAACATTCCTGGTAAAGCAGCATTTCCATGGAGACAAGCAGGTGGTTTACAGTGCACCTAAAAAAGCTCACATAGTGCATTTTTAAAGATCCCGTATTATGCAAAACACATTATTTTTTGAGATTTAACATTAAAAATACACCGTATTTACTCAGCCTATTGTTTATAGCCCCATTTACACAGCCTTACTCCACACAGTCCCATCTTTACTCTTCTGGACATTTACATTATTTCAAGGTGTAAACTGTGTGTCAAAAACATGAATAATACATAAACACGAGACCTAGTCGCACTCGAGTTCTGAAGGAGAGCTTGCATGGCTCTAATTCAAATCCCTCTTTTTTCCCCAGCATTTTGTCAGCACTTTTTATGCTAATCCAATGTAAATGACGCTGGATACTGGACCCGTGCAAACAAAACGCAACTTCAGTGCTTTGTCCGTTATTCAAGGCGATAGTTTTGACCTGATTTGAGTCGTTGACTACTCAAGTAAACTACTAGTCGTTGACTAGTCTTTAAGCCTATGGAGAATACATAAGAGATGGCGAACAGATGAGTATTTGACAGACTTTACACTGCTTGTTTGACCCTTGATCCCGAGAGACCGATCTGTTTCTCCACCTTCTGTTTTGCCTCATGTTCTGGTAATACTTAAGCCCCACCCATAATCCCACTTTAAGTCTTCTTTCCATTATTTGAAGTCATAGAATGTGTATTGTATTTTCTTTGCATGCATTGTGAATGGATTTGTGATGAAAGTCTGTTAGCAATGTACATTCATGTGTTATTGCAAGATAGGGCCAAAGGTTACAACTTCAACCACAAGGGGGCAGCAAAGGAGCACATTATAATATTATTTATGCAATTACAAGTCAAGGGAAATACTACAGTGGAGGTTTTATCTGAGCTGTCTGAGGGAATTTGGTCTAATAAGTAGAAATATCTGACGAATAACAAACAGGTGAGTGGTTCGATTCCTTGCTACATACTTTGCTTAATGCCATTGTATTGTTGAGCAAGACACTTCACCCGACTTAATTTTTCTGACTTTTTGGACAGGTCACAAAGCAGTCTTTAAGCAACAAATAGTCTTAAATAAAATGGATTCTTGGGAGATTATAGTCATGCTCTGTTACACCTTATGATGTCATGTCGAGGTAGTGACATTTTACCTTTAAATTCAGTAGAGATGGGTAATTCCAGTGCTGAATCCAACCCAGATGATTCTAGTGAAGGTGCTTGGAGTTTAAAAACCCAGTGAACCACTTATCGTATTACCACATGAGTGACTTAGACAAACTTTACTGATCCACAAGGGACATTATTTGGACACAGTAGCTCACACAATAATACAATAAATATACTACATTGTAAATAACTAGCAAAAAAGAGAAAGAGACTGGTGTCAAATAAGACATAAGTCAAAATAAATTAGAAAAATAAGTAATAAAATATACAATCTCAGTTATATACAAGAGGTGAGAGGAAGTGCAAGAATGATATGACTGTTGACAGGACATAGGGTTATCCGTTACATAAGGGTGAGTTGTTGGACTGTTTTATGGAGTATTATTGTATGGAGTGTGAGAGAATATGCAGGGTTTGTGTGTTAAACATGTGTGAATGAAACAAAACAGAACTCCAAGTAAGTTTGTGATGAGGAAACATTATATCATAGATCAGAAAATGACGTAATAGTGGGAAACTTCCTTTTTTTTGTCTAAATCTAAAATCTAAATCTCAGCAAAAATGCCACCTCCCTTGTGTCACAGTGAACCAGCGGGTCTCATTGTACATATTTGGAACAGTTTAATCTTTGACGGGATAAAAAGGCATAGCTGTCATTCATGTGCGCACATTCCAGCGTTTGGCTTGTTTATAATAGCAGACAAATATTTAGAGTGGTGCAGGAGAGGGGAGATGGGGGAGAGGGGGGTTGGGGTTTGGGTTTGATAAAGGTCCGATATGCTTAAGGTGACTTACACTCTGCGCCCATCACATGCCTCCTCCAGTCTGTGTGTATAAAGCTGTGCAAACATATGTGGAGTTATGGACCACTGTATGCACTGGGAGACTTGGCTAAGGACAAGGAGGCTGCTTCAGAGGCAAGGAGGGGCAGTCAGAGAATTTAAGAATGGAGGTATATGAATGGCTCCTGGTAAATTTAGTAAAGTGGAGTTTTCTAAAATAGGTCCTAAGCTCACTTCTAATACACAATTTGAGCTAACTTCTATTCATATGATCTGAAATGGGTTGATTGTATTTCCGTAAGCAACACCTGCACCTTGTGACCACAGTCTATATTTTGCTATAACAAAAAACTACAATTTCTGCTGCTGTGTATCCAAACTTTATTTATAAATCGACGCAACAAATGCAAAATCTCAACATATATAGAATACAATAAAACTAAACATGGCAAAAATAATATTACTGAATTTTGTTAAAGCTACACTGTGCTCCAGAAAGATATTATTTCTTTACCTGGAAAGTTCCACAATATTGCATAAACATCTATCATGCACAGTGTTTTTACTGTTGGAAGCACCTTTAAAAACATGCATTTTGACTGTAAATCGGGTCACCTCCACAGATCTGACATGTAACTTGGCTTGTCTCCATGACTAGATACTGTGGAAATAAGGAAAGCAATAACATCTCCACGGAGACCAGCAGGTGATGGATCCTCCACCGGAAAAGCTACATAGTGCACCTTTAAACACAATTTTAAGAGAGAATGAACCACAAAAAATAGCACAAAATAACGAAACTACTTTACAGAACAAAATTCAGACATGTTTTTAAATTTTATTATCAATTACCTTCCATTACTGCTCGTGTCTAGACTCAGAACTGCAGTAATAACTTCCTTAATATTACTGTTGTCGTCAATATTTACGTCTTTCATTTCACCCACGATGACCCAGATGCTTGCACTCTGTTACCATGGCAACAAGTGATGACTACTTCCTGTTACCATTTTATAATTTTCTTGGTTTTCTGAATAAAAATAACAAAAAATATCTTTCTTAAATGCAGCTCACTGTGCTATTAGGATGCATTTGTTGACACTGCAAAACAGCCTCTTCATCTTGATCCCAATGGGAATATTCCATCTACATTACTGTATCTTATTATATCCTTGGACCACTGAAGAGGAAACACAGCTGGCTTACACAGGCGTCATGGCAACAGTTGTGCCAGAAAGTGTGAAGGAGTGAGTGGGCGTTTGCAGGGCCATGTGCACGTGCAGTAAGGCGGTGCTCTGCCACAAAAAACAACAGAGAAATCAGATGGGGCTGGTCAGACGAGAGGCTAAATATGGCAGTGCTGTTCTTCACAGTGTACAATAGAGGACAGGGGACACATTTGCATATCGACCTGGTCAGTGGTGGAAGAAGTACTACATTTCGTGACTTAAGTAAAAGTGCAGATACAAAATTTTTATTATTTATGTGCTTTGTGCAGATTTTGAGATCTAAAAAAAGCTTCAAATATAGTGAAATTAATGAAGATTTGTGCTGAAATCTGTTCAATTGAATATTCACATTTTTTATTTGTATATTTTTGTTTGATTTTGACCTTTTGAGCAGGTCTCAAACAATAATGAAAAATACTTTTACTTTACAGTCCAGTTAAAAAAAAGTAGTGGGATAGAAAAAACGAAATTCGCTCTCAAATGTAGAGAAATAAAAGTATCCCAAATTTGCATCAAGTACAGTACTTTACTACTTTTACTGCGTTACGTTCTACCACTGGTTATGGTGTGTTATTGTGCTTATAGCTGCAACAACATTCTGACATGGCTAAAAGACTCAATTTTGTGTATTACGGGATGTTTAATTTCAAAGTATTTCCCATACAGCAATAATATAAAATAACAGAAGTCCACTTTAAGCTCTCCGGCTGTATGAATATGGAAAGTCCCAATAATTTCTGCACATAACATAATTCCCTAACCTAGTGCTGGGTGAGTGATATGTGAGACCTCAGATGACATGACTACGTCTGGTTAGAGGAGGTGGAGACGCTTACCTGATAAAAACCTGAAATAGTTTGAAGAAAAATGTCAATTCCATTCGATGTATTCACTTCAGACACAAGTCCACTCGCAAATCATTTTCGAAGACACACTGAAGATGGATATAACCTGACACGCTGTATACAAATGGTGTTAAATCAATATCAGGTCTACAAGGTGCAGGATACACTTGGAAGTGTTTTTGTGGATAAATGAATGTGACCAAAATAGCAACAGGAAGCGACCTAAATAAACTAAGAATGACAAGTGGAATGTAGTTTTGTCTCCAGTATTAAAGGTACAGGGCTGCTGTATTGGTGTATATTATTTGCTATCTTTTTTGCCATTTTTTTGTGACCACACTACAATTTTGTTGCTTATTTGTTGGAAGGAAAGTTGTTTATGCAATACACTTGACATATTCACTGTTCTGATGATAAAATAGCTGTATTTCATATGAACAGAAGTAGTGGCTTAACAAAGAAATATTGTTGCTAAAACGTATTTGGTTCTTGAAAAACAATATATCATATGAAATATATCGATTATCACATTTATCCCCATGCATTGTGTATTGTATTGAATTGTGAGGGACCCTTTGATTCTCAGCGCTAGTTTCTACAGTACATCCCTTCACTCGTTCATGTTTTGAGTGCCTGAAATATGGATCTGAAATAGTTGAGCTGTTTGCTCAGAGAAACTGCTGGTGTAATAACATGCACACACATCCACATTTAAACATTAGCCTTTGAGTTGTCCACCTTAATACTTGTTTAGTGACGGACCTGCCTTTGAAATGTCCGCTTTAACAGATCGTTTGAAGTCCAAAGTGATTTTTCCCAGAACAAAGTCCTGCAGGTGTTCTCACTTATGGAAATACTCCTTTGTTTTGACGGGTGCTGAACGCAGCCAATTATGAAGTTTGCATTTTAAGTAAGGGTCTTATCTTACCACACAAAAACATCTCACTCTTACTTTTTTGGTAGCAGCCAAAAACAAAACGATAGGTACGTTTAATGCTGCTTGTTCCCATGGTGTTCCCATAAGGGTACAGGTATTTTTTTTATCTCTAGAAGATACATACATGCATTCTTACTGTCACTGTACTCGCCTATCTACAGATCTGACTTGTAACTTGACCTGGTGGATGAATATGTCGCCTTACTCTATGAACATTGCAGGTAAAGCCATAATATTTTGAAGTGGCTAATATTCCACCAGTAATGTTACATCGTCTGCCTTCAAGTTACTACTTTGCTTGTTGACAACTTGTTTGACCAACTTTTAGAAGCTTTAAATGTGCATACGTGTAACTTTTCTGGTAGAGGGTCTGCTCACTACTTGTTTCCATGGTGATGTTGCCTGGAATGTGTCACAATATGGTATTAGACTTGGTTGTTTCCATAAAAACAGGTAGGTGACAACCCAACTACGGATTACAGGCCAGATCTATGGAGAATAAGAATGCATGTATTTCCAGGTATTTTTGAGCAATAAAAACGTTAATTGAATGAATGCCAGATGGATACATTTAATGCCATGCTGTGGAATATTCCAGACAAAGCAATAACATTCATCACAGACACAACCACGTGGCAGATCCTCCCCTCAAGAAGTTACACAGTGCATCTTTAAATATAAAGTCAGGTTTGATCATTACAGAGTAGGTTTACTGCATCCTGAAAGGTTCACCTATTACCCAGAAGGTTAGTAGATAGAGTCCCCACATCCACTAGTCATTGCATATTAAAGGTGCACTGTGTAACTTTTTTGTTGCGGGTCTGTCACCTGCTTATTTCTATGGATACGTCATTGCTCTGCCTGGAATGTTCCGCAGTATGACATTAAACAGCTCTACTTTACATTTATTCTATTACAGGTGGTTTTAGAGCTCAAAAATACCTAGAAAAACAGACGCTTTAACTGTGAGCGGAGTTGCCTCTTTGCAGATCTGACCTGTAACTTGGCCTGGTTTGGTCTCCATGAAGATAGAAAGGTTATGAAAAGATATGAAACATTCCAGACAAAGTATTAACATTTCCATGGAGAAAAGCATTTGACGGACCCTCTACCAGAACAGACTCGGGCATTTCTTGGAGCGAAACTGATGCATTATCTTATCTAAACATGAATCTTTACGAACATTCACTGTGACCAGCCAACCTCATCAGCTAAATCATTTTAAGGTCTGGACTATCGTTGTAGCTGTGAAGGTTACCCAAATACCTTTACACCTCGAAAACAAGATGGCTATCCGAGTGCCCGTTGTCAAAATGTTGAGGTCAGGGTCGGCGCCTCGTGACCCCTGCGTCTGCTAAACCACGCTCTGACGGACAAAGCGCGGAGATGAGGACCATAAACTTAAACGGGTCACTTCTACCACTACCCACAATCCCCTTTGCTCCCCCTGCGTCTCCCTCTTCTTTGGGGCGAACAGCGGAGATTTAAGACAGCCAAGATTGAATCCAGACCGGCGTTGACGTCACAAGTATTTGCAAAGACAGGTCGATTTTGAATGATCGGGCGAAAATTTTTAGAGAAACAACGCGGGGCCCACTTATTATTCAAAGCACAACTGATCAGCATTGTGTATTTATCTGTTTATTTTGCATATTTTAGATACATATTTTGACGGATGGCGTTTGTAGATTTTCTCGCATACATTCCCCAGTGGTTAGCTCATCCCCCGGTACAGCTTTGAGCGGGCCCCTGCTGTAAATTCATTTATGGGAGTTTTACTATTCCACTCCCCCTTTCCTCTCTCTGTCTCCACAGTTCTGACACTCAAGTTGGTGAAAGTTAGTTCAAAGGTCGACAGCTAAAGGAGGGAGACAGAGCTACCACAAGCTAATAAGCACGTAAACACTGGCCCTCTAGTTAATTTAGAAATTTTTACAGATAAAAGTGGCTTTCAAGGGCAAATAGTGAAGTTTCCACAAGTTCACAGCACAACTCCCTGTTTCGCAGAGGATAAAAATGAGTTATAATTCGGCGCGGACAGCACATTGCAATCTCATTTAGACTTTAAGAGCTGTTTTTACAACCTATTTACAGTACACTAGGGCAAAACTAATTTTACTGACAAACTCATTCAAGGTACAGTGCGTAATTTTCTAGATGTGGTACGTCACCTGTGCGATTCAGACAGATTCAGACAGAATAGAACAGAACAGAAAGTTAAAACCATACTTCGGAACATTCTCTCCATGGAGACAGTTTTATGATAGACTCGGAAGAGAAAAGCAGGAAGGGGCCAAATAAGAGTCAGGTTTGTGGAGATGCACACACGCTCATAGTAAGCATTCATTTTTATACATTTGTCAGCAATAAAAACAACCATTTTCCAGTGTATTTTTTAGCTAAAAAGTTACACACTGTGGCTTTAAATAACTTCCAATTTCTGCGATCATTTTCATGCTTTTCCTGTCCTATTTTGCTTAGTGTGGCACTGCAAACTGTGTTCTGGAAGTTTGACAAAGCGTCCCATTAAACTCATGGAGACTTTTATATATTTTCTTCTTTTAAAGTACCCTCATGGGACCAATATACTGGAACCACTCTACGTTTATGGTCATGTGGACTGACTGAGAATGTTTTTTGTTTTTCAGAAAATGCTTTTAAAATATGTCAACTAAACACAGATCTTTTTATCGTTCTCCTCTGAAACCTTGTGATGTCATGTGGTAATAGAGGATGTGCTCCTCTCTGTGTTTAAACTCCATACACCTTTACAATAGAATCATTTGGAGAATTTCAGCTCTGGCATTGCCTGTCTCTACTGAACAAAAGGTAAAACGTAGCTCTCAACTTGAAAACTAATGCTTCATGACATCACAAGGTGGAATAGAGCATTTTCATCTTTGAAGAAGTAGACAGACTAATAATGCAGGATTACTAACATGTGTGATATTAACATGTGTGAATGAAACAAGCTCCAGGGATGTTTTTGAGGAGGTAACAATGTTATAACACGACTTAAAGCTCACAAGAGCCAATTTTGCGTAATATAGCACCTTTAAATATGGTAAAAAGTAGTACTAGTAGTAGCAGTAGTTTGTGCTTGATTAAACCTATTCTAAAACACATAGCCTGCTCTAACCATACACTTTCTTTTATTGTTACAGCTAAAACAGTAGACTTAAAGGTGCATTGTGTAACTTTTCTGGTGGAGGGTCCATCATCTGCTTATCTTCATGTAAGACTCCACAAACAGAATACCAAGGCCAGTTGCCAGACGTGTGTTACAAACACAAATTAATTCATCAGTCAAGTCTGCTGTTTCTTCCCGACTTTGCATAAAATGATGCCATCTAATAAATCTTAGAATTAAACCACCATTTCCTCTTGTCATCATCATTACACCAGAACATATGAGAGCGCTGGGAGAACATTTCTTCAAACAAAGGATGAACAAAGGATCAACAATTTCTAAATTCATCATAAAATAGACAATACAACAAAAAATTAACTTCACTTTGTACTTCTCCCAGCTCACACAAACATCTTCAGGGGTTTAACAAAACCTCCCAGTTTCTAAGGCCAGGGGAAATCAACGATCTCTGATTCCTGGTCAAACTTGCTCAGACACAAAACTCTTAAAAAGTCTTAAAAGCATCTTTTAATTGAATATATGTCCGCAAATAACCCATGTTATTGAGTAAATGCAAGATGGATACGTCTAATGCTATTAGACACTTCCTTCACCAGAAAGATTACACAGTGCACCTTAATAATATGCAATGACTTCACAATTCAAAACTATTTCAAGTAGACGCCATGTTTTGAAAAACACCATTTAACTCTGGACTGACCTTACCCTACCTCTGTCCCCCCTGACTCACACCTACTCACCCTGTCTGCACTCCTCAATCTTGCGACATTTTACGCTGCCAATGTTTATCAAACGCTTTTAAAACTATGTGGGATTTTTCTGTGTCATCTACGCCACTGTCTTAAAGCACTTTAACAGAATAGTTTCCACTCTGCGGTGATTTCAGCGCCCAGGCATCTGAGCTTTTGGACGAGGTCTGCACACGGCACCTCCACAACGTAAACATCATCACAGCTATATGGATCGGAAATTACAGTCTGCAACGCGCGTGGAGGTAGTAAAAAGATATTGTAGCATTGCTTATAAAAAGACTGGTGATCTATGTGGTAATGAAAACTGCTCTGAATCAGCAATTACATTTATGAAAACATGTTTACATATTGTTATTTAAAGGTTCCATATTACACAAAATGAACTATTGTGAGCTTTAAGCCATGTTAGACTGCTGTTACCTCCCAAAAAACATACCTAGAGTTATGTTTTGTTTCATTTATACATGTCTGAGTACATTTTTGTTATTAGTCTACATTGTGGAGTGGAGCACTTCCTGTATTACCACATGATATCACAAGGTGGAACAGAGTGTTTTCTGTTTGAGAGAACTCCTAAATGTGCAGACTTTTTGTGTTAAAAAGACAACTCCAGGTATGTTTGTGATGATGAAACATTATACCAGAAAATATTGGAATATGGGCCCTTTAAGTTGAAAGTATATCTACTATTAATGTCCCTACACTATTGTATTTTGGTTCAAAATACTCCAACAATGGCTACAGATTATTACAGACTACTTTTTGTCTTAATACAATTCTACTACTTTGCTGCGAACTTGAAATACTCAAAGTTTCCAGTTCCTCCTTCTATACTGCAATAGTACCACCACTACTATAACTGGCCTACTTAAAGTTCATGTAGCCTGATTTAAAAGTACTGCATGACTATTCTAGCTGCTACTTTGACCACACATTCTACTGCTACCAATGTCCTCGTATCTGCTACTGGTGCTGCACTGTCCCTACTACTTTAAGTTTACAGTAATAAATTACTATAACTCCGAGTGGAACAGATCCATCTACCACATATAAAATACAAATTCTTTCTAGCATAATACTATATACGGATCCGATGATGGTATCAGATAATGGTGCCAATACTGAACATTTTTCTGGATCAGATACTGGCTTTCAAAGACTAGAAACTCTCAGAATGATAAATAAGAGAGAGATAAATAACAGGCACAAAATACATTGGATCAGTTTGGTCTTATTTTTGTTTTGTTAAAATAAATTCAGTTTCAGTCGCTACTCTGTTATCAGTTACTATTTGGTATTTGCAGATACTTAGAGCTATAGTATCAGCATTGGTATCAGAATTGAAAAGCTGGATCAGTGCATATCTAATATTATGTACAGGTTTCTACTACTCCCACTCCTCTTCCTCCCCCTCCTCCTACTACTACATCACTGGTCACCTAAATCAGAGCATTAAAAATCACTTCCAAATTGATTAAAATGGTTTTGAAGCACTACCACTACCACTTATAGTATTACTGCTATCTTTAGTGCTCCGACTCCAACTATACATTATCATTTGTCAGTACAAAGAGCAGAGTCACGAAGCTAAAGTGGATTTGTTAGTCTGATTGTCTCGTCTAGTGCCTGGGGGGCGGACTTCCATCTGTGTGTGTGTGTCTGCTGATGGGCTGACTCACTGGACCTATTGAAAAACACTGGAGACCATTTTAGGAGACAATGGGCCCCTCCTTCAGCGTCGTAAACCACGCTCTGTGAACTCAGATAGAAAGGACCCCGGGGATTTGAGTTCAGACTGGACTATGGCTTCCCCTTCTCTGACCCTGCACCCATGAGCACCAAATATCAGCACTTTGAAATTGATAAAGTACTAGCCACTTTTCTATTCTCCAAACTGTTAGATTAGCCTTTAATCTTGATTGGATTTGGTTTTATAGATTTATTATTTAAACACATTAGAAGTCTGGAGTATTTTGGGGCAAGGGATACAAGTTAAACGTAAGTGTTGCGAAGAGAAATACCTTTTTAATTTTATTCTGTTAAAATCAATATTTGCAAGGAAGAATCGAGAAAAAACTAAACAAACACAAGGTGGGCTAGTCGTTTTTAAAGGGCCCATATTGCACCATTTTCTGATCTCTGTTATGCTGTTGTTTCCTCATGAAAAACACATCTGGGGTTTTATTTTGTCTCATTCACACGTGTTTAACACCCAAACCGTGCCTGTTTAGTTCAGAGCTCTTTTCTTGAACTGAAAACATTCTGTTTCACCTTGTGATGTCATGTGGAAATACAGGAAGTGCTCCATTGTGTTTTTAAACTCAATACACCTTTACTAGAAGCATTTGGGTGATTTTAAACATGTGTGAATGAAACAAAATGCAACTCCAAGTATGTTTTTGATGCAGTAACAGTGTTATAACATGGCTTAAAGCTCAATTAAAGTAAATTTTGCGTAATATAGGACTTTTAAATATGGTAAAAAGTAGTAGTAGTAGTAGTTTTTTCTTCATAATCTGCACAATACTATTTCAGTAATCTAACCACACATACTCTTTCCTTTATTGCCGCAACTAATACAGTAAACTTAACACACAATAACTTCACTATTCAAAAATGTCCATAGACCATTTAGAAAAAAAGGAAAAAACAAAACACTCAAACACTTCACCACATGTTTCTGCCAGCCATGGTTGACAGTTCATTCTTTTTGCATATCGCCTCATTGCATCACACATTCTTGCCTCTGCTGTGACTTTTATTGTTTACATAAAAGCCCTCCTCCATGCCCAGGTCATGTGACATGTTCTGATACTGGGTGTTTCTACTTTTGTACATAATAAACTACTATGGCTCCTCTGGGACTGATACAAACAACAAACTGGCCAATGGCAATGCGTACAATATTGTTTTTCATTCTTTTGTATTAAATCTGGCGCAGTTCCATCAGTGTCGAACCTCTGTCTGGATTTCGTGCCCTGGTTTATTTGTTTGTGTGTTTTAATACTTTGTAACTGTATACAAGTTTTAAAGTCCAGTCTATGCTGTGTGGCATCTGATAAGCAGCCAGTCTACCCAAGAGCTATTCTCCACCATAACTGGTTTTGCACTTGTCGATGCTTTTATGTTGTTCTCTGGAGTATAAAGAGTACACATTCTTTAGATGTACTATCAGATACGTTTAAAAGGTGAGTAAATAGAGCTGTAAAGCAGAGGTACATAGAAGTAAAATAGTCAAAAGTTGTTCTTTCTTATTGCATTCATTTCTCCATGACTATGCTTTGTCAGCTACTTCAAGTGGTACGAATAACTACTACCACTACTACTACTACTACTGCTACTGCTACTACTACTACTACTGCTACTACCAGTGTGAGAATGCACAGTCTCATCTGATGTCTAAGCAGGGTTGGGCCTAGTACTGGATGGGAGACTGGTAATACCAGGTTCTTAGCCAAGTCACTTACCCACTTGGCCTGGTATGAAGAGATATTTAACCTGAATAATTTGGATATAACTACAATTAGTCCAGTATAATAAATCTCACTTCAATTTTATTCACTACTACTGCTGCTGCAAACTGCCAGAATAATTGCTTTGTCTGGAATGTTTCATGGTTAAACTTACCTTGGATTTATTAAACAAAAATTTTTCCTTGCTAAAAATACCTTGAAAATATGAATTCTTACAGGGAGTGGGCTCTACTCGCCGCAGATGAGACCTATAACTAGTGACGCCAGCTCGTTATATCCATGGAGATAGATATGTTTTTTGCCATATTGCGGTACCTTCTGCAAAGTTATAAAATATCGGTGAATCCACAACAAGAAAAAGGTTTTGTATTACACAAAATTGACATCTGTGAGCTTTTAGCCATGTTATAATGTTACCTTATCAAAAATATACCTGGAGTTTTGTTTCATTCACACATGTTTGAGTAATCCTTTAGTATTAGTCTGTCTACATCTCCAAAGCTCAAAATGCTCTGTTCCAATTAGTGATGTCATGTAGTGGTAGTTGTCAAGTTAACAGCTTTTTTTTAACCTTTTGCTCTGTGAAGTTAAGTAATTCCAGGGCTACAATTGTCTGAATGGGTCTAGTGAAGGTGTATAGACTTTAAAAACACAGTGGAGCACTTCCTGTATTACCACATGACATTACAAGGTCGAACAAAGTGCAAAGAACTTAGCCTAACTACGCAGGGTTTGTGTGACAGTGCTAAAGATGTATGACGAAGGAAACAAAACACAACTCTGGGCGTGTTTGTGATGAGTATTTTATTTTATTTATCCATTTGTTTGTTCTGAAAATGTTGTAACAGAAAGTTTAATGCCACACAGACAGTATTGCACAAGTGTCCACATGTGTGTCCTTTCGTCTAGTTCATTATACGAGTTTGATGCAAGCCCAAACTTCCTGCACAGATGACTCAATGTTTTTTTCATTTCCACATCCACGGTTACACAAGAACGCTTTCCTGAGTGGACAGAACTTTGTGGAATTCGTATAAATTCAAATCGCTGACGAAATCTCGCCAAATCTCACCAATCTTACATCGACGGATGACTGGAAACTCCTCAGCATTATTTATTTGCTGTTGTAATGAGTCCCAAAGAGAATTTAAATCTGAAAAAACAGGGAAAACTTGCTTTGATAGAGTTCATAGAGAGATGGGGAATGCGGTTGTGGTTGATTTCAAGGTCCTATATTACACAAATGTGACGTGTGAGCTATAAGCCATGTTATTATGTTGTTACCTTATCAAAAACATACCCGGTGTTTTGTTTCATTCACAAAAGTTTGAGTAACCCTTAATTATTTGTCTGTACTGTATGTTTGTGATGAGGAAACATTATAATATGGAAAAACAATAGAAAATAGTGTAATATAGGCCCTTTAATAGTTACTGGAGATCTTGTTGCATGACACTGGGATAGTCTCATCACCACCAGGGAATAATATGCATACAAACTGTTGTATTTAAAGATTCAGTATAAAGCTATTGCAACATGTTTTATGGAAAAGGAGTCGGCCTAGTGTGTTTTTTTTACTTTAGCAAAATGCCACCTTGAAAGTGCAGTTGAATTAGTCTTGTTTAGGAATGGATGTAGTAGTTATAGTATTAGTTTGCTAACATTTAAGTAATTGGTCGTAATATTGTTCCTTTTGGTCGTTGCATAGGGTGTTTCATTCTTAGCACGTTGATTCTCGTCTATCTGCTCCAGACATTATAGTTTCCATAGACAGTGTGTTTGCCATTAATATCAAATAACGTCTTGAGCCCCTGATGTGCGAACTTCCCAGAATCTCTGAAGCAATGCCAGGAGGTAGTCTTTCTTACGGTATGGATAAAGAGCAACAAATATTACCGTAACACAGACTGTCGTTGCGCAGTACAATAACACGGTCCGTTTATCGTGTCCACATGTGGTTGTAGAAAGTTACATTTTATCATGCGCACCTCCGTTTGGGGGTCAGTGATTTGAAAACATTGGAGACGAGGTGGATGAGCGGGAAGAGTGGACAGCTGAGAGGACGGATTTCCACAATAAAAGAGCAGCACAGTAACACACAAAGCTCACATCGGGCCTTATTTTGAAAGTCGAACCGGAGGTGTTCGGTTGTCCTGCTGCTCGCTTGTTAGTCGCTGTCCCCCGCTCCTCTCTCCCTCAGTCCAGCATCTGTTGTGAGCAGTAGTGAGTGCTCGGCTCGGTGCGCGCGGTATGGATCCATTTTTACGCATTACGCACCGCGCGCTTCTCGCAGACACTGAAGACTTTCTGACAAGCGCGTTTGAAAACATTAATTCTTAAATCTTCGTTTTGACTTACACTTTTTTTTTCTTTACTGTGCAACAAGAGAGAAAGTACTGAGTGGTTAGCAGCAGCCTGACGCACGCAGACGCACCAGTTTTGACCGACTTATTTGGAGAATTAATTGTTTCGTATTTGCTATATGAGGATTCTTAATCCGCCGCAATGGGAGACTCCGTGTTCCTCGAAAGGCAGAATTCTTATCTGGTAAGTCCCGAACCATAAATCTCATTCACTCCAACTACCCTCACATGTCTACGAAGCACTATCATTATAATCGTCTCCGTATAAAGCACTTTTATGCACATATTTTGGTCATCTTTATTTTTTGTATACTGAAACCAAATTGCTCATTAAACTTCCTGTGATATGAACAGATGTCTGGCGATATTATGTATTTGGTTTGCTTGAGAAACCACGCGTTTCCTGAATTGTCTGCTGAAAGTTTGCAGAGAAGTTGCAGGTGTTGACAGTTTTACTCTAATAACGCAAGGTGGTTGGATGGGGGCAAAACAAGAGCATACGGGCCAGTGCCATAGAAGCCACTGAAATAGCGGTGAGAATTGTGCTTTTGAGTGGTATACACAAGCTCATATTCGGCTGTCTTGCATTTTTACGCGCAACTCAATAGAGCAACAGGTTGGATTCAAATACTGTATATTCATTTCACCCCCTCCTTTCTTTCCATCTCGTAGTATGAGGAGTCCGTCGCTCACGTCTCTTCTGTATGGCCAGCGCGTGTGTGGCTCTGAGCGTTGATTGGAAAAACAATACAGTTTTCTTTGGCTGCTCCGGTGGTAACGCTGTGGTCGGGGCTGGAGCGATTGCTGCACGAGTTTGCGGTGTGGAAGCGCAATCCACGTAGAGCCACAATTACAATGTTTATCATCGATGGGCTCAGTGTCCTCTCAATGCAGATTACAGCCTACCACTAAAATATGATGTTTCTGAACAGTATTAAAAGCAGCACATGACAGTAGGATGACCTAACACAATAGGCTAATAAAATTTTAGATTTTTTTTGGGATGTTATAATGTTGTTATCTCCTCAAGAACATACCTGGAGTTGTGTTTTGTTTCATTCACACATGTCTGAGTAATCCTTTATTATTATTAGTTTATTAGTTTACATCTTCAGAGCTCAAAATTCTCTGTTCCACCTTGTGATGTCACGCAGGTGGTAGATTTCAATTTAACAGCTACTTTTTACCTTTAGCTCAGGAGAAATTGGCAATTTAGGAGCTGAAATGAACATAGTGGAGCACGTCCTGTATTACCACATGACAACAGTGGAATAGAGGGTTTTGTTAGAGAGAACTCAGGCCAAATATGCAGGGTTTGTGTGTCAAACATGTGTGAATGAAACAAAACACAACTCCAGGTATGTTTGTGAGGAGGAAACCACATTATAACATATCAGAAAATTGCATAATATGGGCCCTTTAACTTTAAATAATTTCTTATTGTTAAAGAATAGCCTAAACAAATCAAAACACAATATATTAGTATAGCACTCTATTTGTACCTTGTAGAAGTTGGCACTGGCTGGGCATCTGGCTTAAAACAGCTATAACAAATCTTTGCAGAAATTGCCACGCACTAGGAGGCAGATCCTTTCTATTAGGATTTTGGATGGAAATAGCCACAAATATGTTGGCATGGTTACCAAAATAAAGAAATAAGAAAACTGTCTCATTCCCAAGTTTCTGCTAGATCAGTTTGTATCAGCAGATTTGAGTTCCCCGTTCCAATGGAAACCACCAAAACCCCTGCGTTAATCCAGCGAGCAGCAGGTAAAGAGAGATAAGTTATCCCTGTCAAATTGTCATTATTATTAATAGTCGTGAACTTTTAACCGGATGCCTCCATGCTCTCTCCATTTATTTTGCAGTCATATCTACGCACAAGAACGCTGTTAAAATATGACAACAAAGCACCTAACGAACACAAAAGCTATTTTGGATAATGTTAATGCCATATTACAGCAGATCTAAACAATTGGCTTTAGCTGAAGGATGAGGATGGGGACTGTAGTTTACTTTAGAAAGGAAAAAATAAAAAAATGGCATCAGGATATTGAACAAAGAGAACAGAGGATTGATCACTTGAGAAATGTGCTGAAAGGAATTTTGTTTTTTTAAGAGTTGCAGTTTGCTGTTTGATGTGGTTTTACATGGATTACGGGAATAGGGTGATTAGGTCAACCAAAGAAAGATAAATCAGCCTGTAAATGCAATAAAAATGTTCAAAAGATATAAATCATGGTTAATATTAAGGTTATGGAGTTACCGTATTATACTGGAATTAAATTACAGTCAGAACAATGGTATTCTACAAATAGAAGGCAGTATTTTTGATTTTCTTTGTCTTTGGTGGTTGTAAGAGACTGTACAGACTATAATACCATCAGAAGCACTTGCAGTAGTGGAAGGAGCAGTAATAGTAGCAGCAGTAGTGGTAGCAGTATTTGAAGTAACGGTGGTAACACAGGCCAAAGCATTATGACATCTTAATTATGTTGGTCTCTGTACTACAAGCTTACAGACGAAGTAGCAGGAAGTGGTGGAAGTAGCTGCAGTATCAAAACTAAATCGACCTCCATATTATTCAATAAAGCAATATTTTCAATTCAGCTCAAACTCTGTCCAAGCTAGCGGTCCTGTTCTTATCAGTATATGAACAGTACAAAATAAGCTGTCATAGAAATAAGTTTACAGTACAACAGTTTCATTTGAATGAGCTGTTCTTGGACTGCGGCCAGCTGGCATAGGGGTATCACAATTGTCTTTTGTACAGATTTTTGTCAAAAAATAGACACATGCAGTAAAGTTTGTTGATGAAAATGATAAGATGTAGGGGACTTTTCAGTGAATTAATGTATATGTCTGTTTTGTGTCAACATATATAGAACTGAAATGATGTAGCTTTCTGCTTGTTCACACGCTTAAGTTAAAGGGCCCATATTACGCAGTTTTACCCTTTTCGATGTTATAATGTTGTTTCCTCATCACAAACATAGCTGGAGTAGTGTTTTGTTTCATTTTAACACATAAATCCTGCATATTTATGTTCTACTTTGTGATGTCATGTGGTAATACAGGAAATGCTCCACTCTATTCTCTCCATACACCTTCACTAGAATCATTTGAATGATTTCAGCCCTGGAATTGCCCATCTCTACTGAACTAAAGGGAGCTATTAACTTGCAAGCTACCGCCTCATGACATCACAAGGTGGAAAAGAGCATTTTCTTTCAGCTTTGGGGATGTAAATCTAATGTTGGATCTAATGGATGTAAGACTAATTATAAAGGATAACTCAAACATGTGCGGTGAATGAAGTAAAACGCAACTCCAGGCATGTTTTTTTTAGAAAGTAACAACATTATAACATGGTTTAAACTGCTCATTAATCATGTATTGTATTGCCTAATTTACCCAATAAAGTAGCCAGCTTATTGATGCTACTCCTAAGCATCTGTCTTCTTCAGTCAAAATAGTGGGACTACCTGTTGGTACAAGCTTCAAATTCTCCTTTTTGTTGTCAGTGTTTGCCTCAATAGTCCCATCTCTTGTCTCTTTCATGCTCTATTGACTTCGCAGACCAAGAGATCATCATCCTTTTTCCTCCTCTCCACTGATGTACCCCTTTGAGTAAATAAGGTTATACAGGTAGGCTCCACACTCGTTTGGACGCAGTAGGTGTGTTTGTTTTGCTAGTACAAATAGTCCTGGCAGAAGAGACTACATAGCATTCAGTCTCATGGCGCCGACATTTGTATAACTCTTTTGGCTTGACCTGCTTATCACAACTTACCATTTGAATATTTACAACCACGCAATAAAAATAGACGCAATTTGGGGTTGTCTAAAAGGAGTGCCACAAGGGTTCGTTTTGGGCCCACTTAAACTGCACATAAACAAGGTAATTTACTGGACTCAGTGGATTGCTCAAATTGGCTAAGAGGTGCATTTCAGGATATTTTTGGCATATTATGTGCAGTAATGTTGTCATGACACTAACCTTTCAAACTCAAATTTGATACTAAGGAATAAACTCGAGACTCAATACCAATTCAGATACCACGATGATAGTACCAAATACATTTTATTTAGACAATATAATGTTATTTTCAACATAAATTGTAATACTTACTTTTATATTTTGGTTCATATCTGTCTTATGAATGTAGCTTTTTTAGTATCGATACTTGCTCAAATGAGTAGCTTGTTTCGATACTAGTTTTAGTATTGATTAGCATCTGATTTTTGATACTTTTGACAATGCTAATGTGCAAATTATTGTTCTTCAAGTATGCTCTGTGCATTGAATGGCCAACGGTTGTAGTAACTGTTAAAGTCAAAGTAACAGTTGTAGTAGAAATGATATACCTACTTGGAGTTGTCATAAAAGGTGTCCCACATGGCTCCCTCATGGGCCCAATCAATTTGTGTAACAACAGTGGAATTCTGTGAACTTTGGATGCTGAAATGTCCAAGTAATCTCAGTTCCGTTGCTATTTTTAGTCACAGTCTAATTGGGAATTTGCAAAATATCCGGTAAATTCCACGGACAAATCAAATGGAATGCCAGTCTGAAAAGCAAATGCAACAAACAGCCAGTGCTTTGTGAGAGGGTGGGCGTCGGCGGTAAGTACTCCATGTGGCGACTTAGTCAGCAGTATACCCAGTTTGTTTACAATGAGGTGCAGTACATCTTGAACAAGAAGGGACAGAAATAAGCCTGTCACGACAACTACTATATCGACTTTGTTTAATGCATGATAGATGGAACAATCATTTTTTTAGTTTTAATATTAGCGGGAACTTTTTGTTATTGTTCTGTACTAAGATAAGATTTGAGCTGTCTGTCTTTGAGCTGTAAAGTACTTCTATGGCTCAATATGGATGCAAACTAACTACTAAAGTGTTGCATTTGTTGCGTGATATTTTTGAAAGGTGTAATATGTAACTTTTTGGTTGGGTGTCCGTCACCTGCTTCTTAATGTGGTATGTCATTGCTCTGCCTGGAATATTCCACATTATGACATTAAACAGCTCTGCCTTACATTTATTCAATTACACATGGTTTTACTGCTCAAAAATACATTCTGGCCGTGAGCAGGGTTGCCTCCATAGATCTGACCTATAACTCGGTCTGGTTTGGTCTCCATGAAGATAGAAATGTTTAATGCCATACTGAGAAACATTCCAGACAAAGCAATAACATCTCCATAGAGAAAAACACTTGATGGACACTCCACCAGAAAAGTTACACAATGCATACTCCATGTTGTACATTATAATAATTTTTTGGCTAATCCTGCCCTTGGGTTTTTGTGTCAATGGTCCAATATTATCGTTTATCACCTATATTTTCTTCAGCAATATATATCATATCATTCTTCAAAATTTGTTACTGTGACTGACCTCATCAGAAACTACAAATAAGAATCCATATTAAATATAGACCTATATGTACAGAAGCATCAAATCTCTTGAGAAAAAGCTTCATTAGTGGATCAGCCTTTCATGTTTGTATAAGGGTTTTGGGGTCAGTGTACTTGACTGCATGTGTTCTCATTACAGATGTAAGTATGGCTTCTTATCATGCTGGGAGACTCCACATATGTCCCAGTGCATTCATTAACCCGCTACTTAAAAATACTCCTGCACAGGTTTTGCATCTGCTGGATCCACAAACCAGGTTCAGAGTGGAGAGGAAATAGAAGTATTAACAAACACTATATGTATATAATGATAGCATCAATAGTGCACACTTAAAGGGCCCATATTACGCTGTTTTCTGATCTATGTTATAATGGTTTTTTTCTTCATCAAAAACATTCCCGGAGTTGTGTTTTATTTCATTTACACATGTTTAACACACAATTCCTGCATATTTAGTTCTTCTCTGAACCCTGGAGTTGACAATCTCTGCTGAACAAAAAGTAGCTGTTAACGTGAAAACTACCACTACATGACATCACAAGGGGGAACAGAGCATTTTGAGCTTGGGAGATGTAAACAGACTAGTAAAAAAGGATTACTCAAACATGTATTCACACATGAAACAAAACACAACTCTGGTTATGTTTTTGAGGAGGTAACATTATAACATGGCTTTTGAGTAATAAAAGTTGAAGTTGTAAAATAAATACAGTTAGTTATAGTACTAAAGGAAAATTTTCATATTATAGGTTAAGTGGGGTTTTTAGGTCAAGTGGGCTTTGCAAGTGTCTCAAGTTGAAAGAACAACAAATAGCAGATTCATTGGATACACCTACATGCGAATTGACTTGACCACATTGTTTATTTTGGACGTCTTGTACAGTGCACACACTTATCTACATTTGTACTTCAAAGTCAAAACAGTATTGCAAACAAGCCCACCCACATGCCTTTTTATGGAGTTTGGCAGGAGACTGTGAAAAACATCATGCACAAGAGGCTCAGGAACAATATTGGAAGTGTTTGATTTATGGATGGCAAACAAACTATTATTAAGACCCGAGCTTTCTGTGAAGTCTGCGGCTTTGGTCAGGGAGGTCAAGGAGGGGTCGTGCAGGCATCCTGGTGGTGCCTACGCTGGAGGGGGAAGTTACGTAATAGTTTGGATTAATGTAGGAGACAATGAAATGAAAGGCGGCACGGTGGCTGAGTGGCAACGCTCAGGCCTCACAGCAAGAAGGTTGCGGGTTCGATCCCCGGGTCGCCCGGGCCTTTCTGTGTGGAGTTTGCATGTTCCTCCCCGTGTCTGGATGGGTTTCCTCCGGGTGCTCCGGTTTCCCCCATCAACCCAAAACATGCCCGCACCCCTATGAACTAACATCACTAACACCATGATGTCCACCCTCCTGTGGGCTCACCACCTGCAGAGGGGTTCATAGGGGGGGTCAGGTGCTATGAGTATTGGGCAGCAAGCTGCCCCCGCGACCCAGCCGGATTAAGCGGGAGAAGATGGATGGATGGATGGATGGACAATGAAGAGTTCTATAGTAAAAACAGGTATCTACATTTTGAAAAATTGCCAAAAGTTCTTCTACAGATATTATCAATGACAGTGATGTATAGTGGATTTTATCAGTAGTAATTTAACAGTAATGTAGATTTGACTTTTGAAACCTCACTTACCTTATGCACATCCTAATTATTCACCAGGATGAGTTTAAAAGTGCTTTTCTCAACTCTCAGAGACCAGTACTAGCATGTTAACTTGCACTTCCTCATTATCTGTCAGTAAAGTGCTTTCTAATTTGGTGCAGGAAGCTTTCAGCAGACATATTTCGACCTCAAGAGCTGCTTATACAATATATCTGCACTGGGGAAAAGTACATTTTTATCTCAAATACGTAGGGAAAAAAATCATGTACAGGATCTTTAAATTGTATTGTATGTCTATAAAAGCCTACAGGTCGAAAACAACAAATAATAAATAAATGAAATAATCAAAAATATTAACATTTAGCAAGAAAAATACCGTATGGAAGTCGGAACAAAAATTATCTATTGAATCTAGTGAAATCACGGCTTTCAACATTCTTTCAAGTTACATACCACCTTTGCAATCAACTATGGCATAATCCGCCGTGCTCAGATATTAGCCCTATACATTTCAATAGAATTTTCACACATAGCCACACATGGTTGAGCTTTTTGCACACCAGGCAGAACTAAATCATACGAACAGATTGTACAGAAATCCCTCTTCATATTTTCACTGTGGACAGCTGCTGCTCCCTGCGTGACCCGAGCCATGCGGTAACGCCAGTATCCGACAAGTTACTCGGCCGTTACGTATCCAAATGCACGATGTGGTAATCGGGTTAGCGTACCTGCAGTAACTTGTTGACACACTTTAGCCAAAGGTCGAAGGTCAAAGAGCCATGGAGGTTGCGCTCACCGGTTGCCATAGGAACTCACAGCATCAAAAGTGGAGTCATCTGTTTGAGCGCGTATGTGGGTTAAAGTTGAGAAGAAGTGTGCTGATGAGGCGTTTCATCCAACACGTGAAAAAGAATATTTTTAGAAGCAGGTCAGTAGTTATTGTTTCACTATTTCTTGGCGCTTTTTAACCAGATGTAAAAAAAAACAACAAAAATGTAAATGTGTTATCTTACTTTCTATTAATTAATGAATCTAATGTTTGACTACTACTACGACGACTACTACTACTACTACTACTACTATTTCTACTACTATTGCAACATTACTATCTGTAATGTAGGCATATAAATAAACAAATCTAGTTAAAGATCTCATATTACGCTTTTTTCTTATCTATGTTATAATGAATTTTCCTCCCCAAAAACATACTTGGAGTTGTGTTTTGTTTCATTCACACAAGTTTAACACACAAATCCTGCATATTTAGGCTTTTTCTCTCAAACAGAAAACACTCTGTTCCACCTTATGATGTCATGTGGTAATACAAGAAGTGCTCCACGGTGTTTTTAAACTCCATACGCTTCACGAGAATCATGTGGATAATTTCAGCCCAGGAAATGCCAATCTACGGTGAACAAAAAGCAAAAAAGTAGCTGTCATGACATGACAAGGTGGAACAGAGCACTTTGAACTTAGGGGATATAGACAGACTCATAGTGCAGGATAAGTAATAAGTCAAGTACTGAAATATTATAGATATTCTGTGTTTTAAGAAGTCCTCAAAATATGCAAAACTACAATAAAAAGTAAAATCTTCTATATTTCTAACACTATATAGAATGGGTGCATATAAAGATGGCATTATAAGATCCAAGCCAGACTGTGAGCCAGACTTCACGCATACTGTTGTCCTAATCACATTATGAACAGATCGCATGCAAGTACAGGGCAGTACATGTGGGTGTGAAAACGCTTGGTAAAGGGAAAAGGAGCCAGCTCGCCGTAAATACAAGACATCCTGGTTCCCGAAGCCACTATAGAGATGAACCAAGATAACACCAAGGTTCACTGCAAGGGGAAGTTTAGTGTAAAAAGGGACCCATAATCAAATGAAGGTTAGGTAAATCTACACACTTGAGTGGAGGTCATTCCTTTTTATAGAGTTTGATGTGCATGCTGTAAAACAAAATGGACTGAAGTAAGATACATGTTCACTAGTTAAAGCACAAATACTTGTTGTTTACTTGTTGTCATTTACTTGTTTTAAATAACTTGGGACAATCAATTTCTAGGCATAGGATGAGGCCAAACCATAGACTGTATAAAGAAGCGGCCTTAGGGAGTGTGGCGTCACCTATAACGTTCAGCTCCAGTCAAATGAAGCTCATCGAGACTGCAGTTGTAGGAATGTCTTTAGAGCTGAGATCCATTTTAGGAATAGGGTTTTATTTATGGACAAAATAGCAAAATAAAAACATCAGGATCATGTAGAGCGTGTTAATGCGAACATTATAACACCAAAATGACGACGTTCACTTCAGCATTTACACATAGAGGGGAGACAGCTTTTCAATGTAATGTGAATTGGAACTAGAGTCGATGGAGCCGGAAACGTGCTCATGAACACATCCTATTTGGAACAAGGTTAGCGATGTCCATTTATATATACAGCCTATGGACAAACAAGACTTTGGCAAGATGTTTTTACTGAATATTTTGTCATTGTGGCATTGCTAGACACACAGAAGTAACTCACCAGGACATTATTTAGTTAAAGCCAAATATAAACAAAATAATCTCACAAGATCAGTTTCCTCGTGTGTGGAATCTTGCAGCAAATTCATCTTGTGGTATGAGATCTTGCCCCATCCTTATGAGTTTTCTACGTTATTAGTCATTGTAACTTAATTTCCTTCATTTATTTAGCCATATCATTTGATTTGACCGCGGGGTTGATGGTTCCTCAGAGTGCTGTTCGGAGGCTGCTCCTGGAATACACACGCACACGCACGCACACACATACACACACACACACACACACACAGAGGACACACTCCAAACACCACTGTTTACCTTACACTCTATTATAGCCCTTCGCTATAGCTAGTACTCCCATTCACACAGGTGGGAGAAGTACTGCTACTGCAAACAGTTTGAGTACTCAAGTACAAGTAAAACAAAACATACGAGTATAAGTGGGATAGTTAATAGATGTTCTCTAAAAAGTAAACAGAAAATTTGCACTGCCAAAAGTCTCAACACAACAAAGACTTAAACTAACAAACCAGACACTTAAAGGTCCGATATTACACAGCGCTGACTTGTGAGCTTTAAGCCATGTTATAATGTTACCTTATCACAAACATACCTACAGTAGTGTTTTGTTTCATTCACACATGTTTGAGTAACACTTTATTATTAGTCTGTCTACATCTACAAAGGTCAAAATGCTCTGTTCCACCTTCTGATGTCATGAAGCGTTAGTTTTCAGGTTAACAGCTCCTTTTACCTTTAAGATTGGCAATTCCAGTTGGAAATTATCCAAATGATTCTAGTGAAGATGTATTACCACATGACATCACAAGGTGGAACAAAGTGTTTTCTGTTTGAGAAGAGATCCGTCTAAATACCTAAAAAGGTGTGTTTAATGACGAAACAACATTAAAACATAGATCAGAGAATAGCGTAAAGTCTACTTATCTAAAATTAAATTAAATAAAATCTGCAAACTCAAACCATCAGATAAGATTGAATAGTTATTTCCATTCATATTTTTAAGTGACTTTTTTATTGCAGATCCAGTTTATTTCCAGTTCTGCACAGACACATGACAGTCTGATGACAGAAGAAGTGCATGTTCTTCCAGACACATGTCTGCAGCCATAACTCATCATCATCTGCTTTTATAAGTCTGTCATTTTTGGAAAAAAAATGGTCCAATGTTCTTCTTTTTTATGCTGAAGGGAACAAAATATTGGTCTTCATCCGAAATGTCATGACACACTTGATTTCACAGACCGCCTGTCCCAGCTCATGGTTTTGAAAAGCTGTGAGAGGATTTTTTGTGTGTCTGAATGAAACTTTCTCAATCGAAATACACGTGTCATGGTTTAAGCTTTCTGTCTTGTGCCATTTTGTGGACTACTTTTGACAGTTCATGATTGCAGATTTTCTATCATTCTGACAGCAAATCTGAGATATATAGTTCTATTTGGGTACATTTCTTAACTCCTTAAAAACTTTAAAAAGAGTTCTGCTTAAAGGTGCACTGTCTAACTTTTCTGATGGAAGGTCATCTGCTCATCTCCATAGAAATGCTAATGCTGAAATGTCCCATAGTATGGCATTAAACATCTCTCTCCGTAGAGTGAAGCAGGTGACGCTACTAGGCCAAGTTACTGGTCAGATCTGTGGATAAGTGACCCTGCTGTCAGAGAGAATACATGCTTTTCATGACAATAAAATCCCCTGCAACTGAATAAATGCAAATATTACAAGTTTAATGCAATACTGTGGAACATTTCAGGCAAAGCAATAACTTCACCATGGATACAAGCAGATGACAGATCCTCCCCCCAAAACTTACACAGTGCATTTTTACTAACATATTATAATTTAGCATGGCAAACTGGATATAAAAGTCATGCAAGTAGATGCCAAAGCAGTAGTAATTCAGTATTAGTCAGAGTTGTAGTTGGTTTGTTGTTTCTAGATTTTGAAGCAGTGGTGCCCATTCTTATCATGATAACACAATTTGAAGAGTGATATATTACTGAAGTAAATATGGACGATAAATTATAATACTGAAGAGATTTCATGCCACTGAAACAAAAACCCAAGAGCAGATTTAAAACAATAAAACTGCTCTATATTTACAATATTTTGAAAAACATAAAAGAAAAACATGAGTTTCAAGAAAGAAACAGCAGAATGAAATACTTTAGTACTTAGTTTGCATCTGTAATGAGTCATAGAAGTTATTCATTCAACCTTTTACAATTCAAATGTTTTCATATAGCCAAAAATAACCACAAATTTCCCTTTAGTGCAAAGAAGAAGTACAATACTGACTTTAAAAGTGCACTGTGTAACTTTTCTGGTAGAGGGTGCGCCATCTGCTTGTCTCCATGGAGACAAGTTGCTGTTGTTCTGTCTGGAATGTCCCGGTATGGCATTAACCATAGTTATCTTGCATTTCCTCAATATAACATGGGTTTTTATTGACTTCAAACATGTAATTTTGACCTGTAGTGTCACCTGCTGTCTCCGTAGAAATAAACAACTGTAATGACATACTGTGGGACATTCCTGGCAACATCTCCAGAGAGTGAAGCAGGTGACAGGTCCTCCACCAGAAAAGTTACGCAATGCACCTTTGAAAAATACTGTTCCAGCTTTCATATATTGAACGCTAAGTCTATGTAGTAATTATCATGAGAGGCCTAGCAGTGCCCTTACCCAATTAGCCTTTGCTCAGTTGAGTACTCTCACTTTTGGTGGGAGCAGGACTGTGCCTCAGAGTGTGCCCTGATCCTATTAAGACCAGTTTATTTTTCACACTGTGTGGTTTAGCATGAGCTGGCCAAGCGTGCTGTTCCATTGCACCCATTAACTCCATAGGGATCAACAGTTTCCATAAGACTCTTTGCTTTCCAAGTAGTACAAGATTAAGCCTACAAGCGCGTATATTCTCCGGATTAGGATTTTACGAAACACATGCTCGTATTTACACTTGTATGCTGAGGAGATTCATGCGTGTATGTTGTATGTTATGCTTTGTGTAACTTTTACGGTTGAGGGTTCGTCAAATTTCTCTGTGGAGATATTATTGCTTTGTCTGCAGTGTTTCACAGTATGGCATTCTTTCTTTCTATCTTCATGGAGACCAAACCAGACTGAGTTACAGCTCAGATCTGTGGAGAGGCGACCCGCTCACTGTGAGAATTCTTGTTTTTCTAGTTGTTTATGAGCTATAAAACCACCTGTAATAAATGTAAGGTTAATGTCATACTGTGGATCATACCAGAGCAATTACACATTATCTATAGAAAAACAAAAAAAAGGAATAAATATTGAGCTCCAAAAATATTGTTCCATATGTAATTGTCGTGATAGGCCTTTCTGTAACTTAAAGATGCACTATGTAACTTTTCTGGTGGGGAGAAAGAGATGTTACTGCTTAGCCTGGAGTGTTCCACAATATTGCATTAAGCAGACAGTATCTATCTTGCAATTATTCCGTTACAGATGTTTTATTCACCAAAGTAACTTGTTAACCTGTAACTTTGTCTCATGGCATCACCTGCTTGTCTCCAGGAAGATAGATTTAAGTGGAAAATCCTAGGCAAAGCAAGAAAAGTTGCATTGAAATAACATCCCCGGAAAATCTGAAAGTTTCTATTGGTCTAAAGACAAAAATCACATGTCATTGCCAACATGGAAACTTATTACACTAAACATAGACAAACCTTACTGATCCCTGAATCAATAAGTAGCAAAAATAACAAGAGACTAGTGTCAAATGAGGCATAATTATAGAAATGTATATCTGTACAAGTAAAAATAAAAAATAGAAATAGAAATAAAGCAATACAAATATAACTGCTATGTACAAGAGATGGTAAAGAGAAAGATTGCAAAGATGAAATAGTGAGTGACATGTTATCTATCACATAAGGGGAGTTGTTGTACAGTTGTATGGAGTATGGCATGAATGTAGTCCTGTATCGAATACTGGCTCAAGCGTCTCTCTGGCTTGAAAGTCCCAGCTCGAGCGTCCCATTCTCTTGGCAAACGGGGAACGTCCCCTTCCTCCCTCCGGGCGCCCCCTTCTTTAGGGCGGCACACGGGTATCTGCTGTGCCCGGGAGAGGGGGGATGTTCTCGTCGGCCTTTAGTAGGCTGTGTCACGCACTGTGATGTATTGAGTTACAAAATCAGCATTCTATATCATAATAAAATGAAATGTGAATGTAGCGAGACCAAATGTCGGGCCTTGTTTATGTCATTTTACCAGATCTTCCCATTTTTTCAGTATGAAATATTAATGTAATCCTCATTTCCTCGCTGAAGTTTACTATGAAATCATATTTTAAATCTTTTTTTCTTATTCCCCATGTCCTATAGCATCCGTAACTGTTGATTAAGGAAGAAATATTCATTATTCCCTCACCTGCTTGCCATGAACATAATTTGCAAGCAAGGAAATTAATTCAATATATATATAATGATTTTTCTTTTTAAATTTATATCTACAGTAAATAGATTAACTAACTTAGTTTCATAAAGGGTACAATTCGGGGAGACTTTCCAGTGGGAGGGACCTTCCAGCCAGGAGGACTTTCCAGCTGATCCCCCTGTATCTCTCACTGTTTGAACGGAGCTGTCGGAGCCTGTTGGAGAATGAGCTCCTGTGTTCCCCTGTAGTCTGGTATTATTATCACTGCATTTAATATCCAACTGGACCACTTTTCAAACAAACTGTGCATCACTGAAAATCGAAAAGCCAGATTGTGTAACTTTTTTTTAGCAAATCACGTAAAAACAACAGAACTCTCAAACTGAACCATCATCAGCCTTGCATGCGTCTCGTGTTCTGGCTGTCTATAGGATGTCTTCCATAGCTGATGATTTACTGTGCATTTACTGTGCGTGCAATTGCCTTAACTGACGCTATAAATGCCATGAAGTACTCCAATTTTCCCCGGGATTAGCTCCTACATCATCCACAATATAGCCATTTTGCACAACCACGCAAGCGCTGTATATGATTTAATGGCTATTCCTCATCTGAACTCAATATGGGCTTTTGTGTGCGGAGAGACAGCCCTGTACATCTGGAGGAGAAACTAGTGCCTGGGGGCCAGAGATGTGAGTCCCGGCTCGGTCATACATTCCTTTGCAGGCGTGGAGGATCCTCTATTGCAAAGTCAGTCCAGACATCTAACCCGCAACCCCCGCCCCCCCGACAGGAAGGGCGCAGGGATAACACAGGGCCCCTAAGTTGTTTTGCACATAAATAAACGCGAGCGCATCTATCTGATTGTCATGGAAGAATGTACCATCTGTAATGTTGTAATACATCAAATCTGAAGCATAAGAGTTGAAATTGTAAATAACAAGTTGAAAAGAAGCCATATGTGCTGTGATTGATGGGTTAGGGATGGTAAAAATAGAAAGGTATGCAAATATGCTCATATAATTAGCCTATAGCACCAAATTATTACTTAAAGGTCCTATATTATGCAAAACTGACTCTTGTGAGGTTTGTCATGTTAAGAGTGTTGCTTCCTCATCAAAAACATACCTGGAGTTGTGTTATTTTCATTCACACGTTTCAGTAATCCTTCATTATTAGTCTGTCTACATCTCCAAAGCTCAAAATGCTCTGTTCCACCTGTAGTTTTCAAGTTTACAGCGACCTTTTACCTTTAGGTCAGTAAAGATGGGCAATTCCAGGGCTGAAATGATCCAAAGTCCGAGTGTTTACTTTTGAGAGAAAAACTCAATGTAAATATACAGGGTTTGGGGGTAAACATGCGTGAATGAAGCAAAATACAACTCCAGGATGAGGAAACAAGATTATAACATAGATTAGAAAATGGCGCAATATGGACCCTTTAACAGAGACTTGAATACAACAAAACAGTTTCTATAAAAGTTCACTGCCAGTTCTAAGCCTGCATGGTAGGGCATCTGATATAAAATTAATCTCATATTGGAGGTTTGCAAGGTGGGAGGTGATTTGATGTGGATCATAGATTATTATGTGACACATTTTGTTATAAGCAGGGCAAAATTCATACAAATTCACACATTTACAGTTTATTTCTCATCCCATACCAAATAAATAAAGGTGCATTGTCTAACTTAACCAGACTGACCAGGCAGTGGAACAGTGCGGTCAGATTTAGCTTTCGTAGATTGTGCACTGTAAAAAGTCCAGGAAGTGTTAGTGAAGTGTGATTTCCGGCTGGAGCCCACCACGCCCGGGACGTCCCAGCAGCAGCAGTGCTTTGTTCTGAGGGACAGTGGAGGTGACACACGTGGACAGGGTCAGCACAGGGGCAGCTGGTCTGTTTGGGACTTTTACTAACACTCGTATTCTGCTAACCACTTTGAATGGAGTCCAGCTAAAGCTTTGGCAGTGTTTATTATTGTGGGCAATGAGGTGGCAGACTTTTACAGCAGGCAATATGTGCTGATGGGATGAGAAAAGTGTTGACAGCTTTGTGATTATTTGTCTCTGCTGTATGGTGGATCAAGTGGGGCGATTTTTGTGTATTTTTACCTACGGTTCCTTGCATTGTGACTTTTTAGACGAGACAGTCACATTCAAATAATCACTGTAACATTTAAAATAAACCCAAATGTTAATAATTATTGAAAAAATACATGAAATAAATAAAGAAAATAGATAAGCAAATATGTAAATTAAACATAAATGTGAAACTTGAGCTTTATAAAGATATATGTGGAGATATTGATACTTTGCACCATCACCATTCCCTGGGGAGATGCTAACTGGAGGCACTGCTTTGTCTGAAGCTCTGTGACTCAAGTTAGGCTTCAATCTGAGCTTTGTTTTAACACAATCTACCATAGTAGAGTAAGTACTGATTTAGTTGGAGCATCAAACACCTAAATGGGACCACAAACCCTTGTATTGATCACAAACTCCTGAAAATATGTTGTTAAAATCCATTTTGTATTTTTTTCTTGAGATTTCAAACAATTCACAAAGTTATAGGGCTGTGCATGTGTGCATTTTGTCACCATGGTAGCTGCTGAACATTCCACCATAGACACCCATGCCGACCCCCAACGCAAACTATACATCTATAAATATTCATCTGACAAGAACTGCGCCACAAAAATGTCAAAAAACAACACGTTTCTTCTTTGGTGTCTACGGTATAGCTCTAGGGACATTTTTCCCTACTTTAACATGCATGCACTTGGACTGCATGGCCCGCTACTTGGAAAACAAACTCCCAGCATGCTCCAGTCTGTGTAAATAAGGAAGAGCATAATGTAGAGCCCGATATATGATCTTTGGGTGTCACCGTCCACACTCGCGGCAATTGTTTGCAGTAAATGTAGAAGGCTCTGTAAACATATAGTGCACACAGAATGGGCTCACTGTATTGTATGGTGCTTATGATGATTGATAGGAGGGATCGTGCATCAACCGTTCTCCATTGTTTGACTTGAGTGCGTCATTCATTTGTACAGCTGCGCTCAACTTCATTATGTAACTGAAAAATTGTGTCATGAAAATGTTACTTGCCGATTTTGAATGACTCGGACACATGGTTTGCTCGCGATCGCGCCACAGCTTGGATTTTTTCCCAATTTCCAGGACATTTGGTTACGTTTAGAGAACTTCAAAAAGTCCAAAACGTGGAAGACATTTTGCCCTCATATTAGCTGATCAAGCCAAGGCTATTTTGTCCCCTGGCATCAGAGTGTTTTCAGCTTTAATCTGGGTTTTACATCCCTAAACCATATGGGAGCTGAAAATGGTTTTGTGGTTATTTAGAGGACAGTAGTGCTTCAGTATGGCTGCTAACATGTGAAACAAAGAGGGAACGAGTGGTCACGGTGTGTATCCAGTGTTAGAACAGGATCACGTCAGATGCCCTTTCTAGTACAAGACTGTATAAAGAAGTGGACGTTCAGCTCCAGTCAAATGAAGCTCATTGATGCTCCAGTTATAGGAGCGATTTTGGAGCTGAGTTCCATTTTAGGAAAAGGAACTGATTTATGGACAAAATAGTGAAATAAAAAGACCAGAATCATATTGAGCAGTTTACTATGAACATTTTAAGACCAAATGACGAAGCTCACTGCAGAAGTTACAGGGAGGGGTGATAATTTTTCAATGTCAAGTCAAGTGGAAAAGAGTCAGTGGAACCGGAAGCACGCCCACGTTCACTTCCTATTTGAAACTCGGTGGCTGGCAGGTTAGCTATGTCCATTTATATATATATATATATATATATATATATATATATATATATATATATATATATATATATATATATATATATATGGGTAGAACGTATATTCTACTTACTAACGTTTGATGTATTTTCTGGGCTGCCCAGTTTGCCATTGAGGAACAAATGATTAAAATACTTTCCTCGAATTTAACCTCATTCGCTTTATTGCCATCTGGCTTGTGTCTCTGTAAGTAAACAATAAAAAATGTTGTCATGGCAAAAATATGTTAGCCGATAAAATACCCAAAGATTTTTTTTCCTGATCAGAGTAAAATACTGGGTTAAGTACTGTAATGGACTGGTACCGGGCTGCACGATTTGGGAAAAATATCTCATTGCAAATGCAATTCAATTTGGGATTTATTTTTAAAAATGAGATTCAAAGTTTACATTTTAAACACATCCCGAAGAATTGACAAAAAGACTGAAATATGAATTTAAGTATTTCAGAACATGTTTGCATTGTGACTAGCAGTTTTTATGTAATTTGTGGAGGATTTTACTAATTTGTTGATTGAAATTGTGATTTTAATAATACTGCTATTAACCTTGGAGCCCTAAATGGTCATTTGAATAGACTCCTTTGCATCTTCAGTGTGTACAAAAATACCCAACAATCTGCGGGTGACAGTAATAATAGTAGTAGTAGTACTTAGTTGATACATTTGACACGATATACATAGACTTCTCATTCTGATCCAGTTGTTATGGGCTCATGAGGTGTTTAGGGTCTTTGTGTAATCTGAGAAACCATGAAATTTTAGTAATTTAAAGTATGTTGGGTTTTGCAAAGGGGACATTCTGATACTTCGCATGTGAGCCCAAACATGTTATGGCTGTTGCGCAGATGCCAGTCCTAATCGCTGGATCTATTTTGTTGTACATTCCTGGGGTGATGGAGTGGCACAGCGCTGGATGGGGAGTGGTGCGGTCATTGGCGTATGATTTCTCACGACGTCTATGGGAAAATCCAGAGACTCCAGAGTCCACTTACACAACCAAATGGATTGATAGACGGATAACTTTGAATGCACACACAAGGCACTTAGGCCAAATATTGACATATGATTTGAGATACAAAGGTTTTTATTTCAGATAACATAGAAAGTGATACTGTAAGTTAAGCTGTTCAACACTAAAGCCTTCACAATGAACTATGGAAAACACCACTTGAGCTGACAAAAGAATTCAACCTGATTTCATACATCTGAAGTGGATTTTCAGGGACATGTCAGCCAGCAAGCCCTATTCATCTTCTATTTATCGGTGACGCAACATAAATCAAATGGATTTATGGGAAAAAAACATGCTTTTTGCATAGTAGTTCCCCTGTACCCAATGGTTTCATATTAAACAATATGCAATGATTTAGAACTGTCAAATTATATGACGAGATAAGATAAAATAATACAAACATTATAAATCTGTTGCTGTCAGTACGTATCATACTGTGCACTATGAAACCTGCGTGTGTCTGCAGAAAGATGCTTTGCCGCTTGGAATATTTCATAGTATGGCATTGGACTTATCTGATAGCTAGACAGGTAGGACTGGTCAGGTAGGGTTGGCAGATACAGTGTCAGTGCAGTTTGAGGAGAGTAACAGCCCTCGGGACAAAAGTCTAGACATCACAGCAGTGTGCAAGGAGTACCAAGTGAACTTCCTGCATTTATTTAGTTATTGCAAGTGTTTTATTACTCAAAAATACACAATAAAACAGCATTCTTCCTTTGAGCACGATCACCAGTCCACAGATCTGACCAGTAACGCTTGACATTTAGTAACATAGTGTATCTTTAAATCGTTCTATGTAAATATTCTCTAATAGCCGGGGTGGATGTCTGTAATTTCACTCACGTTTTGTAGCACCTCCCCAGCCTCCTGCAGTTGTTATCTGTCCTATTCTTTTGGCAGCGTGGAGAGCGCCGCTGAACCCCGACCATGATTTGAGTTTCAAATGACTCTGTACACATCTCACATCGCAGTAAAAGTACACCAAAGTACACACGCATGCTGCTTGTACTGCAATCCTGTACTCTGTCTTTTTCCACTCTTACAATAGCGACCTGTAATGATTAACCAGCTCTAATGCGTCGAGCTTTTTACAAGGCAAATTTAGTACGCATTCCTTTAGGTTGTGTACATTCAGTGAGGACAAAGGAAGGGACTTGAAATACTGGACATCTGGAGAGATAAGAGAAGTCAAGAAAATGTTCCTGCTTCGGTATTGCTGTGAGCGGGTGCCAAAAGTTTGGACCAATCAGATAGCAGAAGGCATCCAGAGAGGGCCAGACCAAAACAACACACAAACACAGCTGGGGTAGTAATAAAAGGATAAGGGGAATCAGTGTGTAGACTGACCCGGGATATGTCTACGTACTGGTCATTTATAAATGGGGTGACTGTAAATAACATTACTAAGAATAAAGAATTAAAATGCATTACAACATTCTTTTATCTTTATCTTTTGGACACTCAGAGGTGCTTTACATTACATTCATTACTCATTCACACCACTAATCACCCACTCCAACAGAATATTCACACTAGACAAGGGGGGTTAAGTGCCTTGCCCAAGGACACAACAACTATGTCCAACCACTAACCAACAGTGTTGTCATGATACTATAATTTCAAACTTCATTTTGATACTAGAGAATAGACATAGATATACAATATGTCTAAGGAGTAAACATATCTATCCAGTTGATGTGACTTTTTTAGTATTGATACCTGCTCAAATGAGTATCGAGTTTTGATACTAATTTTTGATACTAGTTACTCACCCACAATCACAGGCCCACACAGAATCAGGAAAACATGATGAAAAGCTTTGATTTTCTAGTGTTGGTAGCTTCTAGGTTGCACATGCAAATTGCTAGTTTGCAAGGCAAATACTGGACAAACCGCCAGCAATAACCATCCGAGGTAGAAGCAATCAACACAATAATTGCTGGCTGAACACAGAAGTACTGCTGAAATGCTTTTAATTGGACTCATCTGTATTCATTATTATGAGGCAGCAGTATGGAGTAAATAGTGATGGGACTTTTGGCTCTTTTGTGTGATCTGAATCTTTTGCTTCTGTTGATGTCAAAGAGATGTTCAAAAGACTGGCTCTTTTTTTTATATTTCTTTATTTGACAGAAGCCAATTTGAGAACTCATTTAGCTATAAACTAATCACGGAGAGAAATGACCAACACTCAGATTTGTTTAAAATGTTTCAAACTCAGAGTGGGCGTGTTTACCCTTTGAAATGACAAAATTCAAAATAAAATGTTGCACTACATTATTAATAGTAAAAAAAAAGCTGACATTCATTAAGATTCCTTATATGTTTTTTGTGCACAAAACTCTCTCTTGTGTTGCCTAATCTGCTTCTGTGCTGATTCTTGTGTTGGGTCAGAATTAATCAGTGTAAAAAGGAAAAGGATTTGGTTCTTTAATGCACTGTGTAACTTTTCTGCTGAAGGGTCTCCATTGAGATGTTATTGCTTTGTCTGGTGTGTTGTTTCACAGTATGGCATTTAACCTTTCGATCTTCATGGAGCCCAAACCAGACAAAGTTACAGGTCAGATCTGTGGAGAGGTAACACCGCTCACAGTCAGAGTGCCTTTTTTTCTAGGTATTTTTGAACTGTAAAAGTAACTATTTAAAAAAAATGAAGCATCCAAAAGAGCTGATTCCTTCACGAATGTCACATCACTTGCAATAGACCAATTACCAAAAGTGGTGCATGATTCAGTCCCTCGTCACCCTTTTTAATTCACACTGGCAACACACTTTTTTTTATTCACTCCTATCACTCATATCTATATTAAACACAGTTCCAAAAAGCAGAACTTGTTTGCCTTCTTACCAAACTCAGTGTGAAAGGACATAAGTTTAAAAGTGTCTGCTCGGCTTTCTCAGTGCGAAGTTTCACCTCCCACACTGCATGCGTCATCCTGGAGACTAGAATGATCTGAATCCATTACAGAGACTTATCCAAGACATCAGAAATCAAATAAGAAAAAGGTGCATTTACTGCCAGTGAAAACATTTGGAAATCTTAACATTTATTTTCAAGGCAAAACAGTGAATATATATTTTTAGAGTGTCTGACGGCTGGGAGACAGTTGACATGACAGGTTTTTGGCCCAGAATTTGCCCTTCCATCTGCGTTGTACAGATTGGGCTAAATTGTTGCTACGCGCACTCTGGTAGCCCAGTGTTGATTCAGTACCTGGTTTCGTTGCTTTCTTTGCTTATGTAACAAACCATTATGCAAGGAGAACTTCCACAGGTCAAATCCTTAATATTGCGGTTATATTATACTTATCTGCATTCAGACGTGGAAGAAGAACTCAAACTTAAAGGTGCACTATGTAACTCTTTGGAAAGGCATGCTTGTTTCTATGGATAAGTCATTGCTCTGCCTGGGGGGTTCCACAGTATAACTTTAAATGCATTTATTCAATTCCAGGTGGTTTTATTGCTCAAAAATATCCAGAAAAACAGGTCCACAGATCTGAGCTGTAACTTGGTCTGGTTTGGTCCCCATGAAGATAGAAAGATTTAATGCCATACTGGGAAACTTTCCAGACAAAGCAAGAACATCTCCATGAAGAAAAGCATTTGAATAAATACAATGCCGGCACGGTTGCTGAGTGGCTAGCATTCATGCCTCACAGCAAGAAGGTTCTGGGTTCGATCCCTGGGTCGCCCGGGCCTTTCTGTGTGGAGTTTGCATGTTCTTCCCATGTCTGGATGGGTTTCCTCCGGGCGCTCCAGTTTCCCCCATCAACCCAAAACATGCACTGCAGGTGTAAAAGTTGTGTGAGTGATGGTGGTGGTCGGAGGGACTGTTGGCGGCGGTTGGCTTGGCAGCCGCGCCTCCATCAGTCTGTCCCAGGGCAGCTGTGGCTATAACAGTAGTTTACCAGTAGTAGTTTACCGGGTATGGAGTGAATGAAGAATGCTCTGTAAATAATCCTCTGTAAAGCGTCTTTGTGACATCTGTTTGTGAAAAGCGCTATATAAATAAACACTTACTTACTTACAAGACAAACTAGTATAATAATTTAAACCAAAGCATTGACAGCTCCATGGAGACAAACAGGTTGAATAGTTACACAGTGTGCCTATAAGTAAAGTACAGATACAGATACATCAGTCCTTCACTATTTTTACTATTAAAGTTAAAGTTAAATATGGTGACAGCGTTCAAAAATCTGTAATAAAAACACAAATTTACAATCACTAATGTGAAGTTATATATCCAAAATGGTTATTATGGAAATTACAGTTTCTTCCAAGGCATAAAAAGCACTGTAAAAAAGATTTGTTGTTTTGGAATTTGAATTAGCAAGAAGGAATTGAGTTTTGGTCATGCCAGGTCTGCTTCTTTGTTATTACACAAACAATATCATGTTTTGACAATGCTTTGACGTAATGTTCCTGCAAAGCAATCAGATCTTTCCTGCACATTAACTATGACATACTAACATGAATGCATTGGTTGTTGGTTGGACCGCTGGTTCGATCCTTCGTCATCCTGTTCACAGTGCCAACGTGCCCTTGAGCAAGACACTGAACCGTAGCTTACCTTTCCTTGTGCGTAGTTTTATGTTTGTTGGCAGTTGTGAGCAGTGTACAAAACACTAACTATCATGAGTTCTACGAATACGCCGAGAGCTAATAATAATATTGTTGCTTTTACTTTAATACTTTTATTGACACAACTACAATTCTTAATTTGAGATATATTGACATTAAAAAGGTTAAACATATTTACTGTTTTAAAAGTGTGAGAGCCAATGAATCAATGTGTGGAATTGTACATTTTTGATACCAGCAACGTAGGCTAGATTTTGGACTTTTGTTTTCAATAGTTCGTTTGCAAAAAATGAAAAAAAAAAGAGCTATCAAACACTGCTCCTCCCATATTTAGCACCCCATATTTACACTGAATATTTACTGAGCTGTGAGAATCTACGATAGAAAGTCCCAGTCCCTACTGAATTTGAAGTGCCCATATTACATTTAAAAAAATAAAATTTTATGTTTTAATGTTTCCTCATCACAAACATACCTGGAGTTGTGTTTTTCATTCACAAATCCTGCATATTTAGACTCTCAAACAAGCAACACTACATTACATTACAGCAGGTTTTAATACAGGAAGTGCTCCACTGTGTTTGTAAACTCCACACACCTTCACCAGAATAATTTGGATAATTTCAGCCCTGAATTTGCCAATCTCTACAGAACTAAAGGTAAAACGTAACTTTTAATTTGAACACTAACACTACATGACATCACAAGGTGGAACAGAGCATTTTGAGGTTTGGAGATGTAGAGAGACTAATAATACACGACTGCTCAAACACATGTGACTAAAACAAAACACAACTCCAGGTATGTCTTTTCAACATTAAAACTCAAGGACGTTTAAGGTTGATTTACTCAAAATTAGTTATTACACGTTCTGTTTAGCCGCCTTTGTGTTCGTCAATGCCTAATCGTGGGCTCCTCTGTGTCTTTGGTATGCCTGGTATGTACGTTACGCTTGTCTTATTACCATTTCGACCTACCGCTCGTTTTTTATCGATAAACGTCAACTTTACAACTCAACCGTGGGTCTGTTTTTACTGGGAGGTAGGACCGAAAACGCCAAGTTACGTAAGACCCACCATAACAAATATCCATAATTTGTGAGTTATTTTAGCCCCGGGCCTTTGGGAGCAGTGCAGGTGGGGCGGCCTATTCACTTTGTATGGGAGGATGGGAGGGCACGGAGGGGAGGGCGAGATGGTCACTAATTACAGACATATGTTATCCTGAGGGAGGGTCCAGGTCACACAGAGACATCTATAACAGGGCTTAAGCTGAAAAGAACAAGAATTACGTACTTGCTTTTTAATAGGTTCTGGCACAGGAATTTCAATTTGTATTATGTAACTTTTTTAATGGATGGTCTGCTACCTGCTTGTCTCCATGAATCTGTTTTGTGAGAAAGTTCCACATTATGGCATTAAACATGTCAATTATTTATTCAAGCAGATGTTTAAAGAGAGTTTAAAGAGGCACTATGTAACTTTTCTGATGGATGGTCCGCTACCTGCTTGTCACCATGGATATATTATGGCTTTGCAGGAAGGTTATGTCAATTATTTATTCAGTCCAGTGTTTTTATTGATAGCAAAAATGCATTCTTACTGTCAGCGGGCTCGCCTTTTCGCAGATCTGACGTGTAACTGGTCCTGATGACGCCCCTGTTGATTTCAGTAATTCTTTTAGTCAGTCTCCCTTTTCCTTTGCTCTCAAAATGCTTGTCCTCCACAGGTATATATATATATGACGTTGTTATTCCAAGAAGCTCCTCTGTGTTTTTAAAGAGCACATACCTTCAGCAGACTAATTTAGGTCATTTCTGTGCTCAAAATACCTTCTCTCTGCCTATAATCCCTTCCTAATCCCCCTTTCTATTATTTTTAGCTTGCTTCTAATTACTTCACTCCACCATAGCCAACATGAGAAAACAGATTTCTTGTGCCCTCTGTTGGTGGGAACTGATTTGACTTTTTCTATGTACACAATAACATCCATTAATAGCTGCAATACCCAAGCTGATGTGCACAAAGTATTTAAAAGCCTAAATAAAAGTGAATAATATGACCTTTAAAAAGTAACATTGAGTACCTTTTGACCCAGGTCTGGAGGAGTAGAAACTTGGTTGAGGAGCACTTGAAGTCACAAGGAGTGCAGGAATGCTGTTGTTGACTTTGTAGTGGTTTATTTTGGTAATTGCAAAGATTCAATGGCCTCTTCCTAGAAATTCAAGTTGGGCTAATTATGATTTTTTTGTTGTTGCAGGTTTTCAGGTAATTGAGTTTTGAATGGAAACCAGAAATTCTGTTACGATCTCCAACTTATCTGCTGTTGTTTATGTGCAGAACCAGACTAGAAAGTGGATTCTGAGTTAAAATATTCACTCACAAGACGCTTTGTGGTATTTATCAACTGTATTTCATATTATAATTAAATGGAGCGCTTTAAAATGTCCATATTACGCTATTTTCTAATCTATGTTATAATGTGTTATATTCACACATGTTTAACACACAAACCCTGCATATTTAGGCTGTGTTCTTCTACAGAAAGTGCTCCACTGTGTTTTTAAACTCCCCACACTTTCACTAGAATAACTGTAAAATTATCTGCCAGTGGAATAAGTGCTTTTCTCTTAATTCAAGCAACATTCGATTTTGTTTCTTATTTTAAATGCAAAAAGTTGTTTAATTTTACTTGTCAAGTGAAATTTAGGCAAATCGTGGTAAAACTTTCTTAATTCAAGTAACCTTAACTTGAATAGATTTTGTTTTTTTGCAGTCTGTTAACTCGAAAATTACCACTACTGACATCACAAGGTGGAACAGAGCATTCTGAGCTTTGGAGATCCAAGACAGACAGACTAATGATAAACAGTTACTCAAACATGTAAATGAAACAAAACTCAACTCCAGGTATATTTTTGAGGAGGTAACAGCATTATAATATAACTTAAAGCGCACGAGAGTCAGTTTTAGAGCATTAAAACTGAAAAGATTTAGCTATTTGGATATAAATATTGTCAATGATAAGATATCACAGCTAATGGAAAATAAAGATTTGCTGCATGTGGACTTATTTATATGTTTCAGAATGATGAGTAATTGGGACTGTTGCCCTAGCAAATAACAAATGAAAACAAAATATTTCTTTTCAATAAGAAAAAAAAAAACATTGTCTAAATGTCACAAGCTGAAATCAAAGTACTGAATGAAAATTCTATGATAAAATTGCCAGTATCTGTATTTTCTTTTAGACTTTAAATAAAAAGGCTGCTTGCTTTGGCTGACCCACATTGCCGTCAATAGACTTACATAAAAACCACTCTTTCTCATTTTCTCTTTCTCTTTCTCTCTATCTCCCTGGTGTAATTGTGTTTGATGGTGACTGGCCCTGCAGCTACATCCTAATAGATCCGCATACATGGTCTTAACACAGCCTTTCCTCTCATCCCTTCATCGCAGGATCACGTAGGTCCTCACCCAGGGGATTACACTGACAGATTTGTACTCGTCATCAAGAGGATTTCATCGTTTAAAAGGCCACAGTAATCACAAAGCAAATACTGTGTTATGGTTACGGATTCCAAAGCTTTTTCCTCGTGTGGTCAGACCTACATGTAGCTCAATATGGCGTTGATTTGAATCCAGGCCCTTGCACACGTCTGGTATAATATTGACTGGCCCAGAGTTGTTCAGCTGTTGGGTATTGACTGTGCATTATCGCATGGGTTTGTCGATAAGTCACAACAACAATTCAAAATGTCAATTTGTTTGATACACATGAAGTGCTTCTACCGTAAAGCAGCCCTATTATGCAGAATCGACTTCTTCTTCTTAAATCCATCTTATAGTTGTTTCCCCTCACCATTTACGCTCTCAAAGTTTGTGCAATCTTTTATCGCTTATTTTCAAGACACCATTTTGTCACGGCCACTGTCACACACCCACTGCTCTGTACTTACTTCGTTCGCCAGTTTTATTTTTTTTATTCTGTGGTATGTGTAGGATTTGGCAGCATCACGATATTAAACTTGCAAACTTGATTTCGATCATAAGGAATAGACTCGACACTCAGTACCAATACTGATACAACAATGGTAATTAAAACACTTTCTTTAGCTAATAGAATGTAATTTTCGACATTAAATCGTAGTACTTTCTTTTATATTACCATGTGGCTTTAAATCTGTGCAGTCCTTCTGTGGTCCAGATAAGTTTCATAGTGGTCCATGAGTGTGTATTAGTCTATTTTTGCTCTTATTCTTGGTCTGATGCAGCTCAACATCACTCTAAAGCTATTCAGAAAGGCTCATTTCTGTGCTGTGAAAGTGATTTTTTTTCTTTCATTGCAGCTCAAGTGAGTATGTGGTTTTGAGAACAGTTTTAGTATCGATTCGTTTCTGATTTTGGATACTTTGACAACCCTACAATGCATAGTCCCGTCACTTTAGCAGCCAAATTAAAATGATAAAGGTTAAAACAACAACAAAGAACTATTGTATGTGCATATATAGTACTATTAGTATAATTCACATTCACAACAAGCACCCCTAATGTACGGCAAGAAAAATAGATTGATTATTAAGACATTTTTCCAGTAAATACCCATGCACTATAACGCACCGGCCCTTGTGCAATCGAAAACATGTCTAATTCATCATTTAACTGACTTCAGAGCAACAAGTCCTCCTGCCCGTTACCATAGCGACTTTTCTCACTTCCTCCTTCCATTGTCTGTGTATGCATCACCACGGTAACAGACTTTTTTCCTTTGGCTTTTGCAGCGTTTTGCGAACAGGAACCGCAGGCTGGCATTAGTCATCTAAGTGCACGGTGCGACCACTCAGCAAAGTCGGCTCCTGTCAGCTCCCGTCAGCCCCTGTCAGGCCCTGTCACATATGAATGCAGAGTCAGGCTGGCGTTTAGATGACCTTTGCAAGCCCATTGTCAAAAAATGAGGTTTCTTGGATGCAGAAAAAGTTAAAAATGTCAAGTTTTGTCAAGGTGAAATTTAAACACTGATTAGAAATGGGTTTTAGTTCCAGACTTCGTGAGAAATTGCACCACTGGGAACTTTCAAAAATGCATTCTCGAACTGTAGTGTTACCTGATTTATAGCAGGCAATAAGCAACCTTTATCAATGATCATTTTCTGTATTCATTATAGTATTGATTTTGCAGTTTGCAGTTTTAGTACTTGTGTGTGAGGGGCCTATTTGTGTGTCAGAGGGGCCTATAGCACAGATTGACCCTCTATCTTCAGTCAGTCTACCCCAGGGCAGCTGTGGCTACAATAGAAACATACCTCAGATGAATAGAGAGAGATTAATAATGGAATATAAAACATATTTGAGTATCCAAAAAACTGTAATTCTAATGTATATCTGTAGTATGAAATAATAATGGTAGTTGAACTAGCAGTAGAAGTAATTACAGTAGAATTTGCTATGGCATAGTAGTAGTAGCAGTAGTAAGTAGTAGTTGCAGTAGTACTGTAGCTGTCCTGTAATTGTTGTTAAATAACTACAGGACGGCTTTGTTTAAATACATTTCAAACAGACTTTCTTTGCTAACTACAACCAGTAAATAGTCTTATTACTTATCAGATTACATGTTCAACCACGATCTGATCCAGACATTTTCTTAGGATTAGCGCCTTGATCTGATACCACTATTGATTGATACTGTGCAGCGACATCATGCTGGGGGTGTTTGACATGTATCTCCATGGTGTACTGTGCGGTAGCTGCCATGGTGACACAATCCACTGCACACATAAACAAACACAGCCAAAAAAGAAAACAAGATGGATTTAAACGGCGCATTTTCAGGAGCCTGTGATCAATACGAGCATTCGAGGTCCAAATCTAACTAAAATAACAGAGCTTCAGACTGAGTAGTGCGTCCAGTTAGCTTCACACCCCCCAGGGAATGTTGATGACGCCATCCGCAAAGTGTCAAGCGGTGTAGAAGCAGAAGTAGTAAATATAGATCATAGCACTCGAGGTACTTTTATCTTTCTCTTTCATGCTTTCACTACTACCAAATGTAGGACTTCAAACACGTCATTCTTTCTCTACACTTGTACTCCCGTCTCCCCTGATGCTTTTGCACAGTTTTACAAATGGCAGCAGCCGTACAAAGACTTAGCAACCAGCTATTTTGGAGACAAACATGGCTCCTCCGACGACGCCATAGCTGCATGGTCCATTATTTAACCCCAGCCCTGTCTCCAAACAGCTTTACATCTCACTACAACCCACTGTCACAATAACGTCACGCTGGAGTAAATGCTTTGTATGTTGTACACAGTAGTCGCAGGAATTTTAGTAGCCGGAGAGTGGGGCCTCCAACTTTACACGTGTCCGGGATCTCTTGTTAGAATTTGACTAGAGTTATGTAAGAGTGAAATCAATTGATATTACAGATGGTGATATGGAGAAACATGCTGTTACAATCAGTGGTGGTGTAATGTGGGATGGTGCGTGGATTTGGTTGGTGGTAAATATCTGAAAAAGTCATCAAGAGATCCTGGGAGATGTTTTGTAAGAAGAGAAGTCCATAAAATGTATATAAAGTGCTGCCAAACAAAGTACAAATGTGCAAAGTACAGTATATTAGGAGGATGCAAAAGTAGGTGAAAGGTCAGTATGTGTGTACTTCATTCAAAGTACTATTTATAGGCTGTAGAAACTTATTTGAGTAATTTTCTTCATGCAGTACATGTTTGTTTGGATTACGTATATGATTTTATATAATCCCTTCGTTTTCCACAATTTTTATGATTTCGGTCACGCTCTTCTTGCTGTCGCTGAGGTCCACTGAACCTGATGCAGTGACTTGTGATGATATTTGTACTAAATATGGAATGAATGTAAGTTGTTCTGTACCTCAAAAAGTATTGCACCGGTTGACCCATCTCCAGATTGAGTAGCAGAATAAATCTTCCACTCCTTTCTCTGACATTTTAATACATAAAAACAAACTTTTAGTAATCTTATGTTCGTTGGTGTACTCTTCCTTATTTTTTCATGCAAAAAAGTAAAAAAAAAAAAGTGAAATGTGTTTGTTTTTTTTAAACTTTTGCTCTTGGAGACAAAATAAAACTGCAAACTCTAATTATAAAATAGTTTTATCGTCCGTGAACCAGGATGTGCTGTTTGCATGCTAGTTTAGTTAGTGTCACCACATAATCAGGATGACAGAACTTCACGATGACAAAGTTGTGAAATGTGCTTACAAATAACCGAATGAAAAATGAGGATGTTACGCATGTGTTAGGAGAGTGAGGAACAAGTTTGAACTGCTGTAAACACTTTAAAATAAACTTCTATTTTTGACGTTTTCAAGACAGTGACACCCAAATCTGTCACATTTCAGTTTCCAAGTGTCTTTCTTTGAACTGGAATGCACTCTATCAAATCTCCACTCACCCTTTTACCCTTACACCTTACCCATTCTTGCTTTGCTGTTTTTTTTTCTTCTTTTTTTCCCCTTCTGCTTGGGTTCACACTTAAGCCCTCTCTCTTCAGTCTCCCTGCTGGGTACAAGGCGCTGGAGCGGGACTTTGACTTTTCTTCTTTGACTTCTGGCTTGCTGTAAGTGTGTGGGCAGTGAGGCACGAGAGACACGCACCGAGAAGGAATGACAGTGACGACAGAAATATTTAAAGGTCTTGTATTCAGCAAAACTCACTCTTTAGAGCTTTAAGTCGTGTTGTTACTTCCTCAAAAACAAAGCTGGAGTTGGGTTTTGTACATTTGATTCAGTAGAGATGGGCAATTCCAGGGCTGAAATGATCCATCAAATGATTCAAGTGAAGGTGTATGGAGTCTAAAAACATAGAGGGCTTTCATTTTGATAGAAGAACTCCTAAATATGCAGAGTTTGTGTGTTAAAGGTGCACTGTGTAACTTTTTGGTTGAGGGTCTGTCACTTGCTATGACATAAAACAGACAAAGAAAGCAATAACATCTCCATGGAGAAAAGTGTGAATGTGTGAATGAAACAAAACACAACTCCAGGTATGTTTTTGATAAGGAAACAACATTATAACAGCTCAGAAAAGAGTGAAATATGGGCCCCTCAAAACTACAGTGACTGAAAAGATGGCTCAGTTCAGTTATGGCCTCCAATAGCGTCAAAAACGTCAACACTGGAATGGAAGACTTTAAGAAAATATTGTCAAAAGGGGCCTTAAAGTGTTGGATAGCTCAGCATAAACACTAGCGTCAGATGACTTGTTATTGTACAAATAAAACTTAAAATATTTGATGTTAATGATAATATGGCCTTTGTCTAATGGAGTTTGCAGTGCTGTTTCCAAGGCAACTGATGAATAAAAATGTGATAATGATCCCAAGTGTATACACAATCAAAATCACATCTTGAAAATTCAATATAATTTGTTGATTTAAATTCCGAAGCGATCTAGAAACGTCTACCGGTATTATTTTTATGCAGTTTTTGGCAGCGTTTCACAGTTACATTACTCATTTCTTATATTGAGGCTGTTAACATGTTTCAGACTCATTGGGACTGTTGTCATAGCAACTCAACTCAAAACAACATGTATCTTCAAAAGAGGAAGGAGGGATGAACAGAAACACATGCATATTTTCTGTCGGTGTGGAGGTTAGTGGATCAATTTGTCAAGTTAATCAGTAAATGTGTTGATGAAAATCGAAAGTCAAGGAAGATCATTTGGTTTTAGTGAAAAGAATGTAATGTAATACTAACTCCAGCCAGACGGGGGCAGCATTCTTGTGTTTACTGACATAACATAGCATTTTTAATTATTTTTAAAGGTCCTATATTATGCAAAATTGACTCTTGTGAGCTATAAACCATGTCATAATGTTTTACCTCCTCAAAAACATCCCTGGAGTTGTGTTTTGTTTCATTCACACATGTTTATTATTAGACTGTCTGCATTTGCAAAGCTTAAAACGCTCTTTTCCACCTTCTGATGTTATTAAGCGGTAGTTTTCAGCTTAGCAGCTACCTTTGACTTTTTGTTCAGTAGAGATGGGAAATTCCAGGTTTGAAAGCGTATGGAATTTAAAACACAGTGGAGCTGAGAGAAAAACTAAGCCTAATTATGCAGGATATGTGTGTTAAACATGTGTGAATGAAGCAAAACACAACTTCAGGTGAGATGAGGAAACAACATTAGAACATAGATCAGAAAATAGCGTCATATTTTCCCTTTAAATCTTCCCCTGCACATTGGATATTACTCCTATGTCCGTTGCTATGTTACATTTTGAATTTATGACCCAAATCGCAGCAGTTTTCTGACCACAAATCCACACTGTAAACACACACTTGGGAGTTGACTTGTAAGCCCTCTGTCTGGTTGGGGCATTACGCAAATTGAAAATACGTCTCCATTTTTTTTGTCTGTGTCTTGTCTTTTCCCTGACCTTTCCCTCCTTTCCTGACCTCCCTCTTGCCGTAGACGCCCAGGAATGCATGACCAGATCGGGCTATTCATTATGATGCAATTTGCCTTCAATAGCGCAGTCTATATTTCTTGAGTTAATGCGTCTACCCACTTGTCCTTGTGCTTATAGAAGCTATATGGGAGAGTCTGTATGCATATGAAGAGTCTATATATGCACAGTCATGCCACTTTAATGTTAAAGAGCCCATATTACGCTATTTTCTGATCTGTTATCATGTTTTCTTATCACAAACATACATGGAGTTGTGTTTTGTTTCATTCACACGTTTAACACACAAACCCTGCTTATTTAGGCTGAGTTCTTCTCTTAAAACACTCCACCTTCTGATGTCATGTGGAAATACAGGAAGTGCTCTGCTGTGTTTTTAAACCCTTAAAATTCCATGTCCCGGTACCGGGTCATCGTATATAAACAGCGAATACCGACCCAACTTGAGACACCAACACATGTAACACATCACTAGAAAGCTACAGCTCTCGTCTTTCCGACCATAAACACCATTTTGAGGTACAACAATCACAGCACTTGCACCAAAACATTTTTCAAACCGCACCCCGATACTAGTAATTTGGCGTTCCCTACTTTGAAGGGGGTCTATGGTCCAAACATTGATCCTTCCCCACAAGTTTAGGCATCATTCTGTCCGTAACAGTCCAGAGAATATAATCCGAAAAAGCCATAAGGTCCAAAAACGAATTAGATCCACAGGGGGACAAAGACTGCAGCAATTCTATTCCTAAAAAAATAGTAATTGTCATTTTTCTCTCCGTTTTTCTCCTATTCTGCAGCCTATATTGACATTTGGAGCTAATGTTTGATGTCAAAATGGTCCCCCGGACTTTAGCTTTTGATTGATGGCGACTCTGGCCAATTACAACAGTGTGGGGGTTGACTGTAGCGAGAAAAAGCCAATGACTGTCACAGACTGGCAAAAGTTCACTCCCAACTATCAGCCTTGTAGATCCAAGCTCTTAGGTTGCAGGATAAAAGTGATGCTACGTACTTGTAGCCAATGAGCTGCTGAACACGGAGAGGTATTATGTGGGGGGGTCAGGGTTTATCTGGGAGGTGCATTTTGCGTGCGTAAAGGGTAAATAGTATTTCCAGGAATCAGTGCGTAATTTGTCGTCTCTGTGCGTAAATTGCTTTCTGTGCTTTGTTTTCATTTTTGGGGTTTTTAGAGCCCTCATTGATGTCTGTAGGTTGAAGCATTCAAAAGTTATTGTATTTTTTCCAGACGTTATCCAGGTTTATCCAAATTAATCCAGTGTCCATTTGGAGTCTCCAAATTGTCCCTCTGTAAAAAAGCATGAACTAAACCATGTAAACAATGCTGTAAAATGCTCAGTTTTAGAGCTATTGTTTTCAAATTTGAAATGGGAGTAGACAAGATCTGATACTTTGAGGAAATACTGTGTTGAAGTCTATAAGTACCAAACTTAGCTGTTTACACTCTTGTTTTTACAAAGAAAAATCTAGGCGAAGATAAAAATTCTTAATTTCTCTGTGTTCCAAAGAGTATAAATTTTTATTGGTTATACTTAGAGTATTTTTTTCTTTTGTGGTAGAAAATACAGAACGTTACCTTCTCAAAATGCCCAAACTTTTACGTATACTCCAAAGGGTTCAAGAACAGTTTTACTTTGAAACTTTTATTACATTTTTCAGGCGTTTTAGTCAAAAATACCTGGATTTTTAAAGGTTTAAACTTCAGATGTCTTGACTAGAATCATTTTGATCATTTCAGCCCTGGGATTGCCAATCCATACTGAACTAAAGGTATGTAGACAGACTAATAATCCAGGATAGCTCAAACATGTGTGAATGAAACAAAACTCAACTCCAGGTATGTTTTTGAGGAGATAACGACATTATAACATGAATTAAAGCTCACAAGAGTCAGTTTTATGTTATATTATATGGCCTTAAAACAGACAATTTAGCTATTTGGATATAAACATGGTTATTGATTAAATTAAACTATAAATATTTCTATTGAATAAGGGGAAAAAAATCATCTAAAAGTCACATTCAGCCTGCAAAAATATGAAAATTCAGTCAGTATCAGCATTTTTCAGTATGTTTTTGAGGAAGTAACATTATAACATGACTAACTAATCACAATAATCCATTTTACATAATACAGGACCTTAAAGTCGTCTTCCTTGTTCCATTGAGAAATGCAGTATTGTCTTAACTGTGCATATACTTTTGCATGGAGCCCTATTGTTGCCCTGTTACATTATATTTAGTTTAGGTTCACTGGCTGTAAAATTCACATCCTGCACATCAGGGCTAAGCTACGGCCGACTTTTCCAAAAACAGACATTTCTTCAGATGTGGTTGGAGAAAGTTGCCTTGTCAAGTTTTTATGGTGATGAATTTTGCGATTGAATTTGCCTCCTAATGTTTTGTAAAGTGCTTGGTGATTTGTTGGAGGTTTTAAACCAGATGCCATGCCTAAAGTGTTCAAGAATAGAATGTAAATAAAATTGGCTTGTGACCTTCTATGGTTATATTGGTGTTAGCAGACTAGGTTCTTTCTCTGTATTACCAACAGCAAAAGTATTTCAGTATCAATGGGATTGTTGTTACTTTTCTGGGATGTTCCACAGTATGGCATTAAAATGTATCTTGCATTTATTCAATTAAATGTTGTTATTGATCTAAAAACCCTTGACAAAAATGTATTCTTATTGTGATCTGGGTCGCATCTCCACAGATCTGACCTGCAGCTTGGCCTGGTTTGGTCTGTTTGTCTCCATGGGCATAGATAAGTTTAAAGCCATGCTGTGGAACATTAAACAAGGCATTAACATCACTATGGAAACAAGCAGGTGGCAAATCCTCAAGCAAAAAATGTACTTAAGGTTCTATTAATATCATTACAGTAGAATTCACATGACTATTTTAGGCAAATTGAAACCATAGACTGTATAAATAAATGGATATAGCGCCATGTTCCAAACAGGAAGTGAGCATGGGGGCGCTTCCGGCTCCATCGACTCTGGGTCCAATTATCTGGTTGCATTAACCTATTGTACAGATCCTGTTTTTTCATTTTTGTGAATAAATTCCTATTCCTCATATATAGAACCTGGCTCCAGATTTGGTTCTATAGCTGTGAGCCTCAGTGAGCTTCATTTGACTGGAACCGAACGCTTTGGGTACAGTCTATGATTCACAGCATTTTTTTTAACTTTTATTGACACAAATAAATAGGCATATCACATTAACAGTGACTCGGCCTTCACACAGTTTTATATTTTACATTTGCATATTTTCATTCTTTTCCTCAGCTAAAATAAAACTAATGTTAATGTTAGAGCATTGGACCACACTTCTAGCACTTTTAGCTATAGTTGAGCCGTTCATAATGATTTAACCTTTACGACGCTGCTTTTATTGAGTCTATTACCCTGATCTCTCCATTGCTGACCTAAAAGCTAACGTCCCTGTATGATTTTCCTATAGGGAGACTTCACGTGGAGCAGCCTGTCTGGGCGGAGCGTTCGCCTCGCGCCCGTGTGCATCCAGAGCCTCTCCGAGCTGGAACGCGCCCGCCTCCAGGAAGTGGCCTACACCCGCCTGCACCAAGACTACGACCTGGGATGCCAAATCACCATGCCCAAAGGTCCGCCACACACTGTAACACTATACACACGGGCCTGTCTCTGTAATCACTAAACTGACTTATCGTTCAGTGTATGAAAGCTGGAACAATATATTCTGGAGCTCAGGTTTTATTGTGGGTACTTTTTCCTTTCATGCATTTGCAACAGTGGGGAAATTTTGGCCATTTTTAAGCAATAACGTAAGATTTGAGTTGTCGAGGGCTGAATAAATAACTTCTATCTCTAATTATTGGTCCATTCTGACATTTATTGGTTGCAGATCAGGCGTTTTTATGACACTGTTTATATAAAGCTGCATTGTGTAACTTTTATGGCGGAGGGTATGTCAAATGCTCTGTCTGGAATGTTTCACAGTATGGTATAAAACATTTCTATCTGCATGGAGACCACACCAGACAGAGTTACAGGTCAGATCTATGGAGAGGCGACCCTGCACAGTAAGAATGCCTGTTTTTCTAGGTATTTTTGAGCTATAAAACCACCTGTAATTGTAAGGTAGAGCTGTTTAATGTCATATTATGGAACTTTCTAGGCAGAGCAATGACTTATCCATAGAAAAAATAGGTGTCGGGTCCCCAAACAAAAATTCACATAGTGTAAGTAGCTTCAGTATTATCGTTTTGTTATTGTGAAAGGCCCGTACACACATTACATAACGTCGACTCCATGACTTCAATGGGGCTTAACCTACTGGCTGTGTATATGTTCTGGCTGCATTTGCACATCCTATAAAAAGGTCCCTACACAGTGCATATCCTGGTGTCTTCCATTAGGGAAAGTGGGGAGAGGAGTCTGAATGTAAACTGTCTTTCGGAGTGATACTGGGAGCTCCCTGATATATCGTAGTGGTGGTAGGTCCTTAAATGTGGTTCTTTTCACTCAGACTGGAGCTGAGCCTAGTCTGACATAGGATGAGATAATGCAGTATGGAAATGTACTTTTTATGGCGCGGTGGTGAAATGTTTAAGGACAGTCTGAAGATGACTAGATGTCTAGAATACATATCGCAGATGGAAATTAGCAAGAGATTTGAATCCAAGGACAGGAAAAAAGTGAGCAGGATTGTTTAATAGGTACGCTATGTTACTGCCATGCCTAAAATGTTCCACAGTATGGCATTAAGCATATCTGAGCTTGCGTCAATTAAATTACAGGTGTCTTTATTAATCAAATATACCATAAAAACATGCCTACTGTGAGCGGGCTGACTCTCCACAGATCCGACCTGTAACTTAGTAGTAGGAGGTACATAAAAGGGCCCATATAACGTTATTTTTTGGAGATTATCTGATATAATGTTGTTTCCTTATTAAAAAAAAACATACCCGGAAACTCTGCATATTTAGGCTGAGCTCTTCTTTCAAACAGAAAACACTTTGTTCCACCTTGTGATGTCATGTGGTAATACAGGAAGTGCTCCACTGTGTTTTTAAAGTCCATACACTTTCACGAGAATCACTAGTTTCAAACCTGGAATTGCCCATCTCTACTGAACTAAAAGTAAAAGGCAGCTGTTAACTTGACCACTGCATGACATCACAAGGTGGAACAGAGCGTTTTGAGCTTTGGAGATGTAGATAGACTAATAAAGAGTTACCCAAACACGTGTGAATGAAACAAAACACAACTCTGGCTCTGTTTGTGATGAGGTAACGACACAGAACATGGCCTAAAGCTCACAAGAGTCAATTTTGCATAATATAGAGCGTTTAATGCCGTACTGCGGAACATTGCATGCTAAGCAATCACATCTACATGGAGACACGTAGGTGGCAGAGACAGAAAAAAGTGCACTGTTAGCTATGAAATGGAATACTTCTTATTTTACTGGTTTTATGGAAGTAAAAATGCCATAATTTCCCAATATTTAAATGTTCATGGCAAATATAACATTATAGCAGTTATATTTTTATATCAGACTTAACATTTCTCTCGCGTGCTGTAAAACAAATACTCCGAGTGAATGATTCAAACGCTTGCCACAATATTCCAGTGTTTTGGGTCTGCAGAATAAACCCACTCCACACTTACGGATGACCTCATGTGGAAACTCACAGTTAAAATAGCAATAAGCTGGTCTGAAATATTGAACGTGATGGCTCGCTTGCTGCTCGGGTTCAAATGGCTCCAGTTTTAGTCCATTATTCTCGATGCAGTTGCGCTGTGAGTCTGCAGGTCCTACATTCCTTCTTCAGGTTAAAGCACCGGCTCCATGATTTAATACTGACCGCTTATAGATTCCAGAGCCACATTCGGTTGCCACGTGTTGTTAGGGAGATGTTTTAACTGGGTGGAAAACGTTTAAGAAACAGTTTAAAGGGGCAATCCAACTAGCACAAGTTTTTTCTTTAACTTGGTGCCGTATTTGCTTTCTTTGACCTCGAAGCGACACTGAAATTTCTCCATTATGGTAAAAATAAAGATTCTCTTACAACTTATCATTTAGCTGTGTAGATGTTTTGATCTTGGTTATTCAGTTATAGAGGTGTTTGAGGTTAAAATTCTGAAAAAAAGGATTCTACTGTAAGCGGGTCCGCCTCTCCACAAATTGGACCTGTAAATTGGCCTGTCGCTCGTCTCCATGGAAATAGATCAGTTTAATACGAGGGTCCGAACATTATGTGGAAAAACTATTGTAACAAATTATTTTAGTACAATTATATTACACACTATCATAATGCAGTGGCCTGTAAAACAATAAAAGAAAAAACTTTCTCATCTTTATTGTACTGAACGCGGTTTGCTTTAAGTTTTCTTTAAATGTCTTCAGCTAGTCCCATAAAAACAAACCATCTGCTCTTGTGTCTTTACCTGGTGTTTTACTGAAGTGAGAAGATGTTCTCTTACTGGATTTGCAGTAAAACTGGGCTGTGGATGAGTTTCTAGTGAATTTAAATTGCAGAGTTTGGCCCGAAATGATCGAAATCTGCTCTGCATTTCGGCCCAAACTTAACATTTTGCATCTACTACTACTGCTACTATTACAACTACGACTATGGTTACTTCTACCACTACCACTAATATAAAAACAAAAAAAAAAACAAAAAACCCTACAATCTCAGTGTGCTACTGCAGGTAAAGAAGTCAAAGTTATAAACATTTCCAAAATCATCTGAAATACAGAATTCTGATGTCTTTTCTGATCCTTTACCACTATAGGGTCAAAAATACCTCCACTCGACTTGTCAAACCTGTAAATCCGATAATAAAGATGAAGTATGTGTTTGAGAACATGTCTGATGAAAAAGTGATGCTGTGGTCATGTTCCACCTCTGGCCTGTGTGTTGATAATATTCTCCTGGCTCCAGTTGAACAGGGAAGGTTTGGAGGTCTTGGGGATTTCCGTGCGGCTTTGAGATCCGTCTGTCAAAAATCTAAACCATTTCCTATCGCTGCCTCTCCCTCCTCTCTCTTTCTGTCTCTCTCTCCCCCTCTCTTTCTCCTCTCTCCCTCCTCCCTCTTTCTCATTCCCCCTCTCTTCTCTCTCTCCCTCATCACTCTCTTTCTTCCTCTCCTCTCCCTCTTCTCTCTCTGTCCATTCTTTCTTTCTCTCTCACTCTCCCTCCGCTCTTTCTCCTCTTCCCACCTCCTCTCTCTCTACCCCCCTCTTTGTCTCTTTATCTCCCTCCCTGTCTGTTTCCCTCCTCCGCCCACTCTCTCCTTCCCTTCTCTCTCTTTGTTCCTCTCCCTTTCTCCTTCCTCTCTCTTCCTCTCTACTCCCTTTCTCTTTCTTTCTTCCTCTCTCTCTTTCTCCTCTCTCACCTTCCTTCTACTCCTCTGTCTCTCCATCCTCTCTCTCCTCTCCCCACCCCCTCTCTCTCTACTCCCTCTCTGTCTCTTTATCTCCCTCCCTCTCTCTGTTTCTGTGTCCCTCTCTCCCTCCCTTTCTCTCTGTTTCTGTGTCCCTCTCTCCCTCCTCTTGCTTTCGCTTTCCTCCCTCTCTCTTTCTCTCTCTTTGTTCCCCTCTCCCTCCTCCACCTATTCCTTTGTCTCTCCCTTCTCTCTTTCTCTCTCTCCTCTCCCCACCCTCTCTCTCTTTACCTTCCCTCTCTGTCTTCTTATCTCCTTCCCTCTCTCTCTCCCTCCTCTCTCTTTCTCTCTCCTCCCTTTCTTTTCTTTCTCTCCTCCCTTTCTCTTTCTCTCTCATCTTCCTCTCTCTATTTCCTCTCTCCTCTCCCCTCTCTCTGTACTGCCCACTCTGTCTCTTTATCTCCCTCCCTCTCTCTCTCTCCCTCCTCTCTTTGTTCCTCTCTCTTTCTTCCTCTCCCTCCTGTCTCTCTCCCTCCTCCTGCTCCTCAGCCTCTCCCTTCTCTCTTTCCTTTTCTTGCATTCTCCATCCTCTCTCTCTCCGTCATCCCGCCATCCCCACATCTGCTTTCTCTCTGTTCACATCCTTCACCCAAACCCCAGTAGATCCCACCTTTTCACTGTCAAACACCTCCACATCTTGCCCCGGCCTGGTTATAAAGGTCAAATAAAAAAGCTATAGCAGGATCACAGAGGAATTGAACCCGCAACCTGACGTAAGGCCCCGTAATGACCAGAGCGGGGGATGTGGGATGGGGGGTAAGATTTCCAAAAGCCCCTTTGAGTGACTTATGCAGAGCAGCTGAAAAGAACATCTGGAAGTTTCGAGCGCAAAACTGAGGAGAAAAAACGTGAAATTCGAAGCTACAACAATCAGACGGTGGTGGGAATGGGGTCTGCAAAAGAAAGTGGTCAGAGACAGTGTTGATGGAAATTGTACAATAGGAAGTGATGCAAAATAAAAGAAATCTTATGAAAATAAATAGTGTTGCCTAATATGACGTCAAAAGGCCCATATTAGGCTATTCTCTGATTTACACTGTGTTATAATGTTTCCTCATCACAATCAGACCTGCAGTTGTGTTTTGCTTCATTCATCTTGTTTAACACATAAACCCTGTGTATTTAGGCTGAGTTCTTCTCTCAAAACACTCTGATCCACCTTGTGATGTCATGTGGTAATGCAGGAAGGGCTCTATTGTGTTTTTAAACTCCACACACCTTCACTAGACTAATTTGGACAATCTCAGCCCTGGAATTGCCAATCACGACTGAACTAAAGGCGAAACGTAGCTGTTAACCTGAAAACTACCTCTTCATGACATCACAAGGTGCAACCGAGCGTGCAGCAGAGCATTTTGAGCTTTGAGGTGCAGACTGACTGAAAAATACATGGAAAAACATGCAATCTTTCTGTGAGCGGGGTTGCCTCTCCACAGATCTGACTTGTAACTTGACCTGGTGGTGCTTCAAGTGCTTGTTTCCGTGGAGATGGATACATTTAACGCCACACTGTGAAACATTCCATGCAGATTAAAATATGCCCTTAAATCAAGTTGATTTTATAGCACTGGCCTTGCAAAAACATTATTTGTAATCATGCATTTTTGGTGAAATTTCGCACACATTGTACTTCACGCTGGCTTATTCGATCCCATTTTATTCAATCCTGTTTTATTATGGCTTAGCTTTTTGCCAGTACAGGGATAATTTTCACATGCAGTCACTCGGAGATGCTTAGCTGGTAAGATACTGATTCCACCAAGCACCAAACCCAAGGCACCAACTGTTTTTGGCTGGTAAAGACTAACACGAAGAATAAATTATAAACTGTAAACTATAATTTCTCTTTTCAGATGGGCAGAAGAGGAAAAAGTCTCTGCGGAGGAAGCTGGACTCTCTCGCCAAAGAAAAGAGCAAAGATAAAGGTACAAGGAGCTATCTTTTCCTCAGTCCCTTCTCCTTCGTAATATCACTGGAAGTCTTCAGTTCGTATCCTCAGAGCAGGTGGAGGCTAAGACAACAATCCAGTGTTTACATGCCCTGAAAACTTTATATTTAGCCGGACTCCTTCTATGGGGACCAGCTCTCCCTCGCCGCACTAAGCAAAGCATATTTGGCCCAAACAGCAAAGACAGCAGATATAAACAAATTCGACATTGCTTGCGATTTCTTCACTAAAATAACCCCCATCTGCGGTGATAAATGGTACTACATTATTATGGAGGTTTAAAAAGCTTATGATAGTCCAGAGTTTACCCCTGCAGCGTGTTGGGCTCTTTGTAACCGTGCCAAGGTTAAAAGTTTAATTTTATGTCCAGAACTAGGTCAGTGTTCAGGTTTAAAGCGTTTTATTTTGCTAAGGAAATGTTGGGGTTGGGATTAAATTGAATTAAATTGCATATTACGATAACTCAACTTTAACTGCCATATTTTTCCCATCATTTCTCAAGTTAGAGTTTCTTACATTCAACCGCCAATGTTCACAAACTGTATTCTTTGTGCCAGTCCCAAGCCTGGATAAAAACACCATCCAGTTTATGGACAATCCTATATCTGCACTACATACTTTTGCTTTTGTTACATTACACAGTGTGGGTTTTCTGTCTTGTTGAGCGTGTATTCTTACTACAATTTGGCTTGGTAATATCCTCTGTTTGTCTCCATTTAGATAGATAATTTAATGCCATACTATGTGATATTCCAAGCAAAGCAATGGCATCACCATGGAGACAGGTTGCAGCTTCCACCAGAAAAAAAACAAAAAACAAATTAAAAATAAGACATTTAAATGAATTGGCTCTTTTCCTTCCCCTAAAGTAAAAGTTTACAGCTTCTTCTCTGTACGTATTACTCTGTACATCCCCTTTCTCTACTCATACGCACTCATTCGCATTAGAAGCAGTAAAACAAAAGTAGGGGAAAGTTGAGACTGCAGGGCTGTGTCTGGGGAGCACTTAGATTTATGTGGATCTTGATGCGTGTGGCGTGTTTTCGCATAGAAATGTACATGATGTGATGGTGGAAGTAGCGGTTACATAAGAGGGAGAAAATCCACCGTGTCCCGGGCAGTTGTGGTCGCTTTGTCCGTGAACCCTGCACTTGCAGCGGAGGAATCTGTGCGGCGCAGCTGCTTGGACACCGCACATAAAATGAATCAAATATAGTCTTTAGAAGGCCGCGAACATGACTTCAAAGCTGCAGGCAAAGTGCTACAGCCTGGGTTTAATTTTGGCGAAGAGAGAAAGTTAGAACGATAACATGGGGATGGAAAGTTAGTTCATTTTGTGCTGTCTGGGTAAAAAAAGGAAAAAAAAAACTTATTTAGAGCTTTTCAATGCATTTAAAATAATCAAAAATGTGTAATTTATTCTAATAATCTACATTAAAATACATTTGAGACCATTTATTTGGTGAGTACAAAAAAATGAAAAGAAAAATGACACTACAATTACAGATTTCAAGATTTTTTGGCACGTTTTCAACGATAAATAAATAAATACAAACAAAACAAAAGATAACAATAATATATTTTTTTAAATGCAAAAAACAACAACTAAAAACCAACATTTTTTAATTAAATAACTAAATAAAGTAAAATAAATACATGAGGAAAAACAAAAGAAAAACGCAAAAAAGGAAAAAAAACAATAAAAAACAATAAAAAAGAAAAAAAGGAAAAAATTGCAAAAAAAAAAAAAAAAAAGAAAATGCAAAAATGCAAAAAAAAAAAAAAAAAAAAAAAATCTGAAAACCAACCAAGCAGAAAAAGTACTTTTGGTTAATACTTGATTATGTGTACTAAAACAACAAAAAAATAAACACTAACCATTTTTTAAAATTTAAATAACTAAATAAAGTAAAATGAATAAAGAAAAACAAAAGAAAAATGCACACACATAAAAAAAAAACTAAAAAAAAGCATTAAAAAAAAAAAAAAACCTTCTGAAAACCAACCAAGCAGAAAAAATACTTGGGTTTATACTTTATTATGTGTATTTACAGCAATTTCAATGGCCATAGTTTTTCAAAAGTGCAACATTCATATCATTTTATTGCTTTCACTCTGTCAACAGTGTCCCGACATTGTGGACACCAAATTTGTAGCGTACGTTGAAGTTGAAAACGCAACATGCTCATTTGGCCCATGTTGTATGTGAGCGGTGAGCAGCGAGACACAGGCTGCATTAGATGTGGTCTGGAGCCATTAAACTGGTCAGGGCCCTGTGCTATTAGTGGTTTTCCAAACTCACTATATCTTGTGATGTCTTATTTTGGAAAACAGATGCTTCCATTAGACCAAGAGTTTTCATAAGTGTGAACACCTGCTTTGACACACTTCCATTGTGTGTAAAAGTTCAGCCACAAAACTCACCGGGATTTAACAGGGATTTAAGGTGCGTATGACAGGTTAGACTATTCAATTCACGAAAACAGGAAGAAAAAAAAACAGTATTAGAGAAATCTAGTTTTCTCTGTTTGACCTTTACTTATTAAATTATTACTATATTACACAGAAAGGATTCTTGTGAGCTTTTAGCCATGTTATAATGCTGTTACCTCATCAAAAACATACCTGGAGTTGTGTTTTGTTTAATTTTCACATTTGAATAACCCTTTTTTCATAGTCTGTTTTCTGTTTTGCCAGTAGAACTCAGCCTAAATATGCAGGATTTGTGTGTTTAACATGTAAATTAAACAAAATATAACTCCAGGTATTATAACAGATCTTTAATTATTTACTAAAAATCATAGTTTTCTCTAGTTTGATCATTTTAATTATTAAGCTTTCCTTCCTGGTGGGACATGGGCAGCAGATACAGGCGTAGACGTAATTTCATAACTGTTACCTAGCAACCGTGACCAAAAACAATGCCACAGATCGCTTAATCTACACCACAGTTATGATTTGACAAATAAAATATATGACAACACCATCATTTGCTTAAATAAATGTTTAGACTGTTAGAAAATGTGGTTTCTTGCGTGTAATTTGTCCCAGATTTTGGATGACAAAGATAGAGGTATTACAGCAGTACTTCTTGCAGTTTTTAATGTTTTACTTCACATACTACCACGACAGATATAAAACTCTGATAACTATTTACTGCAGGTACTATCCCACCAAACGAATGACTCATTAGAAAAACATGAAAAGCTGTCATCAGTGCTTTAAACTTTAAACGCTGCCTCATGTGCTTTTACCATCCGTGATTTGAAGTGTTTTATGATGTCTCTGTCTCCGTGTTGCAGAGTGCATTCCCCAGGCCTTCAGCATACCTCTGTCTCAGGTCATAGCCAATGACAGAGTCCACAGGCAGAGGCAGGACGGGTACAGGCCCAACCCCCCACCCCGAGAGGAGCACAAGGACTCCTCCGACCTCGTCTCATCCATTATACAGGTGCCATTTCATACTTTATTAATACATTTAGCTTTTCTGTTCTGCACCGTGGACGATTATGGGACTTATGATGTGACTAAATGTGACACATTCTTGTTTAAACCATTGTAAGTCCAAATACTTCAAAAACTTCACATTATAAATCTGTTATTAAGTATGGATGCACTGATACTGGATCGGATATCGATATTCTGGTTGAACATATACATCGATGCAATAAGACTGTTTATACGTCCACAAACAATGGCACAAATCGACTATTTTCTGGTCGTAATGGGCTCAGAAAGTCTCTGAATATTTGAACTTTTATGAATGCAAAGTTGCTCTGTAGTTAATAGATGGAAAAATAACAGCTGCATAACACATTTGGATCAATTTTCTCTTATTTTTTTTGCAAAGGAAATTAATGCAGGTTTAGTCTCTGCTCTGGTATCTGTTGATATTGGCAGATACTTAAAGCTATAGTATCAGAATCTGTATGAAGAAGAAGTGAAAAAGCTGGATCTATTTCAATGATGCTAATTTATCCAAACTGATTTCACTGTGTAGCTCTAACTTATTATTTATTATTTGCAGTTTGCCACTAAGCGTCCATCCAACAAGGAGCTATCGTCCAGCAACTCCTCTTTGAGCTCGACGTCCGAAACAGCCAACGAATCCACCTCGCCCAACACCCCGGAGGCTGCTCCCAAAGCCCGCCGAAGGGTACCACCTATCCCGAAATACACTTCCTATGACTTCACTTTTACTTCATTGCAGTAACAGTGTACTTTCTTATTAACTCCTTTAGGGCGGCATGTCTGTGGACTCCATCACCGACTTGGACGACAACCAATCCCGACTGCTAGAAGCCCTCCAACTCTCGCTTCCTGCCGAAACTCCAAACAAAAAGGAGAAACAGAGAGACAAAAGGCTGAGTTTGAACCCCATCTACAGGCAGGTGCCGCGGGTGGTGGACAGCTGTTGCCAGCACTTAGAGAAATATGGTAAGAATCTACAGTGCGCTGGCGATGGCGAGCTGCGTAAGCCTTTGTTACTACGGCAACAGGTGCTAGAGGCGCCTGGTGCACTTTGAGGATGACGACAGTGAATCTGTGATGTGTTGTGCCCACGCAGGACTGCAGACTGTTGGGATCTTCAGAGTGGGGAGCTCAAAGAAAAGAGTACGGCAGGTAAGGTTAGAGAACAGTCGAAACAAATGGCAACGGAAATGAGATGTTTTGGCTTGTTAAATGACCCATTTTACACTATTTTCTGATCTATGGTTTGTTGTTTCCTCACCAAAAACATGCCCAGAGTTTTGTTTCATTCACACGTTGTATGAAAAGCGGTCTATAAATAAAGTTTGATTGATTGATTGATGTTTAACGCACAAATCCTGCGTGTCATATAAGACCTTTAAAAGTTCTAATAAGATGCTCAGTTGGTAAATACTAGTATGTTTGCCCCCTAATGAAAAAGTTGCCAGATGAGACCCCCTGCGTTGTGTTTTGGGAATGGTTAGGTTTTGCTTGTGCCAGATTATTACAACTATTTGCCTGAAGAACCGAATGATATAACTCTAAATTCTCTTAACAATTTATTTATTTGCACTAAGCTCGTAAAGATGTTCGCCCCCAAACCAAACGATGACCGGACCAGAGCTTCTACCTTGTCTCGTGATAGTTCCTTGATTTCTAGCTCACAACTGAAGCACCCAGTTTAGTCCTGCACCCACTTCTAGTCTTGGTTTCGTCCTGGTCTAGTTCAGGTTTTGTTTCAGGTCCAGCTTAGTTCAAATTTGTTTGTTTTAAGCGTCTAAGAACCAAACTGAAGTGCAGCTGACCCACTACGGCCTGCGCATATCCATCCTCATTACGAACAATAGCCCGTGACATCTCAACACTGCTTACGTTGGACACCACCCACGGGTCAGATCTTCAGATTACGTCCCTCCCTGGTCCGACTAGTTTGATCACAGTTTCCGGAACACGAGCAGGAAGTGAAATGCACTATGGGTGTGGGTGGACTCTGTCTATAAAATGAAGTCCATAGTTAGAAAATGTGCGTGTTTGCAAAGTGCTAAAGCGTATTGTGTTTTCCAGCTACGCGAGGAGTTCGATCGCGGCGTTGACGTGCAACTAGACGAAGACCAAAGTGTCCACGACGTTGCTGCGCTTTTGAAGGAGTTTTTGAGGGACTTGCCTGACCCATTATTAACAAAGGAACTCTACACCGCATTTATTAATACCACATGTACGTCTTTTCACCATATTTCAGTTATCTGCTTTCTGGCTGCGGTTATGTCACAAGATTGAGTAACAGTTTTGTTTTGGACATTTTTGTCGCAGTGTTGGAGCCAGATGAGCAGCAGAACGTGACCCAGCTCCTGATCCACCTTCTCCCAGCATGCAACAGTGACACGCTCCATCGCCTGCTGGAGTTTCTGTCCACCGTCGCCGACCACGCCCACGACCAGCAGGACAAAGATGGACAGGAGGTGAGCGCAAATGAGAGATACGGGACAGGAAGTTATGGGCTCAACAGGAAATAAGCCAAGCGTATTGAATAAGTTGGGAGGAGTTCATAATAACCTGAAACGATGTTCTGTACTGAGGCGTTTAAGGATTGTGAGGTAGGGCCCTAACGTTCATTTACAAGTAGAATACAGAAATGTTTTGTTTCAATTCATAAAACTTTTACCTCCGTGCGATGTGTATTTAAACTAAAATCAGATTAAACATCAAAACACAACTGTCCACAACCACATTTCAATAAACTGGGAAGTACCTGAAGGACTAAAGAGAGCGAGAGGACCCCAGTCTTACGTGATATCACCAACTACTGGAAATTGCACTGAAGTACAATAATAGATAAGAGAATAGCGAAAAAAAGGTGATTTAGTGCTTATTTCCACTTCATTTAGGACATCATATGAATACATGCAAATTATACAGACATTGCACTGGCCCGTAAGAATATTTGGTTGACAAATTACACCATTGTACAACTGATGGAGCTTAACCAGCAGTTTCAAACCATAGTGAAAACAACAATGAACGAAACTCAAGACTTTTTTCTACCAGTGTTGCAGCTCTAACTAATCCAACCATGTTATTTGAACATACTGCATGACACTTGCCTATTTCTTGTTGTCATTGGCACCACACTGACATTGTGATTTGAACTAAAACAAACTTCCATAGATTTATTTATTGTTTATGTTCTGCAGAAAGTGTCACTGAGCTTATAATTAAAAACATATCTGTGCTAACCATATCCAGCACAAATATTTGGAAAGTAATTAAAGGGATAACATCTGCATAGCATCACATGGACCAACACTTTGCACTGATGTTAAAGGGCCACTCAAAAACAAAATCACTTTTTTCTCCTGCTTAGCTGTGTAAATGGGTCTAAAATAGAAATGTATACTTATCCCTGGCCTTATTTTGGAATTTTAATGCATATTTGTTAAAAATCTGACTTTTGGGTCAAAAGCCGTGTCTGTAACAGTCTCTTTTGGATCAACTATGGTCAGTATATTTGATACTGAGTCACTGGTGATCTATGGGCGGTATGTGAGGAGCCCCTCTTAGCCCTGCTCCTACCAGGCACTGCTGGTGACTGCAGTGTCCCGCTGTGTCTAGAGAAAAGGGAAACAGCGTGATCCGAGCACAAATGTCCACTCTGTTTCAAAGTCTGGAGTGCACCGGTCCACGCAGTGTTGGATTGTTGAGGCTGTCAGTCAGCTGTCAATCATTGCTCCAGACCTACCAGGCACCGCCCACTCCGGGGTGATTTTTCTGATTTTTAATTTTTTTTTATTTAACCAGGAAAGTCCCATTGAGATTACTAATCTGTTTTTCAAGGAAGTCCTGGCCAAGACAGAGGGGCAACAATACAATTCAGAATATTACAGGACACATTTCAAGCAACAATTTCATAAGACTATTTAACACATTTGCAAACCATGGATTTCATTTCCAAACCTTTGAGCAATAGTTTAAACTGTCCAATGGGGACCCGTTCTTTTGTTTAGGGGTGGAGTAAAGCTTCAGGAGGAGGTCTAATGGCTCTTTAAAGCTCCTGTATTATGCAAAATTAACTCTTGTGAACTTTAAGCCATGATATAATGTTGTAACCTCCTCAAAAACATATCTGGAGTGTTGAGTTGTGTTCACACATGTTTGAGTAATCATTTATTATTAGTCTGTCTACATCTCCAAAGCCTAAAACACTCCTCACCACCTTGTGATGTCATGAAGCATTAGTTTGCACGTTAACAGCTTCTTTTACCTTTTGTTCAGGAGAGAATGGCTTAAACTATCTTAATGATTCTCCATGATTCTAAAATGTATGGAGTTCACAAACTCAGTGGAGCATTTCCTGTACAACTCCAGATTTGTTTATGATGCAGAAACAACATTATAACATCAGAAAATAGTGCAATATGGGCTCTTTAAACTCCACTCTTTAAGTTATATCATAGTTAAGCCTTTCTATAAAATCAATGGGGAAGTCATGCAAGTGGAAGAACTCGCATCCCAGTGGCTCTCGCTATTGCCCCTATGACATAACATCACTGTACACCCGGGGCAGAGGCTGTGGCTTCCTGATTTGTGATCTAACTGTACAAATTGTTGTGCAGTTGCCTCTCATGCGTATATTCATCATTCTCCTCCGCCTCTCCCCTCTCTTCTCTCACTTGCGTAAAACTTTTGTCCGTGCGAAATAGACACAAATGTGAAATTGTTGGCACCTCCCTCTGCTTCAGTATGGACTCATATCACCTCCAGATTGTTTGTGCGTCTACAGTATAGCTGCACTGTAAAACACAAGAGGTGAACTTACTTACTTACAATATTAAAGGTGCACTATGTAACTTTTGGGGTCCGTCACCTGCTTATTTCTGTGGATATGTCATTGCTCTGCCTGCAATGTCCCACAATATACAATATTAAACAGCTCTGCGTTACATTTACTCAATTACAGGTGGTTTTAGAGCTCCACCAGAAGAAGTTACACAATGCACCTTTAAGTTATAACCAGGTTTGGTGTATAACGTGTTGCCTAAATACAAATAGTTGGATACAAATGTGTAATTATGTTTTTAGTAGAGATAGAAGTATATGTTTTTTTTTTTTTAATGACACTCAAATTAACTTAAGTCAACAATTACAATTAAAATAGAAGAAAAAATCATACACAAAGTGGAAATCAACTGCATAGACTCATTATTTTATGAAGTATGACTGGAATTACCTAGTTGAACAGTGTAGCATGACTAAACCTATAAGGACTAGAGTATATTTTGGCCTCCTCATTCCAATTCCTCCTTTGGGACAGGGAGGGGATGGGAGTGACCTGGGAAGGGAGGCCGGAATGAACAGTGTATATACGAGTGTGGGGAACATCGAGCACGCCAGCTGTACTACGTCATGATATCAGCGTCTGCAAATACCACTGATGTTACCTCTACCAAGTGCCAAGAATATTTTGAGTGTTAAATGATCCAAGTATTTAGTTAAAAGGTCCTACATTACAAAACTGATTCATGTGAGCTTTAAGCCATATTAGAAATGCTGTTGCTTCATCAAAACAAAAACACACCCGGAGTTGTGTTTGGTCTTATTCACACATGTTCGAGTAACTTGAGATTATTAGTCGGTGTTATTTGTTTAGTAGAGATTGGCAATTCCAGGGCTGAAATGATCCAAATGATTCTAGTGAAGGTGTGTGGAGTTTGAAGACACAATGGAGCACTTCCTGTATTAACAAGTGTTTTTAGTTTGAGAGAAGAACTCAGTGTAACTTTGCAGGGTTTGTGTGTCTGTGTGAATGAAACAAAACACAACTCCAGGTATGTTTCTGATTAGGAAACAATACTATATGGTAGATCAGTAAATTAAAATGCACTATGTAATTTCTCTAGGGGAAGGTCCGCACCTTTGTCCCTGTGGAAATGTTAGTACTTTGCAGTATGACATTAAATCTACCTTCATTGAGAAAAGCAGATAACGCCACTGAGCCAAGTTAGGTCTGTGGAGAGGCAACCCCGCTCACATTGCAAGTTTTTCCAGGTATTTTTGAGAAAAGCAATATGACCTTCTTGGAAACATGCAGGTAGCAGATCCTGTATCAGAAAAGATACACAGTCGATCTGTAAAGAAAAGTTGACTTCTTATTGATTCACAGTGAAAATCAGTATGTTTTTCCATTCAGGCAAAAAAGCTGCGGTTAAACCCAAAGGTTTCACGCTCACTTGGTTGCATGAGAAGAATTTCTGGGAACAGAATAGTCTGTTTATCTTTGCAAACAAGCCGTGCAGTTTTGCTGTCTGTTTATGCACTTTGATTGATTTTAGTCCAACACGATTTCAACAGTTCTCGTTTGTCCCACAACAAAATGGCAAAGAGTTTTTTGTTCATCAGATTGCAACAGATAACAAATCAAACCCCAGCCTAAAGGTGCTAACTCCGGATATGTTTGGTCTTATTCCAGATCACAGGAAACAAAATGACCTCCTTGAATCTGGCCACGATCTTTGGGCCGAACCTCCTGCACAAACTGAAGAACTCGGACAAAGAGTTCAGCGTGCAGAGCTCCGCGCGTGCCGAGGAGAGCACCGCTGTCATCGCCGTTCTGCAGAGAATGATCGCCAGCTACCAGAGCCTCTTTATGGTGAGTCCGCTGCACTTGACTCCACAGCGCCCCCTACAGCTGCTCAGGCAAACTGCAACGCTCATATGCACCGAGAGGCAGGAGTACACAGAACAATGGGGTTGGCTTTGTTGGGAAAACCGAGATTTGGATGGCTCAGTTTGCTATTATATATAAGAAAAGTGAGTAGGGTTGAGTAACTTGATTGAGTTATAAAGTTATTTTTAAAATGTTAATGTCACAGACGGAAGAGGCAAAGAAAAGATATTGATTTCAAGTAAAGTACTGATTGAAAGGCAAAATGCTACTTCTACTTTTTTATTTTTACTCTGCTTTACTACTATTTTGCTTCTTACTAATGGTAGTACTTTTACCATTAGTATTTAAAATTCTGTTATAGCCACTGAAATTACTCTTGCTTTTATCACTCCCCATACAGCTACTACTACGAGTACTGTATTTTTCCTAGTATAACCTCTCACACAGTAAAATTATACTGCTAATTTTTCAAATTTATAGATCTTTACTTTGCAACAAAAACAGCTATTGTGGGAATAATTTAAAGTAGTATTTTAGTTCAGAAATTATCAGTATTTCGCATGCAGTAAGTAAAGTGAATAAACAAAACAACTCCCACACTAGCAAAATATACAACTTGTTTTAAAATGTATAGATGCCTACTTTGCGACATAAAAAAAAAAAAAACTACTACTACTTCAACTCACATACAGTTAGTCAAAGTACTTTTGGGGAAAATAATACAATATGTTTACATTTTAGCAACTTTGCACATGTACATCCACTTATTCTCCCCAAAATCAAACAGCTTTATCAGCCTCTACTTCCCTTTTCTCCGTGTGTGATGAGACAGCCGGTCCGGGTCATCTCAGGTCCGAAACCCTAAACCCTAATGTTTTCTAAGCTGCCATCACCTCTGCACCTCACGCTCACATTCTTGCAGTGAGCCAATGGAGAGCTTTTATTTGCTTTAATGCGAATGTGGAGCGGGGCGGTGAGTGAGAAATGACTCCTCCGGCGGGATCAGGTTCTGCGCCTGACGTGGATAAAGTAGTTTCATAACCTGTTGATCTTTGGATTTTTTGAAACTTCTAAACATCTTCTTCATCCGCACTGATTCAAATGAACAAAAGAGCTGTTCTTGAGATCAAAACCGCAAAATCGGAGTAAAGTTAACAGAGCAGAACTGGTTGAAGTGACTTAATACCTAATTTGGCGTTCATGTCAGATATGCTGATCTCTGTTATAATGTTGTTTCCTCATCAAAAACATACCTGGGGTTGTGTTTTGTGAGATATAGACAGCCTAATAACAAAAGATTACTCAAACATGTGTGAATGAAACAAAACACAACTCACAGTTATGTTTTTGATGAGGTAACAACATTATAACACGGATCAAAGCTCACAAGAGTCAAATTAGTCTAACATAAGACCTTTATTGTAGACTTTATTTCAAACTTGAGAAACAGATATGAGGTACAGACACAGATTACACAGTATAATGCAGGAATCGGACTGTGAAATGAATTAATGAATCAAATTTTCAGTCATTTCTCATCGTCAGTGATGCGTCTGGGTCAAGTTGATTGAGGGGTGTACAGCCAAATCTGTCAGAGAAAGCATGTGGTTTAGAGTTCAGAGAAAAGAAATGACTATTTTCGTGTTAAAAGGCCATAACTCTGTGTTGTTTATTTTCAGAGAATGGATATCGAAAACCACATGTATTTGTTTTTAAAAAGACAAAACTAAATCAAATTGAAAATCAGTCTCCATCCATATGAGAAAAAGAATCTGATGTCTTTTTTGTCACGATGTCCAAGTGTAGCTTTTTCCCAACGTATGAAAAGTACCAGAAGAAATACTGATTATAATGTGATAATGTAAAATGTGTTTAAAAAATTATGTTTCTGTTCATCCTTCAAGCACCACTAATGCTGTAGCTGCCGTTACAGTGATTCCTATGACGATATCAATACAGTTTTTCATACCATCACTACTTATTCCTATAGCAACGTCAAAAATACTACCTAAACTATGAACATTTTAAATATTTTTTTAACTGAGAAGCTATAATTTTTATTTGTGCATGTGTTTTGTTTAGTTTTTGTTTATTTTTATTTTATTTATTTCTATATTTTTGTAATAAAAAAGAGCTTTGGAAAAAATATATATACATTTTTTAAAGACGGAGGTAAACAGAAAAAAACAACAACTTCTTTCTTTCAACATGGCTGTGCACTGTGTTTGGAAGTTAATTTTCCACCCATTACTACTACTACTGCTGCTGCTGCTTTTCCATAATTTGTCCACTATTTTCTCCACCCACTGTTGGATTCTTATTTTGCTGTATTAAAGTTCATTCTTTCCTAAATGTTGTTGTCCAGGTCCCTCCTGATCTGCAGAACGAAGTCTTAATGAGTTTGCTGGAGACAGACCCAGATGTGGTGGACTATCTTCTGAGGAGGAAAGCCTCACAGTGAGTAACCAACACTTTATATTCTAACCCAAACAAGCTCCTGTCCATTCTGAAGAAAAGTTACACAGTGCACCTTTTATGTCATATTGTGGAACATTCTAAGCAGAGCAGTGGTTTATCCATAGAACAAGAATATGATGGACCCCCAATCAATAAAAGTTACACAGTACACCTTTAACATTGTCTTGTTTTTCGTTTTCGTAGAAGCTCGGACTTACTACAGCCAGAAGAACCCTTTACACTAAATGAGCGGAGGTCGTCCAGTGACTCCAACAAAGCGTCCAGTGGGGAAGTGTCTCCGTACGACAACAACTCCCCGGTCCTGAGTGAGCGGAGGGAGGCCGGGAGTCCTGGAAACGAGCCCCTCTTCAGGATCCCGGAGCAGTACAGCCTGACGGGACAAGGGCACAACTGGAACAGGGAGACAGGTACGCTAACACATGCTACACGTGAATACTGTTTACTATTGTTGTTTAAGGGATGGGATGAGAGACAATTCAAACTAAGCAAGAGGCCGGGTGCAAAATTTTGTTTACAAGAAAATTCCAAGAGATGACATAGTCTAGGTATTTTTGAGCTATAAAACCACCTGTGATTGAATAAAGAAGAACAGTTTAATGTCATACTGTGGAACTTTCCAGGAAGAGCAATGACATATCCATGGAAACAAGCAGACATGACATTGAACAACTCTATCTTACATTTCGCACTCAATTCCTGGTGGTTTTATAGCTCATAAAGATGTAATTTGGTCTCGGTTTGGTCCTGAAGACAGAATGATCTAATACCACACTGTGTAACATTCCAGACAAAGCAACAACACAATAACGTCTCCATGGAGAAAAGCATTTGCCGGGTCCTCCATCAGAAAAGTTACACAATGCACCTTTGGGATGTGATGTCAAAAAACAATACAACAGACCAGATGCAACATTAGATCTACAAGAAAAGGGCTGGAGATGAGATTTTGACAGTTTAAAATAAATAAATGTTCCAGTTATATTCACAATTCACTTATTCCATTTCTTTTTAGTGCCAACTGTGAACATGGAAAAAATATCTCATGACTCAACACTGGTTTAAAATCCCATAACCCATTCTACTTTTGTATTTATTTATTTTTTTTTGTAGCCATAGTAAAATGTTAAATGATTGTGTTACAATTTTTCAGAGACGATATCGGAGGAGCACGCGAACATTTGGGGTACGTGGCACTCTACGCTCAAGCCCGCACTAAAGGAGCAGTCGTACACAGGTATACATACGCTCCATGTTATACTATAGGGACAGTAGTGCAGACATGATGGAAGGTCCTATTTTACACTACTAAATCAACTCTTGTGAGCTTTAACCGATGTTTTAATACTGTTACCTCATCAAAACATGCTGGAGTTTGGTTTTGTTTCCTTCACATGTTTGAGTAACCCTTTATTATTAGTCTGTCTACATCTCCAAAGTTCAAAACGCTCTGTTCCACCTTGTGATGTCATGCAGTGGTAGTTTCAAATGAGCAGCCACCTCAGGGGTCTTTAACCTTTTTCTTCCGGTGAGCAACCTTTACAAAAGGAAAATGCCAAAGAGATACTAATTTTAGCGGTCACAAGAGAAAAACCTTAGACGGGAACAGTTAAATACCTATAAAGCATAAACCTTTAACCATTTATAAGTGCACAAATTTAGGCATCAAAATACACAGTTACAATGGTAATTCATACAGTTTGAGTCATAGCACAATATGTATAATTCAGAAACCCTTTGGCGAGCTACTTTGAAGGGGGTGGAGAGTTACTGGCAGCTCCCGAGCTACAGGTTTAAAGACCAGTCGAGCTACGTCTTACCTTTGTTTGGAAATCCCAGCGCAGAAAGCATCTAAATGATTCTAGCGATAGTGTGTGGAGTTTAAAAACACAGTGGAGCAGGGTTTGTGTGTTAAACATGTATGAATGAAACCAAACACGACTCTGGGTATGTTTTTGATGAGGAAATAACATTATCACAGATCAGAAAATGAAATACAGGGCATACAGGGGAGAGAGCAAACAAAATGTCATCTCATTGAAGTAATTAAAGGTGCATTATGCGACTTTTCTAGAGGGGGATTCGTCACCTTAGGCATGCTAGATGGGAGTTTAGTTTGATTCTGTGTTTGACCTTATGGTAATGGAATTTATAGTGGATTCTTATATGGCACAGTTGAAACTATTTCCATGTGGCTCAATGAATGCTAAAATATGGCAGGCGAGCTCTCTGTAAAGTGCACGCTCTCCTGCTGATTGCTGACGTTGTGTGCTAGGTTCCCATGGCAACGTGTCCGAGGGCAGTTCCCGCAGCTCGCAGGAGGGGCTCGACGGGCTCCACGGCGACAGCAGACAGCACCCGCCCACCCCCACCACCCCAACCACCACCACCACCATCCCCAGACCCCACGTGCCGGTGTCCAGGGTGTGCGGAGGAGGGGCGGGCCGACCACGCCTGTCAATCAACGCCAACAGCCAATCGCTACGCTGCCCGACCAGCCCCAAACAGGCCAGCGGGCACCCGGGCGCACACCCCGGCTCCAGACTGCAACGGGGGGTGCACGTGAGTGACGGGGAGTCGCCCCCGCCGTACAACGCTCACCACCGATTGGCCACTTCGCTGAGCTCGCCGCAGATCGCCACGCCCCAGAGACCGCCCCCTTCCCCCCTGCAGAATAACTCGAATACGGATGGCCAGTTGGTGCCGCAAAGCCCAGAGTGGCAAGACTGGCAGAGGGACCGGTGGCAAATATGGCAACTCTTATCATCGGACAATGCGGACACGCTTCCTGAGACTTTAGTGTGAATTCTTTTGTCGGAACATTCCTATTGACAATCACCAAGTTTAAAATCCACCTTCTGTCCATCCTTTTTTGTATGCGCTTTTCATGGTGCCATGTTTTGTTGTTTACCCGTGCAGCTGCTGCCTCCAACGAACTTTCGACATCCAAGAGCCACTCATCACCTATGTACAAAATGGATGTGAAATTGTTGTTGTTCCGATCTTGTTTGGGAGACGAGAGTTTTAAACGAACGCCCACCTGAAATACCTCAACAAACACTCGAAGCTCTCGCTACCACTTTGTTCCTTTCAAACTTCAAGTATAGGAAAACATTATTCACTTGTAATTTTATGAACAATACAACAATCAAGCAACATTATGACCACTTGCGCGTTGCTTTGCTCACCGCTGTTTTGTCCTGGAATGTTCCGCAGTATGGCATTGCACTTATACTTATGTCTTGCAGTTATTCAATTACAGTGTACTTAATCAATTCCGTGAAAAAAACATACTTTCTTACTGTGTCTGGTCTGGTGGCTTTGTCTGTTTGTCTCCGTGGAGCTACATAAGTTTAATGCTATACTGAGGAGCATTAAAGGAAAAAAAAAACACATCTCCATGGAGACACCACCAGAAAGACTACATGCAAGACTCACAATTTCACCTTGGACAAAATGGGTCAAATCCATAGACTGTATATGTAAATGGACATAGCTAACTCAATAGCTGCCACGTTCTAAACAGGAAGTGGGCACGGGGGCGTTTCCGGCTCTATCAACTCCAACTCCAATCGGTTTGACATTGGAAAACTGTCATCCCTCTCGCTCTACATGATCCTGGTGTTTTTATTTCGCTATTTTGTCCGTAAATAAGTTCCTATTCCTAATACGGAACTCCAAATTCACTCCTATAACCTCCAGCATCGATGAGCTTCGTTTGACTGGAGCCGAACACTATAGGTGACGTCACACTCCCTTAGTCCACTTCTTTATACAGTCTATGGTCAAATCATTGCTCTTTTTTTTTCTTATAGTCTGTGTAAGTGGTCATAATGATATCTGATCTGATATCGACAATAGTATTTGCTGCTAAATGTACATTGTATGCATGTATTCAGTAATGTTCAAAATAATGAATTTCGAGGGGAGACTTATGTTAATATAGTATGAACAATATATCTGTAAATAGTATAAATAAGTTGCCATTCTACCTAAACACAAGCCCTTTAAATCCTTTTCCGTCTTTAATATTGAATGTAATGTGCTTAACTAACTATAATGCACTATAGGCTGTAAGTTAGCTTTGCTCCTCCTGCCCTCTACCAATGCAGGACTATGTGCCAAAGTCTCTCTCTTTTTGTATTTTTGGAATATTTATCGTTTTAATGTCAGCTTGTGCTTGTCACGTTTCATTGTGTCAAAAATATCATTGGAAAAATAGTCAGGAATCGGTCAATTTGTAAAAGTAAAGCAGAGAATCTAAATATGAGGAGAAAATAATCATCAGGAACTAACTTGACTAGAAATGTTGATGTTTGGCGCCATCTGGTGGTAGTAGTAGTAGCCCACGTCTATAATCTTTAGCGACCTATTATTTAATCATTTTATAAAACAAAAGTATCAATATTTACCAACAGAGGAATGAGAAAGAAGCTGATTGGTGGCAGAGTGGTTTCCCTGCTTGCCTCTGAGTGAGAAAGTTGCGAGTTCAATCCTCAAATCCTCATGACTGACTATATTTTAGGATTCTGCATGTCCTGTTTGTTACTTGCCAAATAGGATTTGGCTAATCTCCCTTTACCAAAAATTGTGTATCCAAACTTTGTTGGTTGTTGCCGTATTCGTTAGATAAATCTTGGTCCGCACTCATTCATATCGAGTATTTTGTGAGTTTTCTATAGCTTGTGGGTATTTGCTGGCAAATAGTTCACACGTAACAAAATATTATAATTAACATTCTTTCTTATTTGGAAACATTGTGTTTATCGTCACGTATTGAACCAATGCAAAAACCCTGTGGTGCCATCTGTTGCTGAATTTGTGCATTGCAATTCCAACTTTTTGTACCTTGTAAACTTGTAAGCTTTGTGGATATAAGCAAGCACCTTTTGTAAAACGTGTCAAACCTGTGTGGAAAAACAAAACAAAATGTGCCATAGAACGACCCTGGTCCATCTTGTATTTCGTATTGTGTATTATTACTAATCCATTTGTATTGAAAAGGAAACTTGTGCTAATTTGTCCCTGGCTCCGAGTTGTGATGAAATGTCTGGTATTGCTTTTGTACTGTGTGTTGTCCTCAGTATTCTGATATGATGGAATTAAACATGAGCAACTTAAAGACTTCTCTGGAAATTTTATGCAGATTCATACAAAATATTTTAAATGTCCATCCACAGGTCTCTAAAAGTCAACAAGCAGCGGCCACGCCAAAATCCCACTGTTTCCTGGACTCTGTTTTCAGTGTTACGGTACTAAAGTTGACAGTTTTACACTAAATACAAGCCCAAACCGTTTTCCTAACCTTAACCATTACAGATCTGTACCTAATCTTAACCAGACACAGGGCCTATGGCAACACATGCACGGACCAAATGGCTGTTATTTGTATTTACGTAATTGCAGGCTACACATTGATAATTAAATGTTTTAAGTTTGTGACGGCATGTTTTAACCTGCTAATTTCCCTATTCGAGAATAATAGAGCGGCGACAACACAAAGATGCTTTCAAATTAGAAAACTTTTCCAAATGTACTGCGGATCACATGTACAGTTGTTGAAGTTAGGGCCTCAGTTGCTCAGATGATTGGGAGCTTGTCCTCAGAGCGGAAGGTTGGCAGCTCGATTCCTGCCCTAGATGAAGGTACGATTGGTTGAGCAGTCAGATCCACTAGCACACGGGTCGATGATGTGTTTTTGTGTCCTTGGGCAAGACAATAAACCCGCCTCGCTCCCAGTGTATGAATGCGTGTGTGAATGGGTGAGTGGTTCCTTGATGTAAAGGTGGAAAAAAGTGCTATATATAAAATTAAATGAAAGAGTAGGCCTACAGTCTTTCAGTTAATAAGTGAAAATGGGCTTTTAATAACATTTAAGAGCAAACTAATTGATAAAATCTGTAATCCTGGTGGAGGTCTGCGGGGAGGGTCCTCTGGGTGGAGCTCTGCACTCAGACTCTTGATTAGCTTCACAGTACAGGTCAGATCAGGTGAAAGTCATTAGGTACTTCACTACTACTACCATTAGTACAATCGAAGGCACATGTGCTCCACTCTCATGACAAATACAACCGCAATGAGGCTAGAGACGGGAAAAAAAGTCCAATATAAAATGCAGCTGTGGAATTTTAAGTATGTTTAAATACAGCGAGCAGATAGATTCAACATGTCGTGTAGAGAAAGGTAACATGACAACTGAAAAGTGTAAATCTGTCTTCTCTGAACCACCATAGAAAATGTGGGGAATCAGTTATATACGACGGATACTTTGCAGCTCATGTCATCAACATTTCCTGGGGATGTGATGTGAACTGTGAGCTTAGTTTAGTTTAGATTAGAAAACATTATTTATCCCCAAGGGGCTAATCTGTTTGCAGTCACAGACGACAACATAAATCAAACACACATTTCACACAGGTCATGTGCTCGTACAATTATGGGCATCAGAGCTGAGCCTTAGTGCAAAACATAAGGTGCAAATGTGGCAAAAAGAGCAAAGGCCAAAAAACAAAACAACATTAGAACAGTAAACAAAGGATAAAAAGACACTTGGCTCAGTCTGTTTCTCCTCTGTGTTTAGGAACCGAATGGCAGAGGGAATAAAGGAATTAGCAAATGTGTTTGTTTTCCTGCTGGGGTCAAAGCAGCGCCTCCCAGAGGTCATCAGGGAGAACCTCTCTTTTAGAATGTGTTACGGGCCTTAGCCCTTGGGTGTGTGTTTTTGATGTGCTCCTGTTGCCCTCTATTTGTGTGGTGAGTGCTAGGCATCTGGGCCGTGAGCCCTGGACCCGGATGCGCGGGAGAGCACCGCTGGATGGGGCTGGGATGCTGCTGCCACTGCTGCCGGATTGGCCGGACGCCTACCGCCCCCACCAATCCGCGGAGGCCACCTGTGGGGGCGGGACATAAAAGCCGCAGTTCGCTACCTGTTCGGGGCAGCTCAACTCACTTTGTTGCAGCGTGCCACTTTTGCTTTGTTTGTGACCCTGTTGTGTCTTTGTGGTTAAAAATCTAGGTGAAATTATTGTTGAGACACATTGTAAATTAGTACACCATTAGTTGGACTTTTTGTTTTGGGTGTACTTAGCCAGGGTTCTTGATTTAGTAATTCCCTTTTATTTCAATCCATTTGTTTTTGTTTTTCCATTACCCATCCTTGTTTTTTTTGGGGTCAATTGTTCATTCCTCACTGTAAATAAATTGCACTTTTTCTTAGTCAAACCTCTCAACATCTTTTTTTGTGCGTTCCCTTTCCCCTAGCAAGGGGACGTAACAGAATGTGATCTGTGCTGCCAATGATACATTTGGCCTTGTGGAGTATCTGCTGCTCCATAAACAGTTGAGGATGGACACTGCGCTGTCTGAGGCTTCGTTAGACTTTTAATGTCTGATCAGTAAGAAGTGACTTGGTAAGAACTACAGCTAGTGGGCTCAACTTTATACTGTTAAATCTCTCATCAGTTCATCTCACATAACATACAGTAAACCCATGCGTAAACCCATTTTGTATTTTTCTCTTGTATTTTCATGAATTTTTTTGTCTGTATTTGCTAATGTGTGCATTGTGTTGCCATAGTAACTGCTGAACATTCTGCCAATAGAGATACATCTAGAACACCGCCAAAGTGATTACACTGCAAAACATCTATAGAGTACTGCTATAACGGTAGGTACCAAAGCATCAAAGTTCATTCTGTGGACTGATTTACAAGTGTGGGATTTTATATGAATTAAAATTCTAACTGTAATATATCAGTTTTCCAACCAGGCACCATAGTAATAACTTACAAAGGTCACTTACAACAGAAATGAAGCTGTCCTTTCTGTGTAATACTTGACTCGAGCCACTAGGGGGCAGACATTCCATGCTACATGCTACAGTCTCATATGGTGTGCTATGGTCTAAATTAGCTATAGTCTTTTTCAGAAAGTTGAACCATAGATCCAAATGAATGACACTGACTTGTACGTGAGAAAATGAAATATTATGTAGATAAATTAGCTTCCACCTCAGGCTTATTCAAAATGCATGAACTTACACCATTCTCATATTGACAGGAACTAAATGGACTCCAGTTTTAAATTTCCAATAATAATATTTCGTCTTTTTGTGTTGACAGCGTGAATTACTGCAGGGGAAGTGAGGTATTCAGAAGGCAGAATTTGGTTTAATTTATGTCAGATACAAGAAGGGATAATGAATCCAATGCAAAGTTAATCTTGGAAGAATTTTCTGGCAAAGTTTGCAGTGAAGTCAACAGAAACATAAGGTCATACTGAAGATTTCAGAGTCAAACATTTCAAAAGCTGTTCTGTTAGTAGTTGAATAAATGAACGTCAAATCAAATCAAAACTTTTAATCTAATCAAAACTGCAATTCTAAACTTGAAATTAAAACTTTCTGAATGTGCGTTGTGTAACTTTTCTGGTACAGAGTTCACCATCTTGTGTCTGTAGAGATGTTTTTGCTTGGCCTGGAATGCTCCACAAGAGAAACTTTTCTTATCTTTTATTTGGTGTTTTTATTGCTTGCAGGTGTTTTTATTGCTCAGAACAACTTGCATTATTACTGTGATCCGGGTCATCTCTCCACAGATCTGACCAGGCCTGGTAGCACCATCTGTCTAGAGATATTTAAAGACCCATATTACACTATTTTCAGATCTCTGCTATGATGTTGTTCCCTCATCACAAACATATCTGGAGTTTTGTTCTGTTCATTCACATATACTCACACAAACTCTGCATATTTAGCTACTTTCTCAAACAGAAAACGCTCTGTTCCAATTTGTGATGTCATGTAGTGATACAGGAAGTGCTCTACAGTGTTTTTAAACCTCATGCACCTTCACTAGAATCATTTAGATCATTTCAGACCTGGAACTGCCAATCTCTACTGAACTAAAGGGAAAAGGTAGCTCTTAATATTAAAACTACCACTTTGTGACATCAGAAGGTGGAACGGAGCATTTTGAACTTTGGAGACTAATAATAAAGTGTTACTCAAACATGTGTGAATGAAACAAAACACAACTCCAGGTTTGTTTTGGAGGAGAATATGGCTAAAACCTCATAAGAGCCAATTTTGCATCACGTACAGTAGGTAGGACCTTTGATATTTACTATGTACTGTGGAACATTCTGGTAAACGCAATAACGTTCCCATGGCGACAACAAGTAAACCTCTACCAGAAACATTATCAAATGATTTATTCAGTTTGGCAAAGTATTTTTCCCCTAAATGTGCCCATATAAACATATAAAAACCCAAACTCATGGCTGTTTCGTATCAACTTGTTTTTGTGATTAATGTGGAGCAGAGAAGTGTCGTCACCATCTCAAACTCCTCTGTTGAGTCTGTGTCCTGGTTTTGGCAGGGTTTGGACCGGCGCCCGCTTTTAAATAGAATTTCGTGGACCATGACAACAAAACAAAGCTGCTTTATTTCAACCGCTAATGACTTGGCCCGGGTTACTTTGGTTCGACTGGCCCAATTTGAAACACTGTTCGCCAAAAATGCACCATGGGTAAAAAAATTCAACGTATAAGGGCATGCCTGAAGTGTTGGCACGCAGTTTTAATATAGATTTTGGACAGTTTTGGTGACTGTGTTTGAGGCCAATAAGCTTTGTCTCATTTCAATCCTAAAAGGAATTGCCTCCCAGCAGGAGCTCATTAACAGTGGACTTTTCAGCGTGTTGCTCTGTACGCTGCAAATACAGCCACGAGATATGAACGTTTGCAAAATCGACAAGGATCTGACCTGGATTCTTTCTGTATTTATTACAAAAAGCTGGGATTACAAAAGTGAAAGTGTAAGTTAAAGGCCCTATATTACACAAATCTCACTCTTGTGGGATTTAAACCATGTTAGTCAGATACTAGGAAAAGTTATGTAAACGTGTATGGCCGTTAAAGTATATTCACAATCAATTCTATGTTTTATCCTTCAGGTTGACCAAGACGTCTGCTTCTTCAGAGCTTCTTGGCAGGTACTGGTGCATTTTTGCTTTTACTTAAAACTCTTTGAATTGTCCTCTACTATATTGTGGATGTTTAGTGTGTGAAAACAGAGGTGCCAAAACTTGTTGGCTGGTGTTGACTGGACTTCCACAGTCTCCAAGCTAATTTTAAGTTCATTTAGAGACTGGAAATCACATTTTTACTGCATTTGCCAGTTCATCGTGTGGTAGTGGATCTGATTTTAATGAGGATCTTCAAACTTAGTTGAATACAGGGACTTTAAGGTGGACCATGTAACTTTTCTGGTCCACCTGTAGATTTCCAAGTTCCGAGTTTGCTTTGCCTGATGTTCCATAATGGCATTGCGAGGATTGATCTCCACGGAGACAACCAGGCCAAGTTACAGGTCAGATCTGGGGAGAGGCAAGAAAATGCATGTTTTTTTGCATGTATGAATTTCAACAATAAAAATCTATCATTGAATACATAGCGTTTTAAAGCCATACTTTGAAAAATTCCTGGCAAAGCAATAACAACTTCTTAAACACAGGAAGAAAAGTTAAATAGTTCATCTTTAATGTCTCATAAGGTCTAAGAAAACTTCTTTATACACATTGTGCGCAAGTTTCATGGTCAACAGTACCGAGCATGACGTGATTCCCAGTTGTTCATGTTTTAGATCAGTGCGGGAAACCAGTACCAGACTCCCAGACACAGGAAGAACATGCAAACTCCAATCACTATTCTGTGTCTAATATCGCACCACTACAGTAAACTGGAAGTCATCCATGTGTGAGGATTGATCTACTCCAGTTGTAATGTGCCCATGCAAACCAGCCTGCCAAAGCGTGCCTGTGCTGATCTACCCCAGGGGCCGGAAATGCACTGCTACGCACATGTTCGACACCCCCCTGGGCCCGTACTGCCCCCTCCCCAGCCCCCCAGCCCAGTACTGTGAATGGGCATGCTCCGTACGACTGACTACTACGACCAACGCCTCATTTGTCACAGTCCATTTGTTTGATTTGAGCGTGTGTGTGTGCCGTGGTGGTTTATGCATGATGGGTAAGAGTAAAAGTCCTATGGAGACATCTCCCAGTGACCTCAGCACGCAAGGCAAATGTGCAAATTGTACAGTGTGTCAGATAGTGTGTTGGGAGGGCATCTGGTGTAAAAACGATGGTCCCACTAGGGCATGCTACATTGATTTATGCATGATGACTAGCAGCAGTGTAACTAAAGACAACACGCAAACAACAAATCAATAAATCAGTTATAAAACATGCTCATTTTACCATGCATACACGCCATATTTCTCTGATCTTGGCAAGATTTTAAAGCTTATATCAGGTTATTCATCTTATTTTCAAGATTTATTATGTACTTACTAGGCCAGAGACTGCTTAATTCTAGTCTAGAGGGAGTTTATTTTAAGATAACTTCTCAAATAAAAATGATTTGTCCATGCAGCAGGATAATTTCACTACTTTCAAGTCATTTTCTGATAGATTTAAGTGTTTATGTCTTAAGCTTTTTTGCAGTATATGGAAGGGCATCTGGTTTAAAAATAACAGTCTCACTATTGCATGCAACGTTGTTTTATGCATGATGAGCAGCAGTAGCGTAATGTTCCAGGATTTTCCAGGCACCTAAATGCAACATGCAAGAAAAAAAAAAAAATACGTGATAAAATAATATTTAGTTGGAGACAAAATGCTCAGTTTACTTGTTTGTTTGCCTGTGGGAGGGCATCTGGTTTAAACATTATGATCCCATGTTTGATTGGTCTATGTGTGATGACTAGCAGGTGAAAAGCAAAACAGCCAGACAATATGCCAGGCGGTTCTATTTGGGAGGGCATCTGGTGTAAAACCTATACCGATGAAATAAGAAATAAGTAGTTTAATGTACACTAAAGTTGGACTTGTAGTCAAAGTAGAAAAATCCACACTTTTTCCCCTTTATTTTCTTTAAATCATCAAATTGATTCCCGTGAAAGTGTATGAAGTTTAAAAACCTGTGAGTTCCTGTATTACCGCATGACATCACAAGTTGGAACAGAGCGTTTTCTGTTTAAGAGAAGAATTCATGCAGGGTTTGGGTGTTAAACATGTGTGAATGAAACAAAACACAAATCCAAGTATGTTTTTGATCAGAAAATAACATAACATAACATGACAGAATGATATGGGCGCTTTAACTGTATTATACTTTCAACAAATCTGTCCATTATGACTTCAAGCTAAAACATTTAATGTGTTTTGCTTCCTGTGGTGCTCCCATATTGTTCTATACAGCTCCCTATAGCTAAATCACTTGCACAAATTGTTTCTCCATTGAATTCCCCTTCAGGACCTGTTAAGCCCAGCTGAAAATGACATCAAATTTTACATCCAGAGTTGTAATAGTACTCCGACCTCTGCTAATCTTCAAAACTGTGATTCACGCTACAGCTATGTGCACAGAACTCCGCTTTGCCAAAATCCGCCTCAGGAAGTAGTCAAATTTGCATATGTGAGTGATTTTAAGCTATAAGATCAACATCTAACTTATCAGAAATGTTAAAAGTTATTGTACAAGCGTGAAATCTCCCCTGGCAACAACATCTTCCAGACATGTTGATTTCAGCTATTTTAGTGCCAACTCGCCAAGCTTTTCATTTGACTTTGTGAAATGATTTTCCGCTAAAACCTACCACATTTTCCCCCTTTTTGTTATGAAATGAACATCTAAGAATGCTTTTAGGGGATTATTTTGAAGCCGAAATGTAACACAAAGTCCATGTGCATCTGGCAACACATCAGAGCTGCAGGATTGGCTGAATTTTGACCTTCTTTCAATGATGTACATGTCCAAAAGTGTCTCAGAGGAGAGGAGTTCACCTTTACTTCACCTCACACAGGCAGGCTGGAGTAGTGGTGGATGCGGAAAGGCCGTCCCATAGGAAAAAGTGTGGATAGCCACGGGCATACTGTGAAAGAGATACAATAACTGGTACTACACTGGCACAGAGTTATTAAATTGTCAGCTAGTTTTAAAAGGGGAAGAGTGGAGAGTGTATGAACCTGTCAGTTTGACAGGAGCGACAACACATATGGAAATACAATGAGAATTTTTAAGAAAAGTTCAAAATTTGTAAGTCGCACTGTATAAAGAAGTGGACTGAGGGAGTGCGACGTCAACCATAGTGTTCAACTCCAGTCAAATGAAGCTCATTGAGGATAATGTATTTGGAGTCGAGTTCCATATTAGGAATAGGAATTTATTTATGGACAAAATAGCGAAATAAAAATACAAAGGTCATGTAGAGCAGGTTAATACAAACTTTTTAAGGCCAAAACGAAGAGCCCCACAGCAGCAGTTAGACACTGCAAAAACAACATCTAGTCAAGCTTTAATTACTTGGATTAAGAAAGTTTTACCATGATTTGAATAAATTTCACTTGACAAGGAAAATGATCTGTCAGTGCAGTAATATTTTTGTACTTAATATATGAACATACAATATATGCTACTCTTAAATGGCAAAACAACAACTTTTTGCACTTAAAATAAGAAATAAAATCAAATGTTGCTTGAATTAAGAAAAAACGCTTATTCCACTGGCAGAGAATTTCAATGGTCAAGATGAATCTACTCAAATAAAGTAAAATGTTCTTAATTTAAGTCATTTTAACTTACCGGTAATTATTTAGATATTGTTTATATTGAGGCGACAGTTTTTCAATGTAAAGTCAACACTTCCTGTTTGGAATGTAGCAAATAGCAGCATTTATAATAGTCTATGATACATTTTTCAAAATTTGCAGTAATCAGTTAGAATATGAAGCACCAAATTTCCTTTCTTTTCTGCAATTCTCTTACTTTTCTATATATTGGCTTTGCAGATATAATGTCCATGGATGCCAACTTACGCTACTCTTGTGACATAAAACGTCTAATTTGAAATCAAAGTACATTTTTTGCTGTTTTCAGTTGTGTTTAATGGTCTCAGACTTTTAAAACTGATATGGTTTAATAGCATCCACACGAACCTTCATCATCACCATGGTTATCAGAATCAGAATCAGAATCAGAATTACTTTTATTCATCCCCGAGAAATTTTCTTTGTTACAGATGCAACCGACCAAGAGCATGCATATCAAACAAGTTACAAAATAAGCTAAATACAATAAGATAAAAGATAAAATAGCTCTCTCTGGGAAATTATTTACATCATTGACATCTATTGACTATATACATGTGTGAGCAGGGAATAGGATGAAAAAAATTGAGTAGTTTGTGAGTTAAAGTGCAGCGTTCAACAGTTTGATGGCGACAGGCAGGAAAGATTTCCTGTGTCTCTCAGTGGAGCAGCGCGGCAGCCGCAGTCTATGGCTGAAAGAGCTCCTCTGATTGTCCAGCACCTTGTGGAGGGGGTGGGAGGGAGAGTCCAGGATAGTCCAGATTTTGTCCAGCATTCTCCTGTCCAACACCACCGCCAGAGAGTCCAGCTCCTCCCCCACAACATGTCCAGCCTTCCTAATGATCTTCTCGAGTCTATTAGTGTCCCTCACGCGCAGACTGCTGCCCCAGCAGACTACAGCGTACATGATGGCACTGGCCACCATAGACTCGTAGAACATCCTGAGCATCGTCCTGCAGATGTCAAAGGACCTCAGCCTCCTCAGGAAATAGAGGCGGCTCTGGCCCTTCTTGTAGACCGCGTCCACGTTCCTGCTCCAGTCCAGTTTATTGTCCAAGTACACCCCCAGGTACTTGTACTCCTCCACCACGTCCACACTGACCCCCCGGATGGAGATGGGGGTCACAGCAGCTTTGGTCCTCCTAAGGTCCACCACCAGTTCCTTTGTCTTCATCACGTTGAGCTGGAGGTGGTTCTCCTCACTCCAAGTGACAAAGTTGTCCACTACAGTCCTGTACTCCTCCTCGTCACCACCGCTGATGCATCCCACCACTGCAGAGTCGCCAGAAAACTTCTGAAGGTGGCAAGACTGGCTGCAGTAGTTGAAGTCTGTGGTGTAGAGGGTGAAGAGGAAGGGAGACAGGACTGTCCCCTGTGGAGCCCCGGTGTTGCTGACCACTCTGTCCGACACACAGCTCTGCAAACGCACATACTGTGGTCTTCCAGTGAGGTAATCCACAATCCAGGACACCAAGGAGGCATCCACCTGCATCACTGCCAGCTTCTCAGCCAGCAGAGCCGGCCTGATGGTGTTGAACGCACTGGAGAAGTCAAAAAACATGATCCTCACAGTGGCGGCCGGCTTGTCCAGGTGGGAGTAGACTCTGTGGAGTAGGGTCAGGATGGCGTCATCTACTCCAAGGTGGGGCTGGTAGGCAAACTGGAGAGGGAGAGGTTACTTGATCATTTTGGGAATACTGCGCATATAAACTAAATAGTTGTAATATTTCTGGTGACCCTGTCCAAATGAAGGCAGTTAAAATTGAAATATTTAGTCTTCCTCTCCCTCTTTTATTCATCCATCCAGTTTTCACATCCTCTGGCCTCTCTCACTTGTAACCGCTGTCCACTCATCCTCATGATTAAGCCTTTGGGAACGGCCCTCTGTGGTCATAACACGCTGATTGAGTCTCATCTCCGTGCCTCCTTGTTTCCTCTCCTCGCCTCCTCTCCTCACCTCCCCTATTCGTTTTCTCTCCTACTCTCCTCATCTCCTTGCCTCCTCCTCTCCTCATCTCCCCTCCTCCTCTCCTTACCTCCTCGTCTCCTCTCCTCCTCTCCTCGTCTCCTCCCTCCTCTCCTGTCCTCGTAGCACACTTGTGTGGCGTTCGCTGAGGCCCGTGCCTAATTAGCCCATATGAAAAGGCATTAGGAGGAGGCCACTAAAGGCGTGAAGCATTAAATGTCAAGTTCATTAAAAGTGCCTCTGAGTTTGCTCATAACACTTATTGGATACAGTTCAACTTAGATTTTACTCTGATGAAGTGTGTCTGTAAATTCTAAAATGCCAAAACAGCGGTGGCAAAGGTAGATAAAGTACCAAAAAATGTACTATAAATCAAATGCCAAATAAAATCACCACAAAGACCGATGTAGCTGCTACTGCTGCTACTTGTATTACTACAAGATAGATAGATAAATAAATAGACAGACAGACAGACAGACAGACCCAATCTTATTCCACTTGATACTGAAATAGCAGTTATGGACTGTGCCAAGATGTAGTAGCAGAAGTAGTAGCAATATCAGTATGTGTACAATGACCAGTCAAAGTACACCCAGTAGCCATTGGGCATTTATACAGGATATTGTGAGGATGTATTATTCATCATATCTGACGTGTGTGTGGATGGAGATGTAGTGCAGGATCTCTTATCTGAAGTCGAGTTGTTGTCCCTGATGTATTTGGGACTGTGGTGGACTATAGAATGAATAATGCAGGATACACCAGACCTATTGTTCACAGCGGAGTACAGGCCTGGTCCGGTTCTGCATTTGTACTGAAATATTGAGGAGATACTTTGAAGTTGTTGCCTGTTGGTCTCAAGAACCAACAACGCTGAGGTGGAAATCTTAGTTTAAAGTTCAACAAGTCTTATGCAACTTGAATGACAAAACGGTTATTATATATGTGCTTTAAATATGTTTATTATACTTCTGCCACTTGCTTATTTTCATGGAGATATTTTTGCTTGACTAAGACCATTCCGCAGTGTGGCATTAATGTTCTCTATGAGTGCTTCTATTGCTCATATATTGAAACAGTATCTCATATTCATGGCATATTACGGAGTATTTCTAGAAAAGCAATGTCGTCTCCATGGCGACAAGCAGGTGATGGACTCTAAACCAGGATAAAAAAGACATAAATGGGATTTTGTTAAGTAGGGGGTGAATACAGGCTACTAGGTGATCCTGTTTTAATTACTACATGGTCAAAAGCTTAAAAAAGTCATATCTTTAAAGGTGCATTGTGTAACTTTCTGGTGGAGGCGCCGTCAAATGCTTTTGTCTGGAATGTTTCACAGTTTGTTATTAAATCTTTCTATCTTCGTGGAGACCAAACCCGACCAAGTCACAGGTCAGATCTGTGGAGAGGCGACCCCGCTCACAGTCAGAATGTCTGTTTTTCTAGGTATTTCTGAGCTATAAACTCATCTGTAATTTAATACATGTACGGCAGAGCTGTTTAATGTCATAGTCTGGAACATTTCAAGCCGAGTAATGACATGTGACAACTGTAACACTACACTTACTAGATCAAATTACTTTTTTAATTTTAGTTGTACATTGAGTAGCTCTTTAACCCAGGGCACAGACAGGTCTTCCTTTATAGAGTCTACTGTATATTCACACGCGCCATTTCGATATTATGGTATTTGTGGAATGCCATCGGTTTGCCAAAAAGCACAAAGTCGCCGTAGGTTTGCGGGATCAGATTCTGGGGCAGTGGATGTTGGCAGAGCTTGGACTCAGCAGGGGGCGGAGTCTGTGAGGTCTGCGGAGGTGGAAAGACGAGACTAAAATCACAAATGCGTATGCGAAACGATATTACGCATTTGAATCCAATATACAGTCCAGCAGTTTGTATCGAGGGAGATGTGGAGACTGACAGGAATGAATCAACTGTGGAGAAAATAATTGCATTGGAAGTTGAAGGAGCCGCTGTGTTGGAGTGGTCATGGGCGGACTAGTCTGAGACGGACATGTCCTAGAACGGGAGGGTCCCTCGGGTGAGAGCAGGCGTCAAGTGGCCTCTCCTCATGGGTGAGCCTACAGACAGGGGAGAGCCATCAGTTTGACATGTGACAGTGAGAGGAGGGAGAGAGAAAGGTAACAGGAGTGTCTGTGAATTGTGTATTTTGTAGTTACTTGGAAAAAAACAAAAAAGTAGTAAAGCTTTTGTTAGATTCTATTTATTAAAGGGCTCAAATTGCGCTATTTTCTGATCTACTGTGTGTTATATTGTTATTTCCTTCTACCCAAAGTTGTGTTTTGTTGCATTCACACATGTTTAATACACAAATCCTGCATATTTAGGCTGAGTTGAGTTTGTGGAGATGTACACTGAAGAATAATGAAAAAGCTCAGAGTCCATCCATCCATCTTCTTCTGCTTTATCCTCACAAGAGTCAATTTTGTGTAATATAGGACCTTTTAATGGAGAGATTTTATCAAGGAAAAATTGTCAGTATATACAGGTGCTCAGATCACCTTGAACATGCCAGATTTTGTCTCTTGGAAGCAGAGTGGAGCCTGGTTAGTACTTGGATGGGAAACCGATGGGAATACGCAGTCTAGTACTACCTCAGGCCAAATGTGGCTACTACATATCTCACCCCCCTTTGAGTAATGAATAAAAACATCTTATAAAAACGTATCTCCACCAGTCCAAGAATTACAATATCGTATTCCATAGAAAAATGTGACTTTTTTGTGCAGAGGAAGTGTCTGTTTTGACCCGGTCTTCTCCAGGTACAAAAGGGCCTGTGATGGGAAGAATACCTTGAGAATGTATATACCGTATTTTCCGGACTATAAGATGCTACTTTTTTTAACCATGCGGCTTTTACAAAGGAGTGGCTAAATTTGTGATTTTTCTTCCACCACTAGGGGCGCTCTAACCGGAATTTCAAAAACAAGATAGGCGGGAAATGAATGCGAAGAAGAATATGCTACTTTTTATTTAGCAGAAATAACACGCACAACAAATTACTAACTGGTAATTATTTTCAAATCCTCACCCCTTCATCATGAAAATCACACGAAGCAGTTTGTATGATGCAAGTTTTAAGTTGAAGGCATCGATCTTGCTCCAGGAAGGAAACCGTGCTGTAGAGCCCTGCACCCGCGGGACCATGGATGCATAATAAGAGCATCTGAAATTCTGGGTGTGGGCGGGAGCGCGACCGCACAACGCGGGAGCGGGCGGGAGCGGGACTGAAGACTGCAGGAGTGGGCGGGAGTGGGACTGAAAATTCTGTCCCGTGCAGACCTCTAATCGTGGTCATACCAGCTTGTCAAAGCCTGATCCCGTCAGATCTCAGAAGCTCAGCAGGGCCGGGCCTGGTTAGTACTTGGATGGGAGACCACTGGGAATTCCAGGTGCCACAGGGGGGCGCCAATGGCAAAAACTGTCGTTGTGTCCTTAGGCAAGACACATCACCCACATTGCCAAGTATGAAAGTGGTGTGTGCGTGAGTGTTGGTGGTGGTCGGAGGGGCCGATGGCGCAGATTGGAGCCTTGCTTCCGTCAGTCTGCCCCAGGGCAGCTGTGGCTACAATAGTAGTTTACCACCACCGGGTCTGGAGTGAATGAATAATGCTCTGTAAAGCGTCTTTGAGTGTCCTGAAAAGCGCTATATAAAACTGATGCATTATTATTATTATTATTATTACCGGCGTCAAAGTGACTTGTGGTTTCACTGCACAGGAGAAATGAAGGTAAATCAATTACCAGTTCTTTTCAGTTTTTGACCTCGTTTTAATCAGCACAGTTGCTGCCGTGTTAAAAGACACTGTTCGGAAAGAATCTGTTCAGGTACATAAATGTATATTTACAGTACAAAATCATTCTGTATATGCAGTAAATATCTCATTTTTCAACATAGATATCAGCAGCTTATAGCTCAGTTGCGGCTTGTATAACTTTTTTCTTAATTTTTTTTAAAATAGAGTGGATGCGGTTTATATACCGGTGCGCTCTATAGTCCGGAAAATGCGGTAGTTACAGAATACTGAATAAATGCATTAAAATGTACAGTGTAACTTATTCTGTCAGAGTACTGCGTTCTGTATACTTTGAATATTTTTTACATTGCATTGCATTTAAATTATAGTGTAAAAAAATGCCTCATTTCCTTGTCTTCTCATTTCCTCCCCTTTCCTCCTGTTTGTCTCCTCTACTCATTTAGTCCCCTTGCCCCATCTCCTTGGTTCCTCTCTTTGCCTCCTTGTCTCATTTCCTCATCTCTTCTCCTCTTCTCCTTTGTTAAGCATTTCCACACTCACTGGAGAAGTAAAAGATCACACATGCCTCATTGCAAGAGCAGTGTCTAGTTTTCTCACTCATTATGTGCAGATTAAAGCTTCAATTACATAGTCAGATACCATAATGTAGGATATTCCTTTGATCTTAGAAAAGTAACTCTATTCTGAATCCCACCTAATGGAAAAATTAACTGTACCAGAATATATACAGTCACCAGTGTTGAAGGTAAATAAGTAGAAAGTAAAAGTCCAATACTTAAGTACGATTTTTAGGTATCTACTTTACTTAAGTGCATTCTGCAGTGGATACTTTTTGCTTTCACACTTTCTACTCCACTACATTTTAGATCTGGACTGAAAAGTTAAAAGGTACTTTTCTTTTTGGTTTGAGACCTGCTGAAATGGCTGATATATATATATTTTTTAGCACATTTCATGAGTTAACACCCCAACTATGAGCAAACCAAATACACAAAAACTGTTAGAAAATGTAAGAAATCAATCAATCAGCTATATTCTATGTTTAATGCTTTAATTGCTCAAAAAATGCAAAATATTTGTACTTTTTACTCTTAAAGTACATTTTTAAACAGGTGCTTCAATACTTTTACTTTCAGTATCACATGGAAAAAAAACTACTTAACTTTTACTTGATTTTTTTGTCATTGTATCTGTACTTTTACTTAAGTAACAAAACTGAGTACTTCATCCAGCACTGACAGTTACTCTGAGTACATATATTTGGTGCATGTGTTCAGTGACTTCCCAACACTGAAAAAGTCCCATATACAGAGCCAGACAAAACAGGGAAAAGTCATGAACCCTAAAATGTGACTCTATTCCATTTTCTGCTGCAGCCACGTTCACTGTGAAAGTTTAAATCAAATATTTGGTCAGTGGATATGAAAACTGTTAGCGTTGGCATGGCAGCAAAGTAATATACGTAATGCCATTCTTATTTGGTCAAAAATGGTCTTGAAGTTACTTTCCAAAAGGCAAATTGCTTTCGTTTGAAATAAGCTGAGCGAGTCCAGTTGCAAGTCTATGAATCCAAAGTGTTGTGACAGGGAGGGCATCTGCTGTAAATATGCAACAGTGACAATAACAATAGCCAGATGATATTTACTGTGAAACATTTACTACGCTGATTGATTGTATGAGATGGTGAGAGGAAAAAGGAACACACGTGGTAAATTTCACTGTTTTATTTTAATTATAATAGTTGGTGAAATGAAAATATGCATAAACATGTGTGAATGAACCAAAACAAGACTCCAGGTATGTTTGTGATGAGGAAACTTTATAACATAGATCAGAAAACGGCGTAACATAGGACCCTTTAACGTGCCTGACCATAATTTTTGCAGAATAATGCCGATCCTTTTTTAGTGGAAATCCAGGCTGAGCTAACGGGGCTTATTCAGATTTTGGCACTGATGCTATCGCCGTGGAAATGGGTTGAGCAGATGGAGCTTTGGCCTGGGCGCTGGTAGCAGACACGCATGGATTGTACAGAGCCTCACCTCACAACACATGGAGGTTACATCTGACATCTGCACCGCGGCGGAGAAAGAGACGAGAGAGAAAACAGACTGTACACAGGAACCAGGAAGTTATGGTTTCAGTCATGCTTGTACATATTTAACACTGCTGTATGTGAAATGTCTGTCGGGCCACCTGCATCTCCATGGACGTGTTACTGCTTTGGCTCGAATGTTCCATAATAATGTAATCTTATATTTCTCCACGGACATAAGAGAGTGATGCCGTCAGGTCAGATCTGTGGAGAGGCTAAGCCCCTCACCTGTAATTGAATGAATGTGAAATAGATTAGTTTAATGCCCAACTGTGGAACATTTTGGACAAAGTAACACATCTTCATGCTCACGTTAGTTGACTATACTACTGCTACTATTACTACAGCTACTACAGTACCAATACTGCTTCTACTACTACTTTAATGCCCAACTGAGGAACATTTTTGGCAAAGCTACATCTCCATGCTCATACTAAATATACTACTACTACTACTACTACTACTGCTACTACTACTACTGCTACTATTAATACTGCTTCTACTAGTGTTACTACTACTACTACTACTACTACTACTACTACTACTACTGCTACTGCTACTATTAATACTGCTTCTACTAGTGTTACTACTACTACTGCTACTACTACTGCTACTACCACTGCTACTGCTACTATTAATACTGCTTCTACTGCTACTACCACTACTACTGCTACTATTGATACTGCTTCTACTAGTGTTACTACTACTACGACTACTACTACTACTAGTACTACTACTACTACTGCTGCTACTACTATTAATACTGCTTCTATTACTGTTACTACTACTACTACTACAACAGTTACAATTGCTGCTGCTACTGCTGCTACTACAAGTACTAATACTACTACTTTAATGCCCAAATGAGGAACATTTTGGGCAAAGCTACATCTCCATGCTCATACTAAATATTCTACTACTGCTGCTACTACTGCTACTACTACTACTACATTTACATGCTATAAGTTACATTTTTTCCTCACATTTTTAGTGATTTTTATCACCTTAAATCACAGAATAACAGAAATGCACTGACTTGCAATACATCACCAGAATAGTACAGTTAAAAACAGAATCATTTATAAGAAAAACCTTTGAGAAGCCCAGATATTTGTCCTTGGCTTAACTCATGCTCTTATCTCAGCCCTCTCTTTTTCCACTGTAATTGCAGACGCCTGTGGCTATCCTCAGCACATTTTTGGCGAGTGAAAAAACCCAAAAATTTTCACGCCTTCCAACTTTCTTGCAGTCATCCTTTTATCATAACAAGAACACATATCGGTGAAGCTAAAATGTCAGATTTTTGGCGAGGCTGGTTCATTGTTCATGTAATTTAAAATCAAGGGTTTGCAGAACATTTCATTGGAAGTGACAGCAGTTGAACACAAGCATATATTTTCAGAACTGCTGAACTTTTGGGATATTTAAAAGCTCACTACATAACCTTTCCAGTGGTTACTTCCAGTGAGTGCTGCCTTTTGGTCTCCATGGTGATGTTATTGCTTTGCTTGAAATTTCCACCTTATATAGCATCTTCTTTATTCATATATACGTGTTTTTATAGCTCCAAAATCCATTGAAAAACCTGCCTTCTTACTGAAAGTTGGCTCGCCTCTCCACAGATCTGATCTATAACTTGGCTTAGGAGGGTCACACGTTTGCGTTCATGAATATAGATACGTTTAATGCCATACTGTGGGATTTTCAAGCTAAACAATAACACATCTATGGAGAGAATCATTAGGTAGAGTCGGCTGATTTACATATTCAAATCAGATGACCTCCCGTGTGTGGCTGGATTGACTTTAATAAGACATATTTATATTTTTTACATCTCCCAAAATCTAATGTAGCCCCACTTATGAAAAACTCTGCGGGTCCTCTTTGCATGCAACACTAAAAGTATCTTTCAACTTTTCAAAACTACATTTATAATTAGTGGAAACTCATCATTGCGCTCAAATGGCTTGCCTCAGCATGTGTAATTCAGTAAAAAAAGATGCTTCAACCATTTCAGCGAAATACTAATTTGCATGAAATTGCTCACACCCCAGGATCCCACAGAACATTTGATAAACGGAGGACTTCAGGAACTGTAACTCAAATGAAGAGCAGATGTGTATAAATCATCACTGAAATACTACAGTACAATGTTAAAAAGGCCATATTACACTATTTTCTGATCTGTTATAATGTTGTTTCTTCATCACAAACATACCTAGAGGTGTGTTTTGTTTCATTCACACACAAATCTTACTCATATATGAGAAAATACGGTGTTCTACCTTGTGATGTCATGTGATAATACAGGAAGTGCACCACTGTGTTTTTATTTTATCATTATTATTTTTTTGGCTGAAAAAAAAATCCATCCATATATACTTTATATTTTAAGCTTTAAAGAAAACATTTTCTATATAAACCATATCCACACAAAAAATACAGAATACGATACAAAAAATAAAAATACCAAGAATATAAAAAATACAAAAAGATAATGACAGCAATAATAACAATAATGAATTTGTTATTACCCCTATCATTCTCCAAAAAAGGGGGGAAAAAGTACCACTGTGTTTTTAAACTCCACATACCTTCATTATAATCTAATTTTCCTATCTCTATGAAAACAAAGAGTGAAATGTAGCTGTTAACTTGAAAACTACCACTACATGACATCATGAGGTGAAACAGAGCATACACAGACTAATAATGCAATCTCTAACATGTGTGAATAAAGCAAAACACAACGCCAGATATGTTTTTTGAGGGCGTAACAACGTTATTACATGGCTTAAATCTTACAAGAGTCAATGTTGCATAGTATAAGATCTTTAAAGTTACACTATGCGACTTTTCTGGGAGGCTTGTTTCAATAGAAGTAGCTTTGTTTACTTTCAAGTTGAGTTTATAGCGTAAAACATTCTTGCAAGTTGTCAAAAACAGTCACTTGGATGCAGTAGGTCCCATGGTTTTCAGTTGGACCATAAAAATAGAAAGGCACACCCAAATCTTGCCACGACCCCATGTTTTGCTAAGGCAGCATCAGAGCATGTAAAATGCTATGATTCATTTCAATACACTGTTTACTTTCTGCGGCCTCAGAAAAATGGCAGCTCAACCAGAGGAATTCTCTGTGTTTTCCCAAGCAGATGTGACCAGAGCATAACTCTTTTCCTACGCGGGCGAAATATGTGGATGTATATGCGAGGTTTTTCGGTCAGCGTAATGTTTGAATAAAGATTTATATTGTAAAAGAATAACTGTGTTACCTCATTTGAACTAATTTGAGTTGCCTTGTCTGACCATTGCGTTTTGGATTGTAGGATCACATGTGCAAATGTACTTAAAGATGCACTATATTTTTTCTTGTGTCCTTGGAGATGTTATTTTTGTCTGGGATAATCCATTGTATGACATTAAAGAAGGGGTGTAGTGCAAAACTGAGTTGTTATAACATTGTTCCATCATCACAAACATGAATGAAGAGGTTTTATGAGTCTAGTTCAAACTCTCCTTATGGTTAACAACACCATTCTGTCCAATATTTAGCACCTAAGCCTACTTTACCCAAGCTCCAAAGCTGCAATTCTACGTAAATAAACAAAAGCATGATACAAAACAATACACTACAACTTCACAAACGTGATCTGATTGCGCTGACATCCTGATAGTAATTTGATAAAGCTCTGAAGGGGGAGTAACTTAGTGTAAAGAGCAAAGAAAGTGGGTACTCAAAGGATCAAAAAACTGAAACTTATTTGCATTTTTTATTTCTTTTGGAAATATAGCACTTTCCAAACATTACAACATAACATAGTGATCTAAATATGTGTTGTAAATAATACCCCATAGAAGTGTAAAAATCTTTACATTTTCAATGTTTCAATCATTAGAGACAGAAGTTTAATGTTACACTGTGGAACATTCCAGGCAAAGCAATGACATCTCCATGGAGAAAAGAAAAGGTACATTTTTCATATACTATTATACACAATATTCATATAATAAAACTATAACTTAAAAAAAAAAAGTAAATATGACGTAACAACTTTTAAACTGATGCTGAAAATTGTGCTTGAATTTTAAAGGCTATTTTAATTTATCTGTTCACATTTATATTACTTTGCAAGAGGTGCATTGTGTAACTTTTCAAGTGGAGGGTCCGTGAAATGCTTCTCTCCATGGAAATGTCATTACCTTGTCTGGAAATCTTCACAGTACGGCATTAAACCTTTCGATCTTCATGGAGACCAAACCAGACCAAGTTACAGGTCAGATCTGTGGAGAGGCGACCCCGCTCACAGTCAGAATGCCTGTTTTTCTAGGTATTTTTGAGCAACAAGCATGTGACAGACCCTCCCCCTTTGATATGATATAAGTTTGCTGAACACTTCCTGACAGCTGAGTCACAGCTTGCAGGCAGCTCTCCGCATTTCTTTGTTCTCCCCATTCGAACAAACTCTGCGTAATCTCAGTCAAAAACAACCACCCACTTTGCAAAATCTTCTTTACACAGATTTCTTTTGGTCGTGTTGACAGCAAACATGTCTTCCACGAGTTCTCAAAAAACTCCAAACACTCGTAATACAAAACCGCTACCCTTCCGAAGAATTCCAGTCTGCTCCGCTCACGTCGAACCGAAGGGTGAAAATCTTGCTCGGGGAAAAAAAAAAAAAACGTCTTTAAGATTTTATGCAGCTTTTTTAAGAACTGATTTTTCCCCCGATTCATCTGACAAGGCCTAATGGTTCCTAAGAGCTCTCTGTATTGTTCGATGAGGGCCGGGGCAGTGGAGGTGGTGGAAATAGACTGTTACAGATGTAGAAATACAGTATGTGGAATCTGAGACAATCAAATATGCATGGAGCAGAGTGGAATAGAGAGGTTTAGGCTTTCAAATGGAAAGCCTTCTACATGAACTCAGTAGGGACTTTGGAGCTGAGATTTTCAAATATAGAAGATTTATTTAGGCTGAAGAGGAGACGGCTTCTGGGTTTTGAGCTGTGACTAGAACCAAACCTAAAGGTGTATGGTATAACTTTTCTTGCAGAGGGTCCGTCAAATGCTTTGGAGATGTTATTGCTTTGTCTGGAATATTTCGCAGTGTGGTATTAAACCTTTCTATTTTCATGGAGACCAAACCAGACCACTGCCCGTTCACAGTCAGAGTCCTTGTATTTCTAGGTATTTTTGAGCTATAAAACCACCTGTAATTGAATAAATGTAAGGCAGAGCTGTTTAATGTCACACTGTGGAACATTCCAACCCTGAGCAATGACATCGGTAACACTTTATAACAACTACACCTTATTTAGCCTTAATAAAGCAACAAATCACACTTAATTGATAATGAACAAACACTTAATTAAGAGCCATTCTGTCTTAATAACTACTTAATTACTAACTTAATTAGCACTTAACTTGCTTTTAATTAGCCTGTGCTGTAAATACATTTTCAAATTTGTACTTAAGCATCACACAAATGGTAATGAGTAACTAAGTATGAAAAAAATATGAGTAACTATTTACAGCACAAGCTAATTAAGTGCAAGTTATTAAAGTAGTAATTAAGTAGGTTTTAAGCTTGAATGCTCTTAATTAAGCATTTTTTCATTATTAATTGTTTGTTCACGCTTTATTAAGGCTAAATAAGATGTAGTTATTATAAAGTGTTGGTTTGAAAAGAACTATCTAATGTTTGCTGTGGCTGATCAGTACAGTGTAATTTAAATGTGAACGATCCTAATGAAAAACTAACAGGAAGTGAAAAAAATGTAAACAAATTTGATTGTCCTTGTTTACATTTTATTTATTTATAAGCGTTACCATGATAGCCTTAAACACAAGCAGGGTCGGACTCCTTACTTACAGGCCGGGCCTTACTTAAAGCTTAAATTTTTTTGTAGCGTTACGTAAAAACAGCTATTTGTGAAACTAAATCTTCTAAAGGCGTTTCTGAATGAGCTGCCAGCGCCCTTCATTTCGTCCAGCCTCACGCGTTGTTGGATATGTACCCGGTTGCTTCTCCGTCGCTAATGTTGTACCATGACTGAGAAACTAATGTTGAATGTACGGGATGGACACGGAGCACTTGTTTCCACATGATCCATAGTTTAAACTGAAACAGGTTCCTCGCTCTTGGTTTAAAATTCCACTCGAGACCTTTAAGAAAACACAATGGACTATGCTTTTTTTCTTTTTTTTGGCATGAATATATTTCGTATTCTGGCATAGCGACATTTTCATATAATATGTATAAACAGACCACACCAAAGAACAGATGGTGAAGAGGATATGATGAGTAGGTCATTTTAGGATTTTATATATTTTTTATTTTATTTATTCATGGTTTAAAATTCCATTGAAGACCTTTTAAGGAAACAAAATGGATTATGCTATAAATTTTCAATTTTCAATTTTTTTTTTTTTTTTTGGCCTGAATGTATTTAGTATTCCGGCATAGCAACATTTTCATATAATATGTATAAACAGATGGTGCAGAGGATATGACGAATAGGTCATTTTATGATTTTATGTTTTTTTATTTTATTTATTTATTTTTTTAATATTCCATTTGAGACCTTTTAAGAAAACAAAATGAGTTACGCTATAAATTATCTCTTTTTTTGGCATGAATATATTTAGTATTCGGGCATAACGACATTTTCATATAATATGTATAAACAGATGGTGCAGAGGATATGATGAATAGGTCATTTTTGGATTTCATATTTTTTTATTTTATTTATTCATCTACTGAATTTAGAACTACAGCTCATCCTTTACCTTTCCACGCATAACATATGACAACATTAAATTAAACCAACGGTAGCATATGGCAGAGTAAACCTATTTCTGTAGTCACCTTTTAAACCGGAAAACCCATCTGCTGTTCCTGCGTACAGACCAGTAGCACAGTTAAAATGCTTGGATTACCTTAAGCATCAAAAGCATATTTACAACAATGGCATCTGCTTAGCGTATGTGACCACATGCGATCTTCACGACTGACCTACCAATGACCTACATGACTGGTTCAGAGGTTGCGTGCCAAGATACAGTGACTGAATAACAGAAAAAAGCTATTACGAGTACAATATTTTTTTAAAAGCCTGTATTTCTCTGCTTTCTGATCTATGTTATAATGTTGTTTCTCCATCTGAACATACCTGGAGTTGTGGTTTGGTTCATTCACACTCCGTACACCTTCACTAGATCATTTCAGCCCTGGAATTGCCAACCACTACCGAACATCACGAGGTGGAACAGAGCATTTTGAGCTTTGGAGATGCAGACACACTAATATTAAAGTGCTAAAGAAGTGTGATTGAAACAAAACACAAGTCTTTGTATGTTTCTGATGAGGTAACCACATCATAACATGGCTTAAAGCTCACAGGAATCCATTTTGCACCTTTAAAACAACTCAAATCACCGGAATACACAGCGTGTCGTCCAATCAGAATCTCGTGTGATTCGGGTCCATCCACAAGCCCGTGTCTTTCAGCGTCTTTGCAGCTCCGTGTTGCTGACCTTTCCCTCGGAGCCTCAGGGTGCAGACCACACAAGTCGACCTTCTCCTGGTGGGTGCATCACCAATGTGTCCTCAAGCAAAGAGGAGGGATGGGAGCAAAGGGGGGATAGTGTTAGTCTGTGCAGTTTGGAAAAAGGGCTATTGCATTTTTATGGGATATTAAGGGTCAAGGTTTAAGGTGAAATGATTTTTTATGAGCTTTATCCTTGTTATAATGTTGTTACCTCCTCAAAAACATACCTCGAGCTGTTTCGTTTCATTCACACATGTTCGAATAATCCTTTATTACTGTGAGTGGTCTCGCCTCTCCACAGATCTGCCCTGTAACTTGGCCTTGTGGCATCATTTACTTGCGCTTACTTGCTATAATAAGTGTAATACCAGTTTGAAGGACCCTCCGCCAGCAAAAAATTATACAGTGCATCTTGAACTCACCCTCACCTTTCTCTCTGCTCTAAGTCACCTCCCCTTCAGAGCGCTAACACAGCACCATTAAAGTGCATTTTAATTAAACTACTGCACCGGATTTGTAGTTGTAGTGTGCTGTTTCGTGTCTTGCCTTTGTATATTTAGGGAAAAAAAGACATACAGGCTCCTACTGCTAATCAGGGGGTTGCAAAGTCATTTATTTATTTTTTAACTGTCCAGAGTCACTGCAAGCTTAAACTTCAGGCCTGAATTAGCTTCGTCAGAGGCTTATTTCTGTCTTAAACTGGAGATGGAGCTAGTTTCAGGATTTCAGGATAATCTTAGACTTGTTAAGCGATTTCGATGGAATACACTCCTAGTATTGAATGTACAATAACAGAGTAGCCATCTTTACACACGACAAAAGGCCCAATTGAATATAAAACACAATTGTACGCCATATATATAGTAGAGGGTCCCTGCTCCCGCTCTCCATCAGTTTGGGAGTCTCTGGCCTGAGAAACTTTGAAGATCCCTGGTAAAGAGAGATCTCAATATTACTCAAACATGCATGAATGATATCTAAAACCTCTTTACGATGTTATGACACGATAGAAAGCTCCACGAGGTCAATTTAGCATAATACCGCCTCTTTAAAAGCTTTTTCATGTATCTTGGCTTCATCCGTGAGCATGTTTTATATTTCACAGGTCCAGTCCAGACCTAGGATTACGTCGATGGATTGAGATTGCGGACTCGAAATCTCTGTTTACGTTCGTACGCGCTCCACGTCCACACTGGGACTAGACCAGAACTAAACCAGGACCAAAGCCGAGTCAAATAACATCTGCGGTATTGGTTGTATATAGTTTCCTCACACCCTCGAGGAAGTGTCAAAATTTGCTAGTCTTCTCAAAAGGCCAATCATATACCAGTGAAGACAGGAATACATATTCAGCTAGTCTTGCCCAAGGACACGCTGTCAGTGCAATGAGATGAAATGCTAAACATGAGTGCATAACAAGTATATATGCCACAAGGTTATCTAAATGTAATCTTCAATGTGTCAAACTACAGGATGGGTTTTCTAAGTTTCTCATCTGTACAATCGTTTAAGACTGACACAAAATGTATACAACTGCCATATATTTATACTTATTAGCATGCCTTGAGTTAGTCTTTGCTTTTGTCGTACGCCAGATGCCCTTCTCACGGTTGTAATGGGCAGTGGAGGTGGAGTGTATTGCCTTGAGACATAGCAGCAGTAGGCGCTTGTATGGCTTGGACCAGCGACCATCTGGTTAGTGGGCATAAAAGCTGTTTGGGGAGGTCCAGAGCGCGTGTTTGCTCCATTTCACATTAAAGGTCCCGTATTAATGCAAACCTGACCCTCGTGAGCTTTTAGTCGTGTTAGAATGTTGCTAATGGCGTAACACGGGCCCTTTAAGATGTTTGTTCAGTTAATTATGGCTCTAAATAGTAAAATTACAGCTTTTGAAGTACAAAATTATGTGACAAAAACGTACAGAACTCTATACTATAAAAATAGTGTTAGTTGAAGGGCCTAATTAACCTTATTACATTATTGTCTCTCTAAAGGGAGTTACTATTTTATACAGTCCACAGTAATGAAGAGATTTTCAGCTTAATTCCAACTATAACACCAGTATTTAGCTATAACGATGATATTTGCTTAAAGGGCAAATATGCACTATTTTCTGATCTATGTTATAATGTTGTTTCCTCATTACAAACATATCTGGAGTTGTGTTTTGTTTCATTTACACATGTTTAACACACACACCCTGCATACTTAGGTTGTGCTCTTCTTCCATGTAGAAAACACTCTGTTCCACCTCGTGATATCATGTGGTGATAGAGGAAGCACTCCACTGTGTTTTTAAACTCCATACACCTTCACTAGAGTCATTTGGATAATTTCAACCCTGGAATTGCCCATCTCTACTGAACAAAAGGTAGTAACACTTAAGATAAGGGACCATATATAAATAGCTAGTTAATAGTAAAATGCATAATAAGTGCTTAATTACATCTTTGTTAGTGTTTATAAAGTATTTTCAATACATTTTTGTTTAAGGCCGTATTTTGCGAATACTAACCCATTAACTATTGTCTTCCCATTAAAGTCATAGAGATTACAATAGATGTTTTGGTGCATACACTGAAATCTTAATAACCATTAATAAATGTTTGATTAATACCAACCAATAGCTAAGTAACATCTAATCAACATACCAATTACCCTTTAATTAGCTATTAAGGCAAGGCAAATTTATTTGTATAGTACAATTCCCACACAAAGTAATTCAAAGTGCTTTACAGAATAAGAAATACATTAAAATCACAATACAAACAAATCAAAACATAAATAATCATCATCAAATTAACAAATAGAGAGAGACATTAAATTAGAGAGAATTAGATTTATTAATATGTGGTCCCTAAACTAAAGTGTTACCCAAAGGCAAAAGGTACTTGATAACTTGGATATTACAACAGCATCATGACATCACAAGGTGGAACAGTGCATTTTGAGTTTTGGAGACCTATACAGAGCCATAATAAAAGGTTACTCAAACATTGTGAGAATGAAACAAAACACAACCCCAGGTATGTTTTTGAGGAGGGAACAACATTATGACATGACTTAAAGCTCACAAGAGTCAATTTTGTGTAATATACAGTAGGACCTTTAATGTCTTATACTACTAATGTATTTAGGACCATTTAAAGGTGTACTGTGTAACATTTGTGGTGTAGTGCCGGTCACTTTTTTATCTCCATGAAGCTTTAAAGACATTCCATTCAAAACAATAACATCTCCATGGACACAAGAAAGTGCCGGACTCTCCTCCAGATCTGTTCTCCTTTAAGCACAACGGCAGCGACTTGACTTTTCTATATGCAAATGCAGTCAGCGCCGGAGGGGAATTGCACCGAGCACCTCAGAATAAGCACCAAGGCGCAAAGGCCAGAGTGTTGTAGTAATTGTGTTGGTTCTCACACTTGCCCTTTCCAAAAGCCAATGGACTTAATTAAATTAGCTCCACGCTCGGGGCGGGGGCGGGGCTAGAGTGGAGGAGTATGGAAGGAAGGGAATGGGAATGGGATTCTAGTACAGCTTAGGAAAGATGGCATTTTGATAAGTTAAAAGTTAAATTGTAAAACATGTTCAAAGATAAATATGGAAATAGATTATGCAAATTACTGGTATTAAATGTGAAACAGCATCGCAACTTTTTAGTGGTCTCTCTTTTGTTTGTTAAAAGTTTTTTTTTTTTTAAATATTTCATAAAAATACTGATGGACCATAATTACTGATAACAATGTGTTGATTAATGGACAATTGCAAAAACATTTTACATGATGAAGAAAACAAAAATTGAGTTGCCAAATCCTCTAAACCCCCAAATGCCTCTCCATAATGACATCCCAGCTTTATAGCAAAAAAGAACTTTAATTCAGCTTCAGTTTGCAGAATTTTTATAGTTGTAGTTTAGTATTTCACTGATGTTTAAAACCAGTGTCAGCCAGACATAAAAACAGAAACAGGATTTGAGCAAATATTCCAAGGTGTAAATCTACTGGAAAGTCTTTTTAAAGTCCACCATATGGAAAACAAGAGGTTCATGACTGAAACCTACGCTAAAGATGTCATTAGCAATATGGCTGAGCAAACACAGTCATTTAATGGAGAGTGGAGTTGGATCACATTTAGAGCTATTAAGAGCTATTAGACATACAGTCCCTCACCTGCAATATTCATCATGTAAAACGGCTCAAATGAATGTCCCTAAAGTTTACTTATGAAGACACATGAAGACTCATTTTTTCACCCTGTTAATATTATTTGTCTTGAAATTCTACTTCCTCACTTGCTTTATGCATTCAGAGTGTCTTATTTAGTCACATCGATGAGTTTATAAGCACTTTTCACAACTCTCAGGCCAGAGCAGAGGTTTGCTCACAGTAAGGCTAACTACAACTACCATGCTAACGTGCACATCCTGACTATCAGAGAATAAACCGCTTAATAATTGCCTCCAGACAGTGCACAGCAGACTCAATTTTACCCCAAGAGCTGCTTGTTCGGTATATCTGTACTGAGGCATGACAAATTTGGCTCAAATACATAGAAAAAAAGGGGCACTGTGCATCTTTTCTGGTGGAGGGTCCACTACCTACGTGTCTCCATGGAGAGGTCACTGCTTAGCTTGGAATGTTCCATGGTATGACATTAAGTATATCCACATATTCGCTGTTTCTAAGGCTCAAAACTACAATAATTCCTTCTGTGAGGATAGGGTAGGGGAGACTCGCCACAGATTCACTAGAAATGTTACGTAGTGCACCTTTTGTGTACACTTTATTAGACAAATAAGGATAATTAAGTTTGGAAAACCCACATCATTACATCAGACACATGAGTCAGCAATATGAAGAAGTCCCATTGAAATAAAACCACCCTTTATCTTAATTTTAGCTATAGTGCTAAGTGAATAACTCCCATCATGCCTTGTGTTTGCATTCATGTGATCGCTGGTGCATTGCTTTGCTGTGAGCACGTCTTGTGTACAGTTCTGCTCTAAGACCCTCCAGGCTGTGCTGAATATAAGACATGCTTTTTCCAGGTCACCTCTCCTGCTCGCCGGGCCCAGCTGAGCCCTGTGTCCCACACTTCCAGTCAATCTGAGAGCATGGGGCAGTTAGCAGCTATGACACGCTAGCCTAGTCTATACTGTGGGTTTGGATGGGGTCAGAGCAGGAGGAGAGGCAGTGCTGAGGGAAGATGACAGGGAGCAAAGGCAAAGTGACTGTGAGGGAGCTGTGGGACAAACCTACTGAGAGGACATGTTTTGTGTGACTTCAGCCATGCATGCTGCACGTTCAGAACATATACATGAACAATTAGTTCAGGAGAGCGGCCAGATTCAGTTAACATACTGGAAAGTACACACAGTGTCCCAAAAAATTTCACACAATTTTAAAAGCAATTATCTTAAACTACGAAGTTTAGCTCAATGAAACTGGACAGTTTAGGTGATGAACGTCAGAAGTTTATTATGGGACTTTCTAAGTTGATGAAGTTTTTCCACAGTTTTGGGTGACGAGCATATTCCAAGACGCAAAATGACTTCTCTTTGGAAGTGGACGGCATGGCTCAACCTGAAAACAGAACAAAAATAAAACATTAAATATAAAATATTGATCTGTTTCTATACATTCTGTGAACATTTTAGGTTATTTCAGCAAGAACTGCCAAAATGATTGGCCTGTGAAATGATGTCAAATTTTTTGGGACACCCTGTATACACCCTGTATTAATCCCATGGAAATTATTTTTGTGGACCTTACAAATGCAATCTAAATTTTTTACATTTCTTGATCCAAAAGGTAGCTCACTATACAATGATATTTTTAAACTAATTTGGAGCATCTGACAGGCTTCCACAAGAGTCTCACATCTAGAAAAGTTGATTACCCAAATATCAAATTATACATATTCACACATTGTTTTAAGTTAAGCTATTGTTTCAAATGAGTCAGATTCATCAGATTCAGTTCACTTCAAAGCCTAGACGTAGCGCACATTTGTTTGTAATGGTTAGTGTTTGGATTACACATAGAACTGTGTATATCTAACAAGAAAACCAAAAAAGAACAGCAAAAAACTATGTTCTTTTCAACCTGTACATTACTATACATTAAAAGGAAATAATGGACTCTTTTGAGCTTTAAGCCATACTAGAATGTTACTTCCTCATAAACATACCTGGAGTTGTGTTTTGTTTCATTTGAGTAATCCTTTATGACTGGTCTGTCTACATCTCCAAAGCTCCAAATGCTCTGTTCTGCCTTTTACTTTTAGTTCAGTAGAGATCGGAGAAACAACTCCAGCTCTGAAATCATCCAAATGATGGCGTATGGAACAGCGTGGTTTTTGTGTGAGAGAAGAACGGACGAGGAAACAGCATTATAACATAGACCAGAAAATAGTGAAATATGGGCCCTGTAAATGTCATTCCCTTTACATCAACATATTATTTGCTATTCCCAGTTATTCTTACGTGTATAATGAAAGCTATATATTCTGACAAGTCCCCCTTCTGTATATGTGAAAAAACAAGTTTATTATTTGAGATTTCTAGAGACTATTTCCAGTTCCTTGATTACTAATGTGGCCCTGTGGCTCCCATCTGGCTCTGCACTCATCCATGTATGCACACAGATATACAGAAATACACTGTGTTGTTATGGGCCCTATGTAAAATATTGAGTCATATATAAGACGACGGTGACCCTGCCGTCTCTGGCTGTTCTAGTTTGTAATCATAACATTTGTAAGCACCGTCACTATGGCCCCGGGAGGAGGAAGTAATGGAGAATATAGACTGCTTAATGTGACGTTTTTATCTGTTGTTTATCTGTTATGAGAGAAACAGTGACATTTGTAATCCAGTGGCTAATCCGGAGCATCTGTTTGTTCCGAAAATGATGGGAAACACGGTAAGATTAGCTAGTTATAAAAAAAAAAATACAAAAAGTACATAAAACATCTGATAGTAATTTCAATTAGTGTAAAGAGCTGTAATCTCTATTCATGCGTTACAATGGCGTATGCTCTGATTTGCTGGTTATCATGTCTCATAAATATTGACAATGTGGAGCCACATGTGGGAATGAAACAAAACACAGCTCCGGATATGATTCTGATGAGGTAACAACATTATAACTTCACTAAAAGCTCACTAGAGGTCAATTCTGCGTAATATAGGACCTTTAACAACTCAATTCTATATTTTAACACTGATCATTTGCTTATACTTTGCCCCTCCCTTCCTCCCTGGCATGCAGATGGGCAAAATGGGTCATCATACTGGGACATGTGTCAGCGCCTCCTGGGGTGCAAGTGACCCGCCCGCCTCCAAAAAGAACTGCTGACGTCGCCATGGAAGCAGCTATGACCTTATTAGTACACAGAATACCCACAGTACACAGCTGGGACGGGCCCGCTTTAGACGTGGACATATTGATGGCATTAATTATTCAGTGTAGGCGGTGTGAAAAGAGTGACTGGTGAATATATTACAAAATCACTCCAGGTTGGCTTCTACTGTATGAGTTTACCTGATCTCCATCCTTACTTTGTTCACCTCCTGGCTGTTATTTATAGTATAGACACTGTGGGAATACATGCTGTAAGAGTTACACAATATTTCTGCCAGGAAGTTGTCAGTAGCAGAGCCACTGCAGTGTTGTGCTGTGGGGCTTGGTCAGTCACTATCTTATGGTAAAAATTTCGGTCTACAGGGGAAAATAAAATATCTAAAAAAAATCAATGCAAACTCAACATTGAACAGTGAGGGAATCAAACCAGGGACTGTGTTGTTATCGTATTGTTATGAGGCGCTGCTTAGCCACTGTGCCACCATAGCCTGTGTCACAAAGTTAAGTTCTTTTGCTTAAAAAAGACCAAGAGCAACTAAATCTATGTAAATCCAAGTTGATTAAAATCAGCATTCCCAAAGGTAAAAGTGCACTGTGTAACTTTCTAGTGGATCTCCATGGAAACAAGGAGGCGCCGCATCACTTTAAAAAATTTTTTTTTAAACCTTCGGGGCAACAGTAATTCAGATGTGTGTGTCCACTGATCCGAAGGTTGCCGGTTCAAATCTCACTGTTGACGTACAGTAAACATCACTGGTAGTGAACACTACAAAAAGGGATTTTCTAGCACAGTTAAACTGACTTGAATTAAGCAGATTCATCTTAAAAGATCAATTTTAAGATTTTTTTTACTTGTTTCAAGATATTCCATCCTGATTTATCTTATCTAGATATTAAAACTTATTCTAAGCACTTTTTATATTAAGCCAGGTTAAGCCTCTTTAACTTCTCAAACCAATAAGGTGAAAAATCTTGCCATAAATACTTTGCTTCATATTTCGTCTTCTTTTAAAAAAAACTTGGTAAGTGGAAATTTCTTACTGCACTGGCAGATAATTTCACTTAAAATAGGGCATTTTTACTTCAAAATTGGCATTTTTTTTCTTATTTTTTGATAGGCCTTTTTTACAGTGGATCCACTGACCCACAGGTTTGCGGGGCAATTCCACCTCCCACAGATGAATGCTGTTGTTGTGTCCTTGGGCAAGACACTTACCCCACCTCGCCCCCAGTGTCTGCGTACACCAGTGTGTGAATGTGTGCGTTCCTTTGAGTGCCTTGAAGGTGGAAAAGCGCTGTATAAAAACGTGACCATTTACTGTAATTGAATGCTATATAGACTGGAACATTACATTTCCATAGAGATAGCGGATAGCAGAAAAGTCACACAGTGCGCCTTTAATGTTCTATGGTGTAAAATGAGATCAAAAGAAAAATAAATAGATCTTATCAGAGAATCCACAGGAGAGAAGCAGGGAGGTGGATACAAAGCTGGCTGTTAAGAAACACCAGAAAAAGTCCGTTGACAACATGCTGAATACATCCCTATAGAGTTCCCCGTCTTTCAATACATATGTTATTCATGTATTCACAGCTCACATAGCCAACGCCATCACATCTTGTTGAAATCTGGACACTAAATCATAACAAATGCCTCAGTCACTTCCTCCTAATGCGAGGCACAAAAGCTCTTTCTTTGTGATTTCATGTTAACACAAACATCATGGGGGAAGACAGAGCCAGGAATTTGGAAGGAACGCATTAGATCGGATATACAGAGTTATTAAGACATCTGTAACACGGATAAACTCGGAAAATCATTTGCACGTTTTTAGATGAGGAACAAATACAAGTTCTCTAATACTACATCTACTATTACTATGGATATGGTTTCTTCTACTACTCTTACTACTACTACTGCTACTACTTTTTTTTACTACTACTGCCACGGCCACTATTGCTGCTATTATTTGTACCAGCCCCAAGCTTGGTTAAAAGGATAGGATTACTACAAAATGCTAATAGTACTACTGCTACTGCTACTTCTACTGCTGCTGCTACTACTACCACTACTATTTCCCCTGTCACTTTCACTACTACTACTGGTTCCAGCCCCAAGCTTGGATAAAAGGATAGGATTACTACAAAATGCCAATAGTACTACTACAACCACGGATCCACTACTATTACTACTACTACTGCTACTACTACTTTCAATCAGTACGTTTTCAGCACAGAATGGTCCTTGCTTTTATTAGCACAACTGTCCTCACTGTACTAATGTTACTTTATATTACTATCTTTACACTTAGTACTACTCTACTACTACTATTACTATTTCTAGTACTACTACTACTGCTACTACTACTATTACTACTACAGCTATGCAAGTTAAAACGAAAACTACTGGATAATATCTTTTTCCTTGATGTCTCAAAATTTGCATCAGTTGACTACGACTACTACTACTACTACTACTACTACTACTACTACTACTACTACTACTACTACTACTACTACTACTACTACTACTACTACTACTACTACTACTACTACTACTACTACTACTACGACTACTAATGCTGTAACTATTACCTCTACTCCTAACATCCTATACGGACCTATTATCAAATTCTGTCATACAACTAAAGTATTAATTCCTACTACAAATACTACAGCTATGAATACTTACTCATTTAGGCATTTGAAAAGCAGTTAATTTTAGCCATCCAGATCAAACGGTCTAAAAATACCTTCTCTGGTGCGTTTTGTCTGATAATCCTCCGGAAACTCTCCTTTTGGCAGCCTCACATCGCAGATTATCTCCCCAAGTGTTCAAAGTGGGCACAGTGTATTCTCTATGGAGGATGGAACAGTCCCAACAAGGAAATATGTTTTTCCCTATGAGGGGAGTTAGCGTTGGGGCAAATAATATAAAGGGCCCATATTATGCTATTTCTGATCTGTGTTAGAATGTTTCCTCATCACAAACATACCTGGAGTTGTGTTTTGTTTCATTCGAATATGTTTAACTCACAAACACTGCATATTTGGGCTGTTTTTCCACCCAAACCTTCACTAGAATCATTTGGATCATTTCAGTCCTGGAATTTCCAATCTCTACTGAACAAAAAGTAAATGGTGACTTTTAACTTGAACTTGAACTACCACTTCATAAAATCACAAGGTGGAACAGAGCATTTTGAGTTTAGGAGATGTAGACAGGCTATAATAAAGGATTACGCAAACGTAGAATGAAGGAAAAAAACAACTCCAGATATGTTTTTGAGGAGGTAACAACATCTAACAAGCTCACAAGAGTCAATTTTGCATCATATAGAGATGCATTACTTCACATCGCAGTAGAAATACTACAACAGGGAGTAAGTTTATTCAGAAAAGAACTTCAAGAGGTATTAGGAACCATATGGAAGCAATGGTTCATTTGTTTTGAAGAAGTCTAAGTTTTTTCCCCGAGGCATTTTGAGTGGAAATGGGAGCCGTATGTGTCAACTTGGGCATGGCTTTTCTGTTGTCTAGACGGCAAAGGCGACAGTAGCTCTGATGGGAAAGTGTTTCTCCACTGATCTGAAGGTTTGTGGTTCAAATCCCGTTCTTGACATAAACATAATTGGTTCAGTGGTCAGATACACTGACCCACAGGTTGGCAGTGTGTTTCCAGGTCTCACACATGAATGCTGCCGTTATGTACTTGGGCAAGACACTTGAACCCGTCTCCAGTGTTTTGTGTATGACTGTAACGTGCACAGTGCTTTGAGCGCCTTAAAGTTGACCATAGAACAATTGTAGAAAATATAGTATAACAATATCTACCGGTACATACAATTTGAAGACTGTTGGACTAAGTAAATTCATCCTATATTCTGGATGTAGACTTATAACTGAAATTTGTAAAAAAATAAAATAAATAAAAAATAATCAATTAAAAAAATCAAGTTTTCTTATTCCAAAACTAGAAATTATCAGATCTATAGACTCTATACAGCAATTGCACATTTTGTTCTTGCAGTGATTGTTTTATTCCCCCAGAAAACAGTTTAAATGACTAAAACTGTCATTTTGTACTGTTCCTTAAGTTAAATATTACAAGATTGCAAAAATAAAGTGGTCTGGAACTCTAAGCATGATCACTTTTGTTGTTATTTACGTTCATGTTGGTAGATCTTGCTCTTTTCTTGAACCAAGCATGTAGATCTTTGGCTGAAAAAGGTCGCTGTCCTGTCTGGTATCATGTCTCCTGCAGAAAGAGTCGCTGTCCTGTCTGATATCACGTCTCCTGCAGAAAGAGTCGCTGTCCTGTCTGGTATCATGTCTCCTGCAGAAAGAGTCGCTGTCCTGTCTGATATCATGTCTCCTGCAGAAAGAGTCGCTGTCCTGTCTGGTATCATGTCAGTGTCTTATAGCATTTCAGCAGATTTCAGGCTCTCCCGGGGGATGAGGCTAGTTGTATCGATCAGGTATAAGTGGATGTCTGGATACTGAAGTTTGAGACATTTCTTGTCATTTACACACTCGCCTGCAACTTCATGTTAACCACACAGACAGAGGCACTTTCTGCACTCGCTTCTGCATCCTCTGTGTCGCCAAAAAATATGATCCGTCTATAACATTGCCTAAACTTTAAAATAGCTTGCCCAGTTTCTACACTCTGTCCTTGGATGGCACTGGAACCTGCAACTCTTTGGCTCTTTGGCGTAAGCTTAACCAACGACTGCCACCATATTTATTTGTATAATATTACATCATCCAAAATCTAATCCTTACAAACATGGCAACCAGACAGAAGCAGGTTGCCACGCCCTTGTATTTTCCTCCCAAACAGCCCCCACAAGGCTCCACACATCTGTCTGTAAATGTCATTGGTCTTGTTCTTCCAAATGAAATCCTTTCTGACATTTAAGTTGAAATCATTTTGAGACTCTGGATTGGGCTCATCTCTTCACACCTCCACAGTCTGGTTCGAGGGCATGATTATACAGACCACTGAGGCCCGAGAACACAAACTTAGCATTGGATGGTGATACATTTGGACATGTGTCAATCAGAGGGAAGTGTTTTTAACTGGGCTTAAAATAACTACAGAACGTTACATAAATATCTTGTTTTGTAATGATAAAATACATATAAATACATAAATATAACAGTGGAGTGTTTACGTGGTCCGTAAATAGGTTAATCAAACTCTATAGATCGTCTCATGTTTGTGTTTACAATTCTCAGCTTATCTGGGTCATGGTCAAACAAGGTCAATTGTTTTAGATTTAGATTGTTTTAGTATTTTAGATCATGCACTTTTTATTTAATATTTTTTCACAATCTTTTTTTTTAATTCCCTTAAATGACAGTACGTTATATCAAAGTTTAAATGTCCTTTATTTTTTTTGAGTTATGAATTGTGTTGAATTGTGTGTGTGTTGGTTAAAGCTGCACTACGCAACTTTTCAGGCCTACTGATTCTCTCCATGTTATTATTTTACTAATAATGTTCCACACTACAGCATTAAACTTCTGTCTTGTATTCATTCAATTACCAGTGTTTCTGTTGCCCAAATAGAGTAAAAAACATGCACCTCTCCACAGATCTGACCTGTAACTTGGCATAGTAGCTTCACTTGCTTGTCTCCATGGAGATATATAATGCCAGTCTATGAAACATTCCCGGCAAAGCAAAAAAAAAAAAAATCTTCAGAAATACAAGCTGGTGGCAGACGCTCCACCTGAAAAGTTACACAGTGCATCTTTAAGGCTCATAGTGACTGGGAAATAAGATAGAAAAAATAAATAAAATCAGTGATAGTTTTAGTTTTAATCAAATTAGAACAAAATGTACAGTGCAACACAGTTTAAGAGTGAGCTAACATTGACTTAAAACATTACATAATTCTGTTGCTTTGTGTGCCACAGTTGCTAAGTTACGCTCCGAATGTACCACTCCCTCATGTTGGAAAATAATAATATTAAGGCAGTTTCCGTCTGTGTTTAAGCCGAAGAGAATAACGTAAAGTGCAGTTTAACATATTGTGTGATCAGCAAATGGTTGTGTAGAAAATCTCCATTAATACGATTAGCGTAATGTGCATCTCCACTTTAGAAAGGCTCCTGGGACGGTCGTTTATTCTGCCAGATGCCACGGAGTCCAAATTAAGATTCACAGCAGTTTTTAGGGAGATTTGAAGAGTATGACACTGAAGATGTTGGAGATATTTCCCTGTTTTTTTCCTCTTTCCAATCAGTTGCAGATAAATAAATGAATAGTCGGGGTGTAATGATCCAGTTGTTTTAGTGATTCTGATACTAAAGCTGCAAATACCTGATATGAGCCGATATCAGAGCACGCGGTACTACTAGGTACTTATGGTGGTAGTTAGTAGTTACTGGGCTGATAAATACTGTGGAAGTTATTGTGGTACTTGAATTGATACTTACAGTGGTACTTAAAGCAGTACTTAGAGTGGTACTTAGGCTGGTAATTACATTGGTATTTATTGGTACTTTGGCTGGTAGTTGTTTTCTTTATGCAAAATTAAAATGAGAGAAAACTGATCTAAATGTAGCTGTTTTTATCCCTGAAGTAACTACTGAACAACTTTGAACAAATAAAATATCAAATATTATGAGACTTTCTGGGCTAAACACGATTAGTAAATAGTTTTATTACATTGATTTATATGTCCAACCAGGATATTGACTGAAGCGATACCTGGAAGCTGATATCGGATCCAGCAAATTATTCGATATATATGCCAATATCCGATACCAGTATTGTTGGATAGGTACTTTCCTAATAAATCCACTCAAGTATTTAGTTGTAGTTGTTACTAATTCATGTTAAAAATACATACATACTTAAAAATCTTCCTATAAATATATGCAATCACTTGTGTATTACATCAGATGCCCTTCCCAACATTCACATCTAATTGACTTTTCCCTTATTTTTCCTGCCAGTGGTAAAAACTCGATATCACACATAATGGACACAGACACTGGACACTTTCAGTCCCTTTGCTCCTCTTTCCACTCGCCCGATCCTGATCGCATGACGAGTGACAACCCCACGGCGTCGCCAGCGCCGAGAGGGGGAGAGGGCGGAGGGGGGGGATGAGCGCCCAAAGGAGGAGGGGTGAGCCCGGACCTGGAACACTGTTGTGATTTGCTTGTTTCCTTGTGGCGCGTGGATGCTGCGCTCACTCCGTGTTGTCCTCTTGTTCACCTCCTCACCCATCCCCGTCTTTCTTCTCTCTCTCTCTCTTCTCTCACTCCTTCCTACTCTATCTCTTCAAGGTTACTCACTCATTGTTTTGCTCCTTGCCGGATCCGTAGCGTTCTTCTCTTCTCTTCTTCTTCTCTGTCGGAGGACCATGTGGGGCTCTTGGATGTAAGTGCATGCCTTTTGTTGCTTAATTCACTTTCAGCGCACTGGCTTTCACTGAGTGTTTTTTTCCCTTCTTCTCTTGTTTGCACGTGCTCTGTCAGACATGCTGTGGGTGGGGATCTGTTGGATGTTTCTTTTGCTCCATGTGATTGTGAGGAGCGTGTGTGTGTGTGTGTGAGTGTGTGTGTGTGTGTTTGGTTGTCATTACAGCAGCTTTTGTTAGAACCTTGTAGCTTTTTCACTCAACAACAGGACAATGCGCTCCTGATAACCTTGCTTTCTTTTTAAACACGCTCATCCCATTTAACAGTAGTTTACACGGCTGAAAAGTTGAATACAAGTTTACAGATAATCAGAAACAGTTTTCACACTTTATTTTGTGCATTCTTGGAAGTTTTAACTGTCAGTTTTGCAAAGCTCGATCATAATAGCCTAATTAATTTTGTTTGGCTGCGGCAAGCTCTTTTCATTCATACAGTATAGCTCAAAACAAATTTAGCATAATACTAACGGGATAAAACACCCATCAGTTAAAATAAAAAAAATCTACAAAATTGTGTCAGCAAACGTAAAAATGCACCTAATTTCTAAAACATACAAAAAAATATATTAAATTAATTATAGTTTGAATTTCACAAAACAGAAGACAACTGCTTTAATTTCACTTTAAACTATATTCTTATCATTATATACGTGATGTTACACTATTGATTAGCATTGTCGCGTGTGCTTGTCCGCAAACACACTACTTCCTCATGCTCGGCTGACACACACCATGAATAATGTATGTTGACATTTCCTCTGGTATAATGAGTTTGTCCGTGTAGTGCACAGGCTCAGCTCTATAGCCTCTCAGTAAATGTTACACATGGACATTATAGATCCTAATTATCTACTTTTAATTCTCCTTTATGTTGGATCTACACAGAAATTCACTTTTTTTTCGTTTTCAAATAGAAACTATATGTAGTGGTTTCTTAAAATGTGCAAAATAAAGTAACTCTAACTCTGCTACTTCAGTTTTTAGTCTGATGAGTTGTTTTTCAGTCCCGGTTCAGAGCAGTGTATGCAATTTTCAAAACATATTTATACTCATATGGATCTTTTTTACATTTTTTAAGTCAGATGCCTTACCTGAATCATTTCTCTTGTTATGCAGTCGTGGGAATGCCTAAAAGTGCACCTAAAATGTGATTACTGCATCACTTTCTTTTTTTATACATTTTGGACTTTAATCTTGAGGTTCTTCAAGTTAAATGAGACATAACTATTGTGAAACGCAAACATACGGAGATTGAATTCAAGTTAAATTACGTTTTGTTCATTGTAAACCGCAATATTGGTCTTAAAAGGCTTAAAAATGCCAGTGACAAAACTGCAGAACTGAGACGCCCGCCTCTCGTATCGACATTTCACCTTAAACGCAACAGATTTTCATTGACACCGATTGTTTTTATTGGTGAAAAATGGCTATGTGAAATCTTTCATTCCTACAAGCATAACCGAGAGTCTTGAATTTTTTGAATAAACAAAGAAGTGGGCGGGGATAGGGGGAAGGTGAAAACAGACAATACAAGATTACTCAAAAATGCATGAATGAATGAAATACTGTATACCTAAGATAATAATGAGGAATCACTGCTCAAAAGTTTTTATTTGCTTAATATCCCATTCACCAGCACGGAGACACTGCAGGTCAAACAATTAAATTTAGAGATATTAATTAGAAACTTTTGCTGTAGTTTACTCACATAAAAGAACAAAATGTATTACAAGTTTTTCATCATGTCATGTTTTCATATAAAAAAAATAAGGCATTTTATGTGTAAAAACTTGAATAAATCAGACTTGGAATTAGCCTTAGACACACTTTATTGCTCCACAAGGGAAATTACTTGGACACAGAGGCTCACGCATCCCATTACATTACAATAACAAAGAGTAAAAAGAAAAGAAAGATTAAAGCCGCTCGCGGCAATGATGGCCTCGCCCGGTGCGCACGCCCCTCCCAGGCAACCGCTGAGGACTCGTGACCACCCTTATACGACTCTCTCCTCCCGACAGCTCGTCCCCAGAAAAATTACATAGGGCACCTTTAATATTTGAAAATGGGAACGATCTAGAGCCAAATTATAGAAACGATGCCACAGGTCACATGACTTTTATAATCAAGAGCACTGTCAGACTAAGACTGTGCATAAAAACAGACCCTCCAACAGAAAAGATTCATAGTGCACCTTTAAACATATTTTGGGGGGGAGTATTTGCGCCCTTTGTGGCCAACCATGGAAAATACCCCATATCCATAATGTATTTTTTTAGTCGTAGACACGCATAGAATTTAAAACCCATCTTTGGTACAAATCCGATAATGTTGATGTTTCATATCTGGATAGGGGGCGCTATAGAGTTCACTTTTCATATACTTTATTGTGTATTATATTCAGTCCATGTTCAAGCTTTAGTGATTCAGATTTCAGCACAATCAGACAAAGTCTGTGCGTGTAGTAATTTTTGAACTATTTATTGGGGGAGTCTTTGCGCCCCTCCTGGCCAACCGTGGGAAACACCCCATATCCATAATATATTTATTTGCTTGCTTTGATACAGAGAATTTAATACCCAAATTTGGTACAAATCCGATAATGTTGACGTTTCTTGTATAGGCTAGGTGGCGCTATAGAGTAACTTTTCATATGCTTTATAGTTTATTATAATCAAGCCCTAATCAGGTATTAGTGATTCAAATTTCAGCACGATCAGACAAAGCCTGTGTGTGTAGGCATTTTTTAACTATTTTTTTATTGAGTCTTTGCGCCCCTGGTGGCGAACAATGAAAATTGCACCATGTCCGTAATATAAGATTTTGCTTGAAATCATGCATAGAATTTAATCCCCAAATTTGGTCCAAATCCGATAATGTTGAGGTTTCACGTATACACTAGGTGGCGCTACAGAGTTCACTTTTATTATATTTCATATTTCATCACATTCAGGCCGGGATCACACAATAGTGATGTGACTTTGAGCTCTGTAGGCCAAAGCCTGTGGCCGTGAGAGGGCATCAAAGAAACAGGAAACGAAGGTGTTATTCGCCGGCGTGCTACGGACAAACCGTGAAAAACTGCGCTTAGAAAAATGATGCGTTTGTGGACCCACAACTGTAGATGTGACGTGTCAAATCTGAGCTCGTTTGGACCAAAACCAAGACACTTGAAGACTTTGGCGTACACGCAGTCAAAACGGCGGTGAATTTTTTGATCCAATATGGCCGACTTCCTGTTGGTCATAGGGCGGTGTGACAATGACATTTTCTGCTTGTCTCCTTGTTTTCTATCACTGTCCCGAATTTTGCTGGGCTACGCCAAATATGCTTTTCAGCTCCCCATAGACTTTCAATTTTTGACTTTTCCAGGGGGCGCTGTCGAGTAGGGGCACTTTGGGCATTGTCGCGATGCCCGTTTTATCAAATTTTTCGCCGGGCCGGTCGATCTGATACCCCCATGTGAGACTTTTCGTCGATGTTCAGGGGGTCAAAAATGCGATCATTTTGGCGGAAGAAAATAATAATAATAATAATTAAAGCCGCTCGCGGCAATGATGGCCCTCGCCCCGGCGCGCACGCCTCTCCCAGGCAACTGCTGAGGTCTTGTGACCGCCCTGGCACGACTCTCTCCTCCCGACAGCTCATCCACCAGAAAAATTACATAGGGCACCTTTAATATTTGAAAATGGGAACGATCTAGAGCCAAATTATAGAAACTAGGCCACAGGTCACATGACTTTTATAATCAAGAGCACTGTCAGACTAAGACTGTGCATAAAAACAGACCCTCCAACAGAAAAGTTACATAGTGCGCCTTTAAACATATTTTGGGGGGGAGTATTTGCGCCCTTTGTGGCCAACCATGGAAAATACCCCATATCCATATTGTATTTTTTTGGTCGTAGACACGCATAGAATTTAATACCCATATTTGGTACAAATCCGATAATGTTGACGTTTCTTGTATAGGCTAGGTGGCGCTATAGAGTTCACTTTTCATATGCTTTATAGTTTATTATATTCAGTCCATGTTCAAGCTTTAGTGATTCAGATTTCAGCACAATCAGACAAAGTCTGTGCGTGTAGTCATTTTTGAACTATTTATTGGGGGAGTCTTTGAGCCCCTGCTGGCCAAACGTGGGAAACACCCCATATCCATAATATATTTTTTTGCTTGCTTTGATACAGAGAATTGAATACCCACATTTGGTACAAATCCGATAATGTTGACGTTTCTTGTATAGGCTAGGTGGCGCTATAGAGTAACTTTTCATATGCTTTATAGTTTATTATAATCAAGTCCTAATCAGGCATTAGTGATTCAAATTTCAGCACGATCAGACAAAGCCTGTGTGTGTAGGCATTTTTTTACTATTTTTTTATTGAGTCTTTGCGCCCCTGGTGGCGAACAATGAAAATTGCACCATTTCCATAATATAAGATTTTTGCTTGAAATCATGCATAGAATTTAATCCCCAAATTTGGTCCACATCCGATAATGTTGACGTTTCACGTATACACTAGGTGGCGCTACAGAGTTCACTTTTATTATATTTCATATTTCATCACATTCAGGCCGGGATCACACAATAGTGATATGAGTTTGAGCTCTGTAGGCCAAAGCCTGTGGCCATGAGAGGTCATCAAAGAAACAGGAAACGAAGGTGTTATTCGCCGGCGTGCTACGGACAAACCGTGAAAAAGTGCGCTGAGAAAAATGATGCGTTTGTGGACCCACATCTGTAGATGTGACGTGTCAAATCTGAGCTCGTTTGGACCAAAACCAAGACACTTGAAGACTTACACGCGGTACACGCAGTCAAAACAGCGGTGAATTTTTGATCCAATATGGCCGACTTCCTGTTGGTCATAGAGATTTGCTCCAATTCATCTTTTGGCTTGTCTCATGGTTCTCTGTCACTGTCCCGAATTTCGTTTCCCTGCGACAAACTTTGCTTGTCCCCTCTCCCATAGGGGTCCAATTCTAGGGGGCGCCGTTGAGTGGGGTCACTTTGGTCATTGTTGCGATCTCCGTTTTATCGAATTTTTCGCCGGGCCGGTCGATTCTATACCCCCATGTGAGACTTTTCGTCGACGTTCAGGGGGTCAAAAATGCGATCATTTTGGCGGAAGAGGAATAATAATAATAAAGAAACCAACGAAGAACAATAGCCCTCGCCACTTCGTTAGGCGAGGGCCAATAATAATAATAAAAAGAAACCAACGAAGAACAATAGCCCTCGCCACTTCGTTAGGCGAGGGCCAATAAATAATTAGATGTTAAAAAATCCTTCAGTATGTTTCGTCTTGTTAAGTACAAGGTTGTAAAATTTGGTGAATGTAGATGTGGCTTTAAGGGGTGATCGTTATATCCCCATGAGAGGGAAGTGCATATTCAGAAACGGCCTTTGAAATGACACTGTCCCATATAACTCCAGGGATGCTTGTGAGCTCAGAGACGCGACTGAAAAAAAAGAGAAAAAAAGAAGAGTTTTGCCCGTCTCCCCTTAAGCAATGAGCCTTTGAATTAAAAACTTTCTCTGACCCAACTTTTGCACACCCACGTCATTACTCTGCCTTATAATGACTGTGTACTTTTCATCGCGGCCTTGCAAACTCGCCCAGCATTCGTCATTCCCGTCCTTTCCTTCGCACCGAGCTGTAAAACACATGCTGATCTGCGCTCGGAGTAAATCGAGATTCAAAATACTCCAGTGATAAGAAGGTTTTATTCGCTCCAAGTCCCTCCCTCGCCTCCATTGCTTCAGCGGGAGTGAAGAGGATTACAACTGACACGTCCAATGAATAATACAGGCAGTGTGTATATGCCTTTATATATTATGGAAAAGTTCACAAAGCCGGATTCTCGACACAAGAATCAATCGCGTGTTTACTTTGTTTGCAGTGGTAATTGAAATGTTAAGCGCCGAATGCCTCTCTCCGTCTCTCCGTCTCTCCCTCTCGTTGGATGTGTCTTGAAATAAAGAAGAGCTTTTAAAAGATACAATATGATATGGTTTGGTAAACATGCGCCGGTATTAAATATTGAAAACATAAAAGGAAGTTAGTAGGTGGAAAAAGCGGGTTGACTCGAGGCGTACGCACAAGTTTTGTAAGTGCATTATCAATGAATTATGGGTTTTGTAAATTAGAAACGTCGATTTTATTGCAATTTAAAGGCGCATTGCATAACTTTTCAGGTTTTGGCTTCTGCTACCATGGAGATGTTATTGCTTTGCCTGTAACGTTCCGCAATATGGTGCTGTAAGATGTGTTTATTCGATTATGGGTGTTTTTATTCTTCAAAAATACCTTTAAAAACATGCATTCTTATTGGGAGTGGGATCACCTCTTCACAGATCTCACCCGTAAACTGTCCTGGTGGCGTCTCCTGCACGTTTCTATCTAAACTGAAAAGTTTAATGCCATATTTTGAACTATTAGAGGTAAAATTATGACATCAACATAGAGGCAAGTAACTGGAAGTGGCGGGAGCTCCACCAGAAAAGTTACGATGTGTAGTATAGTGTGAAAACTTTTAGGTGACGGGTTGATTTCTCTTTGCGAATTTCAAAACCTTATTGAAGAACGAACTCAGCCATTTTTCTGCAGATCTCTTGTAGCTGGCGTGTACACATGTTTTGCCTTTGTGAGGAGAGATGAGACTGAGGTGGCTGGTCTCTTGGGTTTCTCTCTTTTTCGCACTTTATGTTCCTCTTCACAAAGTTTAAAGTGCTCCTTCTGTCTGTCACAGATCGGAGCTTGTCTCGGGCTTTAAAATCACAGTAAAGGAGTTCAAATGTCAGCAGAAAATGTCCCTACTTAATAATGTAAAAACGGGCAAACCCACTCGATGGTCTTTGTCATGACATGAGGTTTCATTGCCAATTTTTACATTATTAAGTAAGCGCCACTTTCTGCTGAATAGAAAAGCAGCGTTTGGTGTCTGCTGAGCGTTCTTCATCACCAGTGACAGGAAAAATACTTAGAAAACGTACTGAGTTACAAAATACTGAATACCTGCCTTAAAATGTGTTTTGTATCCTGTTACATGGTCCAATCAGAGAACTGAATTCTGAATACTTTGAATACTTTGGCACAGAAAGATGCATCATAGGATTAAAAACAGTTTGATATCCATCCATCCATCCATCTTCTCCCGCTTAATCCGGCTGGGTCGCGGGGGCAGCGTGCTGCCCAATACTCATAGCACCTGACCCCCCTATGAACCCCTCTGCAGGTGGTGAACCCACAGGAGGGTGGACAACATGGTCCTTGATGTTAGTTCATAGGGGTACAGTTTGATATTTATTTCTCTATTTCTTATGCATTTATTTATCACTGATCAGGGAAGGAAAAATCCCATTTGCACTTATGTTTTATATTCTTTCTCACTAATTTTGTGCAGTTTAAATCCCAAATTATGTGATCAAGTACTGCAATGTATTCCTTTGATTTCAGAAAAGTAACTATATTCTGAATACCGCCAAATGAAAAAGTAATTGTACCAGAATAGTTACTCTTAATGTGTATTCTGATTATATATTATCTGTACGTTCAGTTACCAACCCTGACTACTACTACCAATGGACAATTTAATCATGATTCAGGATTTGCACACAATTTAGTTTTTTCCCCACAGTGGATATCAACATTTGGATCTTAGTTTCTTGACATTTGACACTTGACATTTCTCTTTCACTTCTACGCCCCAGAAATGAAGAAGCAGCTTGGATGAGCGGCAAAACGTTTTCTACCTAAAACTCTTGTCCAGTTGACAAACTGAACTCTACCCTTTGCCATTTTCACTTCTACTTTCCTATAGCTGCAACATTGTTAGAACTTACTCTTTAAAGATACTTCCCACCTCTCATTTACTTATTACCAGTGTTAGGAAGTAAAAGAATACATGTACTGGTGTATACTGGTTACTTTTCTCCAATCAAAGGAATACACGGTGGTACTTCCTCATAATTTAGGTTATAAACTGCACAAAAGTAGTGAGAAAACCAGAAAACAGAGCTCTTGTTGTGAATGCATGTGTCATTTTTCCTCGATGTAAAGTATTCCAAGTATACGGTTGGCTCATGTATCAGAATACATAACAAAATGCATTTACTGCAGATATTTAATAGTCTGTAACTAAATACATTTTCAACATTTTCTTCCCATCGCTCCTTATAACATTCTCCACAGTACCCATAAGCTTTGAAACAGGCTAACTTAAAACAGAATTGTCCGATTAAGCCTAACCCAAACCATGTTGACCCCGGCATTAACAGTCTGGAGCGGCGCAGTTCCCGTGACAGTGATAAAAGCCTTTGTGCCCCGGCTTTAAGAATTCTCCTCACAGTTTCTTATCAGAGCTGACAAGGATGGAGCCAGCGCCGGTAGATGCACGAGAATGTGACAGATGTGGACCAGGAGCTACGGCAGCGGCGTAGAAATGAAGGGAAATGCATTGTGGGTAGGCGGAGGTGTGAAGAGGTCATGTGATGTAACTTTAACCTGGGCAGGGGCTGTGAGGAGAGATTTGGAAAAACCATAGTGGACAGATTGTTATAGATTTACAAAGTAGACACAGGTTTTGGTGAATTTAAGTTTTGTTTATTTACAGTATGCACACTTCTAGTTACTTGTGAAATTCTGTAAACAAAACACACACACACACACACACAAAATTAAATATTTACTCAATTTCAGTAGATAATTTTGTAATCTACACTCAAAAATTCACTCCCTTTTAAACATGATCCTTTTCCATTTAAATTTGTGTTGAATTAACATCTTCAAGTTTAAATTATTTGCTTTGGATCCACACAAGATATTTAACTTAAACAAACATAAAATCTTTATATAGGGTCAACTTTGCTGGTTTATTGCACCTTTGATCCCCGATAATTGCTTCTATTTAATTTTTTTTTAAATTTTGTAACATGGGACTAGAATTACATTTTTTAAAAGAATTTTTGGGGTGTCAAAATTTTAAATGGTTTTCCAGGTACAAAAACTTCTGGTAATACCAATTTGTTCTGCTACACCACTGACAACTGCATAAATAGACATAGTTGACTTACAATGTTCACTCTACATGGTCCTGTTTTTATTTCACTATTTCGTCCCTAAATTGAAATTTGAACTTCAATAATGACATCTACTAAATCCTTTCCCCGAGGTCACTCCCTTGACAGCCTTGTTGCCAAGTTCCCGGTGTGAGATGGGAGGGGGCGTGTACCTTCAACAACCTCGCTCCTGATTGGCTGTTTGGTTTTGCGCTCAGATTTCCAAATTTGGTTGCAGATTTTCCGCTATTATGCTACAGGTGACGCCACACTGCCTTAGTCCACTTCAATGATACGGTCTATTTACTACACACACAAAAAAAAACATCTACCGGTAAAAATCTGCCTTTTTTAAAGTAAATACCGCTCAATCATCCATGCCACTTGCGTTATATACAGTCCAACACTTCTCCATTTGGCCATAATAGAAATGGAATCCGAAGTAACCCTGGCATTTTGCAAATATTGACGATGAGATCACCTAGTTATAAAAACGATCCCTGTACTGCCAGTTCAAAGTAGATTTTCACGTCCAAACAAAAGCCTATTTTACTTTAACAACACATATCCATCATGCCATATTTCGCCGTCTATTCTCGCGCTCAGTTTCACCAGGCCTTTGTGCCATATTGGGCTCTCGGCAGGGGCTCATACTAGGAGGTCCTGGCGTGCATCTGTGCCAATGTATCCACTCTTTTTTCAAAGCTGGCCAAATTCTTACACACTGCTATAAAACCCTCATTCTCCCATGAGCTTTGGCATTCACGCTCCTCTGCTAGCTCTCGTTTGGACGGGCGCCATTTCCAAGTCTTAAACCAACAACCAAGAATAATGCCGTTGGATACAAAGAAAGAAGTGATGGGAGATTAACTGCTTCTTTGGTGCAGAGGTGTGAATGGACTATTTAGTTCTATGGGTGACCAAACATGGGGATTTGAGTGTTTATCTGCGCACAGACAAAAGCAGAGGGAGAAAGGGACACTTGGAGAAGAGATGGAGCATGGGTTTGTGGAGTGGCCCGTTGTGTGCGATCGGGAATGAACAGAGCGTCGACCATCTTGATTTAAACTTTTTCAGCGGGGAGCGCGTCTATGCCAAGAACTGGGACAATATGGGGACTTGTTGAATGAATTGGGAAGCTTGGATAGATTTAAAGGAATGCTATGTCACTTTTACGGTGTCCGCCAAGTTCTTGTCACCATGGAGATGTTGTTGGTTTGCACATTGTTATGCAGTATAACCATATCTGTGGAGACAGATAATGTTACCAGGCCAAGTTACGGGTTGGATCTGTAAGGATGGAATCAATTTTCATGAGTTGTTTGACCTTCCATCGGAAAAGTTAATGCATTTTTTATATGTTATAAAGTTCAGAATGACTCCATTATTCAAGAAACTTTCAATAGTTCAAAAAAATTACTTCAAAACTTACCTGGATACATGTGTTTGTTTCATCCACACATTTGAATAACCTTTCATTATTAGTCTGTCTACATCTCCAGTGCTGAAAGTGCTTTGTTCCACCTTGTGATGTCATCAAGTGGTAGTTTTCAAGTTATCAACTACCTTTTACCTTTAGTTCAGTAGAGATGGGCAATTCCAGAGCTGAAATTGATTTGTGTTTTTAACGTGTGAATGAAACAAAACACAACTCCAGGTATGTTTGCGATGAGGAAACAACAGATGAGAAAATAGAGGAATGTTGGCCCTTTAAAAATCAATAAGTGAACCAAAAACTAACTTCAGACGTTTCTTATTTTAGAGTAGTTTGAGCTTCTGATAATCAAGTGTGCAAAAAGCTAAAATGACAATCATACTCGCCAAAGTCAATCCAATCTGTCCAAGCCAAGCCCTTGACAACATATTGATCCAAACAATGTAGTAAGAATTCAGTAATACACAGCTCTCCAAAGACTTATACTTGTAGTTTATTCTGACCTAGTGAAACTTGGGTGCGTGCAACTCAAAAGAGTTTACTGTGCACTTCATTAACGCCAGCGCCCTGCGTGCATGGCAAACACGGCTCTCTTTAATTGGCTGTTTGATTATCCCAAAGTCAGAATCACTGTCAGGGCAGAAAGGCACAAATCAATGTATGTGTCACGGACAGAATCCACAAAGCAGGGCAGTCCCCACACATTATATATGTAATACTGCACACAGGACAACTGGGGAATGGTGTAGTGTAGTAATAGTTGTTGTAGTTGTAGTAATAGTAGTAGTAACAGTAGTAGTAGCAAGATCTTATCATCATTGCATAATTTTAATAGTACTAATTGTAATTGTATTTGCTGCAGTTGTAGTTGCAGTAGTAGTAGTTATAGCTGCTTTGGCTCACTTTTTTCTAAGATATTGGCAGAAGTAATTGAAGTTGTTTACAAGATAATATTCATTTAGTCTGTTTTTTTTTTTTTTTTTTTGCCAACACCACTATCCTACTGCACTGATATCTGCATTTGAAAAGCTATAGCAAGGCCCCCAAATTTTAGTTAGTTCACAAACGATTTTTTATATGTAAATGTAAAAGTAAATACAAAAGTAAATACATGTACAAAAGTAAATACAATTTTTTTTTTCTGATATAATGCTATGATCAATTATTTTTCTTTTTTATGATGATTGTATAAAACTTTAGTCACCTCTTTAGCTTCATCTGAAAAAAGATCCAGTAGGAGGAGTAGTAGGAGTAGGAGTAGGAGTAGTAGGAGTAGGAGTAGGAGGAGTAGTAGTAGTACGAGTAGGAGTAGTAGTAGGATTAGGAGTAGTAGTAGTAAGAGTAGTAGCAGTAGGAGGAGTAGGAGGAGCAGGAGTAATAGTGGTAGTAGTAGTAGGAGGAGTAGGAGTAATAGTGGTAGTAGTAGTAGTAGTAGTAGTACGAGTAGCAGTAGTAGTAGGATTAGGAGTAGTAGTAGGATTAGGAGGAGTAGTAGTAAGAGTAGTAGTAGTAGGAGGAGTAGGAGTAATAGTGGTAGTAGTAGAAGTTGTAGGAGTAGTAGTAGGAGTAGTAGTAGTAGTAGTAGTAGCAGTAGTAGTAGTAGCAGTAGCAGTAGTAGTATCTTTCACACTGTCAAAATAAAACTGTCTCTAATCCATCAAAGCGTTACACTTTCCCGTCCGTACACACTTGTACCGCACACACTGTGATCTTGCCGTTTGTGACATCATCGCAGGAAATCCGGGTTTTCCTAATTACGGGGAGCAGGTTCTTCCAGGTGCGGCGGGAAGTGATTTGTTAGCGCCCGCTCAAAGCATTCCACCCCGAGCCCATTCATTACTGCGCTATGGCTGACTTCACAAATTACAGCTCCTTCTTGTTCAGCAGTTCTAATATAAATCAGGTCAGCTCATAAAAGGGGAAACATGTAGACTGGGCTGTGTGGCAACCAGTGAAACAAAAGACTCAAATTCTCTTCTAAATCACTAATGAGGACGCTGGCAAATTGATCCATGGTTATTTGTTGGTTTATGAGAAACGTAAATGAAAGTAATTGGGGTTTGTGTTGACGTTACCGAGCACAAAAGTGTGATGGATGCGGCGTATTGGGTGATTTCAAAAGAGAGAATTACGGAGAGAATGCGACGAGCTTGCACGCGATCACTCATGTTTTGGAATGAAATGAACAAAGGGAAGAGCAGCTTTTTGGTTAGTGTTAGGTTAGGGGCATCCAGGTTCATCCAGCTACAAATTTTCCACCAATTTCTCGTCAATAACAAAAATGCGCTGTGGAATTTATCCAGCTGAAATGAATAAATCTCAATATTTTAACTTGCAATTACTGTTTTTAAACACCCAAAACAGTAATATTAAACTTAATGAATATAATAGGAATGATGGTGGAAGTGTTTTTTCTTTTTTAAGGTATATGATTAGGTGTGTTGAAAGTAAAATGCAATGGTCTTAAATTATTGCCTGGGACCCAGAATATAATACACTCTTCTCCAATTGAAAGGCAAGGAAAGAAAGAGAGGTACTTTATTGTCTTGTAAGGAAATGGTCTTCTTCATTTGACTCATCCTTCAAATAAATTCTTTAAATAAATGATAACTACTTTACCAAAATGTGCTCACCAGTGACTCTCCATGAGTTAGATGAATATCCCAACCAAGTTTTAGAAAATAAAACCATTTTAAGGTCATTCTCAGTTGCACCACATGACATTTTTTAAGGTCGTCGCCAATTCATGTACATAAAAACATAGATGTATGCATACCTGGCATTGTAAATATTTGAAAAAAAAATTTACCTGTTGAAAATCCTGTGATGTAGGCTTGCCGTGAGCAGGTTGGGTTTCAGTGAAAAAAAGGTTAAAGAATACTCAGACAGGCAGAAAAGGCAGTCCACAGGTTTACTTTGTTTCAATTGTTACAAAGTGCAGGTGCAAACAGGTGCAAATAAATAGGAGGCAGGCAGTATTTCCTCTCCAACAGCAGAACCCCGAGTGATCTCTCCAGGTGGCTTTTAAGTGTTCTGACTAATTGGTAAAAACTACTGGATAAAAGCAGGGTAGATCAAATTAACATTAGCTTTTAAAACCGTGGCCTGACCCTCCATAAAATAAACCAAAACCCAATTATTATTAAAACACCCACTATGTACATAAAAACCCTAAAACCATTAACCAAATAAACTCTAAAACCCATAAACCAATAAAACACCACTACCACTACCCCTGTACAAATCTACACTTTGGTCCAGGCCGGAACCATAAAAGGAGGAGGTTGTTTCCGGGGGACTCTTTTGGGACCTGGACAGAAGAGCAGAAAGGAGGTAAGACACAGCACACACTACTTCACTAAAAACACAATAAAACACACTACACCCACATCAACACTTAAAACATTCTAAAAACAGATTTATTGCACGAAATATTGCACTAACCAATTTAAAATACCTAATTAACACTTGTCTCCTTCCCCTCCAGAGCCCAGCAGCTGCCAATTAAAAGTGCCACTGTGCATCAGGATTAAAAAATGGTAAAAAGAAGACAAAGATATTTTAAAACCAATTATGTGCAATGTCTTTTTAAAAAGTGCAAATATGTTTAAAGTGCTGTGTGCTATAAAAATGTGCAGTTATTTAAAGTGCTCTAGTGAAGGGTGAAGGTGCTGAGTGCTTACTAGTAACAAACCAGGCTGTTTGTTACAATCCTTATACGTCATTGACCCATTTATCTGTATAAACAATGCAAAGTGATATACTGGATTTGGCAGGCAAATAAAATTACTCAATGTGCCAAAAATGTGCCACAGTCAATAACATCCCTAAAACCCATGATACTTGACTCTTTTTATTATTATTTTTACTCCAAATCTAAGTGCTAGCACAATTAAACCAAAACCAATTCATTCACAAAACTGCAATTCTCGCCCCATGTTACATTTGTGGCCACACAGCTTTCCGATCTTCTGAATCAATACTCTTGTTTTCTGATATGGGAATATTAGTTGTGTAGCAGTTGTAGCTTTTACAAATGATTTGGCTGTGGTCGGCTGCACCCTTTAATCACCTCATGCTTTAAAGTTGAAGTAATGCTGATTCTGTAACTTGTGCCCACTTTGATAAATCCCCGAAGCTCCAGCCACTTTATCAAACTCCTCTTTCGTTTGTTTAGTGTCTGGACTTGGTCAAACCCAGACGAATGAATGGATTGGGAAAAAAAGATAAGACAGAAGCTGGAGAGGGGGATGCAAGAAACGTTGATTGTAAAACTTAAAATGCGAAGAACTACCTCTGAAAATGTTTCGTTTAAATATGAACTATTCTGTGTTTTAATGAATGAAAATGAAATGCTGTCAAGCAAGAAACTAATGAACTCCACAAATTAGACCAAACCAGGACTAAACAAGGACCAAACCAAGAACTAAACCATGCTAAGTCTGTGAAGAGAAGATTTCATGGTGGTCGTCTGGACTGGTTTTGTGATCAAAATGTGTCGGCTTCCATCCAGAAGTCATTTTCAAGTGATGAAAATGGTTTGAAATACTGAGAATTTATCCTAGTCTGAGGTAACTAAGTGCAGCTCCACAGGGAAGATCTTAGGCTAAACCTCAAATGATTTTTGTGGTCAGCAATTTTTCTAGAATTTACCTCCAGCTTTCTTCCCAGTTCCAAGGTTTTCGTTCCATAGTTGTGAGCAATGAGATGGTGTAATCCTTCATTTGTCCAGGACTGATAAAATGTTCAGAAGGTTTCATCGCTGGTCATCTGGACACTGTTTTTGTGATTTTTAGTTTAATTTGATTGTTCTGGCTTGAAGCACTGGGAATTGAGCTGATTCTGATTAACTAAATCCAACCCTAAAGCGGTCCAAACAACCTCCTGCTAAGTCTGGTTTAAGGACTGCAACCAGGTCAACAGCATGTCTCCATCAGAACTAAACCAAGGACTAAACCAATAATCCAGGACTTAAGGGGGGCTACACTATAGTCTAAATCTTACCTGGCCAGCCAGAACCACATCGACAAAACTTTACAAAGACGAGTGGGTCTGGAACTGTATATAATATCTCTTAATTTTTTTTGTGATTGACAGGAGGATTGACCAATGGGCGTACGGTCCGTTTGTGTCAAAACAAACATGGCGGCTTAAATGTAAAAAGAAGAAAAAAAGTAGACTGGTAGACTGCTCTCACACCCCTAATGTGGCCATAATCATCAAAATGTCAAAATGCTAAATGGTTGCTTACACAGAGGCCGCAGTGTTAGATGAATCTGTAAGTACAGTGGAAGGAAGGGTACTGAGTTTTCATATCAAGGAGCAGAAGAGCAGACCAGACCTCTGGACCATCTGAACAGATGGTCTACCCCTTTTCTAAATCTTGAAGAGTTGCAAAGGAAACAAAACCAACAGAGGTCTAAGGAGGAGGATGGGAAGGACATGGCCATAGTCATGTCACGACTCAAAATGGACTCTGAAGCTGCTCAGGCCAGAGCCAGAGAGGAACATCTGCTGAGGGAACTGGAACAGGCAAGAGGAGAAGTTAAAATTGTTCAGGAAAACTCTGCTGATGATTGGTGCTCATAAGAAGCAACTAGAGGGAAAGGACACTGCCGAGAGATCTCCAAAATTCACTGGACACAACTAGAACTGAACAACTGACCTTTGACTAAGCAAAGACTAAAGGAGGACTACACCAAGAACCAGGACCATACCGCATCGAACCAGAAAACACCAAGAATCAAGACTAAACAAGACCCAAATACCAAACCAGGTCGAACCCAAAACTAAACCAGAATCTTTGCGAGTGAGTGGCCATTTGAGAGATCATTTATTTTGGGTCGCGCTAACGAAGAAGCTTGTGTTCCCACTTTTCTCCCTTACCTTCACAACTCCTCATCCTGTGACAGCATAATAGAATATCACTAATGGCCTTATGGATCGGCTTGTTTTGGACACAACGTTTTAAACCTCTCTATTTGTAAAAGTGCTGTGGGCGCCGTATTGATCGCCCCCTTCAGGTCAGGATTTATCTGTGCAGTGGTAAAAAGAATAGAATGAGGTGCAGGCTGAGGCTTGGGGAGGACATGCTGCTCGATAAAGAAGCCAAACAGTTAGAAAAGGGAGGAGAAGGGAGGGGAAGGGAGGGCGGCCATGTTGGAGGCAAATGTCAGTGGCTTTAAGACACAGCGGGCCCCTGGGGGAGCCACCTTGTGTTGTGCAGAAATGGCCACATGATTTCTGTCAATACAAACTTCAGTGTGAAACTTTAAGCTTTTTATGGTCAGATGTTACAAGCAAAAAGATTGGATTTTTCTTTAAGTAGGGGTTTATACACTTCTATTGTAAGTGTTAACACATAACCTAGATCTTTGTCCTTTTATTGTGTTGAAAATGCAAGTCTGCTATAAAACTTCGTGTTTTTGATGCTGAGTCTCCCTTCCTGTTGCTGTTCACATTAAGTCACTGTACCTACTGCACATTGCATCAGATTTGACAAGTTGTTGTGTACAGTTTTTGTATATTTATAGAGAATTCTCAAGTGGGAGCATGGATGATGTAGCATTGGGCATAATCTTACAGCTAACTATAAAGAGGGTTCGTATAGGGCCCGGGAGAGATCACAAAATTACTGAAACATGCATGGATGACATTTAAAACCTCTTCAAGTTTTCATATTTTTGATGAGGAAACGATGTTATAACATGAAAGCTCAAACTCAAATTGATTTTGCATAATATCTGACCTTTAAATATGATTTAGAGATTTTTGGATTTGTTCTTATTATTCTGTTGTAATTAATTTGCTGAAAATGTCTTTAGTAGAAACAAAATAATTGATCCATAATTAAAAAAAAAAAAAGTTAACCCTGGTTTTAATCAAGCTTTAGATGGTAAAGAATCAGTAAAGTATACCTCCTTCTACTTTATTCTTTTATAGTTTTGTATTGAATTGTTTTTCTATCTCAATTTTCCATCACAGGCCGAGTTTGAAAATAGAAGTGTTCAAAACTTTACCATAGTGCTCCATTCGCTGCGAAGACCTCGGGGCAAACAACAGATTTAGCCAATACATCTCTGACCGCAGAAATCAATATAGAGTGACCGCAGGGCAGGATTTGAACTGCGTACTCAGTGGTTAGAGGTCGCAGAGAAGCTCTTGAGAAAATGCACAGCTCAACCTCTTTCTTTGAGGTGAGGCCATTTTGCAGAACCAAACAATGGTGTCCTCTGTTATGTAAGACGTACAGTATTCAATCAAAGCATTTCAACACTTTGGGATGAAGTCTGAAGCAATATTTATAGATTAAAGTAGCACCACATTTTTGCAAAAAAAATATCTTGCAGACAGAAATCAACAATTAATGATTTACGGGGTATGCAAAATCTTGAAAGTCTAAGAAAGCGCATCTGTGTTTTTTACAGGGCTCATATTACGCCGTTTTCTGATCTATGTTATAATGTGCATGGACTCCACTGTGTTTTTAAACTCCACAACCTTCACTAGAATCATTTGGATTATTTGAGCCCTGGAATTCCCCATTTCTGCTTAACAAAAAGTAAAAAAGTAGCTGTTAAGTTGAAAATCATGACATCCCAAGGTAGAACAGAGCAAGAGTCAGTGTTGCGTAATAGAGGACACATTACTCCATGCCATAATATGTGAAATATATCTAGTTAATATATGCCAAGACCTTTTTATGAACTCAATTCTAATATTCACTTGTTATCTTCTCATCTTTCTCTTTTATAGTTTTCCGTTTAGGGTTTCTTCTCCTTATCCCAGCTAATATGGTCTCCCAGGGTTGGAAATGTCACACCTTCACATTTAGTAATTATTAAACGCACTGATGATGTGAGTTTATTTATAATTAACCGTCGTCTCCTACAGTGTCACAGCACCCGCCTCTGACACCCATTCAAAATACATGCGTTTTTAGACCATTGCCGAGCTAAAATAGTTAAATTAGTTTGATTAAGTTTGCTCTCTGATAATTGTGGCTAATATTGAGGAAAAAAGAAAGAAAAAAACTCTTTACTAGACTTTATTAGATTATCCCATCATCTACAATATAATACAATCCATCATATGAACTGCCAGTCAAAGTGTGGAATATTTTTTTTATATGTTTACCACTTTCTTCATTTGATATACATACAGAAGACATCAAATATATGAAGTACGATATATGAAATTATGTAGTAAAGAAAAAACAGTTAAATATCTTCATATATATGATGTCTTCTGCATGGATCTAAAAGTACAAGTAGTAAAAAAAGTTTGGACACACCTAACTCTGTCTAACATCTGTCTTTCTTCATATATTTGAGGCTTCCGTAAGTGTATAAAATGTAGAAAAAGGAAAAAAAAAAAAAAATCACCTCTACGTATCCAAACTTTTGACTGGTATTGCCTTTCTAACCTTTTCTCTCCCATGTTGATCGATGTGGATCTTTTGGTGAAAATTGAGTGTACATTTTGATATAAGATTAGAATATCTTGTATATATCTTGGTATATACACCACTTTTGGGTCTTAAAATCTAAAAATACACACAAACCAACCATTAGTTTTATACATATAGTTAACGTCGCTTGTTTGTGTGTAGTTTTGCATGAGGAAAGATGGTTTCTTGGACTTTTATTTGTTAAGCATCATTTCCAAACTAAAAAAAAATAAATAGACAAAACTTGAACAAATCGATTTAAACAAATTTCCCAATATTAGCAGAAAGCACCACACTGCTCACTTATATTCGACGACACAGACTCATCGTACTGTATTCTGCTTTAGCCCGTGACTATTTCGGGAGACAAATAAGTCGCTGCCTCTTCCTCTCCATCTAAACGTACTTTCTCTCTGGCAGCCCCATAAATCACAATATTTTTTCCCCACTTTTCAGACCAGTACATTAACTACCGCATTACATTACCGCGCACTACTCTACGGAGCTCCCCACCGCTGGGACGGGAGCAGAGGAGGTGACTTTCTACTTATAACTTATTCATGCTCCGCTCACCTGGGAGTGGGTCCATTTTTTTTCTCAGCGGGATGGCCCCTCTTTAGCAGCAGTGTCTGGATTTAAAATAACACACTGAATAGTAGAGTTGTACTTTCATTCCGCACCTGATCTTAAATGCTAAAACGTGTGATAAGTTACGTATACGGCGCAGTAGGGGAGGCGCGTTTCAAACACGGCTGATTGAATTAGTGTCGCACAGTGGGAGACGTCTTTAAAACAAAATCAAGGGTTAATAGAACAGCTTGTTGTAATATCGGAGCATGAATCACTGTTTGCATCATACCAAAAAAGGTCTGGAAAGCTGGGTCAAGTTTAAAACTGTATAAATTAATAGTAAGAGTCCCCATAAATCTCCTGGTGAGAAAACAACATGTCACAAGTAGAAGTAAACAATTGTTGCTATGGCAGTATTGTGGCTTTTTATGCAACCTCCCACCCTATGATTATACAAACTTATTTATAAATCTAGCAGTGGGTATATTTTCACTACTACTTAGCGTCACTTCTAATACTTTCCTCAAAAATCATCTTGGCCATGAACAGAAACTGCTTAGTGATGCAAGGTAACGAAGTAAAAGTAGTAAAATACTATAGTTAAGTATAAATATTAGGTATCTGTACTTTGCTTTTCTGGTGGAGGATCCGTTATCTCCTCGTCTCCATGGAGATGTTGTTGCTTCGTCCAGAATGCTCCACAGTATTGCATTAAACGTATGGATCTCTATGGAGACAGAAAAGTGACACCACCAAGCCAAGTTACATGTCAGATTTGTGGAGAGGCGACCCTGCTCATGTTTTTAAACACTTGTAAGTGAATAAATGCAAGATAGATAAGTTTAATGCTACTGTGGAACATTTCAGGCAAAGCAATAACATCTCTATGGAAAAAAAAAATAACGTGACAGGCCCTCCACTAGATCAGTTATGAATACTTTTTACTTTTACTTCACTACATTTGAGAGCAAGTATCTGTACTGTCTACTCCACTGCATTTTTTAACCAGATTGAAAAGCAGAAGTATTTTTTTTATTATAGTTTGAGTCCTGCTGAAAAGACGGAGGGTTTATTTTTAATACATTTGTAGTTTGAGCAAACAAAATACAGAACAGAGATAAGAAAACAGATGGGAACAAGTCTTCACATGAGGTCCAGCGCCAACCAGAGCAATATGACCGATGCTATGATTACGAAGACGTCCTTCTGCAAGAGAGAAATGCCCGGACGAGGGTCAAAAACATAACAGCACAGCAGTGTCCTGCAGGTATTCAGAGGACTGTGGAGACAACTGCAGGAGGAAGAGGAACAAGAGGCGTTCGGCTAAAACAGCTTCATCCAGTTTGATCTCCAGAAGTGCAAATAAATAAATAAGCATCATATGAGGTTCAGATGAGTTTTATTTATATATTTGTATTTAACAGAGATAATTTTTCATCTATTTTTCATTATTTATACTAAGAAACAAGTAGTCCGGCCACAGCCAAATCACTGTTCTCTATCGCTGCTCTGTGGCCATCACCATGACTTAGCAATGGGTAAACAAATGCTCGACTGCTGTGAGTAGAATGTAGGGACAAGCTTCAGACATTAAAAACACATGAACAGGCTTTTCACATTCACAGTTGAGACATTTGAGTTTGTAGCTGTAGTAAAAGCGCATTATACAAATCCTTGTTTGATAAACACAGATGCAATTAGTCTGTTTTTGTGCTACTCCCTGTATTTTTGCATTTTTCCTTTTAACCTTTTTACCCCAATCTGACTTAAATGATGTAAAACAATGATGAATATTAACCACAGGTACCTGCCCACGAAACCAAGTAATGACCAGAAAAACAAGAAAACCTGTCCTATCCACTTTACGCATTTTCTTTTAATAGCACAGTACCTTGAAATGCTCATTGAAATATTAATGGGCGTATACTTGTGTCTGTATTTTCTGAAAGCGTTCCTTATGGAGGTGATGATGAGAGATTCAAGTGCGGTGGACGTCCCACGTGGCGACTGTCGTAGAAGTTTTCAGCTTGTCCAAGAAAGAGTGGAACTAAAAGGCTGGAGACCAACTGGATCTTAAACAGGTATTAAAATAAATTAATATTTTTACTTGAGTAGATTTGCTTATGTGATATTTTTACATGGGTATTTATTTATTTTTTGCTCCAGTATCTGTACTTTATTATTTAAGTACCGTATACACACACACACTGTACTTTATCCACCACTTCACGTTGTTTATCACATTCACTAACTTCTATATGGTCAAAAAATTCTAAAAATGTATACGTATTTTAAACAGCAGTACTTTTAAAACAAGTTCAAATCAAGACCATTACATTACTACATTATTTGATTAGTATGAATTATCTATTGCTAAAGGCACACTGTGTAACTTTTCTTGTCTTCATGGAGCTGTTACTGTGATCCCTTGATTCTTCCACAGTACATAGCACAAAGTGGAGCGTCAAAATTGACTCTCACAGAATCAATTTTAACATTTTCTCAGGGTTTATATGAGTCCAGTCTTTTCTTGAGTTAATTTCACATTTTTGGACATGTTAATTAAGTAACACTGGACCAAAGTTCCTGTTTAACCCTCAAATCAAGAGTTATATTAACGTTTATAGAGTAAACGGATAACACTTTGTAGGGTTATCCTGATTTAGCTAAACAACGCGCAGAGATGTTTTATTTTTACACTTTATTTTAGTTAATTTAAGATGAAATTATGTACAAAACTGGTTCAAATTGGTCCTCTCTTGCAGGAGTTTGAAGTGGTGGGTGGGAGGTGCCAAATTAACACTAAGAGATGTTGAATTACCACTCGGGAAAGTTGAATTAACTTCAGTCATATCAACTCTGGCAAATAACCCCAACTCAAACCCCCATTTAGCTTTCAAATAGTTAAAATAACACTTTTTTTGTGCTAAAAACAAAAATATTTTACCCTGAAATTTTAACCCTCCAGTTTTTGCTGTATATGGAAATAAACAATGGAGACAGGTAATGATCAGCTCTATGGAGAAGCAAGTCTGCACATGGTAAGAATTTTGAGCTACAAAACATCTGTAACTGAACAAATGCAAGGGAGATATGTTTAATTCCCTATTGTGGAACACTCCCGGCAAATAAATAACATTTCCATGGAGACGAGCAAGCAGCCGACCCTCCACCAGAAAAGTTACTCAGTGCACCTTTAAAAATCAATGAATAATTTACGCTGACTGTACGTGAAAGCCGGTCCAAATGCATTCAGTAGAGGTAATGGACTTTGTGTGTTACATAATCGCTCGATCTAAAGTAAATGTCAATAATGAATCCACTTAATGCACTCAAATGATTTTCATGTGTAATCTGTGGGCCAGAAGTCACTATCAAGCGAAACCCTATTATTTAATTCATCATTATATTAATTTTACAAGTAGGCCTATAGGCGGGTCTAAGCACCTTAATGTCATTCACTGTCACACGTGTTATAGGAGGTAAAGGGTGTGGGGATTAGGGACTACTTTAGGTGTGAGGGTGCTAATTAAAAAGCTAACCATACATTAACCCTTCTCATCTATGCTCATTCATGTTAATCTGTTTAAACAATTACATTAGAGCCAATTGAGAGCACTTTAATGTGAGCTATGCTTTACTAAAACCAATATCAGGTCTCCTCCTGTGAGCTTTAAGTCATGTTATAATGTTAATTCCTCAAAAACAGACCTGGAGATGTGTTTTGTTTCATTTACAAGTGTCTGAGTAATCCTATTATTAGTCTAGTTACATCCCCAAAGCTCAAAATGCTCTGTTACACCTTGTGATGTCATCAAGGGGTAGTTTTCATTTTTTTCAACAGCTAGCCTTTAATTTTAGTTCAGTAAAGATTGGAAATTCCAGCATTGAAATTATCCAAATGATTCTAGTGAAGGTGTCTGGAGTTTAGTGGAGCACTTCCTGTATTACCACATGACATCACGAGGTGGAACAGTGTGTTTCCTGATTTAAGAACTCACTAAATCTGCAGGGTTTGTGTGTTAAACATGTTTGTGATGAGGAAACGACATTATAACAGAGATCAGACAATCGTGTAATATGGGACTTTTAACACAATATCCATCCAGCCATCTTCTCCCGCTTAATCCGGCTGGGTCGCGGGGGCAGCTTGCTGCCCAATACTCATAGCACCTGACCCCCTATGAACCCCTCTGCAGGTGGTGAGCCCACAGGAGGGTGGACGTCATGGTCCTTGATGTTAGTTCATAGGGGTGCGGGCATGTTTTGGGTTGATGGGGAAACCGGAGTACCCGGAGGAAACCCATCCAGACACGGGGAGGAACATGCAAACTCCACACAGAAAGGCCCGGGTGACCCGATCGAACCCGCAACCTTCTTGCTGTGAGGCCTGAGTGTTGCCACTCAGCAACCGTGCCGCCGGTGGCTCTGTGTTATTTAACACAATAACACAGAGAAAAACAAAAAATCTGAATCAAGTTATAGGATAAATGCAAAGTAGAAGATTTAGGAATTGTGGGCCAGTCAGATCCTGCTTCCTTAGACTCTCAGCCAATCACCTCTTCTTAATCCATCCATTAAATGCACTCTCTCTCCTTCATATTGTCTGTACAGTAAATACCACAACTTCTTCTCTTCTTCACCACCAACAATGAAACGATGTGGCTTTGGTTTCACGCTTCATACGCACTAACCAAAAATAAGTCTTTGTCTATTCTCCATCACGCTCGTATTACCCACAATGCAATCTGGCATCCCCAGCGTCCTCGAAGCTCGGTGTGAGAATATTTATAGATTATGTAGTGAGGCCTGAAATAGCGTTTTAGCGTTAAGATAAACTTGGCTGTGTACTGTATGCATCAGAGTGACCGCTGGAGTGACTGCAATAATGAGGGCTTTGCCAAGATTTACCCATAATTCATAGTAACAAGAGTTTTCCTTTCAAATGTTTATGTTACAGTGGCCCTGTAGGTACATTCTGTGTTTTCGCTCTGAGAACTGATAATTAATTATGCTGAAAGAGCTTAAAGGGCTCATATTAACGTTATTTTCTGATCGATTTTATAACGTTTCCTCATCAAAAACATAACCAGAGTTGTGTTTTTCCAAGTTCTTCTCTCAAACAGTAAACACTCTGTTCCACCTTGTGATGTCATATTGTAATACATGAAGTGCTCCACTGTGTTTTTAAACTCCACACACCTTCACTAGAATCTTTGGGTAATTTCAGGCCTGGAAATGACCATCTCGACCCAACTCAAGGTAAAAGTAGCTTGAAAACTACTGCTTCATGACATCACAAGGTGGAGCAGAGCATTTTGAGCTGTGGAGATGCAGACAGACCATTAATAAAGGCTTACTCAAACATGTGTGAATGAAACTACAAAACATATCCGCAGGTATGTTTTTGATGAAGTAACGTTTAAGTCAGACTTAAGACAGACTTTGCCGTATTAACCATTAGGCTACAGTTATAATTAGGGTGACCAGATTTCCAAAATAAAAAACTGGGACATCCCCGGTTTCGCGTGGTTGATAATAATAAAATAGTGAAACAAGTGCGTAATTAAGGGAAACTGTTCTGCACTCGGCCCATTCATGACTTATATTATTAACATGAGTCAATATCGTCACATTTTGTTTGTGTTTTTGTCATTTTTAAGCAGCTTTTCTATGCTTCACCTAAACAAATGACAATGTATGCCTCTCTTTACTGTTGCCAGGGATCAAATGGGTTAAAAATATGGACAACTGGGACATTCCTTGCATAAAACTAGGAGAAATCAATGGTTTTGTATAAATCTGCTGGGACAGGGGACACAGGGCTCAAAATTGGGACTGTCCCGGGTAAATATGGACGTCTGATCACTCTAATAATAATGGACTTCCATGTACTTGCGAACTCTGATTTGAGAACAACTGAATCAGCCCGGTGACTGTTGCTGTGATGTGGTTTTAGTGTGACAGGCGTTGTTGCTGTGACCAGACCCGTCTCCCTGGTGACAGTTTGAGGACACGCTCGGCTAAGTGACAGCTAATGATGATGCTCGCTGGCACCCGCATGCACGTGTCATGTCTATGCGTATGTGCGGACGTGTGTGTGTGCATGTGTGTGTGCCTGTGTGTGTGTGTGTGTGTGGTGGGGAAGTAAATGATTTGGGCATGCCTGCAGTTGTTTTGCCAAATTAGCATTAGCCTTAGCAGTAGCAGTGATGGGTGATGGGAGTTGACCTCATGATCTCGCTCTTGCTCCAGTCTGACTTTAGGCACCGGTTCCATGTGTGCATACTAAATGTAAAAAAGTAAAGTTATATATTTCAATAATTGATGCGTCTGAAATTGCTAGCATAAATGATTTAAATCCACATATGAAGCATGAAAATTAAATTGGAAGGAGTAATGATAAATATATATTTCAATAACTAGAACTGCCTAAGAGTCGAGTGGGGTTGAACTGCTTAAAGTGCTTTGAACTTACAGTGGAAAAACGACAAGCTTTTACTGTTATTTTCAATTGGCTCTATCTCACAATTTCACAAAATCCTTAAAATTAATACATTTTTGGTGGTATTTTGATTCTGGACTACTTTTTATCATTGTAACCTGGCTCCATCTTCTCCAAATTTACTTTATATTGAAAAATTGTTGCGCCTCTTTCTACAACTATCTAAAAATGTTTGTATTAACCTGCTCTACATCAGCAGTCCCCAACCTTTTTTGCTCCACCGACCGGTTTAATATCAGACAATATTTTCACGCACCGGCCTTTATTTAAGTTGTGGCAGATAAATATGACGACATAAAATGATACGATCAACAAAAAAACTGTGGTATTTTGTAAATATAATAATAAACGTTTCCGAAGATGTCTGTTTTTTTACTCATTTTGCAGCTTGTGGGTTTAATATTAGTGTTAATGTATCACATGACTGAGACAAACATCTGCACAAGCATCAAGAGTGAGTCATAGATGGATGTAATGGAGAGAATTCGGTCATTTTTCAAAATAAAACATTGTTCAGACTCGAATAATAAATAAAACCGTTATTTATTCTTTCTGGGCAGCCCATAACCAAACAACCCAGGCTGCTCTACATGATCCTCGTGGTTTATTTCTCTATTTGGTCCATAAATAAATCCCTCTTCCTAATATGGACCTGGCTCCAAGTTGCTCCTATAACCGCCGGCATGGTGAGCTTCATTTGACTGGAGCTGAACGCGATGGGTGACGTCGCACTCCCTTACTCCACTTCTTTATACGGTCTATAGTTTAAACCTTGGGGGATTTTTTTTACCCAAGCCTAATCATCTCACAAACAAACCTTTAAAATCAATAGTCAGAAATATTTTAGCTAACAAACCGTATTTTGTCCCGTATTCACTCCCATTACGACACAACTAACGTCTGAGCTATATGCCCCTCGTATCTCTGCTCTTTTGTTCCTTATTAGTTACTTTAAATCCTCTGCACATCACAATATTTCTGCTTCTCTCCTGACCTCCATTTGCAGCACTGACTCATAAAACCGCAAACAACTGTCGCCTCCCGTTTTAGACGCGCTGTGTACGTTTCCAAACACACCTAAGGGAATGCGCTCTGATTTCCGCGCATGACAACAACTACGTGATTGCTCACACTCCTACGCAGTAACTCAACTGAACACAATGAGTAGTACATGAGTGGTATTTTAACTTTCTGGGGCGTATTTGAGGTTAATTCTCCACGCAAGGGTCAGTTAGCACAGTGTAAACTCCTGCTTAAAACTGGCTTGATGCTTCGTTTGTTGTAATTGGAATAACAAGGAGAACTGAGAAGGATTGTCAGATGTACGTGGGTGGGCTTCCAAAAAAATATTATGGGATGAATTTTAACCACCAAGAAGAGGAACTGATGGTTTAAGCAATAAAGTCCATTGGTGGAACATTTGCTACACTCTATGGGTGGCCTTGTAATCCAAAATATGGAAGAAACCACAATCAAACAAAGCGCTACTGAAGTAAAAGTACTGTTCCCAGGGGTAGACGCTGTGCCAAGAACCGTCTGCTACCCAGTTGGCAGCGAGTATTTATCCAGGCTTGGAAATTACTAAACGAACGCACTGCTTTGATGTACTGTACCAGATTATTATACTTAGCAAGTAACGTGTAATACATTTATTTTGAAAACAGTATTAAAACTACCTCTGTTCTTCTTGTACTTTAGCCGTTACCAGTGGTAAAAAGAGAACTTCAACTTTGTACAAGTACAGTTTCATGCCTAAAAATTTACGCAGTTACAAATACGAGTACTGCTTCCAAAAGTGTACAGTAAAAGTGAAAAGTATACATTATAATGCTGCTCAGCTCAGAGTACTAGGCATTTACTTTTTAACAGATTTTTAGTGGCATTTTTGATTAATTTAAAGCAGAATTTAGTCGTTTCAAATCATAATTCTCTGCATATTCTTTGAGCTCTGTCCAATCAGAGCAGAGGACGCTGTTACGTCTGTCTGTGGGTTTAGAAGAGCAGATTCAGCCTTGAGACACACAAGGATTAAGACAAATGGGACTTGCTGTACTCAGTATCAAATGTTCATCATAAGTACAAGTTTAAAAATCTGCTCAAATCTGTCCAAAAATATATTAAATAACAGTAACAAGAGTATTTGTATTTCCCCTGGCCACTACTACTATTAATAAAGTACTAAAGTAAACATTGTGTTCACAGCGTAACCCCATAGACTGTATAAAGAAATGGACTAAGGGAGTTTTACTTCACCCATAGTGTTCGGATCCAGTCAAATGAACCTCAGTTCCATATTAGGATTACGAATCTATTTATGGATGAAATAGCAAAATATTTATGGATGAAATAGCAAAATAAAAACACCATGATCATGTAGAGCGGGGTGACAAATTTTCAATGTAAAGTCAATTGAAGCCAGAGTCGATGGAGCCGGAAACACCTCCATGAACACTTCCTATTTGGAACTCGGCGGCTGGCAGGTTAGCTATGTCCATTTAGATATAGTGTCTATGAGTAATCCGAATAAAACATGTCAGATCATGTTGTTTTAGTGAGTCTTTCCAAAGAATCTATGAAATAATTCCTTTTTTTAACCCCTCCTTTATTTGACAAAATCCTACAACTTGTTCGTAAATCTCCCGACTCCCTTTTCCCTTTAGCGTTACAGACACGGTTATGCATCAGGCTTAAAATGAGATGTTTTTGGCTATAACTTTGGCAGTAAAGTAGCGACCGCAAAACGTGATTCATATTACATGTTGCACAAGTTAACTCCTCGAGAAGGCCACAAGGAAAATATGCCTTCAACTTCCAAATGATTCTGGGACAATTTGAAAGAAACCGATTAATTCTGGAGTCGTTTTGTCATTGCGCTGCTTTCTTTTAGCCAGTTTTCCACCACATTGCACTAGCTGGACCGTCTCTCTGTCTTTTTAATCAGGTTGTCTTGTCCTTTTTTTTCAAAACAGCTCCCAGGCTCTCCATGTGTATTAGTCTAGCTTCGATTAGATCTTTTTCGTGGAGGTCACTGCTCGCTGGGAGAGATATGGAGCTACAATACGTCTCCTAAATCTTTTGTTACCTTCTTCCTATCAGTATTTTTCAAAGACTGTTCCTCGACTCCTAATCGAAACCAGATTCCAAATGACCTCACTCTCCATGTCAAAGTTCAACCGAAGGAGAAGAGGAAAGCTGTGAAGATGTTCAAAATGTCGAGGGAATAATTGGTCAAAAACATGATTTTTCGAGCTAAAACGGTGATGGATTCTTGGCGAGGATTTACAACCGTCATGCTAATAGAATGCATAACGGTTATTAAGATAGCGATCTGTGACATGGGAGGTTTTAGAGGGACCATATATCCAAGCTGTAAAGATGCCACCAAAGACAAATGGACTGTTTGAATGCAATACTTTTAATGCAGATAATATATACACTAAAGGGGCTTTCAATTTAGATATGTTTACATGAGAGGGGAGAGGTACATGATAGAAGGCCAAAGATAGTATTACGTATTTTAGTAGATAGAAAATCCCACGCGGGCTATTTTAGAGTAGACTTACTACGCAAAATCAACTTTTCAGAGCTTTTATACATGCTGTAGTTGTTTCCTGTCACGATTTACTTACCTAAAGTTGTATCTGGAGTGGTTTGTGCATGTTCGAGCAAACTTTAGTTGTTTATTTTCAAGACACTATATTGCCAATTAATCCCTGTTTTCACCCACACTGTCATACGCTGTCTGCTTCCGATCTCCAGTTTAGTTTTTGTTAATTGGTGATACACGTAGGATTTGGCAGCGTCGCGTGGTCATTTTGGTGCACATGAAAAAAACAATCTGTAACTCGCTATTATGATCTGCAGCTATCCATCGGCCACGCCTACAACTTCACGGCTCTTTGTTGTGATGACGTTTGCGGTGACCTCAGCTCCCGTTGGGCACCGCAGTTTTCTAACGCACAATTCAGCGAACATGTTTCTATTATTAAATCATTTTAGACAAATTATTGTTATGATCCAGCTCTGCAAGGATTAGGGGAAGTAACAAAAAACAAGTTGGAAATACGATAAAATAAAGTAATAATTTAATGATTAGGATTGTAAGCAGATTTAAAATGTGCAAATTTGAATATAATGATAAGTAAGTAATAGATTCTAACTATAAAGCAGATAAAAGCACAATATGTCTTCTTCAATGTCTGCTTTTGACAATAGCACTGCCTCATGTGGTCAGTCAGTACACTGTGGAATAGGCTACTTTGTAAAGTTTAGTCACAAATTGCTATGAAAAATCGGAAAAGAGTTTTGAGCTGCATCCTACTATAAATGTGCCAAAACCTCCGAAATAGTATGTATTTTCTCAGTTATTTTTAAATTTAACATATTGATAGCAGATTTTGGAAAGAATCAAAAGTTTTTCTCATTTCATGCACATGGACGATAATGAACACATGGGTGAATTGTATTGACCCTATGGCTACCTGCCTATTCAGAACTCTTTGAACCCAGGAGAAAGGCATTTTCTATGGCTGTTTCAAATGCCACAGTTGTGTTTTTCATCCCACCACATTTTCATGCATTGTAAAACACAGCTCCTCCATCCTTCGCCTACCCACGGTGCTCGAGATCAAAGGTCGTGGCCGTAACCCTGCCTCGGTTTATCCCCACACAGTCTCACCCAGAGAGAGCCAGACTACTGCATTCCTACCATTCCGCCCAGTTAAAAATAAAAGCCTTTTAAGCGTTGAGAGGAGGGCATATTTTACGATCGAGCACAAAAACAACACTTGGATTGGAGACTGGGTTCTGTGTCTTTACTTTGTCCTGACCAAAGTTACAGATGTCTTTGGACGATTGCTTCAGATTTGGGTGGGAAAACAACCCAACTGTGGCCATGAAGTAAATATGATTCTAGCTAAAGGCAAACCAAACTTTTATTTCCTAACTGCAGAGTAAACTACGAGAAGTGGCCAGGGAAAGCCTCAAGTCTCAGACAAATGTAAGCACGCGCGGATTCAAGAACTATTTTAGCCGAATGTTTTAGGCAACTGTCAGCATGAATTATGGATGAATTATGGATTGCAGTAACTGGTGTCTGAGGGCTTCTGGCAGTCTTCTGTACTTTTTCACAGTCGTTTGAATTGCTAATCATTAGTATAGATTTGTGCGATAACATTTTAATTTGGAACTTTGCCTGTTTAGACCAATTCATTATCTTAGCATTTTAAATCACTCTTAAACTTTTGTGTTTCTATTGTCTTCAAAGATGTAACTTTTTTGATGCAGGTCTTTAATCAGGCTCACGCAAGATTGATCTGTGTGTCTGAAATTAGTTCTACACAGTCTGGAATAACTCTCACTGAACGCAGCCGTAAAATGAGGAATGGCATGATGACTATTCGAATCTGATTGGTCGGAGCATCACAACACAACAGGTCAAACTTTTGTTACATCCATTTAAGAGAAAAACGCATCACACAAGACATCTTCCCTGTTCACAAATGCACAAACGTGTACCTCACAAAATAATTAGTATTGACGGTAAAATAGGCTGAAGTACAAGTTTGTTTTGGTTCATTTGGGTGCTTCACCTTTGGCTTCTACACAAACCTCAGTGCTGCTCTGTGATTGGTCCACACGCATGATTAACCGTACAGCAGGCGCATGTCAAGATGGATTCGCGATAGTTTGTGACTCACAGATATCGTGAAAATCCATCTTGCTGTTCAAAGGTACAACTTCACAAAGATGTTAATTCTTTGCCTGGAATTGTCCACTCTTTGGCATTAAGCTTATCCATGTTGCATCCTTCCCATTACAAGTGCTTTTATTGCTAAAAAAATATGCATTCTTACTCTGTGTGGGGTCACCTCTGCGTAGATCTGACCTGTACCATGGCCCTGTAGCGCCACATGCTTCGTTCCTTGGAGCTATGTACTGTATGTTCCTTAGGTCAGGTTTGTGGTCTTTCGCTTAAACTGACAACAGCAAATGTTTGTACCAATTAGACCAGCATCTATATTAAAGCTAAATTCTAAAAGTCTGAAAAGGCCATCTAACATGTTCCTTCTTTCCGGCCCAAACTGTGTTATTGATACACATATAAACACATATAATTGAGAAAATCTGTTGTTTGTGCCTGAGCTATGCAAACCCCAACAGCCCCATTAAAAAGCTATTAATGTTTTCCACAAAATAACCACATTCCCATCACAGGATCAAAAAAATGAAATTGTTCCTCTATTTTATTACAGTTATTAAATGTGTGTCATTTTAAGCTAGTTAGAGCTTCACCAGGGGCCAAAGTGAGACAAGTACATCAAGGTTACACTAATGAGACACTGTAACGGACATTTTTCAGGAGTTTGCGTAGAGACGGAGTGGAAGACTGAATTAAGTGGTTAGCTAATGTTCGTCATTGAAGCTTAAGAGAATTTCTGGATCATCTCCACTGGAAAAATCTATAAATACATCACCATAAAAGTGTTTGGAAAGTCAGGGTGTTCGTCTCTCTGTTGCCAAGGGATGACCAAGATGGAAACTCTTCAATTGTCCCTGCTGTGTTGCCGTGGGATGTTTTGGGAGATGAAAGCACAACACTTGAAGGCCTTTCGTAACCGACGGCGATGGTAGTGTGCTGCATCTGGTAGCTTTTCTAGAGGACGCTGCGCCGCTTGCTTGTCTCCACAAATAAGACATTGCTTTACCCAGAATGTTCTAAAGTAGGGCATTACACTAATCTATGCTGCATTTATTCACTTATAGTTGTTTTTAATGCACAAAAATGCTTTTCGAAAATTCTTACTTAGAGGATCTGACCTGTATCTATTGTAGAACATTGTAGGCAAATTGTAGGCAAATAAGATAAGTGGACAACTGACTCCTCATCAGAAAAATTACACAGTTCACCTTTAAAAATCCACAGAAATAAAACAAATTCACTGAAATTTGCTTGTCTACCTGGTCAAATGTGTGATGTCAAATATTTTATGCAACCCAGGTTTGCCATTGCAGAATAGATTCACTTCATGTGTGGAGTGTGACGTCACCCAGAGTGTTCGGCTCCAGTCAAATGAAGCTCATCGAGGCCAGAAGTTACAGGGCCGAGTTCCATGTTAAGCTCCTGAGACCTGAGCTTTTGTCTAGTGTGCATTTTTTATTTCTTATTACTATTTGGGATAAGTACCTATTAAGTATAATAACTAAACTGTTTTTATACAGGAAGTATTTTTTGTTCATATGAGAACAATGGGTTGATCTTACTGCATGACATCAACAGACACTATTGTTTTAAAAATGTAAAAACACTAAAATGTACAGATAAAATGCGTTCAGCTGTTTATTTCAAGCTCTAAACCTGCCAAATGTGACGTAGGTCAACCGTGAGTGGGTTAAGGTTCAGTGAGCGGGTTAAAAGCACAGACAAAGGCTTGAAAATGTGGTCTAGTTTAAATTTTTTCTGGTTTTCAATCCTTACAAAAAAGTGGACATGCAAAAAGTGCAAGGTACAAAATGGAGGCAGCAGTTTCCTCTCCAGCAGCAGAACCGTCCAGATATTACCATGCTGTTTTTTCTTTGCTGTAGAGGTTTTTTGTTGATTTCCCTGCCATTTTTTTCATTGAAATTTGGTGTAATATTGTGATATCAGCACAAGATCGCACAGGCAGAGTCCCTCAATATGGCTGACAGGTGAAAGTTTGAAAAAAATGAATATCATGGTGCTAAGAGGCAAAAATGTAATGTCCTTGTATGAGGCCACAGGGTATCAAGAGGTTAGGAATAGCGAAAAATAGTGAAATAAGGCCCCAGAATCATGTAGAGCGGCCAGAGTCAATGGAGCCATAAGTGCCCCCATGGTCATACCCTATTCAGAACTGGTGGGTTTGCTATATCCATTTATATATACAGTCTATGGTACCTACTCACCATTAACTTAACTTGCTCCACTTTACAATACTGTATGTGTTTAGCTCGTCCTTTCTCTTCTTTTAAGTTAGGATTTCTAGAAGCTGACTCATGATGGAAACCAGTAGCTTGTCCTATCTTCCACTGTCTCTTTCCAAAATTCCTCACTCCCATTTTGTCTCATTCTGGTCCAACCACTATAGAAGACACATTGGACAAGCAGAAACCATCGCATTATGTTGCCAAAACCACTTTGCATTGAGTATAGTTGACGCATCCCCACAGCCCCTGTGTCTGCAAACACCCAGGGACCCTCTGGGCAGCTGTACATCACGCTCTGCTGCCTTTTAAATGTCAGGACCTCTGCAAGTGACTTCTCTTAAAGGGACACAGAAAAGGAGTAAATTAAAGCAGTGAAAAGAAGTCCACAGACGTAAACACCTCGGATGCAACAGAGAGATGCTTTGACCTCCAAAACACTTCATTTAATTGGAACTCTCTACTCAGAAGATTTGAGAGGGCTGCTCCCTAAAAGTAACCAAGGCAACATGATATAAGGGCCAAACTTTGGGCTAGAATTTAGGAAAGAAGACTTAGGTAAAAAAAACTTTCTTCAAGTTCTATGATCTTACTCCAATGACTATATTGTAGCAGCAGCAGTAAAAATAAAATGATAAAAATCTAATTAAGATAAATGCAAAAATCATCTCCATTCTACTCTATTTGACAACACGTTATCCTCTTTGGTAATGTGGACTCAACACAAAAATCTGAGTATTCTAAATATGTGTTAGTTGAAATATTATGTTAAGTGACAGTATTCGTTTTAAGTACCATATTTTTCGGACTATAAGTCACACCAGCCAAAAAAATGCATAATGAAGAAGAAAAAAACATGTATAAGTTGCACCAGACTATAAGTTGCACTTTTTGGGGGAAATTTATTTTATAAATTCAGAGATCAAGAACAGACATTTCATCTTGAAAGGCAAGTTATAGAAGTTGTAGTAATAAAAACAACTGAATACAATCCATGTATCATTCGTTTGTTTTTCAATATAGAACCAAAAATAAGAAAATGAAAACTCTTATTATATGTCCAAACCAAAATGAAAAAACGGATAACAATTTGTTTTTTCATTTTTTATTCATATATACGATTCATATATTTGGTCTATGGGTGTCAGTGTGAAAAATGTAATATATAAGTCGCACCTGAGTATAAGGGCCACCCAAACCCTGAAAAAAAGTGTGACTTTTAGTCCGAAAAATATGGTAGATGAAACTTAAAGGTCCTATACTATACAAAATTGACTCCTATGAGCTTTAAGCCGTGTTAGAATGTTGTTACCTCCTCAAAAACAGACCTGGAGTTCTGTTTCGTTTCAGTCACACATGTTTGATCAAGTTAACAGCTACTTTTTACCTTTTCGTCTATAAAAAATATGAATAATTCTAGGGATTGTCTGTGGAGTTTAAAACACAACAGAGCACTTTATTGCACTGTATTACCACGTATATCACGAGGTGGAACAGTGTTTTCAGTTTGAGAGAAGAACTCAACCTAAATATGCAGGATTTGTGTGTTAATTATGTGTGAATGAAACAAAACTCCTGGTAAGTTTGTGATGAGGAAACGGCATGATAACATAGATCAGAAAGGAGCCTAATACGTGCCCTTTAAAATCTGTATTTGTAACGTAAAATAAAAGCAAAAATACACATTGGATTAATTTAAAGCCAACGAATTTTGTCAAGAGTCGTTTTATCCAATACAAGACTGAATTAATTCCCCACATCTTGCAAAGTCTTGTTCCACCCTTCCCCTACGGTGCACACTCCTCTAGGGCAAAATGTTAAGGATTAAGTGGGATCTAGCCTCCAATGAGAAGACAGATTTTGGAGTTTGAGTCTTGTAATTATTAAAGCCGTGCGGTTTGCTGTACATACCACCGCAGATGATTTGTAGCTTTAGAACGTGCTATTTTTAAACATGATATTAAACCGTGAGATGTTTTGATCAAAGATGTCCACGGCGGTGCGCGGTGTGGGTGGGTAAATGACTGACTTGCTTCGTGGAGATTAATTTAAGCGGCTTTCCTGGAGGGGTGCATCAAAAACAGGAGGAGAGGGGGCAGGCTTCACTGGGGGTGTAGCGCTGTGAAGGTGGAGGAGAAAGGTGGGGGAGGAGAGTTCGGGGAGACATTAAGAAGCTGGCGAAAGAAAAAGCGGAGGAGGAGAGTTGAGATAAAGTTTGAATGAATTCGAGACAAAACGCCAAATGTAAAAGAAGTAATTAGTCTCGATATGACCTTGTTTTTGAAAGGTGAAGTCGAATGAACCACTTTGTTCAAATCAAATCCATCAACCATCCTGGTATTTTTGTAATTTTTCTACACTTGGTTTTTAAAGTGCTCTCTGTAACTTTTCTAGTAGAGTATCCATAGACATGTTTCCTTGCCTAGAATAAGTACAGGTACGCAGTTACCCGACCCTTACGCGCTACCTGATTATGAGTGGGAAGCGGACATATCAAAAATACCGGCAACTGAACGGCCCCACATTTATATGTATCTCATAAATTCGCCAAGCGTGTGGACGAAGGAGAATTTAAGAGCATATAAGTCTTTAGAAGTGTACAATTTCGTGGAATGTGGTCATGTCCAACCTTTGAGGATGCACAAAATAACAAATGAAAGTGAATTTTGTATCGTCAAAGCCGGAGTTTTACCAAGTCAAAGGCCACACAAGGACACAAGACGGAACTGTTCCAAGCCTGGGTGGATGCACATAAGACCAAGGGATTTGTTCTGACAGCCATATAGTATATAAGTACCTCATATAAAGTGATCACTGCAAACACGAGCCTTGTCAGTCAAGTCCTTGGACCAGTCTTCTTGTCTGTGGCTCGTATCCACAGATGGCGGCGGTGCTGTTTAAATGCGCCTTTTCCTTTAGGAATCCGATAAAAAAACAATCCGTTTCCTTTTACCTGCCTGTTCGTACAGTCAACGGCACAACACGATGGCATTTTGGTACAATACAAGCAGCTCGAATTTCACCTTCCTGAAAGTACAAACCGCGATAAAAACAGTTTGTTTTGGGTCCGAGTTGCGCGCGCATGTGCTCATCATATATGTGTGACGTGTCATGAAATCCGCCTATAGGCTTTATTTTTGGGGTGACTGTAGCTCAGCTCGTAGAATGTTTGTCCAGTCTTGGCTGTTCGAATCCTCCTCTATCTCTGTAAACATCACTGGTTGAGCCGTCAAACCCGCTGCTGAATGCTGTTATTGTGTCCTTGGGCAAGACACTTCGCCCACTTTACCCTCAGTGTATTTATGTGTGTGTGAATGGTTGATGTAAAGAGCTTTGAGTGCCTTGAAAGTGGAAAAGTGTTTAAAAAATTACAGTTTATCTGAATTACAGGTGTTGCTATTGCGAAAAAAAATAAACTATTATTAAAAGTGTGAGCGCGTTGCCTCTCCACAGATCAGACCTGGATCTTGGCCTGGTAATGACAGGACTATCCTCCACCAGAAAAGTTTGTGCACCTTTAAACAATTAAAATGAGGGCAGCTTAGAAGATCGTTCCAGCACTTTTGAAGCCCAGACCAATGACTAGAGAATCTTCTGTCTGTCATGTGTTTATAGGCTAGACTTTTATTGAAAATTCTAACGGGAAATGTTTTTGGAACACATGCCTGGAGGAAAAATCCCCCAGAAATCAGAACTTTTTTCACTGCCAAACCAAGAAATTAGTTGCAGCTCTCTTTCTTCCTCCCAAATCTCGCCTTAATAACAGAGGAAGTGTAACGTAAGCCTGTTGTTTTAACTTGACTGTACAGCTGAAAGGATCAAGGCCAAGAGTGAAATCCGCCACACAACCAGACGCCGCTCCTCTTCTGCACGCCTGCTCGCATCGACGCACAAAAACATCTGACTCTGCTAGCCCCGCCCCTTTGCCCTGCCCTGATTGGCTCTCTGGTGGGATTTGAATACGGGGGAGGGGCTCTGCGAGGAGAGGGGAGGGGGGGGACTATCTCTCTCCTCCTCGCTCGGCCGGGTCAGGATGGAAAAGCTTGCACACAGTTAGGGCAGAGAACATGTCAAGAGAGGTGATGATACGGCAGGGACTACGCCATCTAAGTTAGCCGCTTTTTTTGGCTTCCTAGTCCCCCATTTCCTTTCCTACCTTCCTACACACTTTTGGAAATAATCGGGACGCGGCCAAAGATAGCTCCTGCCTCCTGACCTGTTCTCTCTTCCTCTTTTTTCACTTTGTTTGTGGACGATGGGATTTTAATCATGTGGAAGGTAAGACTTAGTGTGGCAGTTCCCTTATTGTACTGGTTTTAATATAGATGACCTAGTTTAGTTTTTTTTTTTTACACTGAGAAACAGTTGCATCGTTTACTGAAGTATAAGTACTACAAAGGGAATTCCCAAAAATGTATGGATGAAAGTTGTGATGACTGGTATCCCTCACTCCTGCTATGATAATGATAGCTTACTACACCAATGAAATTTGCTCTCTCAAGACCCCAACTTTTACCGGATAAAATATCAAACTGTCAAAATCTAACATCTTTTTAGACATTTTTAGATCAGTTTTATAAAGAAGTATTGTCCTTATTTATTTTAAGTTTATGATGACAAGTGTTCCAATGGATGAATTTGCAAGTTTACAAGGAAATGCCAAATTTTCAGATTGTGTATTTAATATGCAAATGTGTGTTAGGGGGTGGGGCTCGGTTGTGTGTTTGGTGTGACCCAATTTTTACAATCTGTTTTTTTTTCCTTCTTTTTTTTTTGGAAAGCTTTAGTGCTAAGCCCTGAAGTTCAAATGAGTTGAAATTTCGAAACTCCAAAATTCTAGGTTTGAAATTTTGCGTAACACTTTTAAAAATATATTGTAGTACTTATTTATCGTCTTTGAACTCAAATATTGCACGAAGTAGCTTGTGCGTGTGATTCTTTTTGCACATTTGTACATCAGCGTTCTACCCAGAGGTCAGATGGCACCATTTTAGCTGCGTTTCCTGTCTTCTCATGCGTGTTTTTGACCACGTTATGACTGCATAATTTTCGCTCGCACACGCCTGCCTGTATTACACGTGTGCTGAGGCATGTGAGGGACAGAACGCTCCCATATACTCCGTCGCTCTGCCTGATCCGTCTCACCTGCCAGAGGTCAAGGGGCGTGAGGAAATCCTGGTCCCCGATGACAACCATAGGAAACAATAAGAGCGGAGCTGGCTCACAGGCTCCGGGGATGAGGTCTGAGGAAGTCATTGTAGTCTCATTGTTGTGTGCAAATGCATTGGGAATGGCTGTTTATTTTTTCAATTAAGTCATCTAGGTGGATCTGTACTAGAAGTCTGCCCCTTTTCCTGGGCAGATGCGCAACTTTTTAACTTGAAACAATAATGCTAGGACATGTTTTTCTACTGATACTGATGTTTTAGGTGTTTTGCATGTATGTGTATGGTGGAATGTTCAGCAGTTACTATAGTGACACAATGTACATATTAGCAAACACGGCAAAATAAGTTTAAGATTGTATAAAAACTCAAGGATAATTAGAAAAATGTATTTAAAGAACTCATGTTCAGGGGCCTGTGATGAATTCCAGTGTTCGTGGTCCTGTTTAGGTGTTTGATTTTCAACAAAAAAACGTGAAAGTGAAACTGAAAATAACTTGTGACTGTAATGTTATCAGAGAGGAACTTGTTTAACATTAAAAAATCATCTGTAAGTCATTTTTTCTGGTCAGATTGTGTTAAAATAAAGCTCAGATTCAAGACAGAGCATGACTACAGTTAGCATCAGTCTCGAGAGAAAGTTGATGACATCAGCTGCAAAGTATCAATACAGTACCATAACCACATTTAAGTTTACATTATAATACCATTTAATATAAAAAGTCGATTTTGACCTGAGACGTGACAGAAAAAGCACAATATATGGACCTGATTAATTCCCACCAGTCACTGAACATGATTTCAGTGAAAAGCCATCAGGATACACCCAACAGTCACTGCATCGGAATGTGATTCAGCTGAACACTGAATATTGGTCCATTGTGACGGGGCGGACAGTAAAGTATAAACACGGGTTATAACAGATTTGAGCAATTCTTTCATATAAAACATGTGTGGCATTTTTGGTATATTAGCTTTTCTTGCTGCGAATGGGATTGCCTCTCCACAGATCTGACTTGTAACCTGTCATCCTCTGTCATGGAGACTAGCAGGTGGCGTACCCTCCACCAGAAAAGTTATATATATATAGTTAAAGAGATTATACATGAGATTTCATTATACAGTTGGTAAATCGAGTTAATACAATAACAGCAGAAGTAAAATGCACTACTACTACTACTACTACTACTACTGCTACTACTACTACTACTACTACTGCTACTACTACTACTACTACTACTACTGCTACTACTACTACTACTACTACTACTACTGCTACTACTACTGCTACTACTACTACTGCTACTACTACTACTACTGCTGCTACTACTGCTGCTACTACTACTACTACTACTGCTGCTACTACTACTACTACTACTACTGCTACTACTACTACTACTGCTACTACTGCTGCTACTACTACTACTACTACTGCTGCTACTACTACTACTGCTACTACTACTAATACAACTACTACAACTACTAATACAGCAACTACTACTAATACTGCTACTACTACTACTACTACTACTGCTACTACTACTACTGCTACTACTGCTACTACTACTACTACTACTGCTACTACTACTAATACAACTACTACTACAACTTCTAATACAACAACAACTACTACTACTACTAATACTGCTACTACTACTACTACTACTACTACTGCTACTACGGCTACTACTACTGCTACTACAACTACTAATATAACTACTACTACAACTACTATTACTACTACTGATACCACAGAGATTTTGCATAAGATTTTAAGATTTCATTATCCAGTTAAATGATTAAGTAGTAGTAGTAGTAGTAGTAGTAGTAGTATAGTAGTAGTAGTAGTAGTAGTAGTAGTAGTAGTAGTAGTAGTTGTAGTAGTAGTAGTAGTAGTAGTAGTAGTAGTGGATTTTGCTGTATGGCTTATGTAATATATACATTTTCAGTGGATGCTGCTGTGTTACTTACATAATATACACATTTTCATACATTGTGTTTTGTGGAAAAGAGTTTTGTTTATATTCCTCAAGGCTTCCCATTCCAACAATAGTTTATTTGACATTTCTCTTCCTGCTCGCCCTCACCATGCGTGTGTCATTGTGCCTGGGTGGGCTCCGAACCATCCTCTCCGCAGATCCCTTTAGAGCCAACCTGTGGGAACCAGCGTGCAGATATAGCAACGGAGCTATTGTCAGAGCACTTCCTGTTCTAGAGACAGCCACACGGGGAGGGTTTGTTTAGAAGACCTTGGGACCAACAACAGCTTTAATCAGTTTACAATTACACACAGGAAACCACGTCTGGTGTTTTGTCCGACGCCAATTAGAAACGTGTCTTCTAAGATTGTACAAGTCTAAATCTGAGTCTGGGCTTATTTTGGATGTGATGACAGCAATAAACAACAAAGAGGACCAAAAATGGGCAACACAAGTTTGGATGTACCACATATTTTTACACTTCTAAATGATAACTTTAAACTCCTGTAGAATATCGTACAAGTCTAAATCTGAGTCTGGGCTTATTTTGAACGTGATGACAGCAATAAAGTACAAATAAGATGATAACAACAAAAGTTTGGAAGTAGTATTGGTTACATTACTTCTAATTTATATGTTTCATCTCCTATGTAAGATTGTAAAAGTCTAAATCAGAGTTTTGGCTTATTTTAATGTGGTGACAGCAATAATTCAATTGAATTCAAGTGTATTTATATAGCACATATAAAACAACTTCAACTGACCAAAGTGCTGCACATAAAAAGTAAAAAAAAAAACAGACGAAACAGATGTACAGATAACAGAATACATGTGAAAACTACAGTAAAACACCAAGATATCCCGTCCAGCTACTATGAAATCCTATAGAGAAGAATAAAGTACAGAGGGCTGTAGCAACAAAAGTTTGGAAGTATCACATTTTTTACATATCTTCTAAAGAATACGTTTCATCTCTGTTATATTGTACAAGCCTAAATCTGAGTTTTATCTTATTTTGAATGTGATACAATAAAGTATAAAGAGAATAAGAGCAACAAAAGTTTGGATGTGTCGCATTCTTTTTTACATTACTTCTAAATAAAAATAAAAAATAAAAGTTTCAACTCCTGTATTAGTCTAATACTGAAGAAGATATGAGTATTTCCATCCTTCTTAGTGGCTCATTTTGAACTTTGAAAAACAATATGGTACAAAAAGGACAATAGCAACAAAAATGTGCCTTTTTTGTGATTCTTCTTATGTTTAAGTTTCAAATTTAATGTGATTCTTTACAGACATTTTTGTTGAACAAAATTTAACTTTAAATGTTCACCACTTGTTTGTCCCCATGGAGGTACTCGAGTTATTTCTTTGTCTGCCATGTCCCACTGTATGGCATTAAGCCTATTTAAGACGAAGTTACAGAGAAGATCTGTGGAGAGGTCACCCACACAGTAAGAATGTTTTAATGCCCTACTGTGGAACATTAGAGACAAAAAAACCAACAGGGATTTTACAAACATACAGACAAAAACAATAACAACAAAAACATCTTCAGAGAGACAAGAAGGTGGCTGACTCTACACTAGAAAAATAATTCATGGCACCTTTTAATAGAAAAAAGTTCCTAAACGGGCAAAAAATAATTGTGAATCAAATTGTATTTTTTAAAAGCATTCGGTTTTGTTTTTCACATTTGTTGCTTTCAGTTTGGGATCTAGTTTACACTTTAGTCCAGTACAAAACCCTTATGTAAGCCTTCAAACCGTCCCGACAGGAGATGCCTACAGTCTGCTAATTGCTATCTAAACATCTCCGTTTGCTCATATGCCATTGTCAAACACTCCCCCCCCCCTCTCCGCTTATTCACCCTTCCGGGCGAGTTCATTTCATTCACTCCAGTGCGTTCTTTAATCACTAACAGAGTATGGTGACAAGTGTGAGGTTTCCATGGCGACCTCAAAACCGGTGACAATAAGCACAATCGGCTCAGACCCGGCAGCTTGTGTAGTCCTGTGGAGAGGAGAAGTGCCGGGGGTGTCTCTTTGCAGTTAGCGATACACAGGGTAAGATGTATATACACTGAGTACAGAATACCCAAAGTATAAGTCATATCTTATTTGATTAATTTATTTTATAATGTTGTTACCTCATCAAAAACATATCTGGACTTGTGATTTGTTTCATTCACACATGTTTGATTAATCCTTTTTGTTAGTCTGTCGACATCTCCAAAGCTCAAAATGCTCTGTTCCACTTTGTGATGTCAGGTAGGGGTAGTTTTTGACTAACTTTTCCTTTTAGTTCAATAGAAATGGGCAATTCCAGGGCTCAAATTATCCAAATAATTCTATAGTGAAGGTGTCTGGGGTTAAAAATGAGGAAACAACATTATAACATAGATCAGAAAATAGCGTAATATGGGTCCTTTACCGTGAAAATATGTGTTTAGTGCATTTTTTAGGATTTGCAGCTTAGATAGTGCCTAATATGGCCTGGAAAGAAAAATGTACTTTCCAAATGGAATATTTTACCTCGCCAGTTTATTTAACCCTATCTCCTCATGAAATCAAAGTACACAACTATACTATTTCAGACTTTTGGAACAGTGATCAACCTACTTAAAGCTCATTTATGTTTGGACACCGATCTCCTCTGTACATGTGGAAGCTTAGCAATGGAGCAGTACATGAGCTGACCACTGAGGGCAGTAGTGAACACACCTCAATAATAGAAGCAACTAGAACCAGCTGCAAAACAAATAAATGCTTCTCTACTCAATTTTCATAACTCTTTTCTAACAAATACGATCTAAAAACTGCCTTGGTGTTTATTTGTTGCTCTATTTTGTCTGTTTTAGCCTTCAGTGCCCTCTGGTGGTCATTTAACAGAACACATTAGACCTTAGAAAGGTTTGGAAGTATAAATGCAGTGACCATTACTGCACTTAAACCACACCGATCTGTATATGTATGAAAGTGGAGCATAAATGAGCCTTTAGATTTCGTAATTTGGTTTCTCTTCAAAAATTCTCATCGTCTATCCCATTTTTTTTTGAGTAACTGCTCCCATCAAACCCAACTTTAACCTAACCTCAACTCATATTTCGGTTACCATATCACGCCCATGGTTAAAACAACATTTCCCATTGAATTTTCAGTTTTATAAGTACATTCCTAGTACAGAATAGCATCCACCTCAGACTTTGCTTCCACAAAAGTTAAAAATAGTGAATCGAAAGAGTGGACTGGCGCGCTGCTCTGTAATTTGCAACCATCTCTCTTGCAGCCCCGAGCAACCTGAATACTAGATCCCACACCGGGCTTTGAAAATATCCAAATCAAATGCTACTCATTCTTTCAAGTCAGGAGGCAATGCTAAGCAGTTTGACAAGCAGACTTCCTTTGCGCCATCGTATGTAATTCAATATGCTTTTTATCTGTCCCAAACCTCAGCAAAGATATCGCTAACCACTCAGGAATGTTGTGGAGCCATCTTTTTGGTTTGAGTCGTGAGAGGGGATCATTATCTTGGACAAAATCTGGCCTTTTTCGACTTCGCTCCCACTATAAGAAGCATCGCAGTTTACAGATCCGTGCGCACTAGACCACAGGGACTATTAAGTGCCAACTAGCAATGTATTTAAGTGGCGCGCTGGCACAGACTCCAGCACGGCTCATCGGGGGCAGGACTGGAGCTGTTATTGGTAGTCGTCCATATTTAGAAAGTAGCTTAAGAAAAAATCCAGATGTCAAGATTGTAAGTGATCATGGTATTTATTTAACATGGATATTTAGGTTACTCAGATACGGTTATAGGATGTGGAAGTTGTAGTCTTAAGATCTAATCTATGTGTCCTACTTCTACTTTACTGGCACTGCTGTCACTGCCAAGAAGTACTACTACTACTATACTGCTACTACTGCTACTACTTGCTTGAGCCCCCACTGAGACTGTATGTTCAAATGATGTCTCCTTCTGGCATCGCGATCACCACCAAGTACTACTGCTACTACTGCAATTACTTCAACTACTACCACTACTACTACTGCTACTACTGCTACTACTACTACTACTACTATTACTACTACTACTACTACTACTGCTGCTGCTGGTGCTATTATTTCTACTACTGCTACTACTACTCCATACGACTACTGCTACTACTACTACTACTGCGACTACTACTGCTACTATTACTATTACTGCTACTACTACTCCATGCTACTACTGCTACTACTACTACTACTACTACTACTACTACTACTATTACTACTACTACTACTACTGCTGCTGCTGCTGGTGCTATTATTTCTACTACTGCTACTACTACTCCATGCTACTACTGCTACTACTACTGCCACTATTACTGCTGCTACTACTACTACTACTACTACTACTGCTACTACTGTTAGTACTATTACTACTACTGCTACTACAACTACTACTGCTATTACTTCTACTACTGCTACCACTACTCCACACTACTACTGCTACTACTATTACTCCTACTACTACTTGTTTGACCCACCCCACTGAAGCTGTATGACAAAATGATGTATCCTACTGGCATTACTATCGACCACCAAGTATTACTACTACTACTACTTGCTATACCCCCCACTGAAACTGTATGATCAAACGATGTGTCCTACTGACACCACTATCACTAGCAAGTATCACTACTACTACTACTACTAGCATTACCCCCCATTACTTTTGATGCTACTACTAAAAATATTATTATATAGTCTTAGTGACCTGATCACCATGACCTGTTGATTGTAAATTGCACAGACAACAGACGTTAGGTTTTCGACACCAAATTCTTTTACAGATGTGAACTGTCTCACCCACGTGGCCATACGTCATAATGGCTGATTTGTGTATTGACACTACGACCTGCTAAATTCTAATGATAATATTTGAAGTACTCTTTGTGTCTTCCCCCATGTTTTACTACATTCCTCTCACATCTAACATACACAAATACTTCACTCTCACTTATCATGTGGGGCTGTTCAAAGTACCTCATCCCTGTGTCCATGTGTTAGCTGTTATGACACAGTGCAGATCAACGGAGAGGGTCCAGGGGAGGTCAGCCCCACATATGCTGAAGCTAATCACAACTGACACTGCTCTAGGCTATTGGCTCGGCCCATTCAAATGTTTGCCTGAGGAGGGGAGAAATGTAGTAGTAGAAGATTTTTTTATATAGCATTTGAAAATACCAGATTTTGTATATTATTGTGTTCTGACAGCTACTCTTAAGTTATCTTGAATCACTACTTCTGTATTTACATGAGTAACATTTTTTCAAAGTAAGTGTACTATTAGTTGAATACTTTTGTTGGCCGTTCAACCCATGGAGTAGCAAAGGAGAAATTAAATTTTTTAGTCGTAGTTTTTTTTTTCTAGTAGTGTTTTTTCCCCTAGTTTTTGGTATAACATTTGGAAATGCCAGATTTTGTATATTATTGTGTCCTGACAGTTACCCTTAAGTTATCTTCAACCACTACTTCTGTACTTCCACATGAGTAACATTTTTTCAAAGTAAGTGGACTATTAGTTGAATACTTTTGTTGGCTATTCAAGGAGAAATTCAATTTGTCAACTGGAGAAATGTTTTTTTGATTGAAGACGATTCTCAGCTCATCCAAGCTGTACCCATGTAGTGGTTGTAGTAGTTGTAGTAGGTGTACTAGTAGTTTTTTCTCTCTATAGTAGTGTTTTTCTCCTAGTTTTTGGTATATCATTTGAAAATACCAGATTTTGTGCCCTGACAGTTACTCTTACAGTCACTCTTATTGCTGACTATTCTACACATGTAGTAGTAGCTGTAGCCTCGTTGTACTGTGCAGTAATGGCAATGGTATCAGTTCTATGAGTATTATGAGCAGTTGAAGAAAGGTGGCATTAGTTTTAGTAATTGTAGTTCTTATTTACTTACGTACTTTACACAGGTTAGCCTCTTTATACTTGATGTCACATTTTAACAAGGGATCCCGAGTAGTACTAGTTGTGGTATTACAAGAATTTATATTTTTTTATTTAGGAAAGAAACCTTGTATGCACCAAGAATACATACATACATAGAAAACACAAAACTGACATATACGCTGATGTATGACTCCAAATGACACCTGCAGAAATCGTATTGCGCATTTGTCACCTCCTTTTTTACTCCCTTTTGAGTGAGGAGTCACCACACACATCGCCACACTCCCTTTGTGCCAGTCCACGCTCCATCCCGCGCTAATCCGCTTCCTGCCACACTGACCGTGACCAATTGGGGGCTTCGGCGTATTGAAGTGGTCAGTCACGGCTAAAGCGATTGGCCGCTCATTGTGAGGGATGCCGGGGCTATTACCGACGCTGATACTGGCCGACGTTCCGTGTTGTGTGTGTGCGTGTGTGGGTGGGTAGGTGGGCGGGTGGCGGGTTGGAGGGTCTGTCTGGGTCTGTTATTGCGTGACCCAGATTAGAGGAATTAAATGTGATGTTTTGGGGAGGGGGATTATGCAGGGGGCAAGAACAAGCTGGTGCGCTGTCAAGGGCAAACTCCATCCTGGCACGTTATCGCTGGGGTAAATATATGTGAAAAGACCTTTAACATGGGGAAGGTTACATTAGTCATACAGTTATTTTTACACAATACCTTTTGAGCAACCTCCAGTACTATAAATCTTGAGCTCAGACCACGGACAAGAGCACCTTCCACCCACCGGAACGTTGCTCTTAAATGAAGCTCTCTGCATTTTTATACAAAGGAAAATCAACCCTGCTTAAACTCTCTGCTGCTTCTTGAACCAGACCCAGTTAAGTTTATTTTACAGACACTTTGTCACCATTTACTTAAAATATAATGACATTTCTCTCACCTCAGCTTGTGGCCTGTAGGAAGACATGCTGCAATGTCTTGTATCATGCCGTGTCTTATAGGATTTCAGGCTTTTTCTTGGGTTGGGGCAAGGTGAGTCCATCAGGTATGAATGGATGTCCGGCCACTGAAGTTTGGCCCTTTTCTTCTCGTCATTTACCCACTCACGTGTATTTAAAGCGCAGGGCGTATCCCAGTCGCTATTCTTAACTGTTTTAGTGCACTGACAACATAACTAGTGTCGCAACTTCATGTTAACTGCGTATACAGCGGTGCTTTCTGCACTCCGATTGATAAACAAATACTTCGTGTGTATTCTGGATCCCGGGCAAACCAAGACATCAGGAGAGCATGTAAACTCCACATATGGTCTAAGAATCGAACCTGCAATCTTAAGCAATACCACAACCACTACTTTCTCCAGTCCAAGGAAGCGTTATTTGGCAATATAGATAATTTGCCAATGCAACTTATCATTACAACACTTATTAGAAAAAGAGGGACAGTAAAGCGGACAATGATTCTGTTCAACTTATACCAAAATCATTTTCTTTTTCATTCTACTTTAAATCCCTGGTGAGAAAAAAAAAAGGATTCAAATTATGTCTCCAGACTATTTACTCTATTTGAATGCATTAATAAGTAAGAATTTTAAACACAAATCTGGATTCTACGGTCGCAGCTTTTAGAAAAGTGGTAAACCTAAATATAGATATTTTAAACTAGGCCTATTTTGACTTTATAGTGTGATGATTGTATTTACCAGCTGTGTCCTGGCCATAAATTGTATATATACAGTAACTGGACATAGCTAACCCGCTAACAGTTGCTTTTCAAATAGGAAGTGAGCATGGGCACATTTCCAACTCCATCGACTCCAACCCCCATTCACTTTGTATTGAAAAACAATGTCACCCCTGTCTCTGCAACTGCTGCTGCGAGCCGCGTCATTTTGGTCCTAACATGTTCGTATTAACCCGCTCTACGTGATCCCGGTGTTTTTATGTTACCATTTTGTACGTAAATAAGACCGTTCTTCATAAGAAGTTCCTATCACGGCCTCAATGAGCTTCATTTGACTGGAGCTGAACGTGATGGTCCGCTTCTTTATACGGTTTATAGTCCTGGCAGAAAATTGTGTCAGTTGTTTGTTTACGTTTTCAAATAAAGCTTTGGCTAATGCATCTCTATTAACTTTTCGTAAAATTAGACAAATTTTGCCACTTAATTTGATGTTTGATCAAGCTCTAAACATGTTCTAATACTACATCTTTATTGCTTCATACAAGTCAATACAAGTAACATTTATCTAATTATTTCCCCATAAAACTATGATTTCATAAAATATTGATCACTTATACTGAATGATCTCCCTCTCTGCCTCTAAATAGTGCTACATTACACATATTAGCACAATTAGCTCGCTCTGTTCCAAATATGAGTTAGCTTGATGCTTCAGTAACGAGATGAGAGCAATTAAATATGGATGTTCCCCCGGAGTGCTTGATTATCTGTGCGGTTGGATTGGATAATGAAATGTTTTGGACATGAAAGCGGCCCCCAGAGACAGACAGCATACAGATGAGGCGTTAGCGATTAGCATGTAGCATCTGTGCACTCACCGCTACAGCCGCAGGGGACCGCACGGCACATTCAAATGCAGACGGGTTTATGCCGGTGACTTCTGGATTGAAAAAATAAAATAATAAAATAAAAACATTATGCAGATGTCAGTGCAAAGATTAAAATTCAAGAGTTGAAAGTATCCAAATACTCCAGTGAACGTGTATAGAGTTTAAAAACACAGTGGAGCACTTCCTGAGTTACCACATGGCATCAGGTGGAACAGAAAGTTTTCCAGCCTAAATATACAGGGTTTGTGAGTTAAAAATGTGTGGTTGAAACAAAACACAACTCCAGGTACGTTTTTGATGAGGAAATGACAACACTCGCCTTCATTTTAGCTTTGGATAACTTTTAATATTGGATAATTGTGTTCATTTTTTAACAAACATTTGTCGTTTTCTGCTGCTTTACAACAATAACAAATCAATGTGCTCTTCCCATAAGCTCTTCTTAAAGTAACAGGCAAGGCAAGTTTATTTGTATTTGTACACAAAAGTCATTCAAAAGTTTTATAGAGTAAGAAATACATTAAAATCACAATACAAAGAAATTAAAACATAAATAATCATCATAAAATTAAAAAGAGAGAGATTAATTTAGAGAGAAGAGTGCGGAATGAAAAATTAAAACAGTAAAATAAAGACCTGATTATTACATTGGTACAATGAAATGATAAAATAAAATAAAAAAATATATTAATGAAGTATGTATTTATATCAAGTGATTTGTTTTGCTATTTAAATTAAATATGAATTTAGTCTTATGAATTTTCTAACAGAAATATTGCATTTTTAATTTTCAGGGTGCTATAATAATGTAGATCAGAAACTAATGTGTCATATGAGCCCTTTGCTCTTGGAGGGTCCCCTGCCTACTTGTCTCCATGGAGATGTCATTGCTGTGTCTGAAATGTTCCACTGTATGGCCTCAATCTTATCTATCTCCATGGAGACAAGCAGATGATGCCACCAGGACAAGTTGCATGTCTGATCTTAGACTTCGATTTAGACAAATTTTATTGATCCACAAGGGAAATGATTTGGACACAGTCGCTCACACATCACATATAATATAATAATATAATATAATAACAAAAAGAAAAAGTGGTAATAATAAATTCTAAATAAGTAGCAAAAACAGTTGATTTGTGAATAAATTACTCTTTTCATTGTAAGCTGGTATTTTGTCAATACACACACACTCACAGATCGCCTATAAGTCTATATTCTTGCATTCTCTTTCCTAATTGGGATTGTTTCTCTTTCATACACCTGCAGACGTCTTCTTAAAATACATTTGTACCGTTGCATCCATCACACACTCCCTTTAGCGCTCGGAAAGACTAATGTTGTTCTTCTTGCTCTACATTGTCCATAGTTCTACCCAGATTTATTGAGACACTCACAATGTCCAAGAATTTACAAATCTCAACACATTTGACCTTGGCATGTGAACCGCGACCCCGCAAATGCGACTTGTGCTCGGCTGCTCCCGCGGCGGTCAAAGGTTAATCCGTGCTCGCGCTCAAATGAAAGCAGATTATGATTTTTTTTTTTTTTTACACGACTCATCAGGCTGAATGTTTTTTGTTCAAATTCTTGGAGGGATTGGGATAAACACGGTGTCAAAATATTTGGAAAGCGCAGCAAAAATGAACAGTTTTGCGCCGTACAAAGCCTGTTGATCACATTTTGTTGTGTGTTGACATATTTATGGTGAGAAAATGCCTGAGAAAAGCAACACAAGTGAAAAGTAAGTTTAGCAAGTAATTGTAGTATAAAAGACCACTGAAAACTCTAGTTTAAAGGTGCATTGTGTAACTTTTCTGGTGGAGGATTTGTCACACGCTTTTCTCCATGAAGATGTTATTGATTTGTCTGGAATTTTTCACAGTTTGGCATTAAACCTTTCTACTTTCATGGTATTTTTGAGCTATAAAACCACCTGTAATTGAATAAATGTAAGGTAGAGCTGTTTAATGCCACACTGTGGAACATTCCAGGTAGAGCAATGACATATCTGTAGAAACAAGCAGGTGACGGACCACTGAACCGAAAAGGTACATAGTACATCCTTAACTTTAACTTTTACTACGGCTTACTTTGCAACTACTACTACGGCTACTAGTAGTACCTCTAGTAAACCATAGTCACCTTACTTTTTAAATATTGCAGTGTAGTGGATGATGACACAAAACATGTATCAGAGGAAGGGCATCTTATCTAAAATAGCAAAGGCACCTGAAGAATTGCATTGTAATGTACATTTAGATAGTGACCGTATGTGCTTAAATATACTTACACAGGGTTTTGGTGTGTCTAGCCTTCCAAAGGCTACTAAACAGTACACAGATCCAGCATTTTAGCTCTGATATTGATACTTTGACTTTATGTGTGTATCTGTGTGTACTCAATATTAACTGATGCCGGCGTAGGAGTGGAAAATGGTAGTTTTTTTCTGTAGAACACAGCCAAAATCAGCATATAAAGAGTTATTATATCAAATAAAAGGCCCAAGTAGGATATTGGCTGGATCAATATCAATATCATGGAACACGATCCAAAGAAATATAAACAGGACACAGGAAAATCATTCGACTGGATTCATAACGCCAAGTCCAAAACTGTCAAAAATGAACGTGATTAAAGGTACTTATCAAAGTAAATACATAAAGTAGAGATTGAACACTGCAAAAAAGCTTGGCCAAAATTTAAGATATAAACACTTAAATCTATCAGAAAGTGACTTAAAAGTAGTGAAATGATCTGTCCATGCAGCAAGATCAAGACTAGAATTAAGCTGTTTCTGGTCTAGTAAGTAAATAATAAATTTGAAAACAAGATGAACAACCGGATATAGTTTTTAAATCTTGGCCAGATCAGAGACATTTTCAGTGAATTTCATACTGTAATTTACATAGATGGTTTTCAAGATCGGTGTCAGTGAGATCAGTGTCAAAGTGTCTTGCTCAATCACCCATAGATACAAAATCAATGTGCAATGGGGAAAGTGGGAATTAAACCAGTGACTTGTAACTTTTTCGGTGAAGGTATATGCCACATTCTTGTCTCCATGCAGATGCTGTGTCGTTGCTTTGCCCGGAGTTTCCCACCTTGTAGCATTAGCGTATCTATCCAGCTTTTTTTAGTATCAGCGCCAATATTCCACGCTTGAATCCTCGTCCCCTCGTATGTAGCGTACACACTGGTTAGCATGTCCCGGCCTCTGTGTGTGTAATGCTCACATACATCGCACATTGTCTGATTGCCGGCCCAGGTCACAGAGGATGACCTACTTCTCAGCTCAGAATGGAGAGTGCCACAGAGGCTCACGTCAGCTCCGAGCTCCACGCATGAGACGCAGCGGCGCAAATGTGTCGGAAAATCATCTGTAGTTACATCAGTTTTGTGTTTGGAGCGCTCAAATAACCATAAATAAATACAGTACGTCGACTTTTCCCATTAAGTGATGAGAAAATGGAGCGTGAACGTAAAATGATTGGAAATGGAAAAAGATGACAGATTGTACTTAAGGATGGCCTTTCATTTAATGTCTCCGTTTAATGGAAAGAGCCATTACTCTGGAATTAGAAAACACTAGCAGCTCACTGACTTTTTGATCCAAATGTAAAACTAGTGTGAAAAATGTTGAAATAATGAAGGTCCTAAGTACAATAAAGCTGAGAGGAAAAGTTGTTCAATAATAGCAGTACTATTTATTGCAGCTCTTAGTACTTCTTGAATATTAGCAAGTCAAACGGTTCTTCTCATCCTAAGCATTTCATTGCACTATAGACCTTGTGTTGAACCTGCATATGACAAATAAACAATATTGAATCTTGAATCTACTTGTGGTGAAAAATATCTCTTTTTACAGCTAAATTAACCCCAACCAGAATCACAGTTTACAAATTATCCAAAATTACTCAAAAATTTAGTCAATTTAGTTATTATGCAAAGTCAACTTTTGCAACTTTCTACAATATTATAATGTTTCTGCATCAGAAATATGCCTGAAGAGGTTTTAGATGTCGTTCATGCGGGTTTAAGTAATCTAGAGATCTCTCACCCTATTAGAAGCTTTATGATTCTGTCCAAGACTCAGCTCACTTGCTCCCACATGGCAATTCTCCATAAATATACTAAAACATGATACAAATCTGTAAACTACAACTTCACAAACCTGCTGTTATGTGCAGTAGTTTCATTACTGAAAGTGTACGACGATTGTCATGTGATACATTCAAATACCTTATAAGAACTAAAAACACCCATTTTCTGTACCTAAGCTAAAATAGTGAACTAAAAATAACAGGATCATGATTTACTTAATATGAACATTTTAAAGGGATAGTTTGGGATTTTTGAGTCTGTCAGCAGTGTCGTGCATCAACACTGACTTACCCCCGACAGCGTCCGGTGAGCCAAGTTCTTCCCCAGTTTTGGTGCTGACCAAAGTAGTCCGGCAAGTTGGCTGGGGTCACAAAAGTAAAGCGTTTTTCTTCTCAAAACGTGTGTTCAAAAGAGCGATACATTTGCGCCACAAAACCGAACACTGAGCTCATAATCGCTTGGTACTATTTTCTCTCTGGTTCATATCACTCCAGGTGACAGCTGCACCTGTTTCACTGTTTTTACTGCTCATAAAGTTAACGCCAAACGACACCGACGATGAAGACATTCCCTTTAGCACAGAGCCAAAGTCTGCGGGACACCAGCAGTCAGGATTTCAGGTGACACTTCTGACGGCGATGCCACACAGATTCATGTCAAAAAACCCAAACTGTCCCTTTAAAGTACTCACAATGAGGGCTCAAATATAAGTACTCGAGTATATGGACGTTCTGTATGACTATGCTATTATGCAGAGGCGCTGGGTACACTCTTTTCCCATTTGCCCTCACTCGTGTCTCTATTGCTTTTGTCAGGCCGTCGGATTTAGAAAATGGTTGGTAAAAAGGGCTCGGCATGAAACTTTTAGCAGCTTAAACTATAAGTGGAAAAGGCAAAGCCACAGCCTTCTCGGACACAAAGCTGATGAAATATTCACGAGCAGCGGGCGCCAAGGTAATATAAATGTGGGACAAATGTAAACAGGAAAGAGGGAAATCGTTTCATTCAAGTCCAAATCTGTCACAAGTAAACACGGGTTCGCTGGGAGTGATTCAAAGTATTCATCAAAGTAAATAGATACAAAAGAAAGTAGAGAATGGGTTTCATATTGTAATTTATATAAACAGTGTCTTGCCCAGTCACCCACAGATACAACATCAGTGCAAAGTGGGAATCAAACCATCAACTTTAGCAACTTTTCTGGTGAAGGTTTATGCCACAATCTTCTCTATGGAGATATTGTTGCTCTGCCAGGATTTTTCCAAAGTAGAGCATTAAACATATCTATTTCCATGGAGATAAGAGCAGACAATGCCCCAACAAAGTCAAGTTACATGTCAGATCTGTGGAGAGGCGGCGCTTTTCGTAGCAAGAACGCATGTTTTTCGAGGTATTTTTAAGCATTCTAATACTGCCTTTGAGAGTCCTTCATCAGAAAAAGCTACGTAGTGTGTCTTTATGGGAGAAGGTACAGCTTTGAGGACTGAACGAGGGCTAACCACTCTGCCACTACATGGTTACAACATTAGATTACATGATATTGGATTCTTATTATCTGTTCTAATGTAAGTTTTGTTTCATTTGTCTCCCATCGTCTGTACATCATCGTCTATACAACAGTGTCACCTACGGATCCCATTCTGCCACTTCACCCTCTTTCTCTCCCCTTCTTCTCGCTCCATCTCTTTTTCTCTCTATCTCACTCTTTCTCTATCCCTCCCTCCATCTATATCTCTTTCTCACTGTCTTTCTCTATTTCCCTCTTTCTCTCCATCTCTCCCTCTGCATCACTCTCATCTGTCTTCCTCTCTCTCCCACTCTCTCTCCAGCTTTCCGGCTCTCTCTCTCTCTCTCTCGATCCATCTCTTCCTCTCTCTTTCTTTCTTTTTCTATCTCTCTCGCCTCCCCTCTCTCTACCTCTTTCTCTCTGTCTTTCTCTATTTCCCTTTCTCTCCATCTGTCCCTCCCTGTCTCGCTCCAACTCTTCCTCTCTCTTTCTCACTCTTTCTCCATCTCTTCATCTTTCTCTCTCCCTCCATCTTTCTCCTTCTCTTTCCATCTCTTTTTTTCACTGTCTTTCCCTGCATCTCTGTCTCTCCCTCTCCCTTTCTCCCTCTTCCTCTCTTTCTTTCTCCCTCTGTCTCTCTCTCTCTTCCCTCCTTCTCTCTTGCTCTCTCCTCCCCTCTCTCTACCGTTTTCTCCCAGTCTTTCTCCATTTCCCCCCTCTCTATCCTTCTCATCTGTCTTCCTCTCTCCCGCTCCCTCTCTCCCTCCCCCTCTCTCCATCTCTTCCTCTGTCTCCCTCTCTTTTCTCTTTCTCCCTCTCTCTTTCTCACTCTTTTTCTTACCCTGCATTTTCTCTCTCTCTCCCCTCCTCCTCTATCACTCTTTCCTCCCCTCTCTCTACCTCTTTCACTGTCTTTCTCTATTCCATCTCTCTCCCTCCATCTCTCGCTTCAACTTTTCCTTTTTCTCTCTCCATCTGCCTCTTCCCCCTCCCCCCACCCCTTACATCTCTATTTTCCGCATGTTTGTCAGTGTCACCCACCTCTCCTCTCCTCCTCTCTCGTCTCCTCCCTTCTTTCTCCATACTTTTTATTGCCTGAAGGATCCTGTCAAGATGGCGCCTGTCACGGCTCCGTCACTGTCAAACTATATGCACGAATTTGGGAAACCTTGTCTCACTTATTTTTTGTTATTCAGCTGCAGCGAGCAACGAGAAGTGGCAAAAGTTTGGAATCGTTTATTTATTTATTTTTTTTGTTATGTGAAAACTGTATTTATTTGTGAGATTTCTGTGGGCAAAGTACACTGGAAACGGCGTAAAGGTGCCGCTTTGCAAGTACGCTGTGGGTTCAGACGTGTTTACAGCTTTATATAGGTTTAAAGATGAACTATGTAACTTTTCTGGGGAGTCTTCTACCTGCTACACTGGTGCGATGAGGCCAAGTACAAGTCAGATCTGTGAAAAGGCGTCCCTGCCCATAATCGGAACGCATGTTTTTTCAAGGATTTCATTGCAATAAAAACACATAGAATTGAATAAATGATGAATGAAGATATATTCACATTAAAATCATGTTCAAATACAGAAAAAAAATTAGAATATCATGAAAAAGTTGGCCTGAAATGTTCCACTGTAAAGCTTTAATAGTATATATCTTGCATTTATTATTTATTCAACTATTATTGCAGTGAAATTCCTTAAAAACATGCATTCTTACTATTAGCAGGCTCTCCTTTCCACAGATCCGACCTGTAACGTGCCCTCACGTTGCTATGGTGTCTGTGTGCATACTGTAGACACGTTTAATGTCGTACTGTGGAACATTCCAGGTAAATCAGTAACGTCTCTATAGGGACAGGCATAACAAAGCCGTTATCAGAATCGATATTTTCTTGTATTTCGCATGTTTCAAATTAATTGTGTAACTTTTTTTAGCCTTTCTATCGTCATGGAGACCAACTAGACCAAGTTACAGGTCAGATCTGTGGAGAGGCGACCCCGCTCACAGTCAGAATCCCTGTTTTTGTGGGTATTTTTGAGCTGTAAAACCAACTATAATGTAATAAATGTAAAGTAGAGCTGTTTAATGTCACACTGTGGAACTTTCCAGGCAAAAAAATGACATCCATAGAAACTTTAATCCTTACAATGACTTTATAAATTCAATCTAAACTGTTCAAGTCTTGTTACGGTTTTATTTTTCTCATTGACTCTCCAGACAGTGAATTTTAATGTGGCGCTTCTGTGGTTTCGACTATGCTAAAATTGCATTCACATTCTTCCAGTGCTGATCATTCTCAGACAACGTTTGGTTATTTGAATAGTTTTGCGCAAGACTTGTCATTTCTTTTAAAATTGGGATGTCAAATATGCTTGGATCAGAATTTCTAAACTATTCGGCCGCCTCCATTTCCTTTTGCTGATTTTACAGGCGCACAAATGAATTTTATCTGTCTCCAAATATCAAAGGGCTCGAACGCTGGAGTGCTCATCGAGTGGGTTATCTGGTGAAGCCATTTTAGCAAAGGATGATGGGAATTCATGCAGAAGGGCGAGCGAGCGCGCCAGAGTGAAGGGATAGGGAGGGAGATAGTGAGGGTTAGTGCACCGAGGGTCTAAAGCTCAGCAAACAGTGACATCTGGTGAAAAAAACTGTCCATGGACCTTTACTGCAAGATCTTCACTGATACATACTTATATTTCTCAACTTAAACAGTCAAATATTTTAACATTAACAATAAAATAAATTAATGCAGTAATTGTGTAATGTATTTATAGTTTTTGATTCAAACTTTTAGCTCAGAAACAGCACCTCAAGCAAGCAGTAAGGTTGAAATGTGAAAGTAAAAGTAGTAAAGTACTGTATTTAAGTGTACATTTTAGGTATCTGTATGTTGCTTAAGTACATTTTTAAGTGGGTTCTTTTTACTTTTACTTCACTGCATTTTAAAACAGGTATTTGTACTTTCTACTCCACTTCTCCGAGTATTTTTCTCTGACTGTCTGAGACCTGCTGATTTATTTTAAACATATTTGTAGTTTGAGCAAACAAAAATTATCCAAATAAAGCTAGAAAAAACTATGAATTCAATGTTGTTGTTTTTTTTGGTAAATTAAAGACAGTAGAATATAACATTTAACAAAATACATTAATTAACATAAAAAGAAAAAGTAGAAATACAACAAATAAAACAACAAAAACTGCCCACCCCCAACCCACCGCTTTCCCCCAAACACACACACATTTACATTTAATTAAATAAAACAAAAGTAATGTAGTACAGCAGCCCACTTACATTTATATTTTGCACAATGTATTATTTAATTTCCTTTTCTCTCTCTTGTATGTATTTATTTTGTATTTTTGATAAACATTTTTGTCACTATATTTAACTAATATATTTTCATCATTTCCTTTCATCATCTTTGACTTTTTATGACAGTCTTAAAGCATCAATTTAAAGGCATTTTCTTTAAATTAAAAAAAAAATTTAAATTGTTTCTCTTAAACAAATTCAGCACAATATCTTTATCTAAAAGGCTTTATTAAACCTCAAAATCTACGGCAAACACTTTTAAGCACATTTTTACAGGTACTTTATTTTTATTACTGTTACTTATGTCGTTATGATACTTTTACTTGAGGTTTTTTTTTTTTCTTGCTCCAGTATTTGTACTTTTACTTAAATAACTAAACTGAGTACTGCTTCCACCAGTGTCAGTATGAAATGTCCATCCATATATAAATATTCATTTGTTTAACATTAATATACTAACGCTACTGGAGTCTTCAGAGTTTAACCTGTGAAATCTGTGGTGTCCTATTTAAACATATAATTGTCGATGCTCGTATAGGATGGACATTATCTAGGCCACTCTGCATGAGATAAATATGAATTCTAATTGTGGATATGACTTTACTTTATAGGCCATGGAATCATTTTACATAACTGTAGAGAAATGCAGCTTATGTGCACTTTTTGAATGAGTCTAATACATTTTCTTTGACTTACCTTGATTTTATTTGGTACTTTTAGTAAATTAATAATAAAGAGTCGATCTGCTTTAGAATTCAGAAAGTGGATTTTTAATCACTTTCTTTCTTTCTTTTGTTTGGCCTTGCATTTCTCATTTCTGCACCTCTATGCATTTCTGAAGTCTTTTTACAGTTGTTCTTTTGTGCTCGTTTGGCTCAGGGCTGTTTCAAAAAATGAGCGATGATTAAGCCTTGACTTTAGTTTGAATTCTTTTTACATTTTGAACCCTGAATTTGACTTTTTGACTTTTTAAATCCATTTTGCTATTGAGGAATAAATAAGGTTTGACTAGAAATGAATTAAGAAAGACAAAACAGTTTCACAAAGTCTTTTTGAATGGATAAACTTTAGGGTGAGAGGCAGATATACCAGCTTTACAATGAAGGAAAATCTCTTCTGGTAAATGAACTCTGGTGGTGAGGAGGAGGAGAGGCTGAGGGGGCTGATGGTTGCGCTGCTGCAGTAGAGAGGGGCCGATGGGGTTGAAGAAAATTATTCTTAACACATAATTGGAAGTTAAAGTAGCCTTTCGTGATTGGCTAATGGAAATGAAGTAACTATACGATAAAGAATGTGCAATTAATCTCATTTTAATGAAGAGTTAAATCAAATCACTAATTATCAACACTGTGTTTTTAATTAAGAGCCCCATAGCCAATCCTCTGTTGGTAAAACATGTCGGTTTGAAGCAGAGTTCAGGCCTTGGGGGAAGAAATTTGACATTTATTTTGACAATGGGTAAAAGGTGCACTGAGTAACCTTTCTCATGGAAGGTCTGCAACTTGAGCTTGACTCCAGAGTGGAAGTTGTGGTGGTAAATGGTGATTCCTTTGCCTGGAATGTTCTACAGCTGGTTTCTCCAACCTTTTTCCTCCTTTGAGCTACTTTTTGTAAAACGAAATGCCAGAGATCTACTAATTTTAGTGGTTGACAGAAATGTAGCCATGGCCAACCGTAGATGAGGTACAGTTCGATGCCTATAAAACATAACGCATTATCCAGTAATCAAAGCACAAAATTAGGCATCAAAACAATACATTTACAATGACATTTGGCATTTAATCAATCAAATTAGTTATTCAGTGCAATACTTATAGTTCAAATGTCCGTTAGCAAGCTACTTAGAAGGGAGTAAAGAGCTTCTGGTAGCTCCTGAGCTACAGTTTGGAGACCCCAGTTGTACAGTACAGCATCAAACTTATCTATCTTCCCAGAGAAAAGCAGATAAGTTAAGTAGAAAAGCAACCAGGTTAAGTTATAGTTCAGATCCCTGCTCACGAAACACTCCAGCAAAAGAACGCAATAGCATCTCCATGAAAACATCTAGATAACAGAACCTCCACCAGATATATTATGCAATGCTCCTTCAGGAAATTTATTAAAATAATAATAATAATTTGAAAATACGAACACATTTTTAGCTAAACCATCCATCCCTAGAATGCAGCCTTGAATCTGTGCAAGCATCTAACTCTAAATTCCTCTGTTCTTTCCACAGGTAGCTGAGAGGCTCTCCTGGTTTTCGCTGACTGTGCGCCTGGTTCCACCCGGCCTCCTGTTCTGATTCAGCATGGACGCGCTGGAGTCTGAACTGACCTGCCCTATCTGCTTGGAGCTCTTCGAAGACCCGCTCTTGCTCCCTTGCGCCCACAGCCTCTGCTTCGGCTGCGCCCATCGAATCCTGGTCTCCCACTGCGCCACCAACGAATCCGTGCACCAAATCAGCGCATTCCAGTGCCCCACGTGCCGCTATGTCATCTCCCTGAGTCCGGAGAGAGGTTTGGAAGGACTGAAAAGGAACGTCACCCTGCAGAACATCATAGACAGAGTTCAGAGAGCGTCTTCGTCAACTGGACTTCCGCTGGCGTTACCAGCTCCCCACAGCGGGCCCAACTCTCCCACGGAAGAAGGGAGCAATCGTTTTGCGTTGGTACCGGTGAACGCGGCGATGTCCAGTCCCGGTACGCCCCCAGAGCCCGTGCAGTGCCAGTTCTGCGAGCAGGACCCTCCCCAGGACGCGGTGAAGACGTGCGTGACGTGCGAGGTGTCGTACTGTGAGGAGTGCCTACGAGCGACGCACCCCAACAAGAAGCCGTTCACCGGGCACAGACTGATCGAGCCCATGCCCGACTCGCACCTCCGCGGGTTGCAGTGTCTGGAGCACGAGGAGGAGAAGGTGAACATGTACTGTGTGACGGACGATCAGCTCATCTGTTCTCTGTGTAAGCTGGTGGGGAGGCACCGCGACCATCAGGTGGCAGCACTGAGCGATCGCTATGAGAAACTTAGGGTAAGGCTTCTTGTTCTTTCTCTTCGGGCCGCATCTCATTTCTCTTTCCTCGCTTCCTTCTCTTCGATTCTGCAGGAAATAAGTGAAGAAGTCACAGGGAGGAGAAAGGTTATAAACTCCTCACTCAGACCAATAAAGTTTAATTCTTTTATCTGATGTCCGCCTCCTGAAGCCTTCCTCAGGTTTACTCCATACTCTACTTCATTCCGTGGTTTTCTTTGGGATAAAACTTAATATGACACATTTGACACATTGACAGCTGAAAAATGGAGGATTGGGGAGAGGAATCAAGAAGAAAGAAGGAAGCGAGGAATGAAATGAGACAGGGCCTTCCTCTTCTTGTGGATATGATTTTATTTTATGTCATGGAATCAGTATGCATAACTAAACAGAAATGCAGCTATAGTTAAGTGTATCTACTGAAGTATTGAAGTACACATTTTTGTTATATTGGTCCAAATACTGAAACCCTTAGTATCATATTTACTGATGTAGGCAACGTTGTGCAGACCCCATGCTCAGATTTGCTATTGTCAAGCAAAATGATTCATGGAAATTTTTAGGTTCTGACAGTTGCTATGTTTATATACACCAACAATCTGATTGCTATCTGATTTGGAGCGTTATCAGGTTATGGAAATACATGTAAACAGTTAGATCAGATGTGAGTAATCTGATCTCTTTGTAACTGTTTACACCTGTACAGGGAAGGGAAATGGTGCCAAAACGGATTAACTAACGTGGCAAAGAGTTATTTCATAGCGCTTTGTCTTCCAAATGCAGATGGGGAATAGGTATTTAACAGCAATTTAGTGCGGAACGTCTCTATTTTTATCATCTGTATGTCTGTGTGCACCGTCTCGTCAAATTAAGACTAAACTAACCAAAAACAACAGTTACTCTATAAAACCAAGTGATACATATTGCAAGGTGTTTATTATTTAACATGTCTTATATTCATGTTAAAGATGCATTGCGTAACTTTTCTGTTGGGTGTCCGTCCTCGCTCTACTTGGAACATTCCACAGTATAACATTAAATAGCTCTACTTTACATTTATTCAATTACAGGTGGTTTTGCAGCTCAGAAATATGGGGCAAGGGTCGCCTCTCCACAGACATGACCTGTAACTTAGTCTGGTTTGGTCTCCATGGAGATAGAAAGGTTTCATACCATACTGTGGAACATTTCAGACAAAGCAATAACATCTACTTTAAGAGAACCTTCACCAGAAAAGTTACAGAAAGCACCATAACACACGAAAGTTTGATCTAATTATTGGGTTATTTTAGTCTTTTAGTTGTCCGATTTTTACTGTAAATGGACCCACATTTTTGGAACTAGAGGCTGTAGATGCTTTGACAAGATGACTCACCTGTTGAATACACTGGGTACATCGGTGTAGTGTGAAACATCATTACCGGTTGACTATAATCAACGTTAGCTGTATTAACAAGTGCAAAGGAAAAGAAAAAAGTGTGCTGAAAAGAAGAACCGAAATTGAAATGTGTAAATTAACAAAAACAAACTTGTCATTGCGTAAATCAACTTTTTAGTCGTATTGATTAATGATTAGTGTGACATAAGAGTTCTATTACAGTTTTACCGGCTGAAATCCAACCTCACTGCACACCCAGAAACCAATTTGTATTTCGTTTCTCCAATAGATTTTTATCCGGCCTTAATAATAAAACTCATGGCTTCTCCAGATTGTTTTTGCTAACGATACTTTAATCACATATTAGATTTCTTATTCTCTTCCAAAGACAAATAATGAAAGCGTAATTGTATTCCATTCTGCTCTGCTCGTCCAGGTATCTCCCTCCATTATCAGGGCGATTTTATCATAGGCTAATTATCTCTGCGGAATAATTAAGGCATTAGCATAATCGGCGTGCCAGTGGTGCTGAGGGGGTTTTCCGACATGCACACGGAGAATATGGGATGTTATCGCCGGGGTATGGTTGTAGGTTAACGGGTGCCAAATGCCGATGGGCGGGAGGGCGGGGCTAATTGGGCATGGCTGTTTGGCTCGGTCGCTGAAGGAGGATATGGTCTTGTTGCGTTCATATGCAAGCAAGTTTATTCTGTCTTCTGATAACTGCAGGATTTGGATGGTGGACGTTGTAGTAAAGTTGTAGTAAAGTTGTAGATTGGCCTGTTGATCACATGGATGAATGCAGTTTCTGAACAAAAAACAAACAAAAAATGCAAAGACATGAAATACGTTATTTTGATTTATTAACACCATGGTATATCACTTTTTTAGCTAAAATAGACAAAAAATTTAAGCATGTTTTTTAAATTTGGGGTGTTATTATTGGAAAAAAACATGCGTCCATACTGTGAGCAGGCTTGCATCTCCACAGACCTTACTCTTATCAAGTGGTAATGATGTTTCACACTACACCAATGTACCAAGTATATGTAAGTCTTGACCATCTTGTCATAGCCTCTAGTTCCAAAAAAGTGGGTGCATTTACAGTAAAAATCTGACAACTAAAATACTAGAATAACCCAATAATTAGATCAGACTTTTGTGTGTTATGGTGCTTTCTGTAACTTTTCTGGTGAAGGTTCTCTAAGTAGATGCTTTGTCCGAAATGTTCCACAGTATGGTATGAAACCTTTCTATCTCCATGGAGACCCAACCAGGCTAAGTTACAGGTCATGTCTGTGGAGAGGTGACTCTTCCCTGTGTTTCTGAGCTGTAAAACCACCTGTAATTGAATAAGTGTAAGGAGGAGGATCCCGTGCCTGTTCCTTTGGCTATAATGTTTCATAGTATGTCCATGGAGACTGTTCCGAAGTCTGCTTAACTTTCTATTTCCATGGTAATTTGCAGGTGCCGTGTCTCCTCCTGAAAGTCCCATACTGTGCCTTTAATGCTGTATCTATTTTCAGCTCATATTGAGCCGATTTTTGCACTTTAAATTAAGAACCATTCCCTCATGTACTTTCATGTTCATATAGCCGTGTTCATAGGAATTGGAAGCTGGCACGTTAGGTCTTGCTCAAGGGAACAATGGCAGTATATAAGAATACATCAAGAAAATCTATACTGTACCCAGCAGAGGGATGCCTGAATGAAAGGAGGCAAATCAACACTTCATATCCCATTCATTAGAACTCTACAAGGTGTTGCTCTGTATTAAAAAATAACTGTCAGAATTCACAACCGATCCAGAAACGCCTTATTTAACATTATTCTGGTAATACCCTTCATTTGATTCTGCCTAATAAAAGTACATTTACACAGGCTCATGTACCAGGGGATCCTTCTCACCTACCGGAGCTGTGTTTATTGAGCCGAGCTAACCGTGGCTAATGAAATGCTATGATGAGGAGAACACAGTTAGCAGGCCTGGTGTATACAGACCTCAGTGTGAATTGCTATATTACAATTCCTCAGAGAAATGCCATAACTTCACTTATATAACAAATGTAATCACTGCAAATAGTCAATGGGCCTCCAGAGGAAAGCGATGTTCTGTTACAGGGATATGGTTAAGTACATTGGATTTCGAGAACATGCGCTTTATGGAAAGTTGAAGTTAGAAACACATTACATGTTATGAGAGATGTGTTCTGACTGTAAGTGTAATTTTAATACAGCGCTACAGGCTTCCACTAGGCCTGCAGCTTGTGCAACAGCTTCTGTTTGCAGTATTAAAGAACACATATTATCCTAAATTAACTTTTGAGCTTTTAACCACACTGGAATATTGTGCCGTTATTATGGACCCTTTTAGTGTTCGTAAACAGTGATGACGTAGGCTCGGTTGTGTGTGCATTTTGGCAACAGAAGTACGGCAGAACTCAGCAGCTTGTCAAGGTCTGTGAAAGGATTATTGTCAAAAGATCGAGAATCTTTCCTCAACAAGCTGACTTTGACAAATGGTGTCCAACTGCCAGGTCCTTGTGCGATCAGTGAGTCAAACTTTAAAACTTTAGTCCGCCGGTAGAATATGGTATCTGACAACCACACAGAGAACAATCAGACATCTTGGTGCGCGAAAAGTTTTTATCTCCGACTTCTCTCGCCCCATTCAAATGAAGCTCACTGGGGCTTGCACTTATAGAAGTAAATTTGAAGCCAGGTCCATATTAGGAATAGGTGTTCATTTATGTTCCAAACAGTGAAATAAAAACACCAGGATCATCTTAGAGTGGGTTAATATAAGCATCCATCCATCCATCCATCTTCTCCCGCTTAATCTGGCTGGGTCGCGCCCAATTCTCATAGCACCTGACTTCCCCATGAACCCCTCTGCGGGTGGTGAGCCCACAGTAATATAAACATTTTAAAATCAAAATGACGAGTCTCACTGCAGCAGTTTCAAAGAGAGGGGTATATAAACAGTCTATGGCCTCACCAAACACTCCATTTGAGATTTTCCAAGATTGTGATGTCATAGATAGAGAGCATGCACAGTTTTTAAGTCTATAAATCATCGGGAGACTCGTTTTAAGCGTTTCTGGTGTCAAATCTTGCAAATCACATGCACGTGCTTACAACAACATGTTCTTCATCTTGTTTTCAGATTTACTATCGACTTCTGAGAGTGCTTAATTCTAGTCTAGAGGTAGTTTATTTTAACTTGTCAAGTAAAATTATTTTGCTGCACAGACAGATAATTTCACTACTTTTAAGTCATTTTCTGATAGATTTACGTGTTTATATCTTCAATTTTGGCCAAGCTTTTTTGCAGTATGAGGCTTTATTTTTATTAGCTATTATTTAAAGTTTTAATTCATGAAATCCCAAAGCAAGCCAATAGCAATACAATTATGAATACACACTATTTGTTGTTTTACCATTTTAAATACTAAAAATAAAACTATTATTGTTACATTTATAATTTACTGTGAGACAGTTGTGCCATCCGCCTTTTTAAGAAAGTAAAAATCCAGTGTAAACAACAAACTCTAAAGCCTGATAACTTTAATAATAGGTCAAGACGTTCAGGAACCATTGCACGCTAACTCCTCTTGCGTGTCTCAGAGCATTTACGCAGATAGCAATAATTAGCCTAAAATGTTACAGGTCAGTGCATTAGCTCATTAGCATGCTATTTGGTTCTCCTCCAATCAGCCAAAAAGTGAATGCCACACAGGTCAGTGCCGCCGGCAGTGAGCATAAAGTAATTACAGTGTAACTATCAACAATGCAAAGGGTTCTTCTTTGTTTAGCTAGAACAGAAGATCAGGGGAATTTTGTTTGTATGTTGTTAAGTAAATTTCATTCATCAATAATTCGTACAATTTGTGACATCAGTACTAAATACAATACTAAATACTTATCAAATAAAGTTGTAAGGTGACCGCAAGTGTCCAGAAAGGTGCCTAATAACTAAAATGTATTGTTATGATTATTACTTCGATATATTAGCGTGTATCTGTACAAGTACATCATTCTGTGATAGGCCATGGTCCCCTTAGTTCTGGGGTAAATGATCTATTACTCTAAATCTGATAGTCCTCTCTTCTTATAGTGGCCCCTAGTGGTGGGAGTCAGTATGGATAACAGTATTAGGTAGGTGATTATAGTAGAATTTATCTGAACTGATCAATTTTACCAAGTATTATAGGTTTTATATTATGCTAAATTGACTCATTTTAGAATGCTGCTGAATATCGCTGCATTATTAGCATGTCTACACCTCCAAAGGTCAAAATGCTTTGTTCCACCTTGTCATGTCACAAAGCGGTATAGTTTTCAAGTTACCTTTTACCTTTTGTTCAGGTTGGTAATTCCAAGGCTGAAAAGGATTCTAGTAGCAGTAGTATTCAGTTACTTTGCAGCACTACAGAAACAAGACACTACAAAACATAGACTACAACCCGATGGATCATAACCGAAAGGGTTTAGGCTGAAGTAAAAGTCACTTATAACGAGAAACGTTTTCCGAGGCAAAAAAAAAATCAATTTTTAGACATTTTTGAATGTCTGTACTGTAAGTTAGCTGTACTCACAGTCTTCATATGCATATCTACAGAAACTAAAAGGTCTAAGCTTTAAAATGATGTATCACACAAGCATGTGGGGTCTAAGATTTTCTTTTAATAAGCTATGGCATTTGGGTTTGTGTTACCGTTGTGCACCAACAAAATTAGGCGGGTGGCAACAGGTTAAAATACAATGGAGTACTTCCTGTATTACCACAATGCGTGTTTTCAGTTTGAGAGAAGATCTCAGTTTGAGAGAAGATCTCAGCCTAAATATATAGGATTTGTGTATTAAAGATGTGTGAATGAAACAAAACACAACTCCAGGTCTGTTTGTGACGAGGAAACAACATTATGCACTTGCACTGTTTTTGTACTTTCTTTATTTTATATATATAGTATTTATATTTCAATTCTCTTTGTAAATTTTGTACATATACTGATTCACTTTATATTATTATTTTTTATTATTATTTCTATTTTTATTATTGTTTATCTTGATTGCATCACACTTTTCCCCCCTTTTTTGCACTAAACTGTCCTGGAGCTACTGTGACTGTTGAATTTCTCCACTGTGAGATCAGTAAAGTCCTTTCTTATCTTATCTCTTATAACATAGATCAGAAGATGGCGTAATATGGGCCCTTTAAAATATATGACTTTCTATAATAACTATTTACTGTTAATCAACAATACTTTTAAGGTCCACTTCATTTGAATGAGCATTCTGAAACCTGCCTCTTCCCATTGGTCTTTTTATAGTTTGTGCAGCTGCAGAGAGCGTACTTAGACTTATAAGAAGTCTTTAGACTTTGGAGCAAGGCCAAAGTAACTATTAAGCTTAGAAATTTATAGCGTGCAATTCCTGACTTATAGCCTTACCTGGACAGAAATGTGCTGAGAGGAGAAGACAGAGGAGCAGATGGCTGTTGGAAGCATGAATGACCGCTTCATTACACCTCACATGTCCTCTTTGCTACTAAAAATACTTCGACAGTCGCAACTTTTATATAGGACTGTGCTGTTTACAATACAACGCGACATTATAATTTGCAATTTCAATCTACCCACATTAAGCAGAGTGTATTGTTAAAAAAAAATCTAATAAAAACTGACAAATGTGTACTATATGGGTGCTTAAAAATGTACTTTGTAACTTTTGTTTTACCTCCATGGAGATGCACTTGCTTTGCTGGCAATATTCCACAGTATGGCCTTAAATCTAGTGAAGTCAACCAATATTAACCCTTTCACTTTTGCAACACAAATAGGGCTCTTATTACACTATCTTCTGATCTATGTTTCCTCATCACAAACTTAACTAACCTACCAGCCACCACAGTCCAAATAGTAAGTATGGAGGTACTTCCAGCTCTATTGAGTCCAGTTCCAAGTCACTTTGCATTTTTTTTTTGGTCCTAAAATGTCTGTATTCATGCACTCTACATGATCCTGGTGTTTTTATTTCTGTTTTTCAAAAATCAATTCCTATTTCCAATACAGAACTAGCTCCACGTTCTCCCCTATAACTCCCGGCCGTGATGAGCTTCATTTGACTGGAGCTCAATGCTGTGGGTGACGTCACACTCCCTTAAACCAGGCGTACACTGTGATTTTTGGCCCCTTTTTAAGCCATTTTTTCACTCATGTAACTGTTTTTGGGATCAGGTTTTGGCTTAATCGTGTCTCGTGCTTCGTGCAGTATACACAGAGTAACAAGAATATAATACCTCATGACCAGGTCCTGAATAAGCAATCACAGGTCGCAAGAATATCAAATCTGTTTGAAATCCAGTCGCCTCTCGTGAGGGTTTGGCACAGCTGAAGTAGTTCGTATTTAGTCATACAGTTTGTGCTGGAGCTGAGTGAATGATCAAAAATATTACACATTACACATCGCCCGGCATTAGTCCACTTCTTCATACAGTCTGTGGCTTTAACTTAAACAAATAGTTGACTTTACACTCTTTAGCAGCAGCGCCCCCTACAGTAGAGCAGCAGGTATGTTTGAGTCTGGACCAAAAGCTGGGTCAAATCTCTCATAACCCCCCTGACCTCCGTTGTGTCAGGGCAAGAGATTAAGCTCTGAAAAACACATCAACACATCGCTCTCTATGGCAGTAAAACCAATATATCAAACTATTGGCGTCATGTGCTCCTGTGTTTTATTCATAAGAGCTTTTAAATCCACTTATTCTGACAAATGATCTGTGATCTTTTAAAACGCACTTTAATACCGCTCTTCTTCTTTTTTGAAAATATGACTGCCCAAGGCTACTTCCTGTTTACCAAAAAGCAGCCTTCTGTACATTTCACTTTGCTTATTGTTTTATATCTTTGCACGAAAACAGTAAAAGCTTGTTCTAACGAGAAGTGACAGAAGCAGCAATAGCGTCATCCATTCTCGCTGTTCCAAACAAGGTTAAAAAGCTTTTACAGGCACATGTACTACACTTTGAATGAGCCTTGAAGCACGCTATAATGTTAACATTTTAAGAGTAAATAGAGTGTAAAGTACTTGAAGTCGCGTATAGCTAATGGAGTAGGATCGTGTTTTCCATTGTAGTCAGGTGGCAGAGTGGTTAACCCTTCCTGCACGTGGAAGTATTTAGATGTTTCAAAGGCAAAGAGAAGGATTTTATTCACAGAAAATGCTTATTATTACATTATTTATCAAGGCTCAATGCAAATAGCCATTACAACTGAATATTTAAAGACGCATTGTGTAACTTTACAGGTGGAGGGTTCGTCAAATCCCTTTTTTCTCCCTCCGTGAACATGTTATTGCTTTGCTGTTGTTGAATGTTTCACAGTGTGGTGTTAAACCTTTCTGTCGTCATGGAGACCAAACCAGACCAAGTTACAGGTCAGATCTGTGGAGAAACAACCCTGCAAGAATCAGAATCCATGTTTTTTTAGGCATTTTTGAGCAATAAAACCACTTGTAATAGAGTAAATATAAGGTAGAGATGTTTAATGTCATACTGTGGGACATTCCAGGCAGAGCAATGGCATCTCCATAGAAACAAGCAGGTGAGGGACCCCCAAACAAAGTCTTACATGAAGAAAAAAACACTAGCATACAGATCCTTTAAGTATATAGCACTATAGAGGATTAAATACATGCTTTCTCTTTCACAGTGTTAAGTAATGGTTCATAATTTAAAAGTTTGTGCCTTTTTTTTTTGCATGTGCTAAGCGATGACTTCTTGTGGGAATTTTTATATTCATTTTTATAGATAACATTGTCCCCGTCATTGGAAAACAACAAGCATCATAACCTCTTTATTGCTCGAGAATACAATAATAAAAGTGAAATGTGCACCCTCTGCAAATCAAAAGGTTATGGCCATTATCGTTATCCTTTCCTACTCATGACTTGTGTTTTAAAGGTGCATTCAAACGACAAGAACCAAATAGCTGTAAGTTTTTGTCTGTTTACCTCAATGAGCATTTTTGAGTGGTTTTCGATAGTTTTTCCTTGCCATTATATTTGCTCATGTCTGAAAACAAAAGTTGGTAGAGACTAAAGTGAAAGTAAATAATGAAACCGCTATTAAAAAGTGCAATAGGCCTAACCCAGCCTAAAATAATCATGCTAAAAGCCACAGAGCTGGTAGAAGTTTAAAAAGTAATGGACTCCTGATATAGATATAAACATGCAGCTGTAGCGTGAAGTGTATTTTTCTGTTTTTTCAAATAACTGTGAATGCGTCATGCAAAAATAGCAGCATTTGTGTTCAAGCCATCCTTTTGACTGAGTTGAAACTTGGTGATCAGCACTAGAATTTGCCAAAACACACACAAAGTACAAAACAAGTAAATAGTACTGATGGAAAGTTACATGGTTCAGATCAATATAGAAAACTACATGGTTCAAATACTGAGACTTGTAAACATCTTTCTGTAATGTTTCTAGATTTTTTTGTGCAGTTACAGCTTCTTAAATAGCAAATGCGTAAAAATGTATACTCTGCAGCTCATGTTTTTATCATTCTGTGGGGGTGTGATGCTAACTGTAGGCACTGCTCTGTCTGAAGTGCAATTAGACTTTGATTTAACCAGAAAATGCTGATTTAGTTGGAGCTATAGGTGAACTGATTTGTGCTGTAAAAGGAGAACTTTTTGGTTTGGGGTCCGTCACCTGCTCGGATATATCACTGCTCTGCCTGGAATGTTCCACAGTATGACTTTAAACAGTTCTGCTGTACCTTTATTAAATTACAAGTGGTTTTATAGCTCAAATACCTAAAAAAATCAGGTATTTTGACTGTGAGCGGGGTCGCCTCTCTCCAGATCTGACCAGTAACTTGGTCTGGTTTGGTTTCCATGAAGATATAAAGTTTAATGCCATACTGTGAAACATTTCAGACAAAGCAATAACATCTCCAGAAAGTTACACAGTGCAAATGAGTTGTTTAAATCAACTTTGTGTTATTTCTTTAAGGAGTTTTCAGACAGCCTAAAGTGTGAATTGTGTCACGTTGCTAACTGCTAAACATTCTGCCATAGACATACATACAGAACACCCCCAGCATGACGTCACCGCAAAGTATCAATAGACCAATCAACTATTTACCCCGCGAAAGACCCATAGTTGCTAAAAACAGCCCCCCAAAAACTGTCATAATGTATTTGTGTGGATTTTGAACCATGGGGGACAAAAAGAAATATTTCAGCCTAAAGTGAAGCTACTTTACTGTCAATCTGAAATCTCATCAAATTCAGAGCAGCTCAATGCTCAACGTGAGCTTTGGGGATGCAGATTAACTTCACAGGAAATCCTATTTTTTAAACTTTGGCAGTATTTAGGTCTATAAAGATATGCTTTGATAAACAAGCTGGGCAAGATGACAGATACTTTTACCCTGAACATTTTGAAATTTTAATACTTTCCTGCAAGTTTTCCCATAAGAATTCATTTCGCAGGCATTTTGTAAATACATTTTCTTGTTTTTGATTAAGAATTAATTTTGCTTTATGCACGTGATGTTACAGTGATCCTCCATTAAGCTCTATTTTTATCTTGTTGATGATAATACGATGGGCTGCGTCAGATTCCTGTTTTTTCCACGCTCACTCTGCTTTTGTATGTCATTCCCGTATTAAGGCCAAACATTAAGCCCCTAGCTCTGCGATGTAAACAAGAATCCCACGATCATATACTACTTTAGAGTATACTTTAGAGTATTTCCCTGTGTTCAAAGTTGTACTCAAATATTCCAGTTGAAGTAACAAAATAGTTGCCCTAGAATTTTCGCTCCGGTGGTCTCAGTTTTTCACTTTCCGGGTTTTGAATTCCCGTTATGAAAGCTCACAATATGCACGCTTCATCTGACCGTAATACCGAAGAAGACAGCTTGAGTTGAAACGCCGAAGGGGGGGTTGGTCGACGGGAGTAAGGGAGGAGGAAAGGAAAGTAGGAAAGTAGGAAACTAGGGAGGAGGAGCCAGGGAACATCACTGTCACCTGTTTGCCGGTTCGTTAGCTCGGAGCGATCCAGTCTCTCTCGTTGTGGGGGGGGTAGGAAGGAGCTTTTGATGCCTAATTTGACGCTTGGTTGGGTGCTTCGTGCATGGCTGGGTGCTCGGCGCAGTGGCCACAGTCCCGCAGTCGGATAGAGTAGGGTCTCGTCGCCGTGTATTCTCAAACGGGACAGTTCCAGGATGAGGAGGCAACACCGGGGCAACGAGGGCTACAACCCCAGAGAGGTAAACGAACATTCACAAGGAGTTTGTTGGAGACTTTTCGGGCTTTTCTTTCTTTTTCTCTTCAAAGTTTTAGTCAAATCCTTGGATCTGATGTTGTCTTCACGCTTTATCACGATATAGTTTGGGTCGTAGCTTAAATAAATCGTGTTTTTTATCTTTTTTTCTCTACAGCAAGCCCTGGACTCCAACCTGAGCAACCTGATCAAACGCAACAACGAGCTGGAGTCACTTATGGGGAAGCTCATCCAAACTTGTCAACACGTAGAGGTAAGAACAAATCCAAATATTCCGTTTCGAAGCGATGCAAAATTTCGATATTTCACTTATTTTTGCATGTGGTTTTATAATCTCGTTTTTTGTCTTAGTCACTAAATGGCTGACACGTCCTTGAAGTGGCATGAGTCATAACTGATACTTGGATTTAGCATGTAGCAACGGTACGCTAAAGATGCTATCTGTGTTTTCATAAATGATCACCAATAATAATAATATAATTTATTTCTATAGCTTTTCTAAACACTCATAGATGCTGCGCAAAGAATCCAATTTAAAAAGTACATTTAAAAAGAAGGTAATCAGACAAAATATAGGCAAAATTATAAAATATTACAATAATAATAATAGAATAGTGGTTTTGTAAATTTCCTATATTAGTGAATGTGGATGTGTGTTGCTTGTAATCCTATTGGGGATATGGTGGTTCAACAGGCACTGTGCATGATATTTTAATCTTCTTATGATCGGGGACAAAAGAATAGAACAGTATCAATATGGGTCAAAATATGCACGTAAAAACAAACATTTTGAGATTATAGTCAAATTATAGGTCAAATAAAATACTTTGAGAACTTTGTGAAAGAGAAAAATAACAAAAAAAACATTTACACTTCATATTTAATTGTACCTTTTAGAAACAATCTCAAGAAAATGGCAATAAAATAGACACTCTAAGTCATGTTTTGTATCTGCTTTCAAAGTTTGGAAGCTGCCACACGCGATGTATTTAAAAATGCATTGTTTGATCCATTTCTTATGAGCGTAGTCACTTTTATGAGTTGGCATGTGCGTGCGTTAAGACCCCAGATGTAAAAGCTGCAGCTCCATGTTCACTGAAAGGCTTTAAATAAAACAGCGCCACAGGGCCAGAGGTCACCCACTTATTTGCTCAACAGACGTACAACAACATCTGCAGATTAGAACGTCTTGAGGAACTATTGCAAACTATTTTCTATTTCATTTTAAGTGTATGGAGTTAAAAAACACAGTGGAGGTGAAGGTGGAAGTGATTGTTTTACAGAATTCAGCCTAAATATGCAGGATTTGTGTGTTAAAAATGTGTGAACGAAACAAAACACAACTCCTGGTATGTTTATGATGAGGAAACAGCATTATAACAAATCAGAAAACAGCGCAATATGAGACCTTTAACGACTACAATACTCATATTTCCATGTCGTCGTCTAGTCTCGGTTAGAGTAGGAGTTAGTCTAGACATTTCCTAAGGCAGCAAAGATTGATTGGTGACCCAGTTAAGAGGATAAAACTGCATGAGACTGCTTCAATTTGCTGACTCATGCTTTGCCCAATCCTTAATCTACAAGTATTAATCATGACCAGCATTTTGAACAGAAACAGGTGATCCATGTGAAGCTGTGTATCGTATCGACTGTCATTATGTTTTGCACAGATATTATTGTTAAAGGGCCCATATTATGCAACTGTATGATCTATGCAATGTTGTTTCCTCACCACAAACACACCTGGAGTAGTGTTTTGTTTCATTCACACATGTTTAACACACAAACCCTGCATATTTAATTTAGGTTTAGGTGTAGGTTTAGCTTCTCCCTAACGGAAAACACTCTGTTCCACCTTGTGATGTCACGTGGTAATACAGGAAGTGCTTCACGAGAATCATTTGGGTAATTTCAGCCCTGGAATTGTCATCTCTGCTGAACTAAAGGTAAAAAAGTTGATGTTAACTTGAATACTAAGGTGGAACAGGGTATTTTGAGCTTTGGAGATCGATGTAGGGCAGGGGTGTCAAACTCATTTTGGTCCGGGGGCCGTATGCAACCTACTTTGATCCCAAAAGGGCCGGATCAGAAAACTCAGTTCTCTTTTCAAGTTATCGTATTTTTCTCCGTGTCTCGTAGTGGTGTTTAAGATTATATTCCTCGAGCAACGCCACTTGTTCCAAACACACTGAGCACAGATTTCCCATTCACCTCTGTCAACAAATAAGAATTAGACTATTTTTCTTGGGAAATCCTGAACTCAGCATCTGCTTTTCTCATTTTTTGACATTTTGCTGATGAGGGTCACGGTCGACAGTCAAAACGATCGTCCTTTAAGAGCGTTTGGAAAGAGGAAAGTCTTCATTTGTGCTGCTCTGGTGGGAGTCGCAACGTACAGAAACGCCGGAGACGCTGCTATGCCAAACGGTGCAGAAAATTAACAGAAAAATCTGAAAATTTTAAGTATTTTAATAGAAAAATCAGCCGAGGGCCAGATTAAAGGTCTTGGAGGGCCGGATCTGGCCCCCGGGCCGCATGTTTGACACATGTGATGTAGGGCAAACCATACAGGATTACTCCAAAGAAAAGAGAAAAAACACAACTCCATGTATGTTTTTGATGTAGTAACAGCATTATAACTTGGCTTAAGACTTACAATAATCCTTTAATCAATTACAAATACGGGATCTTTAACCAAAATAGTGCTGTAAGTTAAATCTAAAAAAGTGAGTTGATTCAAACTTGTTTTGACGTGATTTTCCTCTGGGTTGTTGCCTCTTTTGTAATGCTCTAATTTGCGTAATGTTGCTGCCGGGATCTAGTTTGTCATACAGTTTACTGGGAACTGCTACAACTGATTAGACTAAACCCAACACGCATGACATCCGTTATGTATAAACTAGGCTGATAAAATTGGACTACTCAAAACTCTCTCTTTTTGAAAGTTTATTCTCCTTTAATTTTGTCGGTAAATGTCAACGTTTATTATGCGTTCTGTGGGCGGATTTGAAACCCCACTGTCTTTCTCGCTGGCACACTTATTCGTATCTCAGATTTTGCACGACATTTCAAATTCAGGGCGTGTAATTCCAATATAATTTTGTTTTAAGTTGAGTTTTGGAGAACTATGTGACATTGCACTGATTCACTCCCACAATAAGGCTACAGTTTGTCAACGTGTTTGTTATCATACGCAAAAAGGCACAGTTTTGAAGGCATTTCTTAACCATTAAATAACGTATAGATATATTTTTGTACACATTTTCAAAACAAATGAAGAAGTACTGTACACAGGATTCAAAAATGAGCTTTACTACAGTTAATACTTTGCAACTGATCAACATTCAGTCAACATTCTGTGGAGGGTGTGATGCTAACTGGAGGCATGCTCTGTCTGAGGCTTTGTTAGACTTAATCTGAGCTTTATTTTAATGTCCCTGCGCTGGGCCCTGGGTAAACAGTACCCTTTACCCCCCAGTATGAGGCCAATCACTGCAGAGTATCAATAGTACTGCCATGTGACCATTGATTTCGTGTTACATAGTTGGTTGCCCAGATAATGTGTACACTTTGATTGCAAAGAACCTAAACTGTTAGATTTTTTAAACTGTTTTATGTTTCATTTTATGGTTTAAGATGATGTAAGTTACTTGTGCTAACATGTCAACTACTACAAACCATTTCCCAAATCCTAACCATAACCATAAGCAACTATAACCATTTCGAACCCTTGTCCTAAAGTCTTTTGTTATATTACACAAAATTGCCTCTTGTGAACTCTTAAGTAAAGTAAGAATCATGTTACCTTTTCAAAACATTCCTTGAGTTTTGTTTTGTTTCCTTCACACATATTTGAGTAATCCTGCATTATTAGTGTCTTTAAAGCTCAAAATGCTCTGTTCCACCTTGTGATGTCATGTAGTTGTAGTTTTCAAGTTAGCGTTTACTCTTTTGTTCGGTAGAGATTGACAATTCCAAGGCTGAAATTATCCAAATGATTCTAGTGAAGGTGTAGGAGTTTAAAAACACAATGGAGCACTTCCTGTATTACCACATGACATCACAAGGTGGAACAGAGTGTTTTGCAAGAAAAACTCAACCTAAATATGCGGGATTTATGTGTAAAAAGTGCGTGAATGAAACAAAACACAACTACAGGTATGTTTTTGAGGAGGAAACAACGTTATATTTCATTATAAAATCAGAAAATAGTGTCATCTTTTCTTTAATCTTACCATTGCAAGATAGGGCCAGTGAGGCAGTGTATTCTTTCCCATACACAGGGCCTTTAAGACTTTATTTGGAGTTTTAAATTCTCCACTAGTTTCCTGCTAACCTAAATTTGAATATGCAGACGATCCAATAACATTTCCATCTGATGTTTGCCCTTACGTGAACACACTTTTTCACGCGCTTCTAAAACTAATGATAAAACACGCTGTATGATAAAACACGCTGTCTACAGATACTAGATTTCGGTATATTATGCTCCCCAGCTGTCCAAATGATGTGCATGAAACCAATTAGCATTACTGAGGCGACAGATGCACTGACATCGCTATAGTAACAGCACTTCCTATTTCAGACACCCAGTTCCGACTGTCTGAAAACGTTTCCAGCTGACATGAGGTTGCAAAATTGTTTCAGCGTGTGATATATAAAAAACATATTATTAGCAATATGGCAGTTGGGAGACATTTGGCGAGCGCGCTCTCTTCACTGTGATGGTGTTATTAAACCAACTGTCACTATAGCATTGGCACGTCGAAAACAACTGAGAGAATGCCATTGCTTCCTGTCCAGGGTTCTTGCACATTCAAACACTCTGCAGCATGTAAAAAGGTAGCAGCAGTCAAGTATTTTCAGCGGGAGATTACGTATTGTGTGTCAAGCTGTGGTCGCTTAATAGGGGCATTTTTAGAGCTGTACAGGCTGCAGGGAGCTCAGAGAATCAATTATCGCGTAGAATGGAAAAGGGTCCGTTTTTCTGCCTAAGTTGTGCATGCCGTGCCACTCCAGCAGAGAGTGACTAAGGGTCTTTACACTGGATAAAGGAATTTAATTGACGAGTGGGTCGTTCCACAAGTGGATTTCAATATGGACCGGCGGATACAGGAAATACCAAGCCCACTTAAAGGTGCGTTATGTCACTTTTCTGGTGGAGGGTCCGTCAAATGCGTTTTAATATGGTGTTAAACCTTTCTGTCTTCATGGAGACCAAACTAGACCAAGTTACAGGTCAGATCTGTGGAAAGGTGCCTCCGCTCACAGTCAGGACACCTGTTTTTCAGCTATTTTTGCGCTATAAAACCACCTGTAATTGAATAAATGTAACATAGAGCTGTTTAATGTCACACTGTGGAACATTCCAGGCAGAGCAATGACATATCCATAGCAATAAACAGATGACGGACCCTCTACCACAAATGTTACACAATGCACCTTTAAGTGTTCAATGGAGCTATCTTTCCAACTAACCGTCTTTAGCTCACAGTCAAATTTTAGGTTTTTATAACACACCTAATGAATATCTTTATTTAAGTCCCTTTTTTAATTGGAGAAAATTATGTTCTAAAACTTAATTCATCTTAAATGTGTTTATACAAATGATTGAAGCCAAATAATCACACTGTATAGGAAAAAAAACACCATTTTGAGGACTATTTGTTTTGAATTGTTAATTTCCATGTCTACATCACTCACAATTATGATTAGTGATGTCTAAACTTATACACAATAACACATTTTGAAGTTCAATATATTGCTGAAGCAAATATACAGACGAAAAATGATAATATTTAAACTCATGTATGCCGCTAATTCAAAAATGCAAATAATCCTAATGCAGAATCATATAAAAAGTAAAATAATAATAATAAAAACAGCTATCATGTATGAGCAATAAGTGGATATAGCAATTTTGTGATTCACTGTTTTTTTTTATCATTCCTGTATTATTTCCTTATTGCTCTTGATTGTTTTAATATGTGCTCTGTAAAGTGTTGCAGCAGTAGTAATTATCATGACGGGCCTATTGATGTCAAGCCACATTGGATAAAATCTGAATTTTGACAGGCCTTTTCATGCCTTTTTAATCCGTGTCCATTTATCCTGAAAATAGCCACAGACATACCCAAGTTTATGAACCTTCCTTCCTCTAAGCACATCTAACAACTTCACATTCTACCAGTGCACAATATTACACCCTCAGGCCCGCGCTTTCTGCACTTGTCACTCAGGCTTGCTCCGAGAAAAGAACCCAAATGACAGACTATCTTCCTGGAGACTCGATGGACCAGCTGATGGATGAAAAGTGCCAGCGCGTCCCTGAGTGGAGATCATACAGCCCCCTCGGCGCGCTCTGGCTCCTGCCCATCCATCTTTGTGTTTACCTAATCCCGTCTTTATGTCTTCTTTGCCAGGTGAATGCGTCGCGTCAGGAGGGCAAACTGCTGGAGGAGTGTGACATGCTCATTGACATTATCCAGCAACGCAAGCAGATCATCGGGAGCAAGATCAAGGAGGGGAAGGTGAGACATTTATTTGTGGCTAGTAGTCCACAGCTCTATTTTCTCCAGACATTACAGGCTAAAGTGCTCAGTTTTGTTACTTTAAAGCTCAAAATTGACTCTTATGAGCTTCATAATCTTGTTACCTCCTGAAAAACGTGCCTGGAGTTCTGTCTTGTTTCATTCCCGCATGTTTGAGTAACCCTTTATTATTATTTTGTCGACATCTCCAAAGCTCAAAATGCTCAGTTCCACCTTGTGATGTTGCAGCGGTAGTTTTCAAGTTAAGTTTTTACTGTGTGTAGAGTAGAGATTGACAATTCCAGGGCTGAAATCATCCAAACGATTTGAGTGAAGATGTACGAAGTTTAGAAGTCAAGTAAAAGTATCACATTAAGAAAATCTACATAAGTAAAAGTATTAAAGTACCTGTGTTTACCATTTTATTTGTATTCTTATGTCCTTGTCCATTGTCAAGAACTGTGAGGTTGTATGAACTGATTTGATTAAATAATTGCCTCTTTGAGACTTAATAAAGTGTTGAAGTTAATATTTACTGGGGCAAAACAATTTGTACTTTATTCATTAACAAAATTGGGTACAGTCCCTTTAAGATAGCGAGAAATCACAGTCGTGGGGGAAAAAGTCGTCATTGTGAAATCTTGGTTACATCCACTTGACCCGATCCTCATATGACAGATGACAAATATCCCTCTCCCTTATGGGCTAAAACCGGATTTAAACTGCTGGAAAGAACAGTCAGTCCAACCAAAGCATCCCAGAGCAAAGAGGGGCGTCTGTGTTAGCTCGGAAAATCAGTTTGAATGATTTATTATTTGTGTATTGTGCAAGACACTAGAACAGTTCCCTCGATTTGAGCACGATTCTGATTTGGAAATATTAGTTTTTCGTCGCTTTTTGGGATGATTTTGTTTATGGATTCCTGGCGAGAAGCGCTGTTGATGAAATGTCCTTTGACCTAAATCCTGCAGCTGACCTCAATCTGTCTTCTAAAATCTCAGCTCATGGGGTGCGCCAATGAACGGGAAACGTGAACCAGGAACCACGTGTAAACACTAGCAATGGATTGTAATGTTATTTGCCATGTAAAATACTGCAGAACAAGACACATTTTATACCACGGTTTGCATTTTTTATAATCTTGTTGGTGCTAGTTTTGTTTCTTTCAAAATGGCACTGTCCTAAGGTGACCAGATTTTCAAAATAAAAAAATGGGACATCCCTGGTTTGTGGTAGTTTGTAATAATAAAATTGTGAAATGAGTGCGTATAGTCACATTTTCTTTGTGTTTTTGTCATTTTTAAGTAGCTTTTCTGTATTTTACCTTAACAAATGGCAATGCATGCTTTTTTTTACTGTTTGCAGGGATCAGATTGGTCAAAAATAGGGATACTTGGGACATTTCTTGTATAAAACTTGGACAAATCACTAGTTTTGGATAAATCTGGTGGGTAAATAGGGACGTCTGGTCAATCCTAAACTGTTTGCAACCACATAGACACGCTAGCAATGGATTCTACTGTTATTTGTCATGTAAATAACACACAAAACATGACTCATTTTATGCTCTGTTTGGTGTTTTTATTATGTTGATGTTGCTAGTTTTGTTGCTTTCAAAATGGTACGGTCCAAATGGAGAATTGAAACCACATATACACACTGGCAATGGACTGTAATATTATTTGTCAAGTAAAAGACCATGAAGTATGTCACATTTTATACCACGTTTTGGATTTTTACCATTTTGCTTTCCAAATGGTACGGTCCAAAATGGAAGATAGCCATAAACAACTCTTCTCGATTTAGTGTGACGCGCTCATTGGCCTTTGCTTCCTCTGCTCTTCAAAGTAATTACGAGACATGAATAAAAACATGGCTCAGTGCATCAGTCAACTCTATGGATCGACCTTTAGAGCTGCCAGCGAGCATAATACAACATCATCGCCATCGGTTCTGTTGAGTTCGCACTTTTAACTCAAGCTAAACTGTTTTCCATAAATCGATATTCTGGGATTAGTGACTATCGCTGTTTTACCGCTGTTCCTCCCGATCTACGTCATAATCCTCATCGCAAACACACCTGGAGTTGTGTTTTGTTCCTTTCAACACGTTTAACACTCAATCCCTGCATATTTAGGCTGATATCTTCTCTCAAACACTCTGTTCTACCTTGTGATGTCATGTGTAATCCAAGAAGTGCTCCATTGTGTTTTTAAACCTACACAACACAATCAAACTACCACTACGTAACATCACAAGGTTTAACGGAGCATTTTGGAGACAGACTAATAATAATAAAAAGTTACTCAAACATGTGTGAATGAAACAAAACACAACTCCAGATATGTTTTTAAGGAGGTAACAACATTATAACATGGCTAAAAGCGTCAAAAGAGTCAATTTTGCGTAATATATGACCTTTAAGGGTGACAAAAATAACGTTTTTCCTGAGACTATTATGACAATCCAATGTGCTAGAATGTAAACGCCAGATTTGAGGTTAAAGTTGAACCTAAATCTGTCAAATGTATCAGAAAAGTTCCAAATTATAACTATATACTCAGCTATTTTTGCAGCCTGCATGTATCCAAAACAGAAATGACTAGATATTAATATTATACACTTTTCAAAGTATCTGCAACTTCTATTAAGGTAGACAGAAGAGATGCTCTGACGCGTTCCCCTTTTGAGGACGGTTGAACATTCAAAAGATGTAATGCTATGTTTGCGCTATAACTTCACGATAAAACTTGCTCAAACCCTTACGCATGCCCGTTTTACCCGTCATCGCTCATGATGTTATGCCTAATCTGAGTGCTGTGTTCTTGGCGTAGACTCAGAGGCTTCGTAAACTGGCCCAGCAGATCACAAACTGTAAGCAGTGCATCGAGAGGTCCACAGCGCTCATCACTCAGGCCGACCAGACGCTAAAGGAGACGGATCACGCTCGCTTCCTGCAGACTGCCAAGAGCATCAATGAGAGGTGAGAGGACGCATCAGCACGACTCAGGTTAGGACAAAAGATGGCAACGTTGGAAAATAAAGCTGATTGATCCCTTACGGCGCACTCCAAACACGCACAGAAGTCCAAAACAAGCTCAAAACTAGTTCAATCTTGTCAAAATAGTCAAAGTTTGGACCTGTCCCCTCACAGAGTCATTTTTCATTGTATTTTAAAGTGGAACTGACCACAAAATTCAACATTTTCAATACCAAACTATGCATACTGTGTTTTAAAATCATTTTAAAAGCATTATCTACTGTTTTTAGTCTTTTTTGTGGTCATTTTAGTGCAAATGAGGTTAATTTAATCTAAACATGTGGCCATTGCTATTTCAAGTACTATGTGACATCACGATTATAAGACAGACATTTCAAATTACAAACACCTGGCTGTTGGGGCGGAGTTTGAAGTGTGGATAACTTTTCGACGAATCACAGCGTTCCTTATACCTCTAGACCCCGCCCCTCCTCACTCTCTTCTTTAGTCCGGTGTTAATGCGTCCAAAATTTTGAATATACAACATTCTTTTTATTTTCTGATTTTATGTGTATACAAACGTGTAAAGTTGTTAACGTCGATCCTATTTTTGTAGGGTTTCCATGGCAACGGCGTCAACCCAAGTGCTGATCCCGGAGATAACCCTAACGGACACTTTTGACAACTTCGCGTTGGACTTCACCAGAGAGAAGAAACTGCTGGAGAGTCTGGATTACCTCACTGGTACAAAACGTCTGCACATGACATGAGCTTTAAAGGTGCACTGTGTAACTTTTCTGCTGGAGGGTCTGTCAAATGCCTTTCTCCATAGCGATGTTACTGCTTTGTCTGAGATGTTTCACAGGATGGTGTTAAACCCTTCTAATATTTCTTCATGTAATTGAATAAATGTAGGGCTTAGCTGTTTAATGTCATGCTGTGGAACATTCTAGGCAGAGAAATGACATATTCATAGAAACAAGAAGGTGACGGACCTCCAACTAAAAAGTTACATAGTGCATCTTTAAGTTTAGAGTTGTCTGGTTACGTTTTTACAGCGAATCTTATCCCAATACATTTGCGTGTATCTAAAACCCTACTTGAGTCCTGCCCTCGTTTGCTAGATCCCATCAAACATGTGCAGTAAAAACCTCGCTTCCAGACCAAAACAAAGCAGTGCATTGTGGGTAGTGGATGTAGATGTTCAGTGAAAATGGCTGCCTCGTATTCAGGCTGCTTGATAAACGAGGGCTCTGCTGGAGGGCCTCTCCACTAAGTGAATCACTCGCAATTGTTCCAGTAGATTCAGGCTCTCATGACAGCGGCAGGCAGGGCACAAAGGCTCCACACAATGGGAAGAGGCTTGACGGCAATTGAACCCTCAACCTCACCTTTATATATTTATATATATATATATGGGTTAGATCGCTAGGGTGAAAAATAAACAAACAAAGGGAATGAATAGTTCTCTATAGTGAATAGTTATAATCTCAGCATTATTTTAACCTGCATATTTTTAATGCCAAATAAATTTGCTTTAAAAATTGTAATAATAATAATAATAATAATAATAATAATAATAATAATAATAATAATAATAATAATAATAATAATAATAATAATAATAATAATAAATTAAATAAAAATAAATAAATAAAATTTAAGTAAAAAAAAATAAAAATAAATTATATACAGTTACATTAATTAATTAAGTTTTGCAGTTTTAGTATTTTTGGTGGAATCATTGAAAATTCTCACAGATGATTATTGTAAAAAAAAAAAAAAAAAAAAGAAATCTTAATTACCTAGATGTACACTGCACTTTGCATCCCCTCATGACTAAGCAGGATAAATATAGACTGCAATACACATTTACAAATCTCTGCGTGAACATCATATGACTACTCATCATTGGCAGTGTTTTGAAAGCCCAACCTACCGATCAACCGGAAAGAACATTTCCCATTTTGTGTCTAATCAAGCTTTGAGTTGAAAAATGTCCATCTGTAAGTCTAACTCTCTGGTGAGGATTTGAGCTTTCCTCTCTCTGCAGGAGCGAGCTGTTGGCTGGCTGCCTGGCTGACTCATGCCCATCTCTGTCACAGCCAGAGGGGGGGACAGGAGCCAAAAACTGTACCCACTCTAATAGTACTGTTACTTCAAAAATAATATCAGTCAAGTAGAAGTGCAAAGTTGTGGTCCAAGAATCACTCATTTACTTAAAGAGTAACTTAAAGCATCTATTTAAGATATTTTCTGTGTATATGTTGCTGGGTAGTACATATACATTTCACTACAAACTGTACTGCATGTATGTGTGTATGTGTCAAATAAAGTAAACTGTAATTACATCTAAAGAGTAACTATTGGGACGTAACAACATAATGTCACTGAAAGACAAAACATTAAATATTGCACAAAATCTGCTATAATCAAAAGCCAAAAATGAGGAAAACTACATCATATTTGATAAAGTACTGTAAGAAACAGAAATATTAAAATAATTTCATATCATGTCACTTGTGTTCTTTCTCACAGCAGAAAGAATCTCACCAAAATTTGTACTTAAATAAGAGTGCTGTAACTTCAATAAAAACAAGCTGGAAAAGTACTAGAATTTCTAACTCCAAAAGTACAATTTCTGTCAAAAATACTCCAGTAAAGGTAACCCACCTCTCTCACAGCTCCCACGGCTCCAAGCATCAGGGAGGAGCTGTGTACTGCGTCCTATGACACCATCACCGTCCACTGGACTTCAGACGATGAGTTCACTGTGGTGTCCTACGAGCTCCAGTATGCCATCTTCACCGGGCAGGCTAACATCGCAAGTGAGTATATATACTCATATATGCACTATAAAACACACGATATATACAAATATGGAGAAATCCTCTATGGGTGCACTGGGTCCAACTGTAGGTGTGGCTTTCATCAACATTTTAAATATTACTGTACAGATAGACCCTCATCTGTTGTAATGTGTTTTGGTTCATAATGAGAAGTGTCATTGGATGTACATTGGAAGCCATGTGTCAACCATGTTCAAACTTTTCTAATGAAGATGAAGATACGTTTTCTGCCTTGAAAGTTCCACAGTACGGCATTAAACTTACTAACCAAGTTAGTATAAACCAAGTTACAAGTAGATGTGTGGAGTCCCACTCACAGTAAAAATGCATGTTTTCAAGGTAGTTTTGAGCCCTAAAAATATCTGTAATTGCAAAGGAAAAAAACAACTGACTTACAGTATCTCACAAAAGTGAGTACACCCCTCACACTTCTGCAAACATTTAATGATATCTTTTCATGGGACAACACTGACAAAATGACACTTTTATACAATGTAAAGTTTTCTATGTACAGCTTGTATAACAGTGTACATTTACTGTCCCCTCAAAATAACTCGACGCACAGCCATTAATGTCTAAACTGCTGGCAACAAAAGTGAGTACACCCCTAAGTGAAAATGTCCAAATTGGGCCCATTTAGCCATTTTTCCATTTTGAGCTTCTGTAGGGCCTCCTCTAATGGAAGGTAGAGGAGCATAAGGTCTCTAACATCCACCAGCTCTGTGATGTCGTCATGGAGGAGTGGAACAGGATCCCAGTGGAACCCTGTGAAGCTCTGGTGAACTCCAGGCCCAAGAGGGTTAAAGCAGTGCTGGAAAATAATGGTGGCTACACAAAATATTGACACTTTGGGCCCAGTTTGGACATTTTCACTTAGGGGTGTACTCACTTTTGTTGCCAGCAGTTTAGACATTAATGGCTGTGCGTCAAGTTATTTTGAGGGGACAGTAAATTTACACTGTTATACAAGCTGTACATGGACTACTTTACATTGTATAAAAGTGTCATTTCGTCAGTGTTGTCCCATGAAAAGGTATCATTAAATGTTTGCAGAAGTGTGAGGGGTATACTCACTTTTGTGAGATACTGTAAATTAATTTACCTTATTTGAGTAAATTCAACTTGAAAATTATCTGCTAGTGCAAAAAGTTTTTCTTATTTTAAATGAAGCAAGATGTATTTTCATATTTTAAGTACAAAAAGTCTTATTCAACTGGCTGATCATTTTACTTGTCAAGTGAAATAGACTCAAATCATGGTAAAACATCATCTTAACTTGACTAGATTTAATTGTTTACCGTGTGAACCTGTAAATAGATTAATTAAAAGCCAAACACATTCACCGTGAACCCTCCACCGTCAAAGTTACATGGTGCATCTTTAAATCGATAGGACACTCAATAAAACTTGTGCTTTATTTTTCTTTCATGCAATTTTCATTTTATTTCCTTTTTTTTGGTTGAAGAAATGTTTCGATTTTCACTTTGCGATACCTTCAAGCAATGTGTGGGAGACGGTATTCTCTAAGAGCAAACCCGGTGTCAGACATTCTCAGTGTTTCTTTTCAAACGTATGCATTATGAGAAGTTGACATGAATTGCAATACCCTTACAGTTTTAACCTAACCTTTTTTGAAAGTACAAGTACAAGCATTTCTCTTTTGCCGCTGGCTGACCTCTGACAACAGGTAAATGGATGTGAAATTTCTTGACAGCGTATACTTTTTCATTTGTCAGATAGTAGAAGTACGAAATAAAAACTCCAAATTAAAAGCGGCACATTTCAGATCAGACAAGCTCTTAAGAGGCTTGACCTGCCCCAGCCTGCCACGGTACATTGTTATTGTGTTAAGATCTGTCTGCTACACGCTCACCAGGGGCAGGGCATCAGGTATAGTCGACTGAGCAACAACTAACGCGGAGAAACGGGGTCGACTCGTTTGCCGACACCTCCCCTGTGCCCTTTCTATCACTCTACCTTTTCATCCGTCGCTTCTGAAGTCTCATGGATTTAAATAGCAGCCGCAACCCCGTATCCACTTTAACACTCTGCCTCTTTCTATGGTAATGTTTGCGCACTTTAGCATTTTAGCACCACGAGCGTTAAACTTTTAGCGAGCATGCCCTTTATTTTTCTTTCTTTTCAACTGCTTGTTTTTATGTATTTGGCTTCTTTAATCTTTTACAGTTCTTTCATTTTCGGGCACTTTTCGCACTTTCGCCAATGTCAGAGGTGGAGCTGTTGGTTTTAAGCACTGAAATGTCGGCTCCTGGGTTATTTTGAAAAGAAAAGGTTAGACAAAAAAGCAGTTATAGCAAACATATTTAAAAATTCACTATGCAACTTTCTGGTGTATTGGTGTTTCTTTGTTTGGAATGTTCCGCAGTATCGCATAACACCTATATTTTTCTCGACTTTCTTACAGGTTGAATACTTTTCATTTGGATGTCCAAGGCAGTGGATGTCCAAATATCGTTGCCATAGATCTTATTTTTCCATATTATGTAGAGCAATACAATGTACAGACTGTAACTGAGTTTAAAGTTTTTGAGTTTTAATTTCAAATCATATATTTTGGGGGGAAATTAGTGAAGTTGGTCCAAAAATATCTTATCTTAACCATTGACTGCTGTGAATTCTCAAATATCGGTATCGGCATGACCCAGGAAAGTACCCATACCCTTCGATCTTTAATTACAGGTGTTGTTATAACTCAAAAGTACCTTGACAAACCTGCATTCTCCACAGAGCTCGATGTAACCCTGCATTTTATTGAATGGCGGTTCGATAAATACGAGTAATTTCTCCCGATATCCAGCGTTCCATTGCAACGGTTACGATTAGGGAAGCAGGGAAAATGTGGATGCCCGAGAAAGTTTAATGCCCAACCGACTCTGCATCCAACAAGCCCGAGTTTGTGTTTTGTAACCCCTGATTTGATTGGCCGATCCATTGCACTTTCTCGAGGTGTAGGTCGGTTTTCCCCAAGTCCCGAATGCAGCATAACTCTGCCTCCTGTCGTCTCCATGGAGATAATGCCATACCAAGGAACATTCCTGGCAAGGTCATATAAGTCATGGAGACTAATTGGTGCTGGACCGCTACACACTGCACCTTTAAATACTTTATTGACCTTTTTGATTGGCTTTTTCTTGAAATTTTGTTATCGGTTCTATCTAATGTCTTTGTTTATATTGTTAAATTATTTAGGCCTCTAATGCTGTCTCTAAAGCTCTTTCTTTCAGATTACGTAAGCCTCCATGGTATTTTGAATTGAATTATAATTTTGTCTCAAGTCAAAATTTTAAGTTTTATAAATAATCAACAATATATCAATTCAGAATGACCTCATAAACTCCGGTGGTCTTGTAGGAACACGTTTCCTTTTTGCATTACATTTTACATTGGATTTTTAGTGGACTATTTACCCAACCATGCTTACAAATTCATAACGATCCATAAAACCCAAACATAAATATCAAAACCCGCCCACCCATAGCCTTTCTTAGTAACACATCATTTTATATAGACTGACTTTATGGACGGCACCTGGCGGCTATTTGCGGACAGTTAAATGCATCATGTACATTTGAGGGTGGTCCGTTCAGGAAGAGGAAGTCAGTGGACCATATTTGGCTGTGGGAAATGGGGCGAAGAAATGAAAGCCACGGAGAGAGGAGGATGGAGAAGAATACAGGTCTGGAGGCAACAACGCGTGAAGGCTTTCCTCTGGTGGACTTTCACAGCTCCTCTGCGTAAAGGGGAGACGACAGCCAAGCACTTAATCCAGCTCTCAAGGAGTTCACAACCTTCTGTGGAAAGAGTTCACAACCTGTCGTGGAAAGTTTGGCTTGATACTGATCTGGCTGTATGTTTATGTCACGTTCCTTTCCAAGAATCGCTTATTAAAGGGCTCATATTACGCTGCTTTCTGCTCTATGTTTCCTCATCACAAACATACCTGGAGTTGTGGTAATACAGGAAGTGCTCCATTGTGTTTTTGAACTTCATTCACCTTCACTAGTATCATATGGATGGCTTCAGGTCTGGAATCGCCAATCTCTACTGAACTAAAGGTAAAAAAGGTTGCTGAAAACTGCCACTTCATGACATCACAGGGTGGAACAGAGCATTTTGAGCTTTGGAGATGTAGACAGACTAATAATAAAGTTACTCAAACATGTGTGAATGAAACAAAACACAATTTCAGGTATGTTTTTGCGGAGGAAACAACATTATAACATGAATTAAACCTCACAAGAGTCAATTTTGCATAAAGATAGGATTTTTTAAATATTTATAACAAAAGTACTGACATAATTAAATTAAAACGTCAATAAACAATCTCTGAGTTCAATTAGTAATACACCCTACTCTACTACTCTAAAGCTTTAAGGTATTTTGTTTATCTTTCTGGTTAAACCTCACTTTACACTCAAAATAAACTCTTGACGTTTTAGCAAAAGAAAAGGAAAGTTGACAAAAACTGAAGAAGTCATTTGGATGCGCTACGAAACGTCTTAACTGAAAAAAACTTTTGTCCAGTCAACAGAATTGTGTATTTTCTTTTGGTACAGACTGAGGGATTATATAGACCTCTTGACAAGATGACTGATAGAAAAAAAAAAAAAAAAAAAGTTAGTTGCAGACCTAGCATTAACTATAAATGCCAAAATAAAAGAAATGACAGATGAGTCGTTATAACTGTCTGCACTTTCTTATCTTTTCTCCGTTCTCAGGTCTGTGTAACTCCCTGGAGAGCTGGATGATCGTGCCTAATATCAAACAGAATCACTACACTGTGCACGGGCTCCAGAGTGGCACCAAGTACATCTTTGTGGTGAAGGCCATCAACCAGGCGGGGAGCAGGAGCAGCGAGCCTGGGACCCTCAAGACCAACAGTGAGTCTGGGAAAAGAATATTAATATTAGAGTATGACCTTTACCTACACCATACAGGTTCTGTGTTCTCGGGAATTAGAGTGGAAGTGGCTCAGCGGTTTGTGTAAATACTGTTGCCCTTTGGAAATCTACACAGCTTAATGTGATATTTGACTTCTTTAGCATAGTTAGCTCGTCTATTGATTTTTTTGCGCCTAGTTTGTAACAGGTCCTTTTGGCATTTGGAATATTTCTGCGTTTCTGTTTAAGGTAATGACTTATCAGAAAACTGTTAGAAAAGATGGGGCTCCATGGATGTGTGGCGAAATATATTCACTCTTAAACTTGACTGATTTCAATTTCCTTTGGCCATTTCTGCAGCAGTCTAAAGAATCAATGTTTATATGCCAAAACAAATCTAATAAAATAAATTCAGCACTGCTTTGACATTTTAGGTAAAAAAAACCATTGTCATTTCTGAGAAAGAAAGAACAAAATCCAGTTGACCTATAACAACATTGTTTTGAGTAAAGTATTGATACTTCGCAGCTGATGTCATCAACATTCCCTGGGGGTGTGCTAACTTTAGGCACTGCTCTGTCTGAAGCTCTGTTACTTCTTCAGTTAGACCTCGTATCGGGCGTACACTGTGTGATTTTTGGCCCTTTTTTGAGCCATTTTTTCACTGGTGTGACTGTTTTTGGGATCGGGCTGAGTTTTGGCTTAATCGTGCATTATACTTCGTGCTGTATACATGGGGTAACGAGATCCGATGAATACCTCACGACCAGCTCCCGATCGGCAATCGTAGGTCGCAAGAATATCAAACCTGTTTTAAATCTAATCGCCTCTCGTGAGGGTTTGGCACTGTTGAAGTAGTTTGTATAGTGTGAGAATGAATCGTGAGCTGTGAACTTTTAAACCCTGAGATTTGTTGGTACAGTTTGAGCTGGGACTGAGTGAAATGATTGAAAATATCGCACCGGCATTAATCTGATTTTTGTTGTAGCACAGTCTGACCATAACGAACTGACTTGGCTCTCAAATAACATTACAGTCACAATCCAGTTAGCATTAGACACCTAGTATCATGAGTATTAGTAACCAAGTATCATGAATGCTCATATTTCTCACAGATTCCTGAAAACATGTTGTGTAAATCTATCTTGTATTTTTTCTTGAATTTTCAGACGATCAGATCTTAAATCTGTTTTGACAGCATTTGCTAATCTCTACATTATGTCACCACTGTAACTTTGGAACATTCTACCATAGAGATACATGTAGAACACCCCTAGCGTGATGCCACTGCAAACTATCCATAATACAGTCACCTCAAAGATATTGTCAAGTTTATTTTCAGTTGGATATGATGTGTTTCTCCAGGTCAGCCGTTCAAACTGGACCCCAAAACGGCCCATAAGAAACTGAAGGTCTCCCATGACAACCTGACAGTGGAGCGTGACGAGAGCACCTCGAAGAAGGGCCACAGTCAGGAGCGCTTCTGCAGCCAGAGCAGCTATGGGGTGGTGGGAAATGTTTACATCGACAGCGGACGCCACTACTGGGAGGCCCTGATCGGAGGAAGCACATGGTGAGATTTCACAATAAAGGCGCTGTGCCATAATGAGGATTTCACAATAAAATGCCGAAAGAATGCCTTATTTAATGGTGACAGTAAGTTTATCTCAAAATGCCGCACGTAAAATAGTTTTAATAAGTAAAAGGTAACCAAAAATATTTCAAGTTGACTGTCTACATGCTTAGAAATTGTGAAAGAAGTTTTAAATTCTAGCTACAGACAACTTAAATTAATAACCTAAAGTATGCAAATTAAAAACATGTATATATGATTGAAAAAAATAGCATTTGTTTGTGAAATGTTCTATCCATGAGGTTCAGAATTATGAAAAGTTAGGATTGTTGCCATAGCAATTAACAATTCAAAATAAAACGGTTTAAATTTTGAACTGTCCTCAAGTCAAAATGGCATCACATAACAGAAACACTTAATATTTACTCAATAATTTTCCTTATTTTACACTTTACACAAATTTTCCTGGATTTTTTCTTGGGTTTTCCGTGAATATTATCCGATCCCTTGTTATTATCCAGGTCTTCTTCATGTTATGTTTATTTTACTATACGGTCCACTGCTCTTCACTTTCAAACTCTCTTTGTAGGTACGCTGTGGGCATCGCCTACAAATCCGCCCCTAAACACGAGTGGATTGGGAAGAACTCTGCTTCGTGGGTGCTCTGCCGCTGTAATAACTCCTGGGTGGTCCGTCACAACAGTAAGGAGCTGGCGATCGAACCCTCACCTCACCTGCGTCGCGTGGGCGTGCTCTTGGACTATGACGCCGGATACGTGAGCTTCTACGACGCCGTGGGCTCCCAGCATCTCCACACCTTTAACGTGTCGTTCGTCCAGCCCGTGTGTCCGGTTTTCAACGTGTGGAACAAGTGTCTGACCATTCTGACCGGCCTGCCCATCCCTGACCACCTGGAGGCCGTAGAACCACACTGCTAAACAATAATGCAATGTTATAGGGAGATCAAGCATAACATTATGACCACTTATCAATCTAATGCTTGTACTTATAGACATATCACATTTGTGCTTTTTTGGTGTTGAAAAGGCACAATTTGCACTTTATTGGACATTTAAATCTGAAAACAGAGACCCTGAATTAAATTTCTTTCTTCATTTTGTTGGCATATTAAATGCAAAAGAATTCAAAGAGGGGATTTTGAATTCCTTTTTAGTTTTTGCGTGAACTAGAACTTACTCATAATAGGCGTAAACATTCAAATTTCAACTCATTTTCTTTAGTTAAAACTTGAAATTAGATACAAGCAAATTTGTCTTCCGTCGTTCCATAAAAATCGTGTTAAATCCAACTTACACTTAAAACTTTTGTATAAGTAAGTGCTATTTTGAGGGGTGATCTGTATGTCGTTATGAGAAAAAAAACTATGAAGAAATATTGCAAATAAATCTATGGATAGAAGCTGATAAAATACTAGTATTTTATTGTTTCCAGGTTACAGTCGAGTGAACAAACTAACCAAAAAACAAAAAATTGTATGTGTCTCACCATAAGCATTTAATTAGCGTTCGCATTATTATTATTTATGTACATTTCCGCCATTCAGTTTAATGGACATGACAGCTCAAACGAGGGGAAATACATTCGGCAAACTTTCAAATCTATACCATTTTACAGCACTTTTTAAAATGAATTTTGACCAATCACATCACATAAGAGCTACAGTTTATATATATATTTTTAACATTTCTATTCACATTTTTGTTACGCTCATTTGATCAACTTTGAGGACAAACATGACACAAGTTACAGTCTGTAAACCCTCATTAGCAGTTGCCACGTTGAAGAGATTGTTATGAGCAGTCCAGTCCGTTCCAGATTTTCCTTCTTACCCACATTCCACCTGTCTCCACACCTGAGCCCCGTCGCCTCCTCACACACACCTCCACAGACAGATCGCGTCCCATTTCTGCTCACCGCTGTCTCCTCGATTCCTAAGCCGTGAATCCTGCTCAGGGACAACACTGTACAGGGCCACAGAGGAAGAAAGACACGTTCCAGTTGGTCGACTAGGCGAGATTGAAGGTTTAGGGATCAAGGAATCAAGAAGTTAAGGAGGTAAGTGAGTGGAAATTGAACGCGGACTATTTTAACAGTTTCATGATAGTGAGTTTTTGTCAGAATGTTTTGGTTTTTGTAAAAATTGAGTAGCTTTTTCTGGTTTTGACAAAAATCGTTGTTTGTCTATTTATGCCTGTGGTCATCATGTTATGCTTGGTTTGTGAATTTAAATGGACATTTCTCATTACCATAGACTGTATAAAGAAGTGGACCTAAGGGAGTGTGGCGTTACACATACTGTTCGGTTCCAGCAGTTACAGGAGCGAATTTGGAGCCAGGAATTTATTTAGAGGCAAAATAGTAAAATAAAAGCAGCAGAATCATGTAGAGCGGGTTCATATGGACATTTTAAGACCAGTTTTTCAGCGCATAGTCAATTGGAGCCAGAGTCGACAGAGCCGGAAGTGCCCCCATACTCAAGCGGCGACTATTGGATTAACTATGTCCATTTATACATACAGTCTATGCTCGTTACTTTGCTAATTCTTCATGTTTGATATTGGCATTGAGCTACACTGTCAGCAACAGAACCAGCAAATCCATATAACATTTCTCCTTCTTTGTACGTCTTAAGAGTTTAGCATGTGAACTAAAATATATTGTGTATTATTGTTTCATGAGAAGTTTTTCGATTAAATATTTTTTCCAGTGTAGATAGCGGACAGAGTATATGAAACGCACTTTGGCAATAACGGGAAACAAAAGTCCAAATCCCACATTATTCAAAATTGCACTTTGAAACGAAAATTTGTACAAACACAATATAAACTCGTCAAGGTCGCTGAGATGAAAACGTGTATATTTTGTAAATGCGTTTCCCCCTCGTCTCTTTGTTAATAAAATGGAACCAAAGTAGCCATTTCCGTCCATGAAGATGTCTTTACAGAAAAGTAAGTTAATATTTTTAAAACGTGAGAAAGAGGAAATTTAACAGGATCTGATTCCAGTTAATGTAGTTTTGTTCTTTGCACATTGTTTATAGTTTTGTAGAGAATGCCTGACATATTTTGGTGCAATCGACATTTTATTGTGTGATCTTGAGCTTGTTTCGTTATAATAACTCATTGTGAGAACTGTCTTAGCATTTTTTTTTATTTTTATTGAAAGCTTAAAGGTGCACTGCGTAACTTTTCTGGTGGACTTAGACAAACTTTACTGATCCACAAGGGAAATTATTTGGACACAGTAGCTCACGGATCACAATTTAATATAATAACAAAGATCAACAATATAAATAGTAATAATAAATGCAAAATAAGTAGCAAAAATAACAAGAGAATGGTGTCAAAAAAAGGCATAATTTATACAAATGTGTATGTACAAGTAAAAATAAAAATAAAAAATATATAGAAATATAGTAATACAAATATATATTAGGAGACATGACGAACGTTCCAAAGTATAGCATTAACCTGACTGAAATAGCATTTATTCAACTGTGGGTGTTTTTAGTGCTCAAAAATACTCATGTTTATACCATGAGTGGGGTCATCTCTCCACAGATCTGACCTGTAAACCTATAAATGTTTAATGCATTACTGTAGAACACTCCTGTCAAAGCAATAACATTCCAGTAGCCAAAAAGGTCACGGACCCTCTATTAGAAAAGTTACGTTTTGCACCTTTTCAAGTGAACATTTGACCATTTCAATATTTTTAATCGCCAAATTTTATGTCATTAATTGTTGGGAATATTTTTGCTACTTTAAAGAGGCTGTAACTATTTTTTTCATGTAATAATGATTTTTTTTTTTAACCCAGTACAGATATATTGTAAAAAAAAATAGGGTCAAAATGAGATGCTGTGCGCTGTCTGTCTAATAATGAGGTTTTAGCATCCATGAAGCAGAACTCAAAAAAACTCCACTCTAGACTCTGAAAGTTGTGCTTATAAACTCATCATGGGGAATAATTAGGATGCTCCGAATACATTCGAAAAGTGAGGAAGAAATTTGAATTGTTGCAAACTGTTTTAAAATGAAAATAGTTCTGTTTTTCTCTGTAAAAATAAGACACGGCTCCAACTGAAAATACATACTTCTTACAAGTTGTTATTGGACTTGATACACGTCATTTCAGCATTTTTCTAGTCAAATTTTGCATCATTATTTTTTGGAAATGTTTTTACAAGTATAAAGGCGCTGTGACATTTGTTTTAATTTAATAAAGTTCAATTTGATAGATTGAAAAAACAGATATTAACATTACAGTGACGGCACAACTCCACTGTGAATGCGTTTTTATCTTGCGTGAACCAGGAAGTAAGGCCGCTGTGCTGTTAGCATGCTAGCTGTTTTTAGCATTATACAGTGACAACCAAACTCCACTGTAGCCTCTAAAAGTTGTGCTTATAAACTCATCAAGGTGAATAATTAGGAAACTGGGATTGCGTTAGAAAAGTGAGGAATATATTTGGATCACTGCAAATGGTATAAAATGAGAAAATCGTTGTTTTTCTCTGTTAAAATCAGGTACAGGGTCTTCAATTATCCATAAATACTGCATTAACCATTTGCAGACGGCCTCAGTAGTTGTCAACACGGCTGAAAATGCATACTTACAAGTTGTTTGCTTCGTAATTGGACTTGATACATGCCAATTCATTTAGTGCTACTGTTAATAAGAAGCTGTTTCATTAGCATTTTAATAGCACTCTTCTGCATCTGCTCCTTTATAATTATAACATCATTTAAAGTCTCATCAAAGTCAAGGGAAGTTTAAGCTCAGCATGTCAAACAAGTCGCATTTTTCATGTTTGACAGTGTAAATAAGATTCGCGAGTTTACCTGGTACTTTTTTTTTTTTAATGTTATGTCAGAGTTGTTTTTTTCCATTGTAAAAATTCAAATATAAATGTGTTTAATTTAATGTTTCTCTTTGCTGACCATGATAACGCTGTGTATCCATGACATGACTTTACATGGGAAGTGAGTGCTTGCAAATGTGCTGTGTGGACTATGGGAAGGTTTGGACAATAAAATATATTTGTTTTCAAGATGGAGTGTGATTTGTGAGTGAAAGTAGCTTGTAACTTTGTGGTGGAGGGTCCGTCACCTGCTCGTTTCTATGGAGATATCATTTCTCTGCCTGGAATATTCCACAGTGTGACATTAAACAGCGTTACCTTATATTTATTCAATTGCAGATGGTTCTGACCTGTAATTTGGTCCGGTTTGATCTCCGTGAAGATGGAAAGATTTAATGCCACACTGTGAAACCTTCCAGACAAAGCAAGAAAAGAATCTGACAGACCCCCCACCAGAAAAGTTACACAATGCACCTTTAAATATCACAAAAACATCATGCTGAATGCTGAAATAGATGACTATTTGTGCTTGCAGTGTTGTAGCTGAACATTATAAAGTATTTTTATTTTATTTTGTTTGTTATTTAATTAATTTATTATTATTATTTATTTTATTTTATTTATTTATTGACCTTTTATTTGCCCAGCACTGAGATCTTTTTTTTTTCCTCTATTGTCCACACTCTAAATGAAGAGGACATGCAAACTCCACACAAAAAGCCCCCGTGCCACTAGATAATCAAACCCTGGACCTTCTTGTTGTAAGGCTGTGTGCACTAACCACTGTGCCAACTGCAGTGCATTATTTTATGGTACAAATTCTGACCTATAGATTCAACCTTTGCGATGCTTTGGCCCACTCTCACACAATTCTATTTCCTTCACAAGATAAACCCCCAAATCCTGACCTTTCTGTCAAAGTTAACACAATTTACGCCAAGTTAAAACACGACTGACCTGCTATGGTGTGTGTACTATCAGGAGGAAAATCATATAACTTTAATGCGTTTGGGGAATTTCCTTTTGCTCCCTTCAAACTCCAAACCATTTTATTAACCTTTTTTATCGAGAGGAGGTTCGCTTTGTTTTGCAATAGCCCGACCTTCCCTCTCGTAGCATTTACACTTGAAATGGCAACGGTGTTTTGCTCAAGGGCGGCGTGTGCACACTTTAAAGCCGCTCCTTACTCATGCATTTGCCCCGCGGAGTTGAACCGCTGACCTTCACCGCTCCAGACGTCTGCCCCCCGCCCGTAGGCATGCACCGGCCCACTTTCGCCAGTAGCAGTAGTTCTGGCTGTTTGTATTGTATTGTTATTGCGGTCCGCCGCTGTGCTCCCCCTGCCCGGGCGGACTGAAGCCGAGCCGGGGCCCTGGAGAATTGACTCTTCCATCCGAGACAGTGTTCAGAATAGCGAAGGGAGAAAAGGAGCAAAAGACACAGACTCGTCGGCCCCCGGGGACGTGTCTTCTGTGAATGTGTGGTTGGCACAGACAATGATAGATCGACAATGTGGGGTTACTGACTACTGCGGGAGAAATAGTGAATACAAATTAAACAAGACATATTATTCAAATACACAAAACACATTGTGTATATGACATTTTAATAGCATTATCTACTGTTTTTAGTCTTTTTTTGGGAGATTTTAGTGCAAACTATGTCCATTTGCAGCTTTCTGGTTCTGTGTGTGCTGCCTTTAGTGGGATATGCAACTTCAAGTACTATGTGACATCACACAAGACTACCCTGACTGAAAAGTGAATACTTGTTAAACCAATCATACTTTTTACTTATATCTCCAGACCAATTTCTTTCCTTTTTTTAGTCCTCCAGTTTTGCAGCTCGATTTGAAACATGGTAGTGGGTGGAGTTTAGGTGTTTAGACCCACTTTAATGAGCTCTGAACAATATTATAACAGTGTATGTCAATTTTAGCTTTATTCAGCTGTATTTGGATTGAATTAAGCATGTTTACATAATGCTGTAAGGTCGTTGAATGCGCTGAAAATCTCTCTTTACAACTACCCCATATCTCCGCCCACATCCTTATACTTATTTACGATTAAAAAAAACGAAACAAAACACTGGGGCCGCTGTGAAATGCCACAATAAAGAGGCAGGTCCATTTTAGTCGAGTTTAAATTTAAGTAATTTACATCAGTGTTGAGATTTACTTGTATACCTGAAAAACATAAACATCTTTAAGCAATATTAGATGTAGTTTTGCATCTAAAAGTATTTTCAGAAACGCTTCTACCAAATTCATTATGCATAGATCTACAGTTGATACAAATGTTAAAATGCATTCAAATAAAGTCATTCCCGTGTTGCCAAATATGACTAATCACTTTTCAGCGCAGTTCATAATGTACTTGGGGGATGGCCTCATTTCTCATTGCAGTAAGTCACATGTTATGCTTAAAACGGCCAGCGGGTGTCACTGTTAAGATTCAGAAAACGCCACACTGGATGAGGAGACTGTACTAAACAACTTTGTACATGGAAATAATACATGACTGTTTTTAAACGCATTGTAATACCAGTCTGTTTGGATGTATATGTGCTCAAATAACGTTTATCGAAAATTTGGGTTGAAGTTTTTCTAATTGGATATCAACACTTTGGAAGATCATTTAAATGAAAAAAATAGGTATCCATTTGACAGTCAGTGCAAGTACAATTGCTCGTGCTTTAAGGTAGCATCACTCGAGTACATATAGATAAGATATGCAGTAGTTTTGGTGAATTATTGTGGTTGTAACTGATATTAAAAGGACCGTTTCACTTTCAAGGTCAAACGCATACAGTATGTTATCATGAAACTGAAAAATATTATGCCAAATTTTGAGATTTTGTCAGTTTTTTCTTGCAATATACCCCCCCAAAAGTCCACAACTGTCACATATTAGAACAGTATCTTATCACGCCGCACTACAGGGAAAACAGTGACATTTTCAAACCGCGAACGTCATCCGAGCATGAAAATACGACACATGTTTTATATAGTCGACAGTTTCTCTCCCGGTCTCCTGTCTGTTGTCAGGAAGCACGCTATGTTCTCTTCTGTCCTACCTCCGCAGAGTGTCCTTGAATGGGACGGTGCTACAGACTCACCGACGCCCCCTTTTGACAGCTCCGGGACGCCCCTTCCCTCCCGGCGCCATCATTTCACCATCCTGTTAGTGTTAAACATCACACTGTAAAAAAGAAGCAGTTTGAGGAATCTTACAGCGGCATTGACATGCTAATTAACCTGTGTCGAGTTAAATTACGGTTATTATGGGAATATTATTACACTGTATTAGCTGTTATGGCTAAGGGCTCACGGTATGACAGGTGTGTGGGGGGGTGCTGTATATTTTATTGGTGAAAGTTCTGCAAAATCGTAATCAAATGTCAAGTCAAGTTAAGTTCGTGGAATTGTTTCATTAGTTAAATTAGAATCATTTTGACAAGCTTAAACAATGTTGACGCTGTAAAATTCAACCAAAGAAGTGCAGAATATAATGCGTGACGTGGGATGTGCCTGCTTGTCACCATGGAGATGTTATTGCTTGGCCTGGAATGTTCCATGGTACGGACATTAACCCCCAGAAACCCCCAAAAAAGTGCAGAAAAGGACAACAGCATGGACAAAACAAGCTAAAAAATATCACAATATCAATATAATCAATGCCGTCCTGAAATAATCATGATCTACAAACCTCAATCATGACAGAAATTTTTTTTTTTCCAACATTTTACTTTCTTCTTGATTTATCTCGTCCAAAACAACAAGCTGCTGTACACCGAGGCAAGTTCTGAAGTTGAATTACTTTATGGCCAGATAACCAGGCCTATTTACTCATTCTGCCGTCCTATAGCACTGCAGAACAGAACAACAGGGCCCATTAATAATGTAAATGTGGTCTGAAAAAGAAAAAAAAGGGGGGAAGGCTTATTTTTGTCGACTTATATTCTTCTAGTATTTATTCATTACGGGTGTTTCTATTGCACAAAAATCCTTCTGTAAATTGAGGCACGACTCTCCATAGACCTGAACTGTAACATAGGGTAATGCTGTAAACTGCATATTTAGAGGTTTAATATACTGTGGAACATTCCAGACAAAGCAATAACATTTCCATGGATATAAGCAGGCGGTACCCTCGACTGGAAATGTTCCGCAGTGCACCTTTAAGTTAATATATGTGATTAAGTTGAAGTTAATGTAATTATGTTGGAGTGTAAGGACTGACGCATCCATATTCAACCATATATTGAATTACAACGCTCATATTGATCGCTAAGATACAGGCATTGACCCATTTGTAATGATCGAGTACATGCACTGGTAAGTAAGTCGATCTAAATAAACTTAAGTCCAATTTTGTTTTTGTTTTAACTGATTTTTTTAATGTTTAAAGGTTAACTTTTCTGTTTCAGTCCACCCCTGCTCGTGTCTATGGAGATGTTTTTACGTCATCTGAGTTTTTCAGCAACTTACTTCTGTAACTTATCAATCTCCATGGAGACGAGCTATAAAAATGAGAGGTCAGGTCTGCAGAGATGCCAGGTGATCACAGTTACCGTGATTTATAGCATCAAAACATCTGTAATTAAATAAATGCATAATTAGTGACTGTACATTCCGAGAAAATCAATGACATCTTTACATAGACAAGCTGTTGGCATTTCCTCCACCACAAAAGTTACTTAGTGCACCTTTTAACTGGGGTTTAAGGACATATGAATTTGAACAGAGAATTATCATTATTAAGCATGCAGTATAACATTTCATTCCAATTTACATTATTTCAAAAGACTTCTACAGTTTTGCAGCATATGGCTTTGCTTGGACGTTCGGATCCAGACCAGCCTTGTTTGCCGTTTGCGTCCATCGCCAGGGAAGTATGTTGGCACGAGGTCTGAGGCGTCTGGTAGCTGCATCTGCTCGCTGGGGGCACGTTTGGGTGATCCAGGCCTATTCCTTTGGCTTAACTGGGCACTCAAAGCTCAAGGCACCACTGGCTGGAGCCTTGCCTCACCGCCAGCCCCCCACGAAGCTGTAATTCCAAAGCTTAAAAAGACCAAAGAGGCTGAATCTGGGAGTTTAGGCTACAATTACCATGTTCACTGCAGAGGCTAATTGCATGTAGCGCGTGGAGCTATAGATGGCATGGTTCTGCAGCCTGGTTTGCAATGCAATCAATTCAATTCATCACAAGACAAAGCACAATTTGTGCTCTTTACATGTGGTATGTCATAGTATGTAGCGCTAAGAACTACAGTATTAATATGTGAAATATGGGAAGACATTTCTGCTCCACTTTTGATAAGACAAGAGCTGCCATTTGGAAGATAGACTGTTTTGAAGAAGATATACCATGCTATTTTCTGCTCTTTAGTTCTAATTTATGACATATGTGGATCATTATGTTGTATTTAAATTGAAATATTGATCTAAAATGACTTAAAGGCTCACTTTGTAACTTTTTTGATGGAAGGTCCCCCATTTGCTTGTCTCCATGCCTAGGATGCATTCACTTATTTTTACTTTTATTCCTCAAAACTTGCACTAATTCCTGTCATGAGTGAGCCCACTTCTCTACAGATCTGACCTGTAACATGCCCTGATGACGTGGATGCTTGTCTCCATGGAGAAAGTTAAATTAAATGCCATATCGTAGGACAGGAATAGGGAAGAACAGTAACATATACATGGAGTCAAAGGTGGCAGACTCTCTACCGGAAAAGTTGCACAATCCCCTTTTAATACATTTTTGGTTGTTGGAGCTATGAGTTTGCAATCCTTCAATTGAGGTGCACTCTTAATATGGTAATATAGAGCCTTTTTATCAATGGAACCGTCCACCATGTTTGTTTTGCTGTTTTAAACAAGTGTAAATGTAGTTAGCCCCTGTAGTGATCTTTTTATTATTATAGTCTCATCTTGAAAACTTTGTGGTTGCCATTTGAATACTTTAGTCAAATTTGGATGTCCTACGAAAATAGGGCTAAAGGTATGTGGTATGTGGGTGCATTGGCCATTCTGGGGAAGACTAGTGCCCCCTCCAGTCCCCCACTGGCACCACCCCTGACCCTAAAGCTCCGCATGTTACCAGCCACTGCTATAGAACTGCAGCTCATGCTATAGCAAGCAGCAGATTTAAAAAAAAAAAAACAATCCCAAAAGAGCTCCACAACACTGTCAAATCCACTGACTAAGAACAAAACATACAGAACAGTGGGCGTCTTGACAACAGGAGTATACAGATTCCTCAAACATGCATGAATCACTCTGAATACAACACTGAGATAAAACAATTGCTCATTATGTCTCCTTTAACCTTGTTGCAGGTGCATTTAAAGGCGCAATGTGTAACTTTTTTAGGATCCGTCACCTGCTTGTATCCATGGAGAAGTTGTTGCTTTGCGTTAAATGTTCCACGGCATTGCATTAAACTTACCTTAGTTGCATTTATTCAACTACAGGGGATTTTACTGTCTTGAAATCCATGCATTCTTACTGAGAGCAGGGCCACTTATCCACAGATCTGACCTGTAATTTGGACTAGTAGCTTCCCCTGCTTGACTGCATGGAGAAAGATGTTGAACGCAATAGTCTGGGGGCATTTCAGCAATAGCATTTCCATGGAAACGAGCAGACGACCTTACACAGTGCACATTTAATGTCATTTTAATTGATTTTTAAGAACAAAACACATGTTGTCATAATATTTTGGCTGATCTGTGCATTTTAAGACTTGGACATTACCCAGCATACAAAGATATTTAATACAAACCAGCACATTTCTTATCTCTCCTGACTAATGTTTACCTATGCCTGACTGGATAACCTGTTTCACTTTTAATAGTATTTCTAGAATTAGCCTCTCCATTTTCCTTTTATTGCACTTGATCCTAATCTGAAGACTTGTGCACGCCTCGCTGATGTTTTTTTTTTTTTCATTTTAATCTGCTGCTCTACAGACAGAGAGCTGAGTCTTTTTGTGGAGGATAATTTGGTATATTGATCAGACAAGCCCGGGCCACAATTAAAGCCCAAAGGAAGTAATGATCAGTGCATTTCGAAGTCCGCTCCAGACAGTAAATATTTGAGAAACAAAATTGAACTGGAGTTTTGAGTCTGAACATAATTATGATGATGTCGACTACAGTCAGTTTTTCATTCATCACTGCAATGATAGAAAGGTTTACCTCTATTGGGCCAAATTCAACCGAAAAGTAATTTGTTTTTCATTCTTTCACAATAAAACTTCTGTTACTCCAAGACATTTTAAAGAATTTTCTAATCACTTCTTTGTGAGCATCTGGTCTCAGGAACTATCACAATTGTTATACTTGATTGAATTGAGTCTAAAAAATACATAACAAAACTAATACATTTTTTGGTGGGGAGTCACTTGGTTTTCTCTATATTGATGTTACTGTTTTGCCTGTAATGTTCCACAGTATAGCATTCAACTTTCTTTAGATAAGACAAGAAGGTGATGCCACAAGGCCAAGTTGTTGTTGTTGTTGTTTTTTCCAATAAGTAAATGCAAGATATGTGGGCTCACCACCCGCAGAGGGGTTCATAGGGGGGGTCAGGTGCAAGATACACTGCCTGGCCAAAAAATAAATAAAAAAAAGGAAAAAAAAAAAACGCCTGGATTTAACTAAGCAAATAGGTAAGAGGTTGCTGCAGTTGGTCAGGTCCAGGTTCAGCAACAGTGTGTGCTCAAAGAATGAGGTCAGCTGAACCTGAAGATACTGAATGACCAGGTTATTCCATCAGTGGATTTTTTTCTTCTTCCCTGATGGCGCGGGCATATTCCAAGACGACAATGCCGGGATTCATCGGAAGCAGAAGACATCATTTTCACATATGGATTGTCCACCACAGAGTCCAGACCTGAACCCCACTGAGAACCTTTGGGATGTGCTGGAGACACTTTTGCACAGCGCTCAGACTCGACCATCATCAATGCAAGATTTTAGTGAAAAATGATTGCACTGGATGGAAATAAATCTTGTGACATTGCAGAAACTTATCGAAACCACAGTGAACGCATTCATTTATCATATTCAGGTAGTCAGCTGACCTCATTCTTTGAGCACACACTATTGCTGAAGCTGGACCTGACCACCTGCAGCAACCTCGTACCTATTTGCTTAGTTAAATCCAGGTAGCAACTTTTTTTTTTTTTTTGGCCAGGCATTGTAGATAAGTAATGCTATACTGTGGAACATTACAAGCAACAAAACACATTTCCATGGTGACAAACAGATGGCAGGACCTTCATCAGAAAAGTTACATATTGCACCTAATAGGGCTATTGTAGCACAAAACAGTTATCGACAACACTTCAATTGAAATTGAAAGATGCATTGTGTAACTTTTCTAGTGGAGGATAGGTCAGATGCTTTTCTCCATGGAGATGCTATTGCTGGAATGTTTCACAGTGTGGCATTAAACCTTTTATTTATTTTTTTATTATATTGAATTAGGACAGCACATATTAATCAATGCGTCTACAGAAAAAGTTTCCACATAAATATGCCGGAGTTAGTACTGGAGCTAAATTCCATCCATTGTTCTAAGGCAGGTGCAAACATGAAACATTCAATATGACACAGACATTTAGACATTACACCAGTGAGACATAAACACACAACACAATAACACGATATTACACTATTTACAATAGAAGTGCCTCAGTCTGGGGTATAAAGAGCCCAAGACAAATGGATAGTCGTCTATGAGTACACGACTGCTGCGTTTTCAACCAGGTCTTAAGGATTTGTTTGAAGGTTGAGTCGTGTCCACAGTTTTTAATGTGCTCTGGTCGTGTGTTCCATAATTTTGTGCCTCTGATAGATGCCACAGTTTGGCAAAATTTAGGCCTGCGCCTTTGTATATTGCAGTCTCCTCTTGTTAATGCTCTGGTGTTTATTCCAGTATTATTTTTTTTTATTAATAAAATCCTTTAAATAAAATCCTTTTTTATCTTCATGCAGATCAAGTTAAAGGTCAGATCACAGTCAGGATGCCTGTTTTTCAAGCTATTTTTGAGCAGAAAAAACATCTGTAATTGAATAAATGTAAAGCTGTCTATTGTCACATTGTGGAACATTCCAGGCAGACCAATGATGTATCCATAGAAACAGGGATGGACCCACAACTAAAAAGTACCATAGTGCAGCTTTAACCATCATAAGCCACACAAAAAAGTATTTCTCTATCTGTGTACTGACCAAAACCTAGTTCTAAGCTCTAGAGATGGCTCCTCCGGTGTTACTTATATAATCTAGTCTATTAATTTGAATAATTTTCCCATGAGACATTGGAAATTTTGTGATAAAAAAATCTTGAATCTATATTTAGTACAAAATCCTGAACAGATTTGACAAGCTTTCCTCATTTCTTACAACTCCCTTGTTTTCCAAAATAAGTCTTGTCTCTCAGGTTCGCGTTTCATCTCTGTTTTTAAAATTCAGCTGAGCGCCACTTGTATCAGCCACACATCACCTTTGATTTTTCCCTTTTTTTTAACCCTCTTTTTTTCACTTCTTGTGATGGAAACTAGCGACAAGGGTCTGACCCGGCTCGACGGGAGGAAGAAACAAAGCTTGGAGTCGTGTTGCGGGTGTGTTGCTCGCGAGTTTGTTCCGGTTTCAGACAAATTGAGTTGAAGACCTTTTTAGAGTGACAGGGTGTTGGATGTGGAAATCACTTTAAAATCACTTTGATGGCGCAACAATGCTACAAGTGCCCCGGCAATGAGGCGGGAAGAAATAGAGCGGAGAAAGTACCTGGAATATCTGGGAATCTAGAGTGAATTTGACAGGTCATTTATTTTCAGCAGTGGATGTAGGAGGGTTGCCAAAGGTATCAAAAATCTAATACTAATTGATATTGAAACTACCTACTTGAGAAAGTATTGATAGTGGAAAAGAAACTGAGAAAATTGTAGTTTTATCTTGAGTTTTATGAGAACTAGTGTAAAACCAGCTGGAATAATAAACAAATACTACTATTTCATACTAAAGATGGATTGTGTAACGTTTCTGGTGGAGGGTCCATCAAATGCTTTTCGATGTTATGTCAGATGTTATTTTGTCAGCAATGTTCCACAGTATGGCATTAAACCTTTCAATCTTCATGGAGACCACACCAAAGTACAGGTTCAAGCGTGTAGATTTGCATTGGGACAGTGGGGACATATCACAACCAATATTTTGGGAAAACAAAATAGTCCCTACCAATATTTGCCATTTTAATTTAATAACAATAATATAAATTTGTTCTGATATTTTTCTCTATAGTATTAATTTCACACATTTTAGTTCACATTTTGTTTATTAGACATTCTGAGACGTATTTAGTGAGATGACAACAGGGGCCCTTGTACAGATTAGATCACAATCAGGATGTTTGTTTTTCAAGGTATTTTTGAGCAGAAAAACATCAGTAATTGAATAAATGTCAGGTTTAATATCACACTGTGGAACATTCCCGGCAAAGCAATGACATATCCAAACTAAAAGGCTACTTAGTGCACCTTTTATAAGTTATTTGTCTAAAAATCCTCATTTGGGTCTCAAAATCAGCATTGAGTATTGAGTCTATTTAGTAGTTTAGTATTGAGAAATATTTGCATCGTGACAACACTAATACGTAGTAGTAATTCTTAACAATGACCCAACAAATATTCTTAAAGCTGAACTATGTAACATGTCTGGTGGATGATCAGTCGCCTGCTTGTCTCCACGGAGATTATTACTTTGCCTGAAATATTTCTTTGTTAATTATCTATCTCCATGGTGAAAACCGGTGACGTTCATTTATTTCCACATATTTTTGAGCAAGAATGACACCTGTGGCTAAATATGTATTGACTGTTTTAAATAGTCAATTACACGTGTCATTATTGCTCAAAAGTACCTTGAAATAAGGTCGGTGCACAGAAAACATTCGTCTGAGAGAGAAAAGATGCTTCAAGTTTCTTTCCATCTGCAGTCCTTGGGTGGGTACAATAAAACTAAAGGTTTGATGTCATACTGTGGAACATTCCAGGTAAAGTAATGACATTTCCACGAAACAAGCACCGCCAGAAAAATGAAAGGATTCACTTGAAACTTTGTGAATTATTTGTCTCCACATTCGTACATCCAATGGACTCATCGTTTTCGACTAATCAATACTATAGTTGTGTCCTTGAGCAAGACATTACGCACTCATTCATTAAACTCAATTAAAGTGGGTGTTTGGATGTGGTAGCCAATGGATAAAAAATTGAAAAAAAAATCATCACTGGGTAGAATTTCCAAGACTATTTAACCACACTGCGAATTGTGTGTTGTGTTTTGTGGTTTGTGCAGAAGGAAGGGCATCCGGCTTATAACTCCTGACTATTTTTCATTCTGCCTATCAAGTCTCAACGGGCGAATCACTTTTGAACATACAAAATCACGTGTGCATCCGCGTTCTGTTGAAAATCCTTCAGAGAGTTCAGGCTGACCTCCACCCTGCCGTAATGTGTTGTTTACTCCTTGAAGAAAATCCTATATGACTCCTGTATGTGCGAAGGGAAACGGGGAACTGTGAATTTGCATGTCCCCGAGTCCTCGATGTTCACACTAGATTATGTGAAGGAGAGTGCGTTGTGGGGGAAAAGGTGAGATTCATATTTGTCTAGTTGTGTTGTCTCCGGTGTGTGCTGTTTGTGTCTGAATGCATTTACAGGAGAGGGGGACGGGGGGACGGGGATGACAGGGGGCGGGGCGTCGCTCGTCCCCTACTATAATTACTTATGGATTACTTTAGGCTAGCCTCCACCGCCGACGACGCTTGGAAGATGTCACTCCCGGGCGACTCCTTGGATCGTGTTCATTTCCGTCGTTAGTGTAGCTCTTCTTTTTGTTTGGGGCTCGCCGGTGGAAAGATGTAGCGTCTCATCTGCATAAGACATCTGAAGCAATCATAACTGTTTACCGCGAAAGGTACTGACAAGACGAGCCGGCGGGGATCGGGGGTATTATTTGGATGACAAAATAATAGGACAAGTCAATGTTTTCAAACTGCTATAGGCCTCAGTTGTGAAATAGAGTTTGAAGGTACAATTTCAAATGGTACGTTTTATGTCAGATATCTTCCGAACCACTACCACAGGTAAGATTATGAAGCTCTTACTGGAGTAGATTGAGGAGGTTGTGTACACAGCAAAAACTGGAGGGGTAAAATATCAGGGTAGTGTAATGTCTTCTCTAAGTGTTAATTTGGCACCTTCCACCACTTCAAACTCCTGCGAAAAAAGGCCAGTTTGAACCAATTTTGCACATACTGTAAAATACCAAATAGATGGATGGATGGATGGATGAATGGATGAACAGACCGGGCATTTATCTGAAATGAGGCAGCGATTTGGGAGAGACGATTAATCCCTTCCTCACAAAATTTTGCTCAACAAAACTGGGAAAATATGGTACTCGAATTCATTTAACCCATATGACTATAATTTAGGCGACTTTCTATACAGACGTAGGCGAGTTCATTCGAAATGTTACAACAAACTGTGTTTTTTTCAGCGTTTTTAGTTTATGCAAATTAGCCATGTGGTTTTAAGTTTTGTTTCTGTAGAGACGACACGAGCATCAGTCCTGCGTCCAGTTCTTGCACGACTTCCGTCTTCCAGCACGTACATTAGACTCAACGTTAATTTGGAACGGCGGTTATTTATTAAAATCTACAGACCCGATGGTTAATTGGAACCTGGTTTTTATTTTATACTATCGCAGTTTCATCTTAAATTAACTAAAATAAAGTGTAAAAATAAAACACCTCTGTTTAGCTAATCAGGATAACCCTACAAAGTGTTATCTGTTTACTCTCTAAACATTAATATAACTTAATTTCAGGGGTTAAACAGGAACTTTGGCCCAGTGTTACTTAATGAACATTTCCAAAAATGTTAAATTAACTCTGGGCTTATATAAACTCAGAGAAAATGTTCAAATTGATTCTGTGAGAGTCAATTTTAACACTCCACTTTTTGCTGTGTACATGAACTGTCTTGCTCAGTGGCCCGTCAGGATACAGCTGGTTGAGTGGGAATTGCACCACTACCAGAGTAATTTTCTGCATCACTGCATCAAATAAAGTGAACACACATTTTATTTGTAAGTAACTGTGAATAGATAGATTTCTTTCAACTTCTCTAGTAGATTATGTTACAGTCATGAAAAAGGTGGTAAGTTATTTGGGAAGTATAGTAAATATTGAACAAAAAAGTCAAAAATATTAACAGAAAAGCTTTTATAATATTCCAGTATGTTCGAATCTATGTTATTATGATGTGTCCGCGTCAAAAACAGACCCGGAGTTGTGTTTTGTTTCATTCACACGTTTAACGCACAAATCCTACAGGAATCATACACTCCACACACCTTCACTGGAATCATTTGGGTCATTTTAACCCTGAAATTGCTAATCTCTCCTGAACAAAAGGTAAAAGACCGCTGTAAACTTGAAAACTACCACTTCATAACATCACAAAGTGGAGCATTTTGAGTTTTGGAGATGCAGACAGACTAATAATGCAGGAATCCTCAAATGAATTAAACAAAACACAACTCTGGGTATGTTTTTGAGGAGCCATGACTTATATAGGAGCTTCAATCTTTTTGGCGTAGACTTGGGTAAAACACCACTCAATTAGAGCATTGGTAGGAGGCCAGAAATGTAAACTTTGTGCTCAGCTCTTGATCAATTTACAGTGTAAAAAAGCTTTTGCAGATTTGCTCTTTCCAAAAATCATTCTCATAATTCTTTTCTACTTATGAAAGTGTCCTTTAAACCAGACACATTATCCCTGTGCCAACTTTTACAGTAGCTCTTGTTTAGCTCCTAGATACACACTTCTTAATGGCTCTTTGTGCATCTGCCAGATTAACACAAGTTGTTAATGTGACAAAACCTTTACAACGTTGTCAATACTTAAATGGCCCATATTACATCTTTTTCTGATCAATGTTGGAAAGTTGTTTCTTCATCACAAACGCACACTTTTTGTTTTGTTTCATTCACACAAATCTAACACACGACATACAGATGCAGCAGATTTCTGAAAACACGCAGCTCCACCTTGTGATGTCATGTGGTAATACAGGAAGTGCTCCACAGTGTTTTTAGACTCCATACACCTTCACCAGAATCATTCCAATGGTTTCAGACCTGGAATTAACCTTGAAACTTTTGCTTCATGACATCACAAGGTGGAACAGAGTATTTTGAGCTTTGACGATGTAGACGGTAATAATAAAGGTTTACTGAAATGTCTGAATGAAACAAAATGCAACTCCAGGTATGTTCTTGATGAGGTAACAACATTATAACATGGCTTAAATCTCAAAAACATCAATTTTGCGTAATAAAGGACTTTTTTACATGAACAAAGAATGAAAAAAGTGAACTAACGTACATCAAATAACGTCATTTAGCCAAGTTGTAGATGCCCTACCTGATAAACTGGAACTATTGTCAGTTTAATGTTATGGTCGGCTCAAGAATATAAAACGCAACCCAAACAGAAAAGGAATTCTAAAGAAATGTCTAACGCTATTTTCCAAGAACATCTTTATCTATAGGCTGACAAACCTTGGGGAATGCTACAGAAGATTATAATGATCTCAGTACTGTATCTCGGAGCCATACTTTAAATATTTAGTACTTTGAGGTAAGTACAAGAGGTTTTCAAAGCTCGTATTGTGTGTGGAAAATGCAGTAGGAACAAAATGGCTCTTTCATCACTCAAGGTAAAAACGATGTCAGCGGCAGTAAACGGAGCAACATCTGAAAAGTACAGAAACTACTTTGAAAATACACGAGGCGGTTTTCCATGAATACGTCTGACAATGGATGAGAAACAATCTGGTTGGTGTGAAATAGACGAGATGTTTTCGACGCCTTTCTTTGTTTAACGACGTATTCTTGTACAGTTCCTAAGTAAAATTAATCAATGTTAATAATAAATGATAATACTCGTGTTTATGTTGACAAAAGTACCACATAATCATAAGTAAAAATACATTTCAAACGGTTATTCCACAAGTAAGTCGGCGTTACTCCTGTGTTTTCCTCAGACTTGTCACACATTGCAGCTGAAGTCATCAAGATTCCCTGGGAGTTTGATGCTAACTAGATACACTGCTTTGTCTAAAGCTCTGTTACTCACGTTACATTTCAATCTGAGCTTTTTTCTTTCTTTTGTTTTTGTTTTTTTGACACAGTCTAACTGGAAAGCGCTGATTTAGTTAGATCTAGAACAGGTGAGATGACGTTTGCATTAAAACAAATTAATTAAAAATAAAAAAAATTTTTTTTAAATTACAGTCAGAAGCGAAAAGCTCTGAAGTTTTTCAGTTCGTCACTCTCACCTTTAGTCGAAAATCAAACACTTAAACAGGACAATAAAGATTTTGTATTTTTTTCTTGATTTTTCAGTTTTCAGATCTGAAAACTTTTTTGGTAGTAATTGCTAATATGCACATTGTGTCGCCATGGTAACCACTGAACTTTCCACCATAGACATACATGGAAATACACCCCCAGCATGATGCAAAAGCACTGAGCTTTCGTGAAGGCCAATTTTTCCTTCAACATCCATAAAATCATTGTTTGAGTTTTTATTTTTATTTTTAAACGCAAATTTTGTGGTGGGGATCTGCCAACTAATTCTCCCCACGGCGATGCTATTGCTCTGCCTGGAATGTCCCACAGTATGGCATGAATATATATATCTACTGTATCTTGCTCATAAATACCTTAAAAACATGCATTCTTATCATGGGCTGGCTCGCCTCTCCACAGATCTCACCTCTAACGTGGCCTGGTCATGTCTCCATCTTAATTGTCTCCATGGATATCGATAAATTTAATGGCAATTTGTAAAACATTCCAGGCAAAACAACATCTGGAGTTACAGTCGCACTCATTTTTTAAATTTCAATTTCCAGTTTCTGTTATGAATGGATTGTTTTTTGTCTCTCTAACCATCTGTAGTACTTTATCCCAACTGCTAAAACACCCCCACAAAACTTCAAAAAAATATTTAATTTCTCTGTATAGTATCATATTTATGTTGTGTAGGTGTATGTAGGTCCTGTATTACCACATTACCAATCCTAAATATGCATAAACATGTGTGAATGAAACAAAACGCAACTTCAGGTATGTTTGTGATGAGGAAGCGACGTTATAAAACTCCGCCTGAACGCCATAGATCAGAAAATAGCGTAATACGGGCCGTTTAACACAAAATATTCTACCCTGTTCCAAGTGAGTACATCCTAAATCTTCCTTCACTCTGACAGATTCCTGCAGACTTTGGGGAGTCTGTTTGCGAGTGGCTCTCCTCGGTCTCGGTTGGGTTGTCCGAGCGGTCTTCGGTATATGGCGAACACTCGAGTACATAACCCCCTACACGGTGTCGGAAGTGGAGCGTGGTGGACAGGACAGGGGCGGGGTGACGAGAAGAAGCCCACCCGAAACTCACTGGAGCCTGGACTGTAGCTGTGCCGGGGGTGTGGTGAGGGAACTTGTAAACACACACCAATAATCACACCCAAGCACTGGGATATGAAGTGATTTTTCAGCAAAAGTGGTAAGAAATTGCAGTAATAATCCCAGTAGTAGCAATTCACATTTTGAGAGACCTTTCAACCTCTGTAGTTTTGTCGTGGGATGCACTGGGCCGAGGCAATATGCTGACATTCTCCTGACATTCTTGGCAATTGTCTGGCGCAAGAGCTGACTTCAGACAGTTCAGGCCATTTCTGTGTGATAACTGTGGGAACGGCGAGACTTTTCCCACTTCTCCGCCCAATATCTAATCCCGCTCACTCCAAACCCGATCGATAAGGCGTGAAATCCACACAGTAGAGGCATGGTTTCTGCCTGGGCTTATGTCAGGTTCATTTGGTGAGAGGAAGTTTGCACGTCTTTGGGTGTAAAATTTCAAAAATGTTCAGTCAGTCATACCCAGATTTGGAAATTCCAGCATCATTAACACATACGTACAGCTATATTAGACCCTGCATTTAGCAAGTCTGTTCTTTTTTGACAAATCTTTAGGTCCAGTGCTCAATTTTGATCTTTTTCCCCATGTATTTGAGTAAAATTTGTCTTGCCCCTGTACAGATATATTATATAAGCAGCTCTTGGGGTCAAAATAAGTCTACATCTAATTTGAAAGCATTTTATTGTCAAATAATCAGGAAGTGCACATTAGCATGGCGTGTTATTAGCTTTACCAAGATGGAGAATAACTTTGGACCACTGCAAACCATTTAAAATTAACTAGTTTCTGATTTTATGCATATTCCACTGTCTCTTGTTGTAATTTTTACATATTTTTACTACAATACATGTCATTAACATTGATTTTTGCCCTTTGTAACTGCTGCCTCTACAACTTCTTCATAACTGTATTAATAGTATTTTGTATTTTAGTACAGTGAATGCAATAACTCTAGTATCAAAAATGTACCTAAACAACTAAATCCTGAGTCCGTTCTGTTGTGAAAATGGGTCACCTCTGTAGTGATGGCTGCAGTTCTCATGTCTGGTCAGCAGAGGGGGCTGAAGATACTGGGATGGACCTGCTCCAGACTGCAGCATTATGGGAAATCTTCAGAGCAGCTTAAGTTGTGTGAGCATGTGTGTGTGTGTATTCTATAGCACACCACAGGGCTGGGACATTCTCAGTCTCTACAATGCACGGCCAAGACAATGCAAAACAAGCAGCTTGGGAGCACTTCCCAGGTCCCACTGAGCTACATGCGCTCATGTCTCCTCCACCCACTGTCTGCTCTGTTCAACACCACATCGCCCAAGGTGGAGATTTCTGTAAGTATGTGTATATCCTTCTCTGTAGACACTACTCAGTCTGTAAGCAAAGATGGACCAATGCTAGGGTCATTTTGGTGACAAACTAAGGTCAAGCAATATGTTTGTGTGATCATAAAACGCAACAATGACATTTTACTTATGTAACTGTATGGAAGATCTTGATTTTAAAGTCCTTGAACATTTACCTGACCAGCCAGAAACACACACTTGGAAAAAACTTTACCAGAATGAGTGGATCTGGAGTTGTGGCCTGTCCCGGTTTCAGATTGAATGATTGACAAACGGATTACTGGTAGATAATGATATGCACATGGAAAATAAAAGTAGTGACTGTGTGCTGGGCCCAAAGACAAAAATTGTGCAAAAGAAGAAACTGCAGTTCTTTTGGCGCTCCCCTTTTGTTTATATTTTCTAGTTAGGCGGCCCTGTGCGTTGAAATACAAATGTGGGAGCTCCGAAATCTGACAGGCAGATTAACCAATCAGAAAGATGTGCCAAAAACTTATTACACATTTTTTCCTGAATCAACTGTGTCCCATAATAAAATAAATCTTTTGCTGAGAACATATGTAAAACTGATTTATGGTTCATTACAGAAACACTGGACCTGATGGCCGAGCTGCTGTTTAAATTCTAATTTGGCGTTGGGTTTTTCAAGAAGATTATCCAACCACAAAGCATAATGAGCCTCACAAGAGTCTCTCATTTGGGTCGCCAGGTTCAGTGCTGAAATCCAGTTAATTTAAACCTAAAATGCTTCTCTCTGATCTGAATCATCGCCGCCTAAACCCTGGCACTCGCAGACAAACATTATTCAGAGCTGCAGTATATTCTGTGTGTATACAGCCCACGAGAATGAGAGAAAAAGTGATGAAAATGTGTCTATCTGCAGGTTAAAGGTGCAACTTTTCTGGTGGACGGTCCTCTACCTGCTTGTATGCATGGAGATGTTACTGCCTTGCCTGGTATGTTCCATGTTATGACATTAAACATTTCCATATAGCATTTATTCCTTATGGGGGTGTTTCTATTGCTCAAAAATACAATACGTCCATCCGTGAAAAGGGGCAACTCTCCACAGATCTGAATTGTAAAGTAGTTTGATAAATTGGTTTAATCTATCCTGTGGAACATTCTAGACAAAGCAACAATGTTTCCATGGAGACAAGCAGGTGGCGGACCCTCCTTTAAAGCACTGGCAAATCAGGCTCTTTTGTGATTTTGGTAAGTTTTTTACATGGCAGTTTTTCATGATCCGTATCAATTATATTCAGTAAAGTAAAGCTCGGGACAATGTCGTCACATCTCATTGAATTTCCTGTTAGCCTAAAGTTAAATAAACGAAAATATTAGAAGACAACATCCAGAAGTGATCAGGTTTATCCATGCTGTTTGGATGAATGGAAGTTTAAATTATGGCCAGAAAAGGCAGATTTTACCTATAACATTACCTTTTTGACTTTGGATTCCAAGTTCGGTTCTGTTTTTATATTTGCATTACAATAACTTAATATTTTCAACATCTTATCACGACTTTACTCAGATTCTCTATAATAGTTGAGTGCAGCTACATAGTCACCAGTCCCATTCACCCTTTACTGTCTCGGCTTTTGCAAGTACTTTCTGCTCTCCCGAACTCACCCTAGGCCTAAATTTGTGTAACCGTGGTGCATATCGCCCTCACCACAACCACGTCGTTTAGTATTCAAAGCGCCTCTTTATCAACCCTTCAAATCGGCCATGGTAAAGCACAAATTTGTCAGCGCAATCAAGTATTTTTTTCTTTTTTCTCTGAACGCTGCTCCGAGGTGATCTCAAAGCAAGAAAAACATCTGACGGGTGCTATTGGAGTCAAAGTCCCACTTTAGCTTATTCATTTATGGGTCAGACCGCGCCTTGAATAGTAATAGGCAAAATGTTTAGCTGCCTATCTGGCGAAGTATTTTCAAATATTCGACTTCGATCAGTAAAGTTTGTCCAAGTCTAAATCTAAGTCTAGTGTATTGTATGTGGCAGCTAAACAAGATAAGTATCCCCAGCTGAAATACGCTGAGTCAAGCCAATCAAAGCAATAACAAAAACATCTATTCTGACCGTAGCATGACATCTGCAGCAAATTGTGTTACCTGGCAACAGACACTGGCCATCAAAATAAATACATTAAGAGTCATTGAGGTTTCTTTGATGAACAAAAGACATTCATTTTCTTCCATCAAAATACTTTTTTCAATTTTCGCCAATCTTTCAAAGCAATTTATGATAAATTTTTGCAACTTTTTAAATGTTTTGATTCGTATTAAAGGTCCTATATTACACAAAATTGACTCTTGTGAGCTTTAAGTCATGTTAGAACGTTATTACCTCCTCAGAAACATACCTGGAATTGTGTTTTGTTTCATTCACACTTGTTTGAGTAATTCTTTATTATATTATTAGTCTGTCTACCTCTCTATACTATAGATTTAGTCATTTGAAACTTTATTAACTCTCAAAACCTGCACAAAATAATTTACTTTTTACTCTAAATACATTTTTAGCTGCCGTGCCAGTACTTTTTTCGCAATTTTCATGTTCCAAAATGTGTCAAATCAAGAGCTCAGTTTTGCCTACGATACAGACGCTGCAAATTGTGGAACAGTTTTCACATCTGGTTAGTGACGGCATCAGGAATTTAATTAAAGAGGAAATGTTTGCTATGATAATGTCTGATAATCTTTTAATTGTGGATGGTTCCTTGCATGTCTGAATCAAATATATTTAATCTAAGGTGTGTAAATGTAGTTTTTATGAATGCACAGCTATAATGTTCAATTTTAATGTATTCATAAGGTGGAGACTTTTTGCTTCTTCCCGCACCTAATTTTTTATCTAATGTGTTTTTTATTATGTTATGTTTACTTCAGTAACAAAATTGAGTACTTTTTCCACCACTGGTTAGAAGTGTCCCCATTTTCAGTCCTATTTCATTTCCTGCCCACAACACGGCATCGTCCAAACTCTATATATCCTTAGATGGGCCGTGGATACAGCCTTTCGTCTATTTCACACCAGGACTATTAATTTTTGTTGCTCTTGTTCAATATAGACACACAGCCTTGAATCTAATCTCATCGATAAAAAAGAAAAAATGGAACGAGCAGCTCCATGCTTCCCACGCAGACCTAGCACTTCTCAAAATAGCAGTAGCAGTAACAGTACTTTGTCTATATTGGTTTTTACGTTCTTTTAGCAGTATTCACACGCTCCATATTTACTTATTGTCACCGCCACACTCCGGTCTGAGCGCTGAGCTTCAAAGAGGCTTCCATGAAACTCAGATTTACATGTATTATTAATGATGCGGCTCCAACTCTTCCTATATGTTCTTGTGTTGTTGCTATTTGCATTAAGAGCAGCTGAAAATATACAGTAACTCTGAGCAAACTGAAATAACCTGATATTTCCAGTAAACTATAAACGCACAAGAGTCACTGTTTGTGAGCTTTTAGTCATGTTAGAATGTTGTTCCCTCCTCAAAAACGTACCTGGAGTTGTGTTTTGTTTCATTCACATGTTTGAGTAATTGTTCATTATTAGTCTGTCTACATCTCCAAAGCTCAAAATGCTCTGTCCCACCTTGTGATGTCAGGTAGTGGTAGTTTTCAAGTTATCAGCTACCTTTTACTTTTTGTGCAGTAGAGACGAACAGTTCCAGGGCTGAAATTATCGAAATTATTATTTTTTCTTAGATTTTAAAAAAGAACATAACATTTAACAAAATACAATAATTAACATAAAACAGAACACAAAAATAAAACGATACCTACAATAAACACCAAAACTGCCCACCCCTAACACACCCCTTCACACCAAACACACACACACACACACACAGACACAAATGTAATTACATAAAACAAATGTAATGTCGTAGAGCATCATAACCACACTGCTACACTCTTATATTTATATTTTTCCCAATTTATAATTTAATTTTCCCTTTCTCTCTCTTTTAAAAAAAATAAAATAAAATAAACACAACTTAACTAATACTATTTTCACCATCATATATATATATACATTTTTTTTTTTTTATCATCTTTTACTTTTTAACTACAGTCTTAAAAATATTAGACTGTGGAGCACTTCCTGTATTACCGCATGACATCTCAAGGTGGAGCTCAGCCTAAACATGCAGGATTTCTGTGTTAAACATGTTCAAATTAAACAAAATGGATGATTTCAGCCCTAGAATTTCCAATCTTTACTGAACTAAAGTTAAAATGTAGCTTGAAAAATACCACTTCATGACATCACAAGGTGGAACAGAGCATTCTGAGCTTTGGAGATGCAGACAGACTAATAATAAGATGTTACTCAAACATGTAAATGAAGCAAAACACAACTCTGGCTGTGTTTTTGATGAGGTAACACCGTTATTATATCATATGTTAAAGCTCACAAGAGTCGACCTTGCGTCACAAAAGATCCCCCGTGTCCTCATCCCGCGACTTTAAATTGGCTCAGTAAAGTTTTGTACATGAAGCAATTTGTGTTGAGGTAAACCGCCGCTTGTTCAATTGCGAAGGATACAGCTGCACAAAGTGGAGAGAACAAACTTGTAAAACTTGTCCGTGGCACACATCTTGGGAAGGCGTTACTATGGCGATGAATGGGAACATCACCAACAGTCTGTACATTTCAGTCTAGTGACTCAGTGTTTTGATGTAGCCGGCCCTATATGCTGCAACTTAATAGAAGATATTGTGTGGCTGGCGGAGGTGGTCCGCCAGAGCAGTGGAAGTGCGTTTCAAGGTAGCAATTTGGAGGGGATTTTAGGCGCTTTTGGCCTGAGAGCTGGAAGTACTCGTCTTTTGTGTAATAATGGTAATGCGCCCACTTTCAGGGACCTGGACAAATCGCTGCTAAATTAAACGGCACTAGAATTCAACCTTATGGACTGAAATAGAGACATGTTTTCTATACAGGTATAATGAATGTATTATATGTTGCCAAATAAGCAGCTAAACGAGATAAGTATCGGCAACTAAAATGAGATGAGTCAACCCAATCAAAGCAATTCAAAAAAATCAATTTTGCCTGAGATTCGTCAACAAAATAAATGCGTTATGAATCGTTGAGGTTTCTATTATTGTCTGTGTTTCTTTGAATGGGTAAATAACATTCATTTTCTTCAATCAAAATACTTGAAAATATAATACAGAAATTGCGAACTGACGTCAAGATCGAAATGTATTATTACAGAATTTTCAGTCTTTTAAAACTTTTTATGATATTTTTTTTAATATTTGATGTACTGTATAGTTGGTATTAAATGTCAAATGACAGCAGTGGAGTTCAAGCTTAGGAGTTGGAATAAAGACATTTATGTTTATTAGAGGTACATGAAGTCAGTTAAAATCTATTTGACCATTGAAGATTGTTGACGTTTTCGCATAAGATGGAAGCGATTTCTAGAAAAACCAAGGTACTTAGCTAAAGTTTGAGAAAACGTAAGAATAAGCATGGATATAGGTTTGATCAAAGTAGCGGATGATACGAAACGGGTAGAGTCAGTGTTTGTAATTTACGGTTAAGGTTGATTGTCCTCATACGGAAATTTCTCCTTTGCATTTAACCCATCCTTCAATGCAGTGGGCTCGCAGGGGCCCATCTCCATGAGCTTTGGTTAGTTTATGGTTTATTTCGAGCATAGTACACAAAATCATATGTACAGACATGCAAACTTCAAATACAAGAAACAAAAAGAAAGAAGATTGTTGCCAGGCTTGGTCAGGACTACCTTAGCTGCAGGATTTTAACTATGGTGCATGTTTTGGGTCGATGAGGGAAACTGGAATGAGTGGACGAAACCCAGAAACCGGGAGAACCTGAAAACTCTGCACAGAAATGCCTGGGTGATCTGCTTTGCTCTGCATGAAATGTTCTACACACACTTTCTTTGCTCAAACAGTACCTTAAAAACACACGTTCTACCATAAGCAGGCTCATTTTTCCATAGATCAGAGTTGTAGCTTGGTCAAGTGGTGTGACTTTCTTGTTGGAACAGAAATAGGTAACTGGCAGATTTTGATTTTTGCAATAATAAAAAATGACTTCATAAACTTGAAGGCTTTTATTTCTCAGTGTTCTCAGTACTTTTAACTAACCTGATAAAGCTTGTAGATTTGCAGTCAGTGGCCTCTTTGGGTCGCTCTGGATGGCCCATTGAAGACCCCAGTGTTTACATAAATTGTTCATCAGTTCCATCATTATGCTTTGTGCTATAACACAGCTGGCTTTCTTCTATCTCATCACAAGAGCCTCTCCATTTCCCCTTTGAAGCCGGGCAGATCTAAAATTGGATGCTTTTTTTTTTTTTTCCGCCCCAAAATCTCAAAATGAAGCAGGTGGATAATCGTCTGGGTTCACAAAAGACGAGCTTTCATTTTGGTTAATGATCAAATCTATGCCGAGAGCCATTAGGTCCACTATCCCATTCAAGCAGCCATCAGAAAACGTGGTCACAGGCTTTTGAATATTACGATTTCAATTACGCTGGTAGGACATGCTAATAACATTGAATGGGAGGGTGAGGGGTTCTGTACGTGGGAACGATGGCGTCAATAGTGCGTGTAACCTGAAAGCATATAGTCCATAAAAGCATAAAAGGCAACTACAGAATGAATGGATTAAATGGGGTTGTCAGTCTGGCCAAGGTGAAGAGGCTGTAGAAAGGAAATGTTCTTTTTTGATAAATAAAATGTAATGGATACAAAAATATACCTGTTTGTGCAATGGGTTCATAATACGTTCATGTTTTTTTGTTTTTTTTTCCATTCAAAAGATGAATAGTCTGTTATAAATTGTTCGTCGCTATAGTAATGGCTCAAATTTCTCATCGCTCTGAAGCCCACGGACAGTTTCAAAAGGTGCTTCTTGTTTTGTGTCGCTTGGCAAGACACTTCAGACACTTCTCCTACCTTAAAATAATCATCTTCCACTGCGAGAAGCTTGTGAATTGTCCTCTGTGCGACATATCAAAACCACCATTATTACTAAATATGCCATCGGCTTTCTGTACAATTGATATTTTGTGGCGGTATCACGTTCTACATGTTGTTACCATGGTGACAAAAGGGACACATTAGCAAACGCGGCCAAAAAGAAGTTTTAAGATCGTCTGGAAACTCAAGAAAAAATGCAAGGTGTATTTAAACGCCACATTTTCAGGAATCTGTGATCAATATGAGCCTTTAAATCAGTGATACTGGAGATCTTGACGTGATCGTACTCCCGCCTCTCCTCTCTACAAGTTTAGGGTCCGGGACTCTGCTATTATTTCCAATCAGACTTCACTGATTCAGAGCTAGCGCCACATTAACCTCACTCTCCCTGCTGTCCCTGCCACAGCCCTCCTCCCAGAGATCAACTCAACCACAAACCCAATGAATTCTGTGACAGGACTTGTATTTCCTCGGAGAACACCGGCTTCCTTTTGTTCTTGGAGTGAGAATGCAATGGGGGAGACAAGATGGCGGTTGAGGAGGATGGCAAAGAAGTTGGGCTTCAAAATACCAACTATATATTGCAGTTGTATTATGAATTTTAGTGCAATCAAACGCAAACTGGATCTATAGCTTCTTCAGTCTTTGATAACACAAAATGGGTTAGAAGAAAGAAAAGGAATCCTAATATCTGACAAGGGCAAAGTCACCTTAATGAGCCAATCAGAGTATGTCCAAAAAGTCCAAAAATATGTCCAGTAATGTTTTAATTATTAAAAACTCACAAGCAACAAAAAACAAACTTGCAGCTATAGCGACAACAGAGTTTTCTGAAACTGTTTGTTTGTAATCTGAAACTGCCTGTGATTGGGGAAGTCCTGAGTGATGTCACATACTACTTTAAACGTCTTCTGGAGACAACACACACTCAGTTTTTGAAAGTTTCCACAGTTTTCACTAAAAATGTAAAAAAAAAAAAAAAATTATCAACCATACAAAATGCTGTTAAAACACCATATTCAAATGTTAGGCAATAAAAAGTTGATTTTGCGTTTAGTTCTGTTCATGTTTTTACTATTTTATTTGCAAATGTCTTACTTTTGTTTGTATTTTTAGACTCACTTCCTGGTTTCATGTCCCCTCTGCTGTGATTGGCTGCTCCGTTTCTAATGTGTCCCACTTGGGCGTTGCTGTCTCTGTTATAACGTCTTCTCCAGTCCTGCGCTCTTCCACGTGAGTTTTTTTCCTCTTCCACGTGAGTTCCAAGTTAAGATTTTTATTTATTTGAATATTGTGTTGTTTCTTTGGTAACCGTTGGATGATTCAGCTCTTTAAATCTCATTGTTATTCTGACAAACAGTGGCAAATAGACTGACCACACCAGAAAGTTGGAGATCAATTGCACAGTGTGAGTGTGGTGGGACGAACTGGACAGATATTACACAATGACTCACAGTGCAAATTACAGCTTGTTTATATTGGGTTAGCAATAGTCTGCGGCAAGTGTAAAACCAGCAAAATATGCCCCAAAATTGTTTTTTAGACAACGTAAACATAGAATACGTTGTTCTTCTTCCAAATGATTGCAAATTTAAAGCGACAGACACTACACTATATTCTGATCTATGTTCTAATGTTGTTTCCTCGTCCCAAATGTACCTGGAGTTATGTTTTGTTTCATTCACACGTTTAACACACACTAAGTTCTTCTCTCAAACAGAAAACACCCTGTTACACCTTGTGATGTCATGTGGTAATACAGGAAGTGCGCCGCTGTGTGTTTTAAACTCCGTACACCTTCAATAGAATCATTTTGTTCATTTCAGATTTCAGTTTTGGAGATGTAGACTAATAATGAAGGATTATTCACGTTATAACATGACTAAAAACTCACAAGAGTCAATTTTAGGACCTTCAATCATCAAATCATCACAATTTCTTCCATAAAGGCCGTAAATGGACACTACCAATCCCATATGACCACCAACAAAGTCAACAGAATTTCCAATCTGGTTTCTGTTTGCGTCTCCTGTATGCCGTGCAGGTTTTGCATATTCAGGTGGGCCCTTTGATGGTTCCCGGCGTGAAGAGGTGTCGAGCTGTTGTCACTAAATGAAAACAGCCAGGCCGGAAATGAAAGGGGGCAGAGGATAAGATCGCGAAAACACAATAAGAATCGGCCTTGTAAACACGCCAAGATGCCCGAAACAGATACCTGCGCGGAAGAGGCTGACGAAGCATCTGGTTTATTTTGCCTGACAGAAAAGGTGTGTCCGGGCTATTATCTTTTGGCGAAGGGTTTGCAGTTTTTTACGCTGACAGTTCCAAGTTTTTTTTTAAGCCACCAAACGCTCTCACGCAACATTTCTTCGGAAATTCTTAAAGGTGCATCATGGAACCTTTTGTTCGTGGTCTGTCACCTGCTTTTTTCTATGGATATGTCATTGATCTGCCTGGAATGTTCCACAGTATGACATTAAACAGCTCTACCTTACACTTATTCACTTGCAGGTGGTTTTATACCTCGAAAATACCTAGAAAAACTGTGTTTAGGGTTTCCTCTCCATAGATCTGACCTGTAACTTGGTCTAGTTTGGTCTCCATGAAGATAGAAAGGTTTAATGCCATACTGTGAAACATTCCAGACAACGCAATTTGACCATGAAAAGTTACACAATGCACCTTTTAAAGATTGAAAACTGACTCGGGAATCGACTTCACAGGACTTTTTATTCCAAAACTGCGAATTGAAACATCCCAACGCGTCCTTGCAAAAAAAGATCGCAATCCTAATACGAAGAATACATTAAGTAAAGATTTAACATAATAATTATTCATCGTTTCCATAAAAGCAATAATTAGATTGCCTTATACATAATGCATTTCTTTCAATATACTGTAGAACAAAAGATTGGGGGAAAAAACGTAGCTTTGGAATGCTCACGCTAATTAGCCCTACGTGTGATCTATCTGAAATGGTGATACGCAATGGAAGTTCCAGAGGGAGGTGCAAAATGGCACGGTCAGTGGACAAAGGGAAGTGTAAACCAAAGGATTTTCTGGAGCGATAATGAGAGGAGAGACGGCACTATGTTTTACAAAGGAATCCACATCAATAGGAGAGTCTAGTTACTGCTCGGAATTATCCTTAGAAACCGACTGAGATTTGTGAACAATGAGAAAGACACAGATTTCAATTTGCACAGTGAGATCTTCCCAAATTTGTTTCGTAAAGTCATGCCAAGTTTTTTTCTTTTTCTTTGCCACTTTTTAATTGATTGGTGTGAGTTGCCGTGGTAACAGCGAGGGCTCTTTCAGAACTTTTACAGCGGCACGTTCAGAGACTAAAAGGTTATACAATCGTTCGGATCAGTGCGACAAAGGTTTACAGCCAGAGTCAGACCACATGTATCAAAGAGGAGAGTGAAAAGCAGTGTCATTTCAAACCAGAAGTAGAGGCTCACAAAATGACCTTCCATTTTGTATTACTCACCAGTTCATGTGGAGGAGGAGGAGTACCCTACTACTTCTACCACTACTACTACTCCCACGACTTACCTACTACTACTACTACTACCATTTTGACTACCGCTACTAATATTTGCTTAAAAACATAATTAAAATTTTATGGCATCGTAGTAACTAAGAAACAAACTAACTACTACTACTACTGGTACCCCACTACTACTACTACTACTACTACCATTCTGGCTGCCTCTACTAATATTTGCTTAAAAATATAATGCAGATTCTGTGGCATGGTAGTAACTAAAAAACAAACTCACTACTACTACTACTACTACTACTACTACTACTACTACTCATACCTGCTTAAAAATATTATTATTATTATTATTATACATTAAAATAATTAAGATTCTATGGCATTGTACTGTACCGACTTATACACAAACCAACGACTACTTCTACCACTACTGCTACTAATACCATTTGTACTACTGCCACTCACACTTGCTTGAAATTATCATTAAGATTCTGTGGCATGGTATAAACTAATAAACAAACTTAATGCTGCTACTGCTACTACTACTACTACTACTACTACTACTACTACTAATACTACTACTACTACTACTACTACTACTTGCTTAACAATACCATTAAGGTAGCATGGTACAATACTAACTAATAAACAAACCAACTACTACTACTTCTATCATTATGGCTACCACAACTAATGCTACCCATATTGGCGTAAAAAATATCATTAAAGGTGCATTGTGTAACTTTTCTGGTGCTGGGTCCATCAAATTATTTTCACCATGCAATCGTTATTACTTTGTCTGCAGTGTTTCACAATATGGTGTTAAACCTGCCTATCTTAATAGAGACCAAGTTACAGATCAGATCTGTGGAGAGGAGACCCCGCTCGCAGTCTGAATGCCTGTTTTTCTAGGTATTTTTGCACTATAGAACCAACTGTAATTGAATAAATGTATAACTACTACTACTACTACTCCTACTCCTTGGCTCTTTCCATCTAGGTTGTAATATGAAACATCACACATGCAGATAGGCGCACTAGAACCAATCACCTAATTAACTCCATGAATTAATGACGAAATCACCAGTCGAAGAAAGGTAAATGTATAGGAGATTAGAGAGACAACTTCACCAAGCCATTGCACCATCAAAGACTACAACAGTGGCCCTAGAGGCGCACACGGATTAGAGATACAGATACCATGCATAAAACGCAAATGTGCATATAGTTGAAATGATTAATATTTCAGAAAAGCACGCTGGCTTCTTCACATCAAAAAGATACACGGCCCAACTCGCCAACAAAGACTACAAAATGAGTTGGAACTGTGACTGTGAGTTATGTGATGAGGCTACTGGGGTAAGGGACAATGACACGGAAAGTTTAGATTCTTTGTTGACTTATTTTGCGTGTGAAATGTAGATCAAACACCATCAACGGGGGGCGTTTTACATATAGGATTCTCATATACAGGCTCCTGCTGAGATGATAGGGAATTGGTAACGTTTGTTTGAGGGTTGGAGGGATGCATAGGAGGATGTCATTTGGTGAGATCTTTGAACCCTTTGCACAGTACACAGGCAATAGTTGTTCATGGAGTAATTCTGGGTTAGATATCCCAGAAAAGTACTGCGAGTGCAAATAAAGTATGGGAAGAGTTCATTACTTGTGCTTGTACAATAGTAAAACAAGTGTTCAATACTACAACTCCCTAGAGCAACACAAGAACAAGTAGTACAACAACTACTACAATTGAACTACTACAACAACTGCAGCCACTACTACAATTGCAACTATAAATGCATGTACTACTACAACAACTTCTACTACTACTACTATTACTACTACAACAACTGCAACTACTACTACCACTACAACTACAACAGCTATTACTACTACAACAAGAACTACAACAACTACTACTACTGCAGCTATTACAAAAACTACTACTACTACTACAACAACTGCAACTACGACTGCTACTACTACAGCAACAACAGCTATTACGACTACAACAAGAACTACAACCAGTACTACAACCAGTACTACTACTGCAACTTTTACAACAACTATTTCAACTGCAACTACTACAACAGCTACTACTAGTACTACTAGAAGAACAACTACTACTAAAACAAGAACAACTGCTACAACTGCAACTACTACAACAACTGCAACTACTACAACTGCAACTACTACAACAACTGCAACTACTACAACAACTGCAACTACTACAACTGCAACTACTACAACAACTGCAACTACTACTACAATTGCAATTACTACTACTACTACTACTACTACTACTACTACTACTACTACTACTACTACCACCTCTACTACTACTACTACAAAAACTGCAGCTACTACTACAACAATTACAATAACTACTACTACTACAACTACTACAAGAACAACAACTACTACTACAACTACTACTACTATTAGTACTACTAGTACTACTACTACCACAACTATCACTACTATTACTAAAACACTGGAACAAGGGAAGAATGTGCAAACTTCACCTTCCGTACTATCACTACAATTATAACTTCTAAAACTATGATATTTTTCCTGCACAATTTCCAACATTTGAGGCTATCTATCTTGTGCGTGAAAGTCCTGATAAATCTAAAGTGACAAACAAAATACTCCTCCTCGTACCTATCCAGACATGATGCATAGAACCCACCGCGTACCACGGCCTCGAGCATCCATTGCAGATTTAATGGCGTGTTTAATTGACTTTTAATCATATTTTGATCCATTCCCCTTCACTTGTGCGGAATAAACCGGAATTTTCCCCTCAGCTTTATTGCCTTGGAGATGAATACCGCTATCCTTTTCAATCTCATTCTGTGTGGCTCAGGTAAATGGGAGCTGTCACCTGGGTCGGTCATGTGAATAAGTGTTGGAATTTTACTAAGCTCTCTGGCAAAGCAACTTGTGAATGGTATTTATCAGGGAGAAATTAAGTCATTCCAACGCATTCAGATATGTGGAATAAGCCCTTGAAAACTGTTCTGGGACCTGGGGGGGGGTGTCTTAAATCCAACTGAAGTCAAGCTCCAAAGTGCGCCTTTTATTGTCAGTTATGCAAAATGTTCATCTGAAATTTGAGATTCTCACCAGGCCATTTCAGCCGCGGTCGGTTTACGAAAGTAATGTGAATCTATTTTAACAATGAAAACTTTTCCGTGTATAATTTTTCTTCCTTTGTGTTTTTGTCTCTCTTGAACTGTGTGAAGTGTCTTTGAGAGTTATGAAAAGCTCTATAAAAATGTTATTATTATTAGCATACATTGGCAGACTTCATAAAATCTGGCAAAAAGAAAAAAGTAAGTTCAACAATTCAAAAAGAATGACCATTTTGATTTCACGCAAAAAATTGAAAAGTGAAAAATACCGAATCTAGTATAAAGTTTGTTGTAGATTTTGGTGAACAGATTAACAGATACAAATGCAAACTTGCATTTCTTCAGATGTAACTGCAACACCAGAGATCAAATCAGAGATGTTTTTAAATGCAAAATGATAAAATGAAAATATATCTTTCCTTTTGCCAGAAGAGCCAGTTCCTTCTACATTCTTTTCAAATCCAGAAGGGCCTTGAATCGAACTACAAGGGCCTCTAAACCTCCGTCCTAACTTGGAACAGTCCAACCACAGCCGCTAATTTGTATCACGTGACTCTGAAATACGAAAGACAGCTCCTTTTAAAAATTCTCGTATCATTCAGCACAAAATCTATAACTTCTTTTACCTGAGATCAGTACAGTTTATTGCTTTGTTTCTTGATCCTGCACAAATCCACACTGTTTCTTAGTCTTTTGCGTTGTTTCTCCCAATTTTTATATGTAAGATGCCATATCTTTTTGGCACAAACAGTCCATGCCTCTCTCTGATTGGTTAATCTACCTGTCAGTCATACCCAACTCAAATCGGAGAGACAGGATACAGTTTTAGGTCCACTCATCTTTGCAAAGTCTTGTCAAAGCGTGTGGTTTTGACTGCCCAGGTAATCTTTCCATAGCCAAACAAGCCTCTCAGTTGTTCATCTTTTTCTTTACTACTTTACAACATAAAACACTATAGCGCAAGTTAGCCGTCTTCTCCAATGTGCCTTTTCTTGTCCGTCTTGAAGTTAGCGGATGGTTTCCACCTCATTTCGCAGGCAAGCTCTCAAAGTGACTCCTATGTGGGGGTGAGGAGTCCTGACAGCTCCCCGCAGCCCCCCGCAGTCCACAGTATAGGAGCTCAAACACATGTGAACAAAACACACACATACAGAGGCCACACACACACACACACACACACACGGAGGCCACATGCTGTCTCCACACCTGCAGGCCTCTTGGATCTTCTCCCTGAACAAATCCTGACTGACTATAGCTCCGAGCCTTATGGCCAATACAAGCCAAAAGGAAAAATGTATAAGGAGAGAAGACCATTTTCAAGTGATGTTATTGCTATTACAGTACTATTACTACTACCACTGTCTACTACTATCTACTGCTAGTTTGTACACTAAAACTTGCTGTGTACCGCATGGCTACTATTACTATTACTTAACTCCTTAAAATCCATTTGCAAGCATGTTTTATTACATATAAACTTTGACTATGCTACGTTCTAGTTTAACTTGGGGCAACAGTGGCTCAGCGATTAAAGCACCAAAAGGCAGAGGATAGATTCTCCCTTCAGCAAGACACTTAAGACAGAGCCTGCAGGACTAAAACTGGACTAAAGAGGGGCTAAAGATGGATTCAAACTGGACAAAATAATGGACTGAAACCAAGACTAAAACTGGATAAAAGAGGCACTAAAACTGGCATACTTACCTCGTTTCTTAGTGTGAAATTTGTGTGTGTGTGTGTGTGTGTGATTGGTGGTGTTCGGAGGGGCCAATGGCACAGATTGACAGCTTTGCGTCCGTGAGTTTGCCCCAGGACTGCTCTGACTACAATAGTACCTTACCACCACAGAGAATGGAGCACACGAATAATGGATTGTAAAGGGCTTTGGGTGTCTTGAACGGCTCTATATAAATCCAATACATTATTATTATTATTATTAACTTTAAATTCTACTAACTTCAACGACTGTTACTAGTACAGCCTTGAGTACTTCTTAGTATGTGTCCTGACTAACTGGCACTTTGTCTAACTCCAAATAAAATGTTTTTTCTTATTTTTCTCCCTGTTTTACACCCTCCACTGGGATATTGTCCTTAATTTATTTTGGTCCAACAATGCGAAGAGGAGGAAAAAAAAGACCCAACTTTGTCAACCTTGAGGCCAGGGCCACCCAGGAAGCCGCTTCGTATGGAGATTTGTGTGGTAGAATCCAAGGGCACATGCATTGTTACTCGTTTGATATGTTAAAACAATGAAATTAATATTCAGTATTATTGTGTTATTGGCTGTTTTTATTGGAGCTTGTTGAGGGCGAGTGGGACCACAGAGCTTAGTAGTTACCAGTGGGGAATTTGAATGTCATGTGCAAATGACTCTGGTTGGTGTTAGATCTCAGAATATATTCATGTTTACTAGTTGTCCACATGTACTTGAGTTCACAGTAGTAAAAATACATGTTATTATCCCGCGTTTGAATTTGAAATGAGCATGTCCTTCCAGAGTCCGCTCGGCTCTGCTCGACTTATGCTACGAAAAACAAGAACTCGTCTTACATTACAAGGACAACGCATGTTCATACCAAGAAAACTGAAAAATAAGAAGAGACTGATTATCCAATGTTTTGCAACTACTTTGAAATATGATCTTTGGAATAAAATGTGTTAAAATGCCAAGGCAGCTTAATCATATAGGTGCAAACTTTGTTCATCTGGATGGAGCTCAGATTAGAGTCGCTGCTCCCCCACTAGATCCACTTAGATTGCTTACATGGATGAGCAAACCAACCAGCCAAGATACTGTGCAAGTGCATGTAGTGTAACTAAAAATAATAAAAAATTATCAGAGTAGCTCAGTTGGTGGTGTGTTTGCTCACTGATCCGAAGGTTGGCAGTTCGAATCCCGGTCTCGACGTCAACATCATTGCTTGAGCGGTCAGATCAACTGACTCGTGTTCTTGGGTGAGAGTCCTATGGGAATTTCTCCAAAATAAAGTATTTTTATTGTCATACAAGCACGTTATACTTTCCTTTAAAGCCCTGTGCACTTTCACTTTAAATCCAAAGCCGTATAGTCAGAACTCATAGCGACTACTGTACAGCTGTGACGACTAAAATGGCTCAGATTATTCTCTTTCTTGCAAATAAGATCTCTGACTTCCCCTCGTCTCTACATTTGTCTAAAAGCCGGCGGCGTGGGGAGTGATTGGGCTGGCATTAGCAGTTGCACTTTAGGGATGATTCAGCCTTTATATGCAGAGGGAGGTGGACTTCCTTGTCACAGCTATACCACACTATTTGTGTGTCCCTGTGTCCTACTTCCTATTCCCTAAAGCACACTGTAGTTGATGCTTTCTGAAAAGTTGCAACTCTTGTTTATGTAACTCTCTTTTTATATTTGTACTGTAGACGATTTTTATCCCACTGGAGTCATTTGTCTTCTGTATATGACCCATCTGTCTCCAAGAGGGGGTGTTATGCAAAATGTATTTATTTTTTTAGCTTTCTAACATGTTATAACATTGTTCCCTCATCAGACATCATTTGTGCATGTTTCAGTAATTTAGCGATCTCTCCTGGGCCCTATTCAAACCCTCCAAAAGGACAATTCTCCATAAATATGCAAAAGCAGGATACAAAACTGTACACTGTAACTTGGCAGACCTGATGCGATGTGCAGTAGTTTCATTAGCTGTATGCACGCTGATTGTGTTTTGATAAAGCTGTGAAGGGGGAGTCACTTAGCCAGGAGAGCAAAGAAACTGGAGGCTCAGAGTGTCAAAAACAAAAGTGAAACTTCTAAAACATGCTCTTATGGTGTTTTTGGCGTTTATATTAATTCCAAAACAAAACCTTGGAGATGTAATACTCTTCTTTCATTTTAAGTCTCACTCAGAAGTACTTTAGTTGGTCTGTTTGAGGTAACTGCATGTTTGAAGCTGAAGGATGAGACTGAAGTGTACCGACAGACACAGGGAGAACATGCAAACTCTGTAAAGAAAGACCAACTCTGAGAATAAGTTCAGGGTAAGTTAAGGCGTGCTTCAAACTTACCTACGTAGACACTTTACTACTTGAGCTGAAAAGACTTCACGGTTATTATATTCAGTTTATAATTGATTTTTTTTTTTAAAGGTCGTCCTTAGTCTTTATGCTTTTTAGTCTTTATACTTTACCAGCTGCTCAAATGTTCTTCTTACTGTGATCTGACCTCTAGTAGTTCTAGTATCTAGTTTCTATAGTATGAATTAGTATCTGATTTTCAATACTTTGGACAAACCCAGTTAATAGTCTGCCCGAAAATATTTATGTTTCAACGCATTTTGACTTTGTTTATTTTCAACATCACCATAACTCATCTTTTCTTGCCTTTTACTTTAAGTGGCAAACTCAAAAACTGCAGTACAATGTCAATAACCTATGAAGCTGGAAAATCCTCTTAATCCCGCAAATGCACAAGGAGAAATCGCATTATTCAGATAGGGCCTGTCTCAAGGACTTTTTGGCAAATGAAAAATTGAGCATGAAGCAATAAGGTGAACTTAAAAGTACACTTCTATGATAGATCCAGGCAAGACGTGGTTATGAATATTAGCAAACCGGGAGTGCCTCGTCTGTTAGGAACGGTAAATTCTCCGGAAATCCCTAAGAGGTGCTATGTGTTAATAAGCAACACAGAATGCATTGTCAAAAGCGTGTATCATTGGAGAGGAAAAAAAAAAAAAGAATACAGAGAATGAAATGTGCAAAGTTGTGTTTTGTGAGTTGTTGTTTTCTAAGTGTGAAGAGTCAGCGGGAGCGAGCAGCGCGCTAATAAAAGACAGGAAATGAGAATCGGCTCGGAGGGGAGAGCTTCTTTCTCATTATGCGGTTTTAATTTTTGTAATGAAGGCCCATTCAAGTGCACGGTGTCGAGTTGTGTACAGTGGAAACTAGATGTCATCAACAAAAGCTAAAAGACGGAACGTAAAAAAGCAAAACTGAACGCATTGCAAACACATTTACGTTTTTGCACCATAAAAGTGTATTACAATGAGTTAAATCTATACATATACTGTACAATAACACTGGTGGCTTTGTAAAGGGAGTTAAAGGTGGAAATGTACGTGTTGTAAAGCTGTTTCTTCCTCAAAAACACCTGGAGTTGTGTTTTGTCTCATTTACACATTTGAGCAACCCTTTATTATTAATCTGTCTATGTTTCAAAAGCTGAAAATGCTCTGTTTCACCTTGTGATGTCATGAAGCGGTAGTTTTCAAGTTAACAGCAACATTTTACCTTTTGTTTAGTAGTAATAAGAAATTCCAGGGCTGTAATAATCCAAAGTGAAGGTGTGTGGAGTTTAGAAACACAGTAGAGCTACTATGACAAGCACATGCTGTTGTATTCTTGGGCAAGACACTTTCCTATGTTACCTAACGTACGGGGCCAGCTTCAGTGGAACATGAATGAATAATGTACGAAGCTATAAAGCAACTTTGAACCAAGCTTATAGATTGAAAAAAAAAAAAAATTGTTAAAATGTTGAAAATGAACTTGAATATTCTTTAAAACACTTTTTTGGGGGTCAAATTCCTTCCATTTTCTCAACAGAACCTCGTAAATTCAAAGTGTTATCGCAAATGAATTATAAAACATTGGAGCTTGCCTTTTTCAATTGCTTTATTCACCAGCGAGTACATGTCCCTCAAGGGCTACAGTAGCTGCAGTCTGTCATGACAGGCGTGGAATTGATAGCGGTCTGTTTAATTTTTAACTTCATGTTCTTGTTCCGTATTTTCTTCAAAGCCCCCATGACGAGGCTGCTACTTTTGCATTCTGCCCTTTGGAAAAAAATAAAATAAAATCAACGCATATGATCTGAACTATGGCCTAAGGGGCAGCATTAACCATCGAGTTAAGACGGGTGCAAGACCAGTAACCGGCCTAATATTGATACTTTAGAGCTGATTTCACCAACAGTCCCTGAGGGTGTGATGCTAACTGAAAGCACTACTCTGTTTGAAGCTCTGTTACTCAAGTTAGACTTTGATCTGCACATTATTTTAATCACAATCTGACCAGAAAGAAATGATTTGGTGAGAATTACAACAGAGATGAATGGTTTTCTGTATGGAGATGTTACTGCTTTGCCTGGAATGTTTCACAGTATCTTCATGAAGGCCAAACCGGACCCAGTTACACATCAGATCTGCGGAGAGGCAACCCCAGTCAAGGACAGAATGCATGTTTTTCTAAGTATTTGTGAGCAATAAAACCCTATAATTAAATAAATGAAAAAGTTAGAGCTGTTTACTGTCGTACTGCGGAACATTCAAAGCAGAGCAATGACATCTCCATAGAAACAAGCAGGTGAGTTACATAGTGCGCTTTCACATTTTTGGTTTTGTTTAGAGTTTTCAGACGATCTTAAAGCTTTTTTGACACTTTTTTTTGCTAATGTGTATACTGTGTCACCATGGAAACCGCTGAACATTTTGCCAATAGAAATGCATTATAGAACACCACCAGCGCGACGTCACTGCAAAGTATCACTGACCTCCATCTAGCATTAACACCCAGCCAGAGAAATGAGATGATTCTGGCTTTTGATACCTACTGCTACAGGAAGTGATCTTTCCAAACGCCCGGACAATATTTTGACATTGACAAAATGATTTAACTGCGACGCTCAAATGAGGTTAGCAAAGTCACCTTATAGCAATGTCCCGTATTTATCTTTTCAGTCCATGTCTCGGATGTGACTGTCTCGAATTTCATCAACAAAACAAGTGAAGGTTAGAGACAGCTGGTCCCGCCCACACCTCTTGATTGACAGCCGTGACAGCCAGTGTCAAAGGAGCGTAGACACTTTGTACTTCCCGGCGCACCTTGGCAACGTTTCATCGTTTATTTTTAGCCTTAGAAGCCGTATATTCAAAGGAGAAGTATTTGAAAGTATCTCTCATGAACACGCCGCAAAACAAGAATAAAGTTGTGTATGGAAGGTCAGTGCAACTGAAGTTCATTTAATTTTGTAGTACTTTTGTACTGCATTAAGGTACAAAGCAAAGAAGTAGAAAGGGAGCTCAGGGTTGGTTTTCTCTTTTAATGTCCATTAGCGCTAAAAGCTATTGATTGACTGAATGTTGCCCAGTGATTATCAGGAATCTCAAGTAGACAGTAAAAAGTAGGGGTGTAACGATATCCAAGTCTCATGATACGATATCGTCACAGTATGAACGTCATGGTACGATATTTATTGCGATATCGTGGGAAGGCTCACAATATTACGATATTCTACAGAATAACAAGACTGACATTATAAAATGCTTTGACCAGTCATTTGGTACAACATTTATTGTCATTAGGGATGTAATGATATCCAAATCTCTCTGTACGATATTTTTACCATATACATCTCATGGTACGTTATTTATTGCAATATTTTGTGGAGGCTAAAACTGTGAATCTGCTCCTTTTTCCTCTAAAAATGCCTTCACAAGACTTAATCCAAAGAATGAGATTTCAAAGTGCTTAGAACAATTATTTCTTCATGTCGTCTGCACTGAAACAGGGCAAAGGATCATGGTCTATGTAGTTCCCTCTGTTTTTAAGCTATTCCTGCATCATAACTATTCATTTAAACAGAGAGACTTGTGATTTTATATATTGATCGAGCGATGTTCCACGATATTATTGTGAGACCTTTGATGATACGATATCACGATATTTCGGTTATTGTTACATCCCTAGTAATAAGTTGAAACTTAGCCTTCGGAAGTTCACTTTGTATTCTGCGTCGTGTCGTGTTGGGGAAAAGATCTGATAAGTTTGCTTAAAGGAGATTCGGCCCAGTGTTGGAAGGAATGCTCAAAATATATTTAGCTACAGAACACTAGCTGGGTTGCATTATAGTGTATTGATACTTTGCAGCTGATGTCATCAATATTCTCTGTGGGTGTGATGCTAACTGAAAGCACTGCTCTGTTAGAAGCTTTGTTACTCAAGTTAGACTTTAATCTGAGCTATATTTTAACACAATCATACCAGAAATAGCAGATTTAGTGGGAGCTACAGCACTTGAGATGATTTGTGCTGTTAAACATGTCTCTCACACATAAAATCACCAGCTTACATGAGCCAACCGTGATGACACTGTTCTATAAAATGTTTATGGATTCAGTTTGAACTTTTTCACTGGTCTCATGGTTTGGAAGCATTGCTAAAAATAAGAACTCCCTGAATCGGGTGGTTAAATGGGTGAGTAAGGTGATTGTCCATCCTCAGAACAGCCTGGATTTCCTGAACTCAAGACACTGACAGCAGAGGTCCCAGAGTGTTCTAAAAGACGTGCAACATCCTCTAAACTCAGAGTTTCAGTTGCTTCTTTCTGGTGTGAGGCTTTTAGTCTCAAGACATAGAACTAATCGTTTTAAAAGGAGCTTCGTTCCAGCTGCTATCGTAGTTATGAATACACCGTAATCTATTTATCTTTCGATTTTAGTACCCTGTTTTGGAAAGTCATGTTTTCATATATTTAATATTTAGCCATTTATGGAACTAAATCATTCTGCACTGGAGCACCCTAACATTTTGTTTGTAATCGTTTTTTTTATATGTGTTTAGTGTGGATGAATGGAACAGGAAATATGAGACCAGCCTCTAAAATCTGCAAAACAAATTTCACTACAGGTACGAATAAAGCAACCTAACCTAACTAACCCGACCTGTTTTCCAGTTAGTAACTCGCACCTTTTTATTGAAAATCAAACACATAAATTAGACCATGATCACAGACTCCTGAAAAATAGTGCTTTAAATCCATTTTGCATGACTTTTTTATTTGTTAATATGCGCAGGTAAATTAAAACCAGAGTCAAAGGAGCCAGAAGTGTCTCCATGTTCACTTCCTGTGGGTTAGCTATGCTCATTTACATACACAGTCAGATAGAATGAGCAAGAAAAATAATCTTAAATAAGAACGCTTATTATAAAGGCCAATATTAGATTTTAAACAGGCTGCAAACCCTGACAGACGCTGCAAGCAACAGGACACTTCCTGAACAGTCCTGGTTAGTGTGCAGCTAATGTTGTGACACTAATGCTAATGCTAATTGCTAATGTGGTTAATGTCTTTCCCAAAAACAGTATGAGCAGTAAATTAGAAAAGTGATCCAACTAACAACTTTTCGAACAATCTGTTGACAAAACGTCGCCTGCTCAAGGGTCATTGACAACTTATTTTAATCACATCACAGTGGAGGTCACAATACCCAATTACCTTACTTTATTTTACCATAGAGACCACAACATTGCATTGTAAAAATCAGTTAGAGTAAACATTAGATCACTCTGTGCTGGTTCCAAATACCTTTTAAACCACAGTAGAGGCCAATTAAACAGCGGATCACGTTAAAATCAAATTATTCCTTGGTCGATCTAACTTGAGGATTAGATTTCCACCATGTTCCCTCATTGAAAACATGCCTGAAGAGGTTTTAGATGTGATCCATGCATGTTTCAGTAATTTAACGATCTCTTCTGGGTTTTATTTGAACCTTTCTTGCAGTTGGCTAAGATTCTGTCCACTGCACAGCCCATAAACCTACCTCAGTTCTCCATAAATCTACAAAAACATGATACAAAACTGTACACAACTTGAAAAACCTGATGTGATGTCAACAACTAATAATTAAAATACACTAAAAGGTAACATGGTGACCTAAATACATTATTAATACACCGTAGAAGTAAAATCCCCTCTCTTTGAGAATGTAAAAATGATGGCCGTAACCTTTTGTCATGTATGCTGAAAACACTCCACTAGGATTCAATTTTCAGTAAGTGTCAGAGCAGCTTTATTCACCCACTGCACGCACTTTTGCAGATCTGTTCACCGTGTTAACCACTCCCTCTGTTTTCCACATTTTGAACCGAGCTGGGTCGCCTCTCTCGTCTCTTGATTTGAATCCTGTGCCCATGTAATTTGTCTTCCCCTGACACCGAACCACCGCGGGCCCCAGACATGTCACACGCCGGATCAGAAATGCTTCTTCAGTGCCCAGCCATGCATTCACAATCCACTCCAGCGCAATTTCCGCACACTCTAAATCCGAGCATGCCCTGTAAGCGTACGCCAAGTTAACCCCGAGATCTTCACTCCTTGGTTTTTGTGTGTTTACCACAAAATGGACAAAAACAGTCATCTTTTATTCCACTTCAAACTTTTCCCTCCTCTCGTTTGGTCAATTTTGCTGCACTTTTGTTCCCTTCTGGTGAATTTTAAAAGAAGCAAAATGCACCCGGCTATATGCGCTTTTCAGAACAGTCGGTGATTTGAATGTTGAGCAAAATGGCTCCATGTGCTACTCTTGAAGTGGGAGCGGCGGTGTTGACAAAAATAAGAAATGAAGAGATTCAGAGAGCTTTGGTTAACTTTATTTTATGACATTTCTAGACTTGTTTAACGTTGGGTTTTTGACTTGGACATAACTTGGACTTTGTAACATTTGGCGAGGAACTACTAGTGCAAAAATATATGAAAGAGGTTGCTAGAACATTCAAAAGTGTAATTTTCACCCTGTCTTTTGTAACGTCAACATGGACGGAATGAAGAAAATGCAAGGAAAGTTTGTAGCTGAATGGATGAGTGAAACTTTTTGGTGGCACAATGGAAAAATAAGTAAATAGTCCATCCTCAAAGCAATATCTGGAGTGTGAAGTTTGCATGTTCTTGTCATGTATGGACCTAAGTCTTAAAGCTGCATTACGTAGCTTTTCTGGTGGGGGGTAATCATCTTCTTGTCATCATGGAGAAGTTATTTCTTGCCTGGAATGTTCCACAGTATGGCATTTTATCCATCTTGCTCAATCACATGTGTTTTTATTGCTAAAGATACTGCAAAAGCACATATTTGTACTGTGAGTGAGATCGCCTCTCCACAGATATGACCCATATATTGCATGGTAGCCTCTTCTGCTAATAAACATGCAAGTATAATGCCATATTCTGGTAAAACATCTCCATGGAAACCAGAAAGTAGGATATCTGTCACTACAAACACTCCATAGTGGACCTTTAGTCTGGCTTTTTTGTTGTAGGGAGTATTATACCTCTGATGAAGTAAGCCAAGATAACAAGGACTAAGCCAACCTGCTCTTACCACGTATGGATCTTTACATTAAAGCTCCATTCTGTAATATTTCTGCTTGTTTTCCATGGAATGTACAAAAGACAATAGTTTGTGTCTATCTTAAATTCATATATTCAGTTAATGGTGTTTTTATTGCGACCTTAACAACATGCTTTCTTTCTGACCGGGCTCGCCTCTTCACAGATCTGACCTCTAACTTGGCCCTAGATTGCTATGGAAACACACAGGTCGCCATCCTTTCACCACGGACACGTGTTTGACAATGATTCTTTGACGTACATCTTTTTGATCTCTTGTATTCGGACACTAAGAGCTGAAAAAAACTCGACATCCGCATTGGAATAAATAATGTTCCAATCTGTGTGGTGGTAAATCAGGGCGCAGACATGAGCCATTGGCCTAGACACTGGTGTAAGCTTTGTTAATGATGATGAGTGGAGACAGAAGCTGGCCTCTGCAGAGTCTACGCCGGGGAAAAAAAACAAAAAAATGTCTACTTTATCCTCACTTGGCCCTACTGTAAATCCTCCACACTGCCGACATTCTGGATCACATTTATTTATTTAACTGATACCCCCAAACCAGAAAGAATTACAGCACGACGCTCTATACGGGGCCCTGAAATGAAAAATCGGACTTTGAAACAGAGGTGACTTTGCTAGTTTTTATTTTTTGCTGGTTCAAATGACAATCTTTTTTAGTCAAAGATTACATCAGCTGATTAATTGCGCCTACGAAGTAACTTTTTTTTACAAGGACGCATTGTCTGCTGGCTGGTAAAACCTCCCCGTGTATTATGTGAGGGATAAACAGTTGTGGGGTTTTGCTGAAAGATTACACTGTATGTCAATATATCTCCGAGCAGATGGGGAGGTTTAATATGGAAATGGAATAGTTTTGAATAAAATCAGAACACTTCACTTAAATGAGTCTGTGGACGTTTGGCTTGGCTTCGTGGTGCATTTTGAGACGGAATAAATGTGCTGAGAAAAACTTTATATTACTTAAAAGGTGCATTGTGTAACCTTTCTAGTGGAGGGTCTGTTGCTTTTCTCCATGGAGATGTTGTTGCTTTGTCTGGAATGTTTTACCGTTTGGTACTGAACCTTTCTATCTGCATGGAGACCAAACCAGACCAAGTTACAGGTCAGATCTGTGGAGAGGCGACCCCGCTCACAGTCAGAACGCCTGTTTTCTAAGTATTTTTGAGCTTTAAAAGCACCTGTAATTTATCAAATGTAAGGTAGAGCTGTTTAATCATAGTCATACTGTGGAACATTCCAGGCAGAGCAATGACATCCATAGAAACAAGCCAGTAACAGAGCCCCAACCAAAAAGTTACACAATGCACCTTTAAAATATTGTTCCAGAATGTAATTGTACTAATTTGCACATATCCGAACTTGCGTATCATGCTTTGACAAAACTTTACAAAGACGAGTGGATCTGGAGCTGTATCCTGTCTCCCTGATTTTAGTGGGTGTGATTGACAGGCGGATTAACCAATCAGAGAGAGGCATGGTCCGTTCACCTCAAAAACAAACATGGCTGAGAAAAAACAACATAAAGGACTGAGAAACAGAGTGGGTTTTTGCAAAATCAACAATCTAAACACGAAACTATAACTTATCTCGGGTAAAAGAAGTTATAAATAAGTTTTGTTTTTTGTTGTGCTGTCATCGTCCGTGTCTGTGTTTTGCTGATTCTGTTCTGTTTCATGAATCTTTTCATTTTGTGCCTCTAAATCATAAAAGGAAGATTCACATCAACATATTATTTCTTTCATGGGGCCTTTACTGACCTTTTCAGAAAGTGGCAACAAAATCCACCAATACTTCTTTAACAAAGCTAAAAGACTTTCAAGTAGCAAATTTTACTATAATCAGTTGTTTTTTAGGAAAGTTGTAATACAATTACTAGGTTAAATTAATGTGTATAGAGTTTCTAAAAAAAAAAAAAAAACATTATTTGCTTAGGATCACATCATTTGGATAATTTTAGGTATGGAACTGCCCATCTTTACTGAACTAAAGGTAAAATGTTGTCAAGTTTATAGCTACCATCTCTTCATGACATCACAAGGTGGAAGAGAGCATTTTGAACTTTGGAGACGTAAACAGAATAAAAAAGAATAACACAAGTTTACTCAAACATGTGCAAATGAATTAAAACATGGTTTAAAGCTCACAAGAGTCAGATTCCCATTGGACCTTTAAGATTGAGATGGAAAACCGTGACGTTATATATTCATTCAAGGTAACAGGTTTTTTTTTTTTAGATTTTTAAGTGTGACAACATTTACCCAACATAAAGATTTTCTGTTCCAGTTACTTCACTTGAGTTGTTGCATTCACTACATTTATAAGCTCGTGTAAATCCTGCTTTCATATCAGCTTTCACTGCCAAACTGTGTAAATTGTTATACGTTTGTAAAAGTAGATTTTATGACCAGCGCCACATTAAGTCCCTGTTTACAAGGTGCTTACGAAGACACCTGGCCCCAAACCCCAAACAGAAGTACATTCCGTTTTTTGGAGTTCCTGAGCCAAATATTCCACTTAAAACTACGAGTGCGCATAATTGTATTTATCCAGATAATGTTAGCTGAAGAAATACTTAGAACTTTGAGTTGTCCGTCATTTCACATTGATAAAACTCGGGCTCGCAGTGTTAGAAGTTCTAATTATGAGCAGAGAATTTCATTTACACAGCAAATTGATCTTGTAAAATTGTTTTTCCGCCAACGTGAAGAATGATTGAAGTTACTTAAAAAAGAAAACCAAATAGACTTTCAATTGAAGCTCAAAGCGGGATTCAGTCAATGCTAAGTAAATATGTCCGCCGCCATTATCCAAAGACGGAGAAAATTGTCAGTTAACTTTGAAATAGCTTTGAGATATAGAAGTTGTTAAAATATATAGTTTAGGGTGAACTGTTCTAAAGTTTGACAAGTCTTGTTGTTAAAAGGGTCTTCAGGAGGGTCCGTCACCTGCTTAATGATGATTTGATATAATATAATATAAGAATAGTCATAGATCTCTGCTCCAAACCACATTCTTGTATTGTCTATAGACCCGTCGATTAAAAACTCAAGCTGATCTTTGACAAGTTAAAACGTTTCGATCGAACTTTGATCAGAAAGGGATTAGTTTCAGAGCCCTACTTAGCTGTACTGCAGTAATACTTCTAGTTACTACATGTATGTGTGGTTTGTTTTGCCATTTTGGATCTTACTCAAACAGAATAATATAAATGTTCAGTGTAGAAGTAGAAGTAGTATAAGTAGTAGTGCTTTATTTGTATTCATTGTTGGTCATGAAAGTTTCTATATTACTCAGAATTGACTCTTGTGAGCTTTAAGCCGTGTTATAATGTCGTTACCTCCTCAAAAACATACCCGGAGTTGTGTTTTGTTTCATTCACATCTTTGAGTAATCTTGCATTATTAGTCTGTCTACATCTCCAAAGCTCAAAGCAGTAATTTTCAAAGAAAAGTGACCTTTTTACCTTTTGTTTAGTAGGGACTGGCAATTCCAGGGCTGAAATTATCTAATTGCTCCACAGTGGAGTGTTTTCTGTCATGTGTTTATGTTAAACGTGTGTGAATGAAACAAAACACAAACTCCAGGTATGTTTTTGATGAGGAAATAACATAATAACAGTGTAATTTCTTGAAGAAATTTGTTGAAATTCTTCTCATGGGCTAAAACAATCAGGCAGGCGTGTCAACATCAGCCTTGTTCAAACATTTACACATTCTGACTGATTGTACCATAGATGTGTTGTGTAGATGTAAATGTGTTGATGAATTGTATTTTGGAGGATGCATATGCTGATGAGTTTGGAAAATGTGCATGTTGGAGGATTTTGATGACAATGCATTTGAGTATTTATAATGTGTAAATTTTTTAATGTGTCAATATTTTAATATTCTTAATTTATTTTCTATTTTGTACCTGCTCAAGAACTGCAGATGGAAAGTAGCTTGAAGCTAAATCTGGCACAGAGCATCTTTTCTCTCTGAGTCTAATGTTTTCTGTGCACTGTCCTTGTTTTAAATAAATAAATAAAACAAAAAATAAATAAAACAAAGCTTGTGAAACCAGTGACTTTTGTCTGCATCATTTCCTCAACCTTCACGTGTCCTCCAGCAGAGGCTGAACCCGGCACACTGGGGAACTACACCATGGAGTCTCCGGGGCCACGAGCATATGGACAAGTGGCCAAATGCTTCAACTCCAAGACCAAAGAAGTGGAGGCAGTGAAAATATTTGAGGATGCTTATGCCATGCTGAACATCATCCAGCATCTGAGGGACATTGACCCAGATCAAATGAACATCATCAAGTACATTGAGCACTTCACTTGTGAGAAGTGCCACAGACCATCCTGGAACATTTTCACTGAGTGAGCTGAGGCCTGTCGCCCAGCAGCTCCTTGTAGCTTTGAAAGCACTGAAGGAAGCTCAAGTCCTTGATAATATTAATATTAATATTAATATTAAGATTAATATTACTATTAATAGAAATAGTAATATTAATATTAATATTAATATAATAATAGTATGTTGGACAAGCATCAAGAGCATTTAAAGTCAAGTCTTTGGCTGTGGAGGCCTCTTCTCATACCTGGAACAGGGCACGCATGATGATGTGTGAAGCATATCGGGCTCCTGAGGGGACCCTGAGTGCTACCCTGTCCGAGCCCCTAGAGATGTGGACCCTGAACTGCTGCCTGGGAGAGAGCCTCTTAGACTGGCAGCTGTTCTCCGACATGTCCTCCTGTGATCACCTGAGGACCAACATCCATCTCCTTGGACAAACCAGTGATAAGATACTTCAGAGAAGTATTTACGCTGATAAATACTTTCTCCAGACAAGCAGCCAGTGGATATTCAAGAGCCCTGTTGAATACCATGCCACAAACTGTCAAAAAACAAAAATGAAGTCCTGAGTGTGAATTGAACCCGTTTTCAGATGAAGCCATAATGTTCCAGGCTGATGATGAGGATGAAGATGCCGTTTTGGACCTGGAAGTTGTCCTTGATTTTCTTTAAAATATTCTCCAGGGTGGCCCTGAGAAGAGGCTGACTGTCGACCAGGCACTGAGGCACCCATTTATAACAATGGAGCACCTCAACAACAGGGGCAGTGTTCAAGGTGCCCACTATCTGATGGCAGTTACCCAGTCTGCTGGAGCTTCACTGGAGAGACCAGGGTCTTCTCTGCCCTATGGAGATGTGAGCTCTCCTCATGAGGAGCATCACATGTCCTCTAAACCTGAGGAACCTGACTGGACCTACAGGCTTTTGACTGAACATTGGGATGCATACAGTGATGATCGTTACCTCCAAATTGAACAATAAAGGAAGCAAATATGAATCGCTATTATGTGAAATTTGAACTGAGATTGAAATTTTATAAAGTTGTACACACCACAGTAACCTCTACACCACAGTAACCTCTACACCACAGTAACCTCTCCACCACAGTAACCTCTCCACCACAGTAACCTCTCCACCACAGTAACCTCTCCACCACAGTAACCTCTACACCACAGTAACCTCTCCACCACAGTAACCTCTACAATGTGACTGCCCTGACACCCCCCTATACCATTATCTACCCCTCTTCAAGCTAATGGTTTAATTGACTTTTTTGATTGGAGTTATCTATATCATGTTGTCTACTTTCAATAACATAGTCATTTTTCTCTCTCTGTAAAGATTTAGATTTGCACTGATATTCCCACAGGGCCACATGCCAAACAAAAAGGAATGTACTTTTTTTGTGCATGTTACGGTGAATACCTGGAATTCCCCAGGTTTCACTGTGTCATTTTGGACCTTTTATGAATATTATAGGGGCCATATATACGGTATTCTCCATTGGTTATGTGCTCATTACTCTGCTCCAACCAAGCTTTGATTTTGTGCTGTAAGGCAATTCATGTGGCCATTAGACGGTATCAAAGAACTAGGAAATTAATACAAAACACTCCCTCACCTTGTAGCGGTATGGTAAAATGTGTGCTTTTGGGTGCTTCTTCTAACTAGGAATCAATCTTCCCATGTCAGAAAAGCACACCAAATGTAAGTAATGTATTTTTGACCCAGGTTTTAAGAGCAATCATAGGCCCAGCGGAGACCCCAGTGGGAGCTCACCTTGGCAGAACGGTAAACAAAAAGACAGAAAAAAGGGTGACGAAAAGAAAAAGAAAATGGCGCATTGTCTGGACAAAGAGGTCTGAAAAGAATTCACACGAGGACCAGGTGACCACACACATCCTTGGAACACCTCAAGGCGACGAAAGTTTCAGCAGGTGAGTGATGCCGTGTCGCTCGTGTTAGGATAGAAGAGGAGAGGATAGACGATCGAAGAAAAGCACTTTGTACTACGTATATACTGCATCAGTTGATTGTGATGTTAGCCACCAGCAAAGCAGAAGTGTTTTTCAACCTTGTGGTGAACCTTGGACAGGTTGTTCTTGGTATGTTGGTATAGAGGAGTTGTGTTAATGAAACAAAATAAGCAAGCTGTCATACAAAATTTTATACATTTTTTTCCAGATAATTTGTCTACTTGAAAATGAAAGTTTTTGTTAACTTATTTATTTCATCAACATTAATACATGACAAGTTTTCAGTTTTTCTAAGTTTGTATATTTTAGTCTGTGGAACATTTAGACCTTAGCAACTGAAAAGTCCATGCAAAATATTTAAAAGGATCAAAATACGTCAAACAGTCCCAGCAATCACCAGGGTTAAAGCTACAGTATGTAACTTTTTAGCAAAATAAAAATAATACATAAAGTCGTAAAGTGCTTGTCCACTGATTCAAAGGTTAGCGGTTCGAATCTCACTGTCGATATAAACATTACTGGTTGAGCGGACAGATCTACTGACCCACAAGTTTGAAGATGAATGATGTTGTTGTGTCCTTGGGCAAGACATTTAACCCACTTCGCCCCCAGTGTCTGTGTACACTGGTGAATGGGTGAATGGTTCCTTGATGTAAAGCGCTTTTGAGTTCCTAGAAGGTGGAAAAGCGCTATGTAAAAATGTGACTCCTGCCTCTTATTTGTCCTGGAGGAGGCTTATTTCTATATGTATGCATTTCTTTTGGCTATGCAGCATGATATGAAACTTCTATCGCCAAGGAGAGTGTTCTGGAGTGGTTTTAACTTTCTATTTCCATGGAAGGTAACGTCCCAACTCCAGGAAGTTCCACAGCGTCCCTTTACTTCCCCATTCTTAGAAGTGTGTTATGTACCTGCAGTGGAGTGAGTTCTTTGTCCTTTCTAAACCCACAGAGACTCCGCTGCATAGTCCTGCTCTCCCTAAGTCCCCATGCTGTTCCCCTAAAGTGGCTTCAGCACAACCTCATCTGAACCTGCCACCACACACCCCCCACTACCGCGAGTACACACCAGTACACACGAGTATGCTGTATTCATCAGGGTATTGCAGTAGGGCGCAGGAAATAAAGCATGAATGATGTTCTTCTATAATTATGAATGGAAGCGTGGCTAAAAATGCATAGTCTGGGATCTGGGGGAGAAGACGGAGCGACCAGGTTAGGAGCTAAGCAAAGAAATCACTACTTATGACCTGAATGAAAACAGTTAGGCGTGTTTAGTGTCAAATTTAAATCTTGACCTGTTTATAAACGGGTTATTTTATGGGGTAAATGCTTCATCTACATCAAAAAACACAAAATGGGCAAAAAAATATATGGTACGATTCTAATTATTTGTGAATTCTTAACTTCTTAACGGGTCCATATTACGCTATTTTCTGATCTATGTTGTACAGTTGTTTCCTCATCAACACACATACAGTACGCTGAGTTGTGTTTTGCTTCATTCACATATACAGAATTTTTATATACAGAATTTTTTAACACACAAATTATGTATATTTCGGGTGTGTTCTTCTTGTGATGTCATCTGTGAATACAGGAAGTGCTCCACTTTGTTTTTAAACGTCACACACCTTCACTAGAATCATTTGGATCATTTCAGTTCAGTTCAGTTTAGATCATTTTAGTTCACTACTGAACTAAAGGTAAAAGTGGCTGTTAGTGTGACAGATTAAAAAAAGGGCAGTTAAAGATTTAAACTATTATTAAAAACATGATCATTTCATACTATTTTGTTGAATTTAAAAAAAGAGAATTAATTTGGTACAAGAAGTATAAATACTGAAAAGTGTACTATTTACATATTTAAAACAGTTATTTACAGTTATTGTACGGCGAAGCTTAGGTTAGCGCACGCGTTACGAGGGTTGTCGTTGTTTTTGAAATAAAGTACGGAGTGAGGACGTGCGCTACGTCTCTGTTCCTTTTTCTTCACAAAGAGCAAACCACGCACCTCTTTAAAACTGTCGGAGAGAGGGCGTAACATTTTGGAGGCACCGCTGGGATGTTTTGCCAGAGTTTTAGCCGACAACCGTAGGCGGAAACTTCTCCGCGAAATATCCCTTTTCGAACTTTAGCAACGGACCTAGCATTCTTTCGAACTTTAGCAACGGACCTAGCATTTTTTTCGAACGCTAGCAACGGACCGAGCTTCAGGCAGTGAGGCACCGCGTCAACTTGGCTTCGCCAACAACGTATAACAGGTTGTATCTCAAGTGCGCACAACCACCACTAGAGGTCACCGCAAGACCACGAAGTTGATAAGCTCACGTTGGACTGCGTCTTACCTGATCAAAATGGAGTCGGAGCTAGAAACACTGCAACTAGAAATCAAAGGTGGACTGTATGAACTGAATGTTGAACAATTGCTAACAATATGTAACACATTGATACTGGGAAGAGAGCACCTCACTGGCAGGAGTCGAAGCCAGCTAATCGCACTCATCACGAGCCATGTTGAAAGAGCTGAATTAGTTGAGTTGGAAGATGAGGGAATGTCTGACCTGCTCAGTATCAAAGACTTGATCGAAAATGCAAAAATGCCAGAGTTAAGCGGACAAGGTGATGAAAAAGAGGGAGAAGATCTTCAGAAAGAGCTCAATGATCTACGGATTAGACTTCGAGAAAAAGAGGAAGCTATGCATCAGATGATTACTCAAAAAATTACCCTACAACCCACGTCAATGCAGAAACAAGGCTCAGTGCCCCCGGATAACCCCATGTGGCGCAAAGACTTTAAGATAGCAGGCCAAATAGGTGAGCCCGCACAAAAAGACAAGCTCACCTTTTCTAGTTTGGCCAGGCAGATTGAAAGTGGACTCAGTAAAGGCTACCAAGAAGACGAGATAATTGATGCAGTGATTCGTGCCATCACACCAGGACTGCAATTGAGGAGCTATCTTGAAGGTAAAGGTGACCTCACCCTCCCCGCTCTGCGAAGGATCTTGAGGTCTCACTATCAGGAGGGAGGGGCCACTGAACTGTACAAGCAGCTCTCCTCTGAAGTGCAAAGCAGTAAGGAGACACCACAGAACTTCCTTTTGAGAGCCATGGACCTTAGGCAGAAGATTCTCTTTGCGTCTCAGGAAGCGGAGTCGGGTCTGAAATATGATCCAGCCTTGGTTCAAAGTTTATTCATGCACACCATCCTGACTGGTTTGCAGAGTGACAATATCAAGAGTGACATGCAGCCCCTACTTCCTCCAGGCAACCACATCTGATGAAGTGTTGTTGGAGAAAGTGAATATAGCATGCACAAATGAAAAGGAACGACAAGACAAGAAGAAACATGGTGTTTCCCTGCGAGCAACTACAATTAATACAATTCAGCCCAGTGACACACCAGCCCCTGCCGAGAAGAAGGTAGTCCAAAAACAAAGCACTGCCATCATGCCACCAGAGCTCCTGTCTGAGATTAAGGAGATGCGTTCTGAGATGGTGCTTTTGAAGGACTTGAAAGCCGAGGTGTCCCAGATCATAGAGAACATGCAGAGATCTACAGCACCCGTCAGAGAAGGACTTGGGGACCATTGCCCAGCGCCGACCTTCACGCCGTGTCCACTGTACCAGGAGAAACACCCACCATACCAACTGGAGCCATCTGCCAGGGCCTTCTACCCTCAGCGCTCCCAAGCAGCTTATCGGCCGTATTACCCTTCACCAGGCCCGGGACCAACGAGAGAGACCGCCCAGTTCCAGCAGCGCTCGCCCCTCAGCGGTACCATATGCCCCGCCCGCCACCCAGGTGTTACTCTTGCATTCAGACAGGAGAAGAGTTCTGTCAGCACTGTTTTAGATGTGGAAGTGGTGAGCATTTTAGGTCAGGCTGTAGAGCACAGAGGCCAGCAAGACAAGCCAAGGGTAGTACTTTTAAACTAGGAGGGTCGCTCCAATGGGACGTGGTGTGACCATAGAGACAGACAGGTCCCAGTGTTATGGTTGTACAACTAAAAGTGACACTCAGACTTTAAAATGCTGCTCAGTGTGTAAAAGTGCCTGTTACTGTTCCAAACAGTGTCAAGGGGAACACTGGCCTATGCACAATTTCAGATGTAAGTCCTATTGTGGTAATGTTCGAAAGGGGGATGGGTCAACCATTGAGGGACCATACAACAAAAAACATTACGAAAAAGATAAAATACCGTCTGTCAGAGAGTTAGTGGGGAGAAAATGTCTCATTAGGTGCTTTTAGGAAACAAAAAGGTTGAAGCACTTTGGGACTCTGGCTCACAGGTTTGTACTGTAGATGAGGTTTGGAAAGAGACTAACTTGCCTGAGGTACCACTGAAAAATGTGAATGAGATTATAGATCCAAATGTGCCCCTACATCTTGAGGCAGCCAATGGCACAGATATGCCGTATGTGGGATGGCTCGAGGTTTCATTTAAACTAACTGCCAATGACCCTGAGTTACTCATACCAGTTTTAGTCCTTAAAAGTAACCAGCAGCGATGTCCAATTATTGGATTTAATGTTATTGAGCACTTGGTCTTAGATAGTCTGAAAGGTGGGACTGGCTCATGGGAAAAAGACAAACTTCTGAAGGCCGTTAAACTAGCTTTTCCACACCTGAGGGAAAACAAGGCTTCCACTTTTATTAAAGCAGTGAGTGTGGGACAAACACATGAGTATAATGTAAAATCTACAAATGAGAGAGTGACTGTACCCAGCCATAGTTCACTTTTTATTGAGTGCAGGGTGCAGGCCAAGACATTCAGGGAAGACGTCACACTGATATTTGAACCCTCTGAAAACCCACAGTGGCCTGATGGACTAGAGTTTTGTGACACTTTAGTTTCAGTAAAAGCAGGGTCTGTCCCCAAGATTGTTGTGACTGTGCAAACCCAACCAATCACAACATTACTCTATCAGGCCGGACCACTGTTGGTACTGTGCAGTTAGTGGGATCTGTCTATCCTGCAAACATCTTCAAGAAAGACCTCCCGCCTGCCGTCATCAATGAGATCCGCACCCATGATGCCACCGGATGCACCCCTTCCAGCGTAGCAATGGGACCCTCCTGTTGACCTGTCCCATCTAGATGAAGGTAAAAGAAAGACTGTTGAGGAGATGTTAAGAGAAGAGTCAGCTTCATTTTCAAAAACAGATGATGACATAGGTGTGTGACAAATCTGCAAATGGACATTTTGTTAAAAGACACAGAGCCGGTTTCTAGAACATACCTCTGTACCAAAGCCACTGTACAGGGAGATGAAGGACTACTTACAGGACTTGATAGCGCAGGGTTGGGTGGAAAAGTCCACTTCCTCTTACTCATCTCATGTAGTCTGTGTAAGAAAGAAAGACGGCACAATGCGATAATGTATCGATTATAGATAACTGAACCGTAAGACACACCAGGAACGACACACCATTACCCTGGTAAAGGACGTGATGGACAGCCTGGGGGTAATACTCATCTTCTCATTGCTGGACCAGGGTAAGGCATATCACCAGGGGTTCATGTCAAAAGAGAGTAGACACCTGACTGCCTTTGTGACCCCCTGGGGCCTTTATGAATGGATCAGGATCCCATTTGGCCTCATGAATGCACCAGCTGCGTTTCAGCGGTGTATGGAGCAATGTCTAGAAGGACTGCGGGATGAAATATGTGTGCCCTACCTCGATGACATTCTTGTTTTCAGCAGGACCTTTAATGACCACGTTGAGGATGTCAGGAGAGTATTGCGGCGCCTCAGAGACAATGGAATTAAGCTCAAACCCCGAAAATGTGACCTTTTCAAGCCAGAGGTGAGGTACCTTGGCAGGATTGTTTCTGCTGGGGGAAGCAAAATGGACCCAGCCGATACAGCTGCTGTGAGAGCTCTGAAAAACAAGCAGCCATGTAACGTAGGTGAGCTTAGAGCAATACTAGGACTGTTAAGCTACTATAGACAATACATCAAAGGTTTCTCTTGCATTGCTAGTCCTTTGTATGATCTGCTTAAAGCCCCTGTAAGTGCAAAGACACAGAACACAAGAAAAAAATGGACAGTGAAACAATCGAACAGTGTCCCTCCAGTACACCTATTCAGTGGAGTGATGTACATCAGTCAGTGTTAGAGCAGCTGATTGACTGTTTAGGTCAGCCTCCTGTTTTAGGTTTTCCTGACTTCTCACAACCATTTATCTTGCATACAGATGCCTCTAATCGGGGATTAGGCGCTGTCTTGTATCAAAGGCAACATGGCAAACTTCGTGTAATAGCTTATGGGTCAAGAACGCTAACCACAGTCGAGAAAAACTATAACTTACACTCAGGCAAACTAGAATTCTTAGCTCTTAAATGGGCAATCACAGACAAGTTTCGTGATTACTTGTACTATGCACCCTTCTTTACAGTGTATAGTGACAATAACCCACTTACTTATATACTGTCAACCGCCAAGTTGAATGCAACAGGGTGCAGATGGGTTGCAGAACTTGCCGATTTCCATTTTGCTGTAAAGTACCGCCCGGGTAAAGAGAACATAGATGCGGACAGTTTATCTAGGATGCCCTTAGACATGGAGACTTATATGGAGTGAATGCTCAAAAGAGATGTCATATGATGCTGTAAGTGCAGCCACACAGGCAGTGGACCATCAGAGTGAGTCAAGTGCAGCCTGGTCTATGGGTATCTCTGCCAAGTGTGCCACTGTGTCAATAAGCACACCCATAGCTCCACTCACTGTTGGACAGATCTGCGAGACCAAGAGGCTGATCCTTTTATTGGACAGATTGTTAGATACAAACTGACAGAGACAAAACCGCTCAGGTTCAGATCTCAAACGGCTTAGACCCCAGGTTGTGTGTCTTTTAAGACAGTGGGACAAGTTACAGTTTAATGACAGAGGGGTTTTGTACAGAAAAATTCTACAAACAGAACACAACTGGTACTCCCTGAAAAGCACAGGCCAATGGTGTTAAAAGAACTGCATGATGAGATGGGTCACCATGGTGTAGAAAGGACTGTTTCTTTGATACGGGACCGTTTTTACTGGCCCTTCATGCAAAACGAAATAGAGGACTATGTCATGAGAAAATGTGTGTGCCTTAAAACCAAAAGACCGAGCCGTGAGACAAGAGCCCCGCCACTAACATAGTTACGACTCAGCCTTTGAACTGGTCTCGGTTGACTTCTTACACCTAGACAAATGTAAAGGGGTTATGAATACATTCTTGTTATTGTTGACCATTTTACACGCTTTCGGGCCCAGGCATATGCCACCACGTCTAAGTCTGGTAAACCGCTGCGGACAAAATCTTTAATGACTATGCGTTAAAGTTTGGGTTCCCACTGAGGTTGCACCATGATCAAGGTGGTGAATTTGAGAATCAGCTCTTTGCCCAACTGAAGGAGTATTGTGGGGTTGCTGGTTCAAGGACAACACCATATCACCCCCAGGGGAATGGACAGGTCGAGCGATTCAATCGGACTTTGATCCAAATGTTAAAAACACTTACTGAGAAACAAAAGAGTGACTGGAAGAACCTCAACTAAACAAACTGATTTATGCCTACAACTGTACTAAAAGTGAGGTGACAGGGTTTTCTCCTTTTCACTTACTTTATGGACGTTCACCGCGGTTACCAGTGGACATGTTATTCAGTTTAACCCCAGTCCAAGACCAAGGTGACAGTAACCACCAGAGCTATGTGCAGAGGTGGAAACAGGGTATGAGAGGATGCTTATGAGGTCACACGAGAGAATTCTAACAAAGCTGCTGTTAAGAGCAAGAGACTGTATGACAGTAAGCTGAGGTATTCTACTCTGTTACCTGGTGATCGTGTCTTAGTCAGGAACTTGACTCCACGTGGGGTCCGGGCAAATTGAGAAATCACTGGGAGGATGTTGTACACAGTGGTTCATCAAGTGAGCAAGGACATTCCTGTCTATGAATTGAAACCTGAGAGAGGCAAAGGCAGATCCAGAACATTACACCGTAATCTCCTACTGCCATGCGACCACCTGCCTCTAGAGACTTCATTACAGCCAAAGAAAAAGATGACTACCAGACAATCAGAGACAACACCTCAGATGATCCAGTCAGAAGAGGATGATGATGATGATGAGGATGAATATTATCCAGTGCCATGTCTCCCTGATTCAGACACTGTTCTTCATGACAACCACCAGCTTGCAGATGTGCTGCTCTGAGACAGAGCGAAGGCTACAGAGGATTACCCACAAGAGAGTGACAATGGCCAGGTAGAAGACCCACCTGAAGAGGAACCTTACCCAACACCTTCTCCTGCCCACAGTAACACTGTTGATGAAGAGAATCAGCGACCAAGACGAAACCATAGGAGACCAAAGCTACTCACCTATGACAGACTTGGTACTCCAACCTGCCACAACATTATGACCTTTCCCTATTATGCAGAGCAAAATATGCCTTGGCTGTATGGTGTGCATCCCTATTATTTTCAAGAGCTTTATGCACAATGTTAAGACACGTAAATTGATTTTGTTTTGGTTACTTACCTGAAGTTGAGTCGATGTGCTTACATTGGATTCATACTGAAATATTGACTTTGAGCTCACTTCTCATTATTATTGAAGCTGTAATTACAGTTAGTATCTTGCTATGGCTGCAATGGACTAAAATGTACTGTGTTAGTGTTTTTTCCAACATGCACAGGGGTAAAATGCACTTAGAGTGAAAAAAAAAGACTTCATGAGTTTCTACTCAAAGAATGTATTAAAAGAGTTCCAGTCTGTAAAATATTTGATTTAGTTGATGGTTGTATTTCTAGTGTTATACTATGGTTTTGTAATTGTGGTAATTACCCAGTCAGTGTGTTCAGACGGTGATGTTGGGGACAACATTTCTTTTGAGGGGGAGTATGTGACAGATTAAAAAAAGGGCAGTTAAAGATTTAAACTATTATTAAAAACATGATCATTTCATACTATTTTGTTGAATTTAAAAAAGAGAATTAATTTGGTACAAGAAGTATAAATACTGAAAAGTGTACTATTTACATATTTAAAACAGTTATTTACAGTTATTGTACGAATGGTGCGCAGGTTAAAGACGCGCACGAGGGTTGTCGTTGTTTTTTGAAATAAAGTACGGAGGAGGGACGGCGCTACGTCTCTGTTCCTTTTTCTTCACAAAGAGCAACCACGCACCTCTTTAAAACTGTCGGAGTAGAGGGCGTAACATTAGCTGTAAACTGCCACTACATGACATCACAATGTGGAACAGAACAAACATGTGAGTGAAACAAAACAACTCCAGGTATGTTTCTGAGAAGGTAAAGCTCATAAGAGTCAGTTTTGTGTAACTTTTAATCAAAAGTCACGTTGATAGATTGTCAAAGCAGTTGGTTTAATCATTTATCAGATGCAAAACAGGAAGTAACTCTGGTGCACTGTTAGCATGCTAGTTGTTTTTGTCAGTAATGTGATGCCCAAACTCTGCTCTCTGTTAAAGTTGTGAAAAGCACTTATAAACTCATCACTGTGCATAATCAGGAGGCTCAGAACATGTTAGGAAAGCGAAGGATATGTTTGGACCACAGCAAACAGTTTCACATCTGAACACGTTATAATTCGTGCAATAATATTTTCACGAGACAAGCAGGTGACGGACCCTCCAGAAGAGCTACGGAGTGCACCCTTAATTAAGTGTATAAATGATCTCCAACTGCGTCAGCAAAAAGGTGGAGAGAAACAAATAAGCAGATGTCTGTACGCGCTTTATTAGGCAAAACTGCACTGGCAATGGCACCTAAATGACCAGCTGCTGTGTTAGGCATTATCTAAACGCAATCAGAACGCACTCTCTCCGACGGCGGCGCTTTGGAACCCCGAGCCCCTCCCCCTAAGCCCCCCCCGCCCCACGTCTCGGCACGGCGCCACGTCTCGTCAGCACTTTAGCGAAAAGGGCTTTCCGCGAGCAAACACAATAAAGCCCCCAATACGCCTCTCAGGTGGGCAGCAAAGCACCAGTGCTCTCTGTGTCTAAGCACCATTTTACACCAGCCTCAACAAGAGAGGGAAGGATGGAGAGATGGAGAAAGGAGGGAGAAGGGGAGAGGGAAATGAGATGTAGAGAGAGGTAGAGAGAAGAAGAGGGAGAGAGAGTTGGAGAGAGAGAGAAAGATGGAGATAGAGGGAGAAGGGGAGAGGGAGATGAGATGAGATGGAGAAAGAGGGATAGAGATATGAAGAGGGATGGAGAGAGATGGGCGCATTGGAGAGAAAGAGAAGGGGAGCGGGAGGGAGAAAGGCATGGAGAGAGAGATGGAGATAGAGAGAAGGGAAAAGGGAGATGAGAGGGATAAGAACGAGAGATAGAGAGAGGTATGGAGAGAGAGAGGGAGATGGGCAACGAGAGATAGAGAGATATGGAGAGAGAGGGGTAGAGAGAGAGGAGAGGGGTGGAACAAGAAAGAAAGAGGGACAGAAGAGAGAAAGATAGGGGAGAGGGAGGATGAAAGACATGGAGAGAGAGAAAGATGGCGAGAGAGATGGAGGGAAAGAGGGGGAAGAGAGGGGAGAGGGAGATATGACAAGAGTGAGAGGGGGAGAGAGAGATAAGGGGTGGAGAGATAAGAAGAGGGAAGGAGAGAGAGTAATATGGACAGAAGGGGAGGGAGGGAGGGAGAGGCCGAAAACATGGAGAGAGAGATAGAGAAAGAGAGAGGGAGAAATGAGACAGAGAAATAGAGAGAAATATTGAGAGAGAGGGAGAGAAGGAGAGAGAGCAATATGGACAGAAGGGGAGGGAGGGAAGGAGGGAGAGCTGGAGAGAAAGATGGAGATATAGAGAGAAGGTGAGAAGGAGACTGAGAAAATATGGAGAGAGAGAGGGGGCGGTGGAGTGAGACAAAGAAGGGGAGAGGACGGGAGGGAGATAAAGATGGAGATATAGAGAAAGGGAGACGGAGAAAGAGAGATATGGATGGACGGGAAGGGGGGTTGACATGAGAAGGAGACAGAAGAGGGACAGGGAAGGAGGAAGAGAGAAAAAGAGAGGGGACACAGTGAGAGAGAGAGAAGAGGTGTACATTTGTCAGTGCTTTTCCCCAGGCCGTTTGCATACACTGCATTGATTTAATTGGCCATCTTGTCTTCCTGGAGATATGATGATGAAGGGGTACGGGGGATTCTGCAGGAGTGGATTAGCGCCTGGATACTCTATAGATCTGCTTATGGAGAGACTGAAGTTAATAGGGCTAAATATAATTGTAGAAGTTCTTAATAACATTACTAGCATCAGCGTTAAATAACTATTGTATGTTTGATAATGTATAATGTATGGAGATCTAATTAGCTTTGTGGGAGCGCTAATCTAACTGGCTCCGAGTCTTGGGGATGGAAAAGTAAACTGTGCAAACTTTACACAGGAAGAAATACAGTACAATACAATACAAGGAATATTTGTAGTACGTGTCTCTGGAAAGTATCTTGAAAATGTTTTAATATTCAACAAAATAAACTATTTTACCCTAGATTGGCGCTTCGATTGTTGATTGTGAGAAAATCCACAGAAAAAGAGAAAGTGTTTATCTTTTTAAATACGTGCAGCTGGATTCGGGTCTGGTATGTGCAGGAGGCAGAGAAGTGAAGTGACATTGTATTGACACAGCTACAGTCGTGCTACAATAGAGATTCCAGCCACAGAAAGTACTTTGAGCTTTCTTATATTGTTGGCCTTCTGTCAATAGGCACGAGGAGCCCAGAGATGTGAGCCATGTGACACCGCAGACACTGAACAAGGCCATGTGTTTAAAGGTGCAATGTGTAACTTTTCTGGGGGAGGGTACTTCATCTGCTTGTTTCTATGGAGAGGTTGTGGCTAGATCTGCAGAATTACAATGAGGCAATTGCAATAAGAATGCATGTTTTTTCAAGGTTTTACGCAATAATAACACATATCATTGAATAAATATAGTTAGATAAGCTTAATGACATACTGGAACATTTCGGGCAAGCTTGTAATGGACCTCACATCAGAGACGTTGTATTGTGCATCTTTTAAAAGGCCCATATTATGCTATTTTCTATTCTAGCTGTGTTAAGGTTGCTACACACTACAGGATTTTTCGGTCTTAAATGATTTTTAAATGTGTGACAAAAAGTGCACAGCTCAGACATGAGGAGAAACTTATGAGACTGAAAATCTCTGATTGCAAAGACTGCAGCGGGATCTGTTGTGAGCGCGATGGCGTCAGCGGTTTCCTGTCTACAGTAAAACCACTCACTGTGAGACTCTTCAGTGTTCAAAGATCAGAGCTCTGCACTTCTAGTTTAGATACACGTCAAAACTGTGTTATTATTTGTGAAATGTGGGGCAATACTTCAGATACATGATTTTTGAAGCACAAAATATTCAAGATATAGTACACAGGAAGTAGAGTCACTTGCGCTAATCTGCAGCTTCACCTCGATCCGTGCGCTCTGTGGACGTAAACAGACGTCTACTTTTGCCTTTTTACTTTTAAAGAACACTTCAAACTGGATTAATAGCGCTGTTTGTAGACTGGAGTCATTATTTGCGGAGGACAATTTCGATGGATAATGTGGGTGAGATGCTGCACTTTAAAATGTACCACTTTACATTAGGTGAGTAATAATAAAGTCTTTATTTTCGCTGTATCCTGAATTTGTATGTTGCGTCTGTGTCCATCACTCCTCTCCCCCTTTTTTTTATCGGCTGTTACCGTAGTGTTGCTTCAAAAATCACCCACGAAGACAAAAAGTCGGCTCACGCCTCTCCAAACCTGGGGAGAAGAAATTGCAGCCAAAATCGGGCAAATTCCCCTGTATTGTGTGGCGGCCTTTAGAATGTTATAATTGTTATAATGTCCTCAAGAACAGACCCAGAGTTGTGTTTTGTTTCATTCGCACATGTTTGAGTAACCCTATATTATTTGACTGGAATTTCCAGTCTCTACTAGACAAAAGATGAAATAATATAAAAGACAGACCAATAAACCACTCAAACATGTGTAAACGAAACTAAAGAGAACTCCAGGTATGTTTTTGAGCATTGTAAAATTGTAAAAGGCTCACAATAGTCAGTATAATATAGGACTTTTAAGGGATTCATGTATTTTTTTGCAAGTTGCCTTTATTTTTTACCAATATGGAGAGACTGCCAAGCATTCCATGTAAGCACCACCACTGTTTAAATGGTTAGCCTTGTTTTATAAAACTGCCCAATGAATCGAAATAAGAAAAACTACACTGAGGTAACTGCAAAGCGTAGTAAGAAACTCAATTTCAACCATTTCGAATTGTAGCTCAAAAACAGACTCACGGTCGGCCCATATTCTGAACACAGACTTTTATTTAGCTGTAGTGAGTGGCCTTAAAAGTGCGTTTGTGCCTTTTTAGTATTTGTGAGACCGGGGGAACACACACTCATGAGCGAGAACACTGGGCTCATTTAGGTTAGCTCAGGATTAGCCACGCCGAGCAGCACCAGCCCTGGAATTAAAATGCAAATGAGGACAGGGATTGCACGAGAAGACTGCGACAAGATGAGGATAAGGGAGCACGACATGGATGCAGCGTGTTCTTGAACGCCTCGCCGTCATTATTAGTATTAGTTCTATTATTTTGGTCACTCTAGTTGACGATAGACGTGTCCGCAGTATTAAGACATGTCTGCAGCATTAATGAAACACAAGAGGCCATGGAAGAGATATAGTGCTCTTAATTAGAATGTATTACACAGTATGACACAAGGCGAAATATGGCTTCCACTTAGTTATTCATGCTATTGCTTTTGCTATTACTGTTTGATCTCGTTCTTCTATGATTATTATGATTATGATTATTATTATTATCAGTAGTTGTGGTAGTGGTAGTGGTAGTAGTAGTAGTGACTGACCCACAGGTGATTCCAGCTCCCACAGATAAATGCTGTTATTGTGTCACTAGGCAAGACACTTAACCCTCCTTGAAGGTGGAAAAGCACTTAATAAACTTGATTTGATCATTTACCATTTTGTAGTAGTATATGTGATATGATTATATATTTTTATTTATAATAGCAGTAATTACAAAGAAAGGGGCAAAGTTTTGTAAATGTAAAGTCAATTCTCTGCTCTTCCGGCTCCCAGAATCGATAGAGCCGGAAGAGCACTTCACTTTCTGTTTGGAACTTGGCAGCCAGTGAGTTGTAGGATGCCCTAAACAAAAATGCTCAGTGGTGAGTCCATGCTTGTTGTAGAAGTTTTTAGCTTGTCCAAGAAAGGGTGGAGGTAAAAGGCTGGAGACCAACTGTATGTCTTAAGCAGGAAAAGTTTATTTACCATCAGTAATACAGGCTCGGGGTGACTTGAAGTGAACATAGTCTGATTTCAAAAGAGAACATAGTCTGATCTTTGAGTGTTCAAGCCCCTTGACTCTGCTTCCAAGGGAGGAGGTTTATAAAGCAAATGTGGGGAGACTATGAAGGCCAGTCGGCTCCACTTAGAAAGCAATATGCCACAGTTTAAATAGTGATATGCTAATGGTGCGCCAAGAGAAGATCATGGTGTAAATATAGCTTTTGTGAGTCAGTGTTAAACTGAGAGATGTACGTGGAGGATAAATTACTTAAATTCTCTTCCAATGCCCCCAATCACCTTTGAAAAAAATAAAGAATAAAAATAATTACATCTGGCACAGGGTTTAGGAAGCTGTAATACCACCTACGATGACTATTTCTGCAGTTCTTCTTCCCCCAAAAAGATATTGGAAAAATTAAATTTATGACATTATTATACCAGGACAAAAGCCACGTAATTTCCTGTATTCTGTTACAGTTTAGATGAAATATTATTAGCTACTCATTACTCATGTTACTGTGAGGGCCCTCCAAGCCCCTGAGTCGCCCTGCTCTGCTCACTCACTCTTCACTCTTGTCTTCTCCTCTTTCACATCCATAATTAGACTGGCTAACTCGCCCCTGTTGTATTCTCACATACCACCACTAGAGGCTATCTATGTCGCTGCTGTCTGATAGCGTGCCAGCTTTAGCCTGACAGAACAAGACCACCTAAAACCCGTGAATCGTACAATGCGACTGTATTTTCCACTGCATTTCAGAAAGTAGCACTCATGGACGTTTGACTCCAAAATTCAGGACTATCATTAGGATTATTCCAAAATTAATACATCTCACATGGAAAATAGCTCTTAATAAACCCGCAGATATTTTTCACCCATGGCAGCTCTTAAGAAGTAGTCCAGTTCTGGGGAAAAACACATGCTTTGCTGTATTGTAGCTAGTGTCCATTAGGCCTGGGAATAGCTAGCATGGGAGAGCTAAAACAGAAACAAAAGGCAAAGTTTTAAATGTTTATTAATTGATTGAACTGGATTTCAGTGAAGTGATCTGTAAAAGAGAAGGAAATGAGTAAATTAAATAAGTAAAAGTGCATTTAATTTAAGGCATTGTGAGTAAAATTAAGTGTACTTGCTCTCTTTGTTGTCTGCTGCAGGTGTTCCGGGTAAAAGTGTCCCCAGGGACCCGGAGCACCTTAAGAAGGTTCCGGGGCAGGGAACAGTTTTGTTAGGAGGAGGGGTGCAAAGATATTTTAACTCTTTTCTATTTAGTATTTTTCAAATTAATAATAAACCTGGCTTAATTAATAAAGATATATTTTTCTTTTGTAATTGAAGATTTGTGCAGTTTTTTGATATGTTAAACTGAAAGTAAATAACTGGTACTTACCTGTAATGGGAAATGAGCTCAGCCAGTTAAAGGAGGTGCCCTGTAAAAGGAGCTAGCAGCCGGTTGTTGGCATGCTGGTTTTTAACTTTTGTACTTTTGTAAATATTTTTCTACTTTTCTGGTTTTTGGAATAAATGCACTTTTGGGTCGACACTGGAAACGGGCTCGGCTCTGCTCTGTTCCTGTTCAAATGCCACTAACGTTGCTATCCGGGTTATTACACTCGACAGGTGAGTCTGGACAAAAGCCGGGCTCACAGCTTCACAGCTAACGTCTACAAAGAAAAAAAAAATCAATAAATGTACACATGGTAGCTTTAAATGAATGTAAACATCTTCATCTATTACCTAAAATTGTATGTTAATTGGAAGTATACGTTTTAAGTAAGGACTTTTGATCAACACAAACATACAGAGATAACAATTTGTATTAAACACGTCATTACTTCTCACTTGCCTGTTTCTTGAGCTTGACTGCTGGCTGTTTTTCTAAGCTTTGAATGTTCCTAGAAGTTTGTGGTCAGTCTTTATAGAACTTATTCTGGGGCTGTACCCATGATTGATTTTGGCCTGGCCTTTTTTCCATGCTCCCAGCTGTGTTCAGTGCAGCCCAAATCCTCTGGCTTGTTTTCAGTGCTCATCCAAAACCCTCCCTGGGCTCTCCCATCAAAACCTATGCACATCCCCTCACAGACGCCCTTCCCTGCCCCATTTTTGAAACTATAACTTATGGATTTATTCATTAACGCTCATTATACCCGGTTAGAGGACACGGGGGGAGCTGGCGTGTGTTGCTTTAGCCTGGCGTATGGACAATGATGTGGGAGATTATAGCTAACCTTTAGTTTTTGGGCCGTTTTCCGATGATTAATTTGCTGCTGCGTTCTTAGCTGCAGGGTAGATGCAAGCTGAGAAAACTTATAATTGCCTCAGTGGCATGTACCCTTCTCAATGTCAAGGCTATAGAAAGCCCTCTGTGCAGTAATCTGGTGGGGAGTTGATCGGGGCGGGGGTGCTGCCGGAAAAAGCGATGCAGGTCAAAATCATCAGGCTTTCTTTAGAGGATTTAGAAACATTTGTGATCTAAGAACTCATTTAAGAACATAATCCTGTCGTAATGAGCATAAGCACAACAAAACTAGTACTAATATATGTTTTGAAGAAGGACAGAAGGATTACAAACTGTTATTTTAGTTGGAAACATTTCTACAAATATGCACGGTGGAAAGTTTTTATGCTTCCACTGAATAGTTTGAGATCCAATTGACAGCTAACCAAGTTCATATTTTTGTAAACTTTGTAAAGATTTGGTGTAACTTCTCAAGAAAGTTGAATATAAACAATTGCATAACAAGGTTGAAAAAAATGGATTTGCATTTTTATTTTTCATACATATCGGTGGTTTTCAGATTCTGCAATGTGTTGATGCCAAACTCCTACATAGGGGCAAGAGAAACATTTCTATTAATGACATTATACTTTCTGTTAAAATATCCAACAAGTAAATTCACAAATGAACCTGAGCAGTTCGGTTAGTGAGTAGACCCGAAAACTCTCAAAAGAAAGAAGGAACGTAACGTCTGTATTAACCTGCAACGTCTGTATTAAATATTATTGGCCAAGAATGTTGTGATATCGTCAAAAACCCAGCAAGGAAATTTATATAATACAATTTCCAATAATGTTTTGGATCAGAGTTTCAAAAATATGAAGTTATCCAGTTACAAAATACATTAATGTAGTGTGACCAGGCGTCTTCATTTACGCCGGGACAGTCCCAGTTTTGAGCCCTGTGTCCTCTGTCCCAGCAGATTTATGCAAAACCAGGGATTTGTCCAGGTTTTATGCAAGAAATGAACTTTGTGTCCCTATTTTTCATCAATCTGATATCTGCCAATGCAGAAAAAATACAGAAAATACAGAAAAGGTGTGTAAAAATGACCAAAACACAAAGAAAATGTGACTATATTGACTCACATGTTAGTCATGAATGGTCTCTGCATAACAATTTTCCTTAATTACGCACTCGTTTTACAGTTTTATGATTATCGACCACCAAAAAAAATTGTAAGTCCCAGTTTTTGATTTTGAAATTCTGGTGGGATGTTGCACTGTCTTATACCGTGTAGTTTATTAGACGTTCCTGGGGGGTGTTCTAATCTACATGTATCTCTATTGGCAGAATATTTAGGAGTTACCATGGTGACACAATGCACATATGAGCAAACATGGTCAAAAAAGTTTTAAGATTGCTTGAAAACTCAAGACAAAAATAAAAAATGGATTTAAACAGCTTATTTTCAGGAGCCTGTGATCAGTTCGAGCATTCACAGTCCTGTTTAGGAGGTTGATTCTCAACAAAAAAGTGCAAGCGACGAACTAAAAAACTGTTGGCTTCTATTAACTCGCTTGTGAATGTACTTTTATGTGTGAGAGACTTGTTTAGAAGCACAAATCAGCTCACCTTTTGTAGTTTCTATGAAGTCAGTTCTTTCTGATCAGAGTTGTGTTAAAACGTAGCTCAGATTAAAGGCAAAGTTTATTTGTACGGCACTGTTCGTACACAAAGTAATTCAAAGTGCTTTACAGAATAAGAAATGCGTTAAAATCACAATACAAACAAATGAAAACATAAATAATCGCCATAAAAAGACAGAACAGTCATGCACAGCTAAACAGAACTATTTTGAGCCTGGATTTAAACAGCGTCACAGTACAGGCCTGTCTCACATGTTCAGGAAGACGTTCCAGGTTGATTAAAGTCTAAGTTGAGTCACTGAGCTTCAGACACAGCAGTGCCTTCTGTTGGCTTCACCTCCAGGGAATCTTCATGACATCAGCTGTACAAAAAAGTAATATCAGTGTAATATCGCACAATACTACCTCACTGTACTTTCCATCTGTATTCAAGCGTGCCCCGAGCCCCACAGCTTACATCTGTCCTGGTGTAAGAAACCCAGATTTACCACGGAGCATTTACGGGCCCAGGGTCTAATCCACAGACTTTGGGTTAGAAAGGGAGCTTGTCAGGTACATCAACACTCGGCGTTTTCTCAAGGAAGACTCAAGGAAGGCTTTAGCGGCGTCTGGCTTTGACGTGCACAACCAGGCGTGCGCGACCGTCGGCTGCCGTGGGTTTGCGCGGCGACGGGTCACCGCAACCGATCCCACAAACATGCGCGGCGGGGTTTTGATACGCGGCGATGGCAGTATCAGGTCGCCTCGTGATTGAGGTGATGGAGCGGAGGAGACGAGAGCGGGGCTGTCATTGGAGAAGAGTGACAGGGTAGTGGTTGTGTGTGTGTGTGTGTGTGTGTGTGTGTGTGTGTACAGTGGAGGGAGAAGGGTATTTGGGGGAGAGGGGGGAGACAGGTGGCTTCATGCACCACATCACTGGGCTCATCTCTGTGTCTGTCTGTCTGCTAGTCAAACCTGTCTTTTGTGTCCATCTCTGTCTACTGGGTTATATTTTCTATTTCCTGCAAAAATAAAAAAAATAAAACAAGTCTGCAAAAAAAAAAAAAAACTTTACACAAAAACAAAAAAAAGTTATACTAAAACTGTAAAATATATATAAATAGTACATGGAAAATTTGGGACAAATATTTCATACAACAAGAACAAAAACAAGACAAAAGACCCACTATGTAACTTTTCTAATTGGCTCCATGGAGAACAGCTCCATGGGCTTTGTCTCCATAGTTTTGCATAAGATGAAGCAGATGTTGTCTTCAGGCCAACTTACTAGTTAGGTCTGTGGAAAGGCGAGTGTACTTAATACACTTAATACTAGGTGCACTTGAAAGACCCCGTGGGGAGATCTGTGCTCTGCATTTGACCCATTTGTCCTTCGTCGATGTGATCTCGTTGCCGGGCTTGGTCAGGGCTTCCTTAGCTGGAGAATTTATTTGTTCTTTATTCTTTATTTCAGACACAAATATTATAGAAAATATGTAAATGCATATTTTCCTTCTTTTTATTTATTGTTCTTTTGTTTATTTGGGGTTTTTTTTGCATGTGTGTTCTTATATTTTGTTATGTCTTATGTCTATTTTGTGTCTATTAATGTGCTGCATATTGATTCCCTCAAAATGGCAAAAAAATTATATGTATATAAAAAGGAAGTAAAGGAAGGTAGGAAGTTTAAGTAAAGAAAGACATTAAAGGAAGGAAGGCAGGAAATTTAAGTAAGAAAGGAAGTTAAAGTAAGGAAGGAAGGAAGTTGAAGGAAGGAAGGAAATTTAAGGAAGGAAGGAGGGAAGTTCAAGAAAGGAAGGATGGAAGAAAAAGGAAGGAAGTTAAAATAAGGAAAGGAAGGAAGGAAGTTTAAGTAAGGAAGGTAGAAGGTATAAGGAAGGAAGTAAAGGAAAGAATGAAGGAATGAAGTTTAAAAAGGAAGGAAGGAAGAAAGTTCAAGTACGAAAGGAAGGAAAAAAGTTAAAGGAAGGAAGGAAGTTAAAGTAAGGAACTAAGGAAGGAAGTTAAAGCTGGTCCCTCAGCCGCTGTGCCACCGATGTGCTCCATGTTTTGGAATAATAACACAAAAAACTTAGAAGAATTAACTTTCAGAATCGTTAAAGGGCTCAAGAATATATGGATATGCTAATTGTTATGCTAACATACACAAAGCAATCTGTGCTGAAAAGGGAAATAATACACGTTTAAAAGACTATTGACTATTAGTGCAAGTCGTGCTTAAAAAATCGAAATACGTTTTTCCTTATACCAGTAACTACACACACACCGACAGTAAACTCCCAGTCTCCGTTCGTCTATCTCCACCTCTCCAGCTCTATATTTTCCAGTGCCCTTCTCCCTCCCTTCAATGATTGCTTAAAAAAAAAAACACTTAAAAAAGAACAATAGGAGAGCCGTAAGTAGGGTTTAGAGAACATGCACTCAATTTATGGGGCCGGTAGGGGGTGTGTGTCTGCGAGCGAGTGCTTTGGCTCGAGGTCACGTTGACAGCTGCTGCAAATGAGCCAATATCACAGGTATTGACTGACGAAATCCTCCCCGGGCCCCGATCGCTGTAGAAATATAGCGGTCATTGTAAATCACACTTTAGCTTTGGATGCACACAGCGATATAATCTAAAGCTAACGCACTTTTAATGTTCCAGTTTTATGGCTCCGCATGGTTATAACTTCTTAATGCTGCTATGAGGTTTCCTAGTCTAAAACATTCCTGGAGTTGTGTTTAGTTTCGTTCACCCATGTTTAACACACAAATCCTGCATATTTAGGCGCTGTCTCGAACTGAAAACTCTCTGTTCCACCTTGTGATGTCATGTGGTAAAACAGGAAGTGCTCCACTGTGTTTTAAACTATAGTAATTTGGATGATATCAGCTCTGGAACTGCCAATCTGTGCTGAACTAAGGGTAAAAGGTAGATTTGAACATGAAAACTACCACTCCATGACATCACAAGGTGGAACAGAGCATTTTAAGCTCTGGGACTTATAAATCAGGATAAATTAAACAAAAACACAACTCCACGTATGTTTTTGATGAGGCGAAAAGCTCACACGAGTCCATTTTGTGTAATATCAGACCATTAAGAAAGTACGACAGCGGCCTCACTGCGTAACTTTTCTGTCTCCATGGAGATGTAATGGTTTTGTCTGGGATACTCCATAATATTGAGCAAAACTGTCTGAGCCTAGTGGAGAGGCAAGTCTGCACAATGTGAGTCATGTTTTTGAGCCATAACAACACAAAACAACCTGAGGAACTTGCGATATTGTTTAAAGGGTTCAGGAATAGACGGATGTGTTAAATGTTGCGCTCGCAACTTGCACAACGTGATAAATTTGTTTAGCTCAATCAGGAACTCAATCAGTAGTGAATTTACGGAATCATTGTGTGTCATTAATTCGTTATGTCTTATTTAAGTGATTGTGTTGAAGTGTGGGGAAACTGCGTTAAGACTCATTTACTGCCCTTAATCTCATTGCAAAAACGAGCCATTAGGATTGTTCACAAAGTCCTGCACGGGTCTGATTTTGACAAACCGAACCCGCCCGTACCTGTTTTCCGACAAAATTGAAAAAAAATTCCGCACCCGATCCAACCCGCTATAAATACAGACCAACACCTGAATCGCGCCCGAATGAAAATCAGTCCGAGAGCCAAAAAAGAGCAACAACTTTGTACTTTCTACTCGCTAATTTTCTTTTCAGATCCTCGGGAGTCATTTTGAACGGCAGGGCATCACATGCGAGGTTTGAAAATGAAAGTGGCAAAGATTTTCGCGCGTGCAGCAAAAACATATGGATTTTACATTTAATTATCTTGTACAAACAATGGCATTTTTGCATTTCACTAAAATACAGCCCTGTTTTTTTGTTCGCACATGATGTTTTGTAAACCTCAGCAACATTTTTCACCCGTTTCATTAAAATCTTCATGATCTGGTAAACTTTAAAACAGCTCAAATTATGTTCAATGTCAATGTGCATCTTAGTATGTGGAGTTAATCTGTGGAACCGTCCCTATACTGTTACGTAAATTGTATGTGCAGGTTGGAAATACGTAACTACCTAAACTCACTAAACTAAAACTGAACTTGTGAGCGATCTGCGATGAAAAGAAAAAATAATACAAGCTTTTAAAGTCTTAACTATTCCACAAGCAGTAGATGCACACGGCGGTATAATCTAAAACTAACACAATTCTAATGTTCAAAGCAAATGTTCCAACTTTCGGGCTCTGGGTTATAAATTATTAAGAAAGTACAACGGCGGTCTCAGTAATTAAATTCACTTTTATAGGCTGTTAGACTACGGAATCCCAGAGGTGCCATTGTTAAGAATCAATTACAATCTCCCCAAAAAGTCATTGTTAGAAAATGTCGTTAAAGGCGTAGCATAACACAGCCTTACACCACATTAAAAAGAATGATGCCATGTACAGGTGGAGCTGTTTTGAAAGGCGCACTGTGTAACTTTTCCACTGGGGGTCTGTCATGTGCTTGTTTCTATGGAGATGACATTAAACAGCTCTGCCTTATGTTTATTCAATGACAAGTGGTTTTATAGCTCAAAAATACCTAGAAAAACACATTCTGACTGTGAGCGGGGTCACTTTTCCACAGATCTGACCATAACTTGATCTGGTTTGGTCTCCATGATGATAAAAAGGTTTAATGCCATACTGTGACACATTCCAGACACTAGAAAAGTTACACGATGCACATTTAAATAGGGGTTTGCTCACTGTTTTTCTTGCCGTTTAGGAAATATAAGATAGACGTGTTGTGTAGGAATCTTCTTCAGAAATATGCTACTTGAAGGAATTCTGAAAATGTATGACGACCAAAAAAAGGAAGAGAACGTTTATATTTAGGTAAAACATTTGTGGAATAATTCAATTCAATTCAAGTACATTTAAAATAACTTCAGTCGACATAAAGGTTAACAAAGACAGAACAAACCTATACATATAAACAGATAACACAATGTGAGAACTATAATAAAAACTAAGATAAAGTGACTTACTCGTATTAAATGCCAGGGAAAAGAGTCAGAAAAGCCTCTGTCACCTCTCGTCTTGAGCCTAGTTTTGGGCACGACCAACAGGAGCTGGTAGAGCTGCAGTAATTCCCTCAAATACACTGGACCCAAAGAGTCTAAACATTTAAACACAATTAATAACATTGTAAATTGCACCCGATAGACAGGGAGCAAATCTCTACTGAACTAAAGGTAAAAAGTAGCTGAAAACTACTGCTTCATGACATCACAAGGTGGAACGGAGCATTTTGCGCTTTAGGGATAGACTAATAACGCAGGATTGCTCAAACATGTGGACCAAAGAACCAAAGAAATGTAGTTTATACTGTAAGTCAAGATAAATTGTAAAATCGAAAATGCTACAAATTTCAGTTTCCACATTCAGTTCCAGGGTCAAATTTTATGAACTAAACCTAGAAATTTGCCTCATAATTGTGATGGGAAAGAGTTGGCTGGGATAAAAATAATTGTATTAATTTTAAGGTACATAATACAACTTTTCTAGAGGAAGGTCCTGCAGTTATTTCTTTGCCTGTATGGAACATTTCACAGTAGGATGCTTATTCATGCCAAACTTTTATGTGTCGAATTACAGCCGTTTCTCAAAAAAATCTCAAAAATTGCATTGAAAAACGTCTCACAGTGAGCACCTCTGCACAAATCTGACCTTGTTTCACATGGAGTAGTTGGAGTATGTTTAATGCAGACTACTCCAGGCAAAGCGAGCAGATCTCCATGGAGACGAGAAAGTGGTAAAAGAAAAGTTATATATCGCACCTTTATGTTTAAATTTAATTAAATTTGGCGACCTTCTAGACCATTTACACAACTCGGGATTGGAACAAAATGTACTCTTAACAAGCACACCCAGGGGTAAAGCAAAAGTACCATCTTAGTCGCTATACTTACCGCTCCTCTAAGCTGCCATAGACATCCAGACACGTTTCTCCCCGTCGAGGTCGTGTCACCTCGTCTTTCCACCTGCCCCCGACAAAATTATTGCCCGGGTGTTGCGCACAAAGTGACACCCCCCCGTTGTCAACCCTTCCGGCTCCTATTTCCCAACACGCGATGCATTTACTGTCAGGCCAAAACGTAGGAGAGGACACCGCTCACTGTTTCTTTCTCGGAAAAGACTGACATATTTAATACCGCAGACGAGGAGAAAATATGGCGGGTGACCTAACACGGCGACTTACCGCTTATGGACGCAGTGAGAAGGATCAGTGTCAAACGCTTTATGGGAGACGGCGTTGGAAAATAAAGGCGCAAATCACCTACAGTTCCTTCACTTTCCGTTTCCACGCCAACCAGATAAAATATCAAGATTGGATATGCTGTCACTCAACTTTTTTTTTTTTTTTTTTCCAAAGCCCTAACTGCGTTTTGGTTCTTTTTAAGACCGATTTTTTTTTCCAAAGATATTCCCCACTGAGCAAAAAATCCAATCATTAGGAATTAGAAAAGGGAAGTGGGTTGAGAGAATTCATAGCTCTGGCGAATGGGGAATCCATTTAATAGCGAGTCGATTTTATATTGATTTTTATGTAAATTTCTAACACGGCGGAAAAGCGGCAGTTCAGTCACAGCCGATCACGATCCAAAATAAAGCTCCATAATAAAGGTCTTATATTACGCAAAATGGACTCTTGTGAGCTTTCAGTCGTGTTAGAACGATGTTACCTCGTCAAAAACATACCTGGAATTGTGTTTTGCTTTGTTCACATGTGGATTATTAGTCTGTCTACATCTCAAAGGCTCAAAATGCTCCATTCCACCTTGTGATGTCACGTAGTGGTAGTTTTCATCTACCTTATTAACGTTTGGTTCAGTAGTGATTGGCAAATTTACAGCTAAAATTATCCAAATCATTCTAGTGTGTGGAGTTTAAAAACACAGTGGAGCGCTTCCTGTTTTACAGCATCACAAGGTGGAACAGAGTGTTTTCTACATGAGGGAAAAACCTGCCCGAAATGTTCCACAGTATGGCATTAAACAGCTCTACTTTACACTTATTCAGTTACAGGTGGTTTTATAGCTCAACAATACACAGAAAAACCTGCATTCTGACTGTGACTGGGGTCGCCTCTCCACAGATCTGACCTGTAACTTGGACTGGTTTGGTCTCCATGGAGATAGAAAAGTTTAATATCAAATTGTGAAACATTCAGACAAAACAATAACATCTCCATGGAGAAAAGCATTTTCCAATATCTTTTGGATATTGGAATAAAAATAAATAAAAATAAATTTAAAAAAGAATTAAATAAAAAAAAACATAAAATAAAAAAAAAAAATAAAATAAAATACAAATAATATAAAAATAAATAAAATAAAATAAAAATAAATTTTAAATAATGACACACTATAGCCACAAGTCACATTAGCTGAAGAGCGCTGCACCGCAAAAAAGGCCTATCCAAAAATAAGGAAAAAATATAAATAATTTTGAGGTAAAAATGCCCTATTTTAAGTGAAATGATCTGCCTGTGCAGTAAAAAATTTTCCCTTGCCAAGTGTTATTAAAACAAGAATCTTGTTCTAAGCAGAAAACACGAGTTTCTAGTATTTATGGCAAGATTTTTCACCTTATTGGTTTGAGAAGGAAGTTAATGAGGCTTAACCTGCCTTGATTTAATATAAAAAGTGCTTAGAATAAGTTGTAATATCGAGATAAGATAAATCAGGATGGAATATCTTGAAACAAGTCAAAAAATCTCATCTTATTAAGTAAAAAACTCTTAAAATTGATATTTTAAGATGAATCTTCTGAATTCAAGTCAGTTTAACTATGCTAGAAAATCCTTTTTTGTAGTGTGCTGTCTCCAATGAAGGACCCTCCACCAAAAAAGTTACACAATGCATCTTTAAACGTGTGAATGAAACAAAACAAAAAACACAACTCTAGGTATGTTTGTGTCACGGAAACAACATTATAACATCGATCTGAAAACAGCGTAAAGTGGGTCTGTTAAAGAGAAGAGCGACCAATGGCGAGTTTTTCCCCTTCATTCATCTCTCTGACCGATTCACATTTTGCCTTTGACTTCTCCGTTCTCAATACTCAAAACTGGCCTCTTTTGCATTTTCGCCAAGTCCGCAAATGGGTGCTGGCATATCTGGGCGTAGCGCGGTCCAAAAGCGGGCGAGCCAAGTCCATGTGGTTCAGCAGCGTGTCGTTTGGCAGCGCGAAAGACAGACACAGTAAAAGCAATTAGCGGGCACCACCGACGGATACTTGGTCTGTTCAAATCCATGGGCAGTATTTATATTCAGAGGTCAGGCCCTCGCTGTCATAAGGGTTCAAACCCGGTCATGTGGAATATTTACTACCGCATATGCAAACGGAAAAGAATGGAGGTAGTACAGTGGTCGAAGAAGTGCTCAGTTTGGTCACTTATAGATGTATTGTGAAACTTTTCTGGTGCAGGATCTGTCAGATGCTTTTCTTCATGGAGATGTTATTGCTTTGTCTGGAAACTTTCACACTATGGCATTAAATGTTTTTATCTTCATGAAGATCAAACGAGACCAAATGACAAGTCAGATCTGTGGAGAGGCGACCCCGCTCACAGTCAGAAAGCCTGTTTTATAAGTATTTTTGAGCTGTAAAACCACCTGTAATTGAGTAAATATGAGGGAGTTTAATGCCATACTGTGGAACATTCCAGGAAGAGCAATGACATCTCCATAGAAACAAGCGGGTGACGGACCCCCAACCGAAAAGTATCACAACAAATGCAAACGCCACAACACAACAAAGATCCACAACGGAAGTAGCCGTGGGACTCTATTTTCCGACGGACCAAGTGAGGAGGATCAAGCGGGAAATGATTTACGACATCAATTCTGGCCACAAAACAATAAATTACTTTTACTCATGTTTCCAACTTCATTCTCTTCTCCGTTCCTTTACTTTTCACATTCTTGTGCTTCTTCTTCAACTTTTCTCATTCACTTCCCGCTTGATCCTCCTCGCTTGGTCCGTCGGAAAATAGAGTCCCACAGCCACTTCCGTTGTGATTTTTTTTTTGGTGTGTTGTGTCTTTTTGTTGTGTTACAGCGTTTGTATTAGTTTTGTCCCATTTGTTTTTGTGTTTTGCCGTTTGTATTTGTTGTGAGGTCTCCCGGGTCGGAAAATAGAGTCCCGCAATAACTTCCGCCGTGGCTTTTTTTGTTGTGTTGTGACTTTTGTATTTGTTGTGGTGTTTGCATTTGTTGTGAGCCCCCCAGCTTCTGTACCTTTAAGTACAGATACAGGTACTGGAGCAAGAATATACTCAAATTGAAATAAAAGTATCACACAAAAATCTACTCAGGTAAAAGTACTGAAGTAACTATGTAAAAATGCACTTAAAGAGCAAAAAGTATAAGTGTTAATTCTGGTTTTGAGATCTAATAAAGCTTCAAATGTAGTGATTTGTAGTGAATTTTGATATTTCAATAGTTTTTTTTTCTTAGCTGTTTTTATTTGTTCATTTTTATTTGCTCAAATGATGAACTTGATGAAATTAAAGCCCCTCAGTCTTTTCACCACGTCTCAAACAATAATAATATTCAAACTTAACTTTCAGTCTAGTTTTGCAAATGCAGTGGAGTAGAAAGTACAGATACCTGCGCTCAAATGAAGTGAAGTAAAAGTAGTAAAAGTTTAAAATTTTCTCAAGTAAAGTAAAAATACCTACATTTTTTACTTGAATACAGTAGTTTCCCACTTTTCCTTGGTTCGGTTCCACCTGGCGCAGCACAGTGGCTGTTCCTGGACATGCTCAGGTTGTGAAACACTTGAAACGGGCACCAGACCAGGCGAGTGACCAAAGCCAAGAAGTGGACAGGGCAGTATTAAGGGCAGCGGAGTGTGACGACCTCAGAGGGGGACACCCGCTCCCGCCGTCACAGGATTTGACCCTTGGCTGCTGAGCGAACGTAGACGAGTGGAGAAATATCGTAATATAATAGACTCCCGGGATGTCTGAACAAACCACTGTCATAATGGTGCACTGTGGAACGTGAGGTGTTATGGCTTTGTCTAGAATACAGCGATGAACTTATCTATCTTACCTTATCACCATGGAGACAACAGATAATGATGCAGTACTAGTCCAAGTTACAGGTCAAATCTGTGGAGAGGCGAGCCCGCACACAGCAAGGAGAACGCGTGTTTTTCACAGTATTTTTGAGCACTGAAAACATTTCTAATCCAACAAATTTACGATACTATACATTTAATGCCATACTGTGGAACATTCCTGGCAAAGGAATAGGGTCAACTTGGAGAATAGCAGTAAAAAAAATAAAATAAAAATAGGTATGTCTACTTTACGTACATAGATTTAAATACTTTTTAATTTTACTTCATGACATTTGAAAGCAAGTATCTGTACTTTCTACTACTTTTTTGAGCAGGACTGGAAAGTAAAAGTATTTTTCATTATTGTCTGAGAGCTGCTGAAAAGGCTGAGAGGTTATTTCATCAAGTTCATAATATGAGCAAACAAGAATATACAAATAACAGGAGTTATTTCAGTTGTTTCTGTTCAGCACAAATCTGTTTCATAATTTGAAGCTTTATTGTCAAAATCTGCTCCAAATACTTTTACTTTTTACTCTTTAAGTACCTTTTTAAATCAAGTACTTTAATATGTTTACTTAGATGGATTTTTTCATGATTATTTTACTTTTACTTGAGTATTTCCGTGCTGCAGTATCTGTACTTTCATTTTTTTTTAAGTAACAAAAGTGAGTGCTTCTTGCCCCACTGTTAGTAATGGACACTGACTACAATCCCTTTTGAACTGCTGACAGCGGGTCAGTGAAGGAACACAAAAAAACAGTCAAACAAACACGCTTTTCGCTGGATGATTTGCCATGACGACAACAGAATAGAAACTATGAAGGAAGAGATGAGTTGCCAGTGGGCTCTTTAATGACCAAATATGTTGTGACAATTGTTCCATATCAAAACACGGCGGCGCTCTCTGATGGCGTCTCTCAGTGTTGCGTTGCTGATCAGTTGTATTGACTTCATCTCATTTGTTCTTCAGAAAAGCCTGGACATCTGACGCTCTGTTTGATTGTTGCAAAGGGTTTCTCTCTCTGTCCCAGCTAATTGGCCATGGTTCTGTGGATTAGCAAAAGCAAGAAGATAGAGAAAGAAGCACGAGACGCTTTGAAACGGCTTTCTGAAGTCTGCCTGTCAATCAACCGAGGCGGACTTGCACAACTTCATAAAAAAAACAAAAAAAACAAAACATGGCTACTGGGGATAGCGATGAAAAACACAAGAAGTTGGGGACACTGGACCAAAGCGTATCGCAAACTACATATGTGTTTTGTTTCATTAGCGACAACTGGTATTGATATTTTGTAGAGTCTGTTCCCTCTCAGATAGAGTGAGGTTTTTTTTTTTTGGTTATTGGGAAAAAAAAAACATACAATAAAAATAAATTAAAATATAATTAAATGAAATCAAAATTTTATTAAAATGAATAAATAAAATAACGCTGTGTTCCACCTTGTCATTTTCAAATAAAATTAAATTAAATTAAATTAAATTAAATTAAATTAAATTAAATTAAATTAAATTAAATTAAATTAAATTAAATTAAATTAAAATACATTAAAATAAAATAAAATAAAAAATAATAATGCTATGTTCCACCTTGTCATTTTCACATGAACAGCTACCTTTTACTTTTGGTTTGAGATTGAAAATTCAAGGGCCAGAAATTAACCAACTGATTCTAGTAAAGGTGCACACGGAGTTTAAAAACACAGTGGGGCACTTCCTGTAATACCACATGACATTACAAGGAAGAACTCAGCCTAAATATGCAGGGTTTGCGTGTTAAACTTGTGTGAATGAAATAAAACACAACTCCAAGTATGTTTGTGATGAGCAAACATTATAACAGATCAGAAAATGGCGTAATATGGGCCCTTTAGTAAAGCAAAGCAAGCGTTTCTCTTTATAAAGAAAAAAAAAGACAATAAAACAAATAAAAAAATCACGAAACACTAGCCACAAGCCAGGATCAGCCGAAGAGTGCTGATGTCAATTACTAAATAACAATGAAAGCGGTTGCGAGTGGAGAAGTGATTTGCTGGCTCAAGGGCCCAATCTCTTCTTATTCAAGTATTTCTTCTCTCCGCGCATTAAATTCCAGCCCGCGATTACACTCATTGCTGCAACTTTTCAGCTAAACTGTCTGACCTGAAGAAAATGTCGTTCGAGGTAATATTTTAAAGCCAAAGGGAAAGAAATCCAGTGAAAGTTCTCAAATGTGCAGTGTAAAAAGAAGTCTTTTGTTGCAGTGGTGCAGCGTATGTGCCAGTTTGAGCCCCCAGATAAGAGAATGGAGGAGAATGGAGACAGAGTAATTATACTGAGGAACTCGGAGACGCTGACAAGTACTCTGTAGTAGCAGTAGCAGTAGCAGTAGTAGTAGTAGTAGCAGTAGCAGTACAAGTAGCAGTAGTGGTGGTGATGGTGGTCTCAGCAGCGTCGTTAGTAGTAGCAGCAGCAGCAACAGTAGTGTTGTAGAAGTACTAATGAAGGTAGTAGTAGTGGAGGTATTAGTGGAGGTGGTACTCGTAGCAGGAGTAGCTATAGTAGCAATAGTAGTATTGATGGTAGTAGTAGTAGTAGTAGTAGTAGTGGCTGTGGTGGTGGGGAGGCGGCAGCAGTAATAGTAGTATTAGTAGTAGTTGTTGTAGTTTTAGTGATGGTAGTAGTAGTGATGGAGTTTGTGGTGGTAGTAGTAGTAGCAGGAATAGCTGTAGGGGTAGTAGCAGCAGCAGTAGTAGTAGTGGTGGTGCTGGCGTCAGTAGTAGCAGTTTTAGTTGTCGCAGTAGTACTGATAGTGGTAGTAGTACTAGTAGTGATGGTGGTGGTTGTAGTAGCAGAAGCAGTAGTAGTATTGATGGTAGTAGTAGTAGTGGAGGCGGCAGCAGTAATAGTAGTAGTAGTTGTTGTAGTGTTAGTGATGGTAGTAGTAGTGATGGAGATGGTGGTGGTAGTAGTAGCAGGAGTAGCTGTAGGAGTAGCAGTAGCAGTAGCAGCAGTAGTAATAGTAGTGGTGGTGGTGCCAGCAGTAGCAGTAGAGGAGAATGGAGACAAAGTAATTGCATTTATAAACTGAGAATATAAGAAGTGCTCAAAAACATATGCGGCGATGGAGTTGTTGCATCAGAATCCCATCTTCAGCGAGGACTGAAGCCAAACACTAAAGGAATATCATCGCCTTTATGATCAAATATACAGTTTTGGACAATGGTTTTATTAGAGTCAAATGGATTTTATTGGGACAAAGTTACATCTGGTTTATGCTGTTCTGTGTCATTTCTGTTCAGGCTTGAAGTAACATTTCCAACAACGAACTAAACAAAACTACTACAAAACCTGTGCTCCTACTACTACTACTACTACTACTACTACTACTACTACTGTGGTTGTAGTGTCAGCAGGTGTAATAAGGGGTGAGCAATATACTAAAATGTGTTTACTCAATATTCAAATTCGTCCAAAACACAAATTATGATGTACATTTTTCGATATTGCACACGTCTAATAGTAGGAATAGTTGTAGGAAAAGTAGTTGTAGTAGTGGTAGTAGTAGTAGTAGTAGTAATACTGGTGGTAGTAGTAGGAGTGGTAGTAATAGCAGCAGCAACAGTTGTAGTTGTAGTAGTAGTAATACTGGTGGTAGTAAGAGTGGTAGTAGTAGCAGTAGTAGTAGTAGCAGTAACAGTAGCAGTAGTTGTAGCAGTAGTTGGAGTTGTAGTAGTAGTAGTGGTAGTACCACAAATACAACTTCCTTGCAGCAACTCTATACAAAAAGTACTGTCACTACTACGCCTGCTACTACTAATACTGGATAAAGTACTACACCAAAATGGAAGTATCTTGTTACTTCCCCTCCAAGACGTCTTTAAACTTAACGCTACACGTGTGATTGAATGTTTATGTGAATTGACGCATTCATATTTCCACTTTACGGCGCGATCCTGATCCGCAAATCAACATTTTTACGACTTAATCAATTGGACACGAACCATTAACTGAGGAACATTGGTCACTTTTAATTAATATGTTAATTAGATACATGCATTGGCGATGAGAAATGCATAGATTCCCAATGTGGAACAAGACTGCAAGTATCATGTCGTGTTTTTACATTAGAAAAGATAAAAGTTGCAATAAAAAGTGTCGTGTGGACCCGATGATGGGCACTTTAAAGCATATATCACGTCTAGTGCTTATTATATGTCTGCATTTACAGAATTGGCCCATAGCATCCCATGATTCACTGTGGATTTAGCCTTTAACACAGACGCTCCAGGTATACCACGTTCCCTAATAAAACTTGTATGACCCTATCCATCATGCTAACGCGACGCTAGCCGGCTTTATTGCTAGCTGCTAACTAGGCGGTGTATACATCACGACCCGACCACAGGACCTGATGCGAATCCGCTCTCTCTGACTCCCGCGCTCTGCTTTGGGTCACTTTCGAGGGATATTCAGTGGTGGAAGGTGGCAAACGTTTCTGGTTGGGAGTCCGTCACCTGCTTTTGTCGATGGATACGTCGTTGCTCTGCCAGGAATGTTCCACAGTATGACTTTAAACAGATCATGGTGGTTTTACAGCTCAAAAATATGTAGAAAAATAGGGGTTCTGGCTGAGAGCGGGGTCGCCTCTCCACAGATCTGACCTGTAACTTGGTCTGGTTTGGTCTCCATGAAGATTGGAAGGGTTAATGCCATACTGTGAAACATTCCAGACAAAGTAATAACATCACCATGGAGAAAAACATCTTTAAGTAGAGGTTTTAGTACTGCACATTTTACTGTGGCTACTTTTTACCTTTTCTTCACTACATTTGAGAGCAGTTATCTGTACTTTTTATTCCACTACATCTTTTTAACTGGACTGAAAAGTAAAAAAAGTACTTTTAGAGGTTATTTTGGCCATGTTTGTGGTAACATCCCCACAAAAGGTTTTGAATTCAAGCTTCGGCTTGGGGCAAACACAAGTAAACACAGAAAATTGATCTGTATTACAACTGTTGTTTAGCACTTTAACAAATGAACACTATCAAAATTTGTGTGAAATACTGTTACTTTTTACTCTCCCCATGAAGATATTATCGCTTTGTCTGGAATGTTTTACAGTGTGGCATTAAACCTTTCTATTTTCTATCTTGGAGACCAAACCAGACCAAGTTACAGGTCAGATCTGTGGAGAGGCTACTCCGCTTACAGTCAAAATGAGCTGTTTTCTAGGAATTTTTGAGCTATAAAACCACCTGTAATTGAATAAATGTAAAGTAGAGCTGTTTAATGCCATAATGTGGAACATTCTAGGCAGACCAACAACATCTCCACAGAGAAACGCTACACAATAGATGCTGTGATCCTTTTACTTGAGTAACTTCTTGCCTTTCTATGTGTACTTACAAAATGGAGTACTTCATCCACTCCTGGGAATATTGCGTGTTATTGGACATTTTTAACACCCGCCTCCCTGTTGCCCGGGGGATCTGGTCGGTGAAGATAAGTCCTGGTAGTCCCATCTCAGGCGGACGCTGATAATGGCACAGAGAAAGAGCGCATTCTCATTACGCGAAGCTTTGTTGTCTTTATTGCGAGGGCCAGTTGATTATTTTTCAAGAGAACTAAGAAGGTTTAATGCCCTCTCTGTGGCTGGATATACAGTGGTGTCGATAGCCCACAGCAAAAGAATGGTGCAAGAGTGGAAAAAGTGCGAAGATTCACACAGGGTTTATTAGTTTTGCTCTTAGTTGTAATGGTAGCTTGAAAGATTGTTGGAAATGTTGGCTCCAGTAGAATGACTACAGTACAGACCAATTTAGCAAACATTTCAAAGAGCTGCACATACGCTTGTATCTTCTCTGAGAAAAATAAGACAACTTTAGATTCCGCAAAAGTTGGAAGATTGTGTTTAGAAATTTGTGTGAGGAGTTTGCATGTTCTCCCTGTGCCTTGGTGGTTTTCCTCCAGATGCTCAGTAACAAGATCAGGGAGATGGGTTCTGCTCCTGGCGTGGGGTCCCAGCAGCACTGAGGGATGGATCAAATGCAGAGGATAAACTTTCCAACAGGGACAATAAAGTATGCCGCTAAATCTCCTTGTCAAAGCCTGAGCTCGTCAAATCTCTGAAGCTCCGCGGGGCCAAAAAACTTAAGATATAAACACTTAAATCTGCCAGAAAATGCCTTAAAAGTAGTGAAATTATCTTGCTGCATGGACAGATAATTTTACTTGAAAAGTTATCTTAAAATAAACTACCTCTAGACTAGAATGAAGCACTCTCAGAACTAGTAAGTAGATAATAAACCTGAAAACAAGATGAGTCACCTGATATAAGTTTTTACCCATTTACGCCTAAGTCCTTATCACCTGAGGGTTTTTGAAGAATTTTGATTTTCACCCTCTGAAGTGCATAAAAACATGAAATAAACTGCTTGTATTAAATTGCATCATGAAATTTAATGAAATGAAAGATTAAATGAAATTTGCATCAGGAAAATGAGGACAAATCAACAACAATGCTGCACTACGGAGTAACCGGCATGAAGTACAATGTTGTGCCGCGCAGCATAAATGGGTTAAAACCTTGGCCAGATCAGAGAAATGTGCAGTGTCGGGACTTGCATGGGAGGCCGCTGGGAAAATCAGGTGCCAAAAGACTGTTGTTGTGTCCTTAAGCAAGACACTTCACCCACATTGCCTAGTATGAATGTGGCGTGAGTGTTGGTGGTGGTCGGAGGCGTCCCAGGGCAGCTGTGGCTACAATAATAAGCTTACCACTGTGTTTGGAGGGAATGAATAAAGCTTCCACAAGTAAAGTTACGCACTGTTCCTTTAAAAAGTTTCATTCATTGAACATTTTAAAGAAAAGTGAAAACCGTTCTTGAGAGAGCTGATTGTGATGATATTATGGCTCCATTCATCTTGAGTCATGGATTTCGATCAAATTATTCTTCACTCAAATGTTTTTGCTTGTCTGCCAACAAAAGCCAACACACAATTTAAGTAAAAACTGACAAAAGTTAAAATTTGAAAATGGAAAAATCAACAAATCTGTTTACTCATCTAATATTCACTTTAGGCACTCACAAAACTGAAAGTGTTCCAAATTGCTCCCAAAAATCAATGCCACAAACACTCTCTCTTATTTCTTATGCCCTGACTTCTAAAAGGCGTTTTTTATTTTTCATTTTTCAACCTTCATACTATTTTCAAAAACTCTCTCTCTGTTTCCCCTTTTGCATCACCTTCTCCGTTCTTCGCCAGTTCCGTTGCTCTAAACCTAATTTATTGTTCCTTCAAATATGCAAATGAAGCAGGCATTACATGTTCCATCAACATAATTAGCCCCTGTTAATTAGCATCGTCTCAAATGTTGACATTGAATTTATCAGTAAATTGCTGACGACATATTAAAAGGCTTTTCCCTGCAGCGTTCGTCCATAGAAACGTCGTGCTTTTGGAGTGCCCACAGCGGGAGGCAGTTTGGTAATATAATTCATGGTAGCATCAAAGGGTATGTTTACCAAGCGTGCAGGTACTTAATGTGTTGGAAGGACGGAAACACAATTAAATCCATGGAGATTCAATAACTAATCCTTAATACTTGTTAGCTGGGTAAATGCCAAACACGTCACTGAAGTCATCACAGTTTGGTGTATAATAATAAGGTAGGTTTTCTGCTCGTATTCCTCAGGCTAAAGCAGAGTCCAGTTTTAACACAGTGGAATTATTTGTTTGTGAGTTTGCTGCAACACTTTGAAATGAATCGTTCTTGGACATCTTGCATTGGACTTTACCTCAAAGCTTTGCGCTGTTTGACTCTCTAATCGTAATTTTGTTGTTCTCTACGGCAACGACCGATCTTGAATCTTGGATATTTGTCGGAAAGATCCAAGTGAGTGATTTCGCTTTTCGGGTTCATAAAGATACACGTCGGAAATGATCTAGAAACGTCTTAGTTGTCGGAAGTTCTTTGAAGAATTTAAAGGTGCATTGCGTAACTTTTCTCGTAGAGGGTCTGTCACCTGTTTGTCGCCATGGAGATGTTATTGCGTTGCCTGGAATGTTCCATGATATGACGTTAAACACATCTACCTTGCAAAACCTACTCATTACGGGTGTTTCTATTGCTCAAAAATACCGTCATTCTCTCTGTGAATAGGGACGACTCTCCACAGATCTGACCTGTAATGCAGACTATTGAGATAAATAGGTTTAATCTCTACTGTGGAGCATTCTAGACAAACCAATAACATCTTTGCACCTTAAAATACTATCTCAATGTTATCTCAATGGACAAAGCTGCAGAAATAAACCCGAAAATCTCTCATTCGTCCAGGGGGATTTAAACGTCGAGAAGGTTTCGACGGTGGTCATCTAGACACGGTTTTTGCATTCAGGAAGTTTAAGAGTGAAACTGCCTGTCCCTGTGTACACCTAATCGCTTGTAAACCAACATAAAAGGCTTTTATGTTAGCAACTTAGTCTAAAACGTCATCTGAACTGACCCAACGTATAATTCTCTGTCCAACCACATAACATTTTCACAACCTCTTAGTACATAATGGCCAAAATAGTCACTGACAAGCTATTGGAATGCCTTGGTGGAGGTATGCGCTTTCAGATTCCACCTATTTTCTCCAGCTTCCTGTTTCTATTCACGTTGCCTTGACGATCATTGCCGTCTTTGTGCTTGTTTCAATGGCTGTCAGGTAATGTCAACTCTCCGGGTCATGACCGAGATCTGGGAGAATACAGGAGATGATGGCTCCATTGGCCTCGGCACTGAATGTTCTGCCTGTAATTGGAGCTGGATGTTCGGGGGGACGTAAACAGGGCTCCTGCATAGGCCTCCGGAGCCCTCCCACAAACCACTGCAGCGTTTTGTGCTCCTCAAATGGCAAGTGTGTCAAGGAGTCCTCTCAGCGTCATTACCGTAATCACGCCAAGAGGTCCTTTTGGGGCACATTCGGAGGGAAGATTGAGTTAGTTTTAGAAAAAAAAAGGAGATAAATGAATGAAGGGATAATAAGGGATTGTGTTCTTTTTTATTATTGAGGTAACAGTATGGAGATTCTAGCTGTTTTGTGTGCTGTCATAGTCTAGAATCTCCCATTATTTTTATACCTTATTCGTCATCCAACATAAAAAAGAGTAATTCATTTTAAACTGTTTGCAAAAATTTCTCACTTACCGTATACATTCTGAGCTTATTAGTTTATAAGCGCTTTTCACAACTTTTGGAGACCAGAATGATGCACTTCCTGTTTTGCGGAGAATAAAAGACTGCATACGTCTGGTAATTTGCAACTGACCTCCCCACCTTTGTGTTACTTGCAGCGCATTCGCACGGGATCAGCGAAGTCCGTAAATGACTTATTTTACTGACTTCACAGAAACTGAAAGAGAAAAGAACGCGGAAAGAAAATAAAGAGATAGAAAAGGCGCAATTACAACAACAAACACTGAGATGCAGATTCGCACGGGGCTAGTATTATCACCGGACGTAGACCTGTGTTTGGCAAAATAGTCATTAGAGGCGGAATTTTTACTTCACAAATGACAGATATGGAGCATTCACACGAAATTAAGATCTCAGGCATCCTCCGCAATTATTTCAAATCACCAAAGATCCACAGGTAATACTAATCCCGTGTGAACAGGGCTATTGTCTAACCTGCTTTTACAAAATATCTGTACTAGGGAAAAACAGAATTTACTGTATGACAAGTCCAGGCCTTTTCAAATTTCCAATCTAAAAAAATATGTTTTATTCAAATAATACTTTACTAAATTACAATAAAAAAGAAAAAGTAGATGACTTTTACTAATACTCATGGTTTCTTCACTGTTATCACATCATCACACTTAAAGGTGCACTACGTAACTTTTTGGGTGGGTGACCTGCTTGTCACCTGCTTGTTTCTATGGATACTACACTGCAAATTTCTCTGATCTGGCCAAGATTTTAAAACGTATATCGGTTTATTCATCCTGTTTTCAGGTTTATTATCTACTTACTAGTTCTGAGACAGCTTCAATCTAGTGTAGAGGTGATTTATTTTAAGATGAACTTGTTAAGTAAAATTATTTTCTTGCATGAACAGATCATTTTACTACTTTTATTTCATTTCCTGATAGATTTAAGTGTTTATATCTTAGATTTTGGCCAAGCTTTTTTGCGGTGTAAATCTTTACCTTTTGCATTTTATAGCTCAAAATGACCTAGAAAAACATTCTGACTGTAAGCAGGGCTGTCTCTCCACAGATCTGACCTGTCACTTAACTCAAAAGTTAGAAAGGTTTAATTCCTCCACCAGAAAAGTGACACAATGCACCTTTAACCATTTATTTCTGTCATATGTATTAAACTGTTTAGTCTCGTCACTCTTGATGAACGTCTTAGCGGTGAGGGTCTTATCTCCAAAAAGCAAACGGCACTAACTCATCTCCACATGTCATTGAAGGGTTTATGTGCAAAGAGCATGATCCGAGCTAATCACTACTGAACACATCAGCTTCATTATTTTTCGACGCAGAACTGCATTAAAACTCTATATCATCTTGAAATTACCTGTTGTCAAAATGTTAATCTGAAGTGCTAAGTGTTTCCTTTTAGCGCTGACAGATCCGCTTCTAATTTCTTCCCAAACTGTCGCGAGATGAGAATTTTAACACACTCCCCATTCATTTACCTGCCTTCACCCTAAAGCGTCTAAAAAGTACAAAAAGTCCACACCGCTTCCGACAGTGAGTTTACGAAATTCTTAATGACCATATTACCGAAGCCAAGCTGTGCCAAAGGTAAGGACAATGTGCACCGAGCATTATCGCTCCTCCGAACTCACCCCCGGCAATCTTGTGTTATGAGGTTTTTTTTTTATGTAGAGTGTAATAAAAGAAAAAAAAGAAAACAATTTGGTAATATAATGAGTCTGCGGTGTTGTGTAGGTTCAGTAGTTGCATATCTGATTGTGAGGACTGTCTCTGTTTCTTTACCGATCAAATACTCTGTCGAAAGCCTCGCTCAACCCCCACTTCTACCTATAGCACTGGTGGAAGGGAACAGAAGTAAAAGTACAATATTACAGTACAATTTTTAGGTATCTGTACTTTGCTTAACTACATTTACAATGAATACTTTCTACTTTTAGAGCCTGCATCTGCACTTTCTGTTCCACTACAATTTAGATTTGGACTGAAAAGTAAAAAGTACTTTTCTTTATGGTTTGAAACCTGCTGAATTTTTTTTTTTGGCACATTTGAGGCGGCACGGTGGCTGAGTGGCAACACTCAGGCCTCACAGCAAGAAGGTTGCGGGTTCGATCCCCGGGTCGCCCGGGCCTTTCTGTGTGGAGTTTGCATGTTCCTCCCCGTGTCTGGATGGGTTTCCTCCGGGTACTCCGGTTTCCCCATCAACCCAAAACATGCCCGGACCCCTATGAACTAACATCAAGGACCATGACGTCCACCCTCCTGTGGGCTCACCACCTGCAGAGGGGTTCATAGGGGGGTCAGGTGCTATGAGTATTGGGCAGCAAGCTGCCCCGCGACCAGCCGGATTAAGCGGGAGAAGATGGATGGATGGGCATTTAATTTGAGTTAATGTCCCAATTTTAAGCAGACCAAACACACAAATACATAAAAAACAGCTGGAAAATGTAAGAAATCAATTGAATCACTTAAAATCGGCGAGATTCTCTATCAAAAGCAGAACATTTGATGCTTTAATTATTCTAAAATTAAAAATTCCAAAAACGCTTGCACTTTGTATGCTGGTAGTACATTTCTAAACAGGTACTTCAATCATTGCTTTTACTTAAGTACTTTTTTACCCCTGTATCTATACTTTAACACAACTGAGTACTTTATTATGAGTACTAATTTTATGTTTTTAAGATTTTCCTATTATATTTTTACTGTATTTGCCATCTCTTAAACGGGCTGTATACCTGATTTTTATTTCATTTTGATTTTTTGCTGCAAATGTGAAATACAGAACTAGTTACTTTTAAAGGTGCACTGCGTAACTTTTCATACTGAGGGTCCGCCACCATGGAGATGCTATTGCGTTGCCTGTAATATTCCACAGTGCAGTATTAAACTTGTATAAAATGCATTTATTCGATGGATCTCACCTGTAAATTGGCCTGGTGGCATCTCCTGCGTGTCTCTATGGCGCTTGATACGTTTAATGCCATACTTCGGAACACTGGGCAGCACTTTAACATGGCAATAACATCTCCGTGGCGACAGGCAGGTAACAGCAGTAGCAGACTACACGTTTCTACATATTTCTCATTTACCTCATACATCCTAGAGAGAGACCAGAGCGAAGTATGCCATCACAATAGAGCTAACAAACCTGACCATGCTAATAACACACTTCCTGTTTTGCTGAGAATAATTATATAAAAATAAAAAGTAAATAAATAATGATAATAACAATAAAAATAATACATTTTATTTATTAGGAGCCTTTCTAGACACTGAAGGTCGCCTTACAACAACATAAACACATTAAATAAGATTAAAAGCCTCCATTTAAAGTGGGACAGTATTTAACTGATTGATTGTATTTAGTTTTGCATTTAGTGTTGTATTTTATGAGTATTTAGAATAAAACACTCTGGAATTAGATGCAGATGACAAGTTTACTGCGTGAAAATGGGGGCAAAAAAGTCTGATTAAAATCTAAATCACTCAGTCAAAACAAATTGGTGCTATAATGAGTTTGCAGTGCTGTAGGTTTAACAGTTGCATATCTGATCGCGATGGCCGTCCCTCTCTCTCCCCCTATCAAATACAGTGTTCATGGAAAGCCTCGCTCGACCCCACTTGAGCATTAAAGCATCAATCCCCCTGTAAATATGATTAGGGCTCCATGGTTCCATAGCGTTCAGGCCAGAGGCAATACTGGCCAAAGAGGCTAGAGAGGGGGAGCTAAGAGGACTTATATTATGTGTGGTGTAGGGGATAATGTATGGTGGCAATTTTGAAGCGCTTAAGATTTCAAAGTACTTTAGTGGACTTGAGTGAACTGCAATCAGGACTGCAGTGAAAATGTCCAAATTTAGAAAGAATTTGGGCCAGCTTGGACGAAGTACTAAAATGGATCGCTGTAATATAGGATAATAGACCAATGTAAAACAGGACTGAACTCAGGACAGGACTGAAGGACTGAAAACTCCAATGTTTGACCCTTCTCCAAACCTGGTTCAAAGCGTAACACTGGTTCAATCAATATTATTCATATTTAATTTAATTTATTACTGGCTTTGTTTGGTAACACATAAAATCTACAGTAGAAAATGTTATAATCAGAGAGAAAAAGTCAAAATATTGGGCTAAACATCAGTCTAAACTAGTTCATACACAGACCAACTAAACCAGGACTAAAGTTAGACTAAAAACCAGGTCTCAAAAAGGATATAAAAAGCAAGTAGGCAACTAACTTTATTGAAAATGTTCCACAGTAGAGAGTTAAAGGTCCTATATTACACAAAGTTGACTCTTGTGAGCTTTAAGTCATGTTATAATGCCTTTACTTCATTAAAAACATATCTGGAGTTGTGTTTTGTTTGATTCACAACTGTTTGAGTAATCCTTTGTTATTAGTGTGTCTATATCCCAAGCTTAAAATGCTCTGTTCCACCTTGTGATGTCATAAAGCAGTAGTTTTTAGCTTCATTTTACCTTTTGTTCAGTAGAAATGGGCAATTCCAGGACTGAAATCAACCAAATGATTCTAGTGAAGGCGTATGGAGTTTAAAAACAAAGTGGAGCACTTCCTGTATTACCACATGACATCACAAAGAGTGTTTGTGATGAGGAAACATTATAACACAGATCAGAAAAGAGTGTAATATACTGTAGACCCTTTAACTTCTATTTGCTGCTAGATGGTTCTAGCAGTAGTAGTAATTAGGCTTGGGCAGTATCCACAGTTTGATACACTTTTTTAAACCTCAGCATTTTACCGGGGTATACGGTATTACTGTGACTAATTAAGAATTATTTTGTAGCTTGCACTTGCAGAAACATAAAAGCAGCATTATATTTGAAGATGAGGCACAAATTCTGATCAAACCAAAATTTTCCAGCGCGTATCTCCCTCCATTTAATGATGTGGGACACACCAAGGCAAGAAAAACGCAGAAGAGGCAGATTCCAGCATAAAAATTAAAAGGCGTCAGTCCACGGCGTGTGATATTTCCCACTGCAGCATGTTGTATCTGACAGATCCACGCTCTCGGCACTCGGAGAAGTTACCGTCTCCTCCGTGAAAGTCTGACTTCGCCCTCAAGCGGGAACTTTCTCCTCTTCAGCGCCATCGCAAACTTTCCGGCTCAACATCACACACGAAGCGTCAGTCACGTTTTTTCTTCTTCCTCGTTGCGTGTGGATGGATATCTTCATGCGTAACGATGTTTGAAGAGGAGAGAAAGAAAGAGAAAGTCTGCGCTGTGCCCTGTGTCTGAAGAGACTGTGGTGGGATCTCTGGCCTGACGCATGGTCTTAGCTCCGTCAACATTTACTCCTTATGGTCCAGATTTTTTTAATGATGGTAATAAAACCGATACCGTTGTTACTTTTTGATACCTCGGTAAACTGTATTACTGTATTACCCCCCAACCCTAGTAGTAATAGTCATAGCAGTAGGACCAATAACATTTACATCAATAATCATCCACTCTGTTTGTGATTCTAAACTGTTCTGGGACTTTTAATTATGAATGACATTTGCGGGGCAATATGGCCGCCCGGAGACGAGTGGGGCTGTTGTGAGCCCGGCATCCATCATCCATCAATCAATTCTCCGAGTGGCATTTGTGAAGCAACGCTCCAAATGAGGTTTCACTCTTTTTGGTCTGGTTGGCATAAATATTAGGCCAAGATAAATTAGGGAGACTTTCAAAACAAAAACAGTTGGGAGTGTTTGGGACAGGACAACAAAATACTTTTCAGAGCTTTTCTGGGGGAGAAATTGAATTCAGCTGAAGGATATACACAGAGAACATTTCAAGGTTTAATGTGTTTGACAGGTTCTGATGATTCACAGATTTTGATTTAATTTGATGCGATAATGCCTTTTTGTAAATATAAATGATAGTTTTATGTCGATCAAGAAGGGATTTGTGAAGAAAAGTTGAAAAATATGTTGAAAATTACAGGAAGTTCTATTTTAATGAGAATTCTATCCAAAAGTTCAGCACAATGTACATGAAAGAAACATTTTTTCTGATACTTTAAATATTATTTCATCAAAATAATGATATTTTATTATTTGTATTTGTCAAATCATAATATCTGTGTTAAAGGAGTTTGGGCCTACTGTACAGCATGGTTGCTATCGGTAACAGTTACTGAATTCCCCCGCGTGATGTTATGATTAAGCAAGTAAAATCTTCTGTAAAATCTTAAATATAATGATCTTAACTGTGTTTTTGTGAAATGACTCATCCATCCTGTCATACGCGCTTTAATTTTTCTGCATTTAACAACATTGCACTTGATTTTTACTGACTTCAAAACATGAAAAACACAACTTTAGTTCATTTAAAACAGTTTGCAGTGGTTCAAAGTTATTCCTCACTTCCCTTACGCATTCAGACCATCCTAATGATTCACCACGATGAGTTTCCAAGCGCACACATTTCACCGCTTTAAGGGATTCATTTCACCTTTACCGTAAACAACAGACAACTGCTTGCATGCTAACACACACTTCCTGATTAACACACACTTTAGTGGTGGTTTTCAGATCCTAGAATGTGATAATGTCTGATTAATTATATTGCACTTTGCCATGAAATATTCAAAAGGCAAATTCACAAATGGTAAACCTGATCATTTCTAGAACTGACCAGGCCAAAGAACTCAGAGGAATCTGCGTTTTAACAATATTCATTAACATTTTTTGTCTGAATTAAATATTGTTGGCCTATAGAATGTTGCGATGCCATCTAAAAGCCAGTATTAAGTAGATAGCTGACTTATTTTGACCTCAAGAGCTGACAATATGACCTTAGATTTTGCTCAAATCCATGAGAAAAATCGGTACAGAACCTTTATAAATGCAAAAAAATACATTTCTGTTTACATTTTCCGCACACTCAAATCTTTATCTGAATTACTGCACTTTATTTTGAAAACTTTAGCCCCAGTACCGCTCAGAGAAGCCTGTAATTGCCCATCATGTCTGAACCCTTTTTTCAGTTGACATTCAGATCCCCTCTCCAGACCTCCGCTCGCCGCCTGCTTCTCTTTACTTGTCACTCCCTCTGTCATAACGCCACCCGGGACAAAAAAAGAGAAAAAAAATGTCGAGAAAAAAGCAACAGCAATTACATTTTGAGACTCGGGGCAATGGCGGATAAAAGAGAAGACCTTGGATGGCGGATTTGTCATGGCGTGGCCCTGTGAGCTGGAGGAAATAATGCGATTGGGCGTTCTGTTCCTGGATACTGGAAGAAGAGAAGACTTTATAACTTACAGTGACTGGAGATGGTTTCCAAGCTGTGGTACTGGTACTTTTAACAGGTTTGAGGTATTTTTTTTTAGTTCTGTAGCGTTCACGACATGCAGGAACATCACCACGCTTCAGTTTTTAGGACAGATCTTTGGAAAGGTGATCTAAAAGCTGTTTTTTAAGGTGATTTTGAGCTGTAAAAACACTGCTACACATGAAATAAGCTGAAGAAAAGTCAAAGAATAACATAATTTTTGTATTTCCAGTCTCTCCTTCATCCAACTTGGCAAATACATGTATACATTAGCTGAATTGTCAAACTGTTGTAACCCTTAGCTGAATATGCTGACCTAAAATCTCCATTGAGAAGACAGAAACCAACTTTTTGCCTCCATTGACCGTATTCCGGAAGTTGCTTATTATTGCAGTTGTGTGAGTTTGTATAGGGCTGCCCATCTTGGACGCAAATAACTTCTGTACAGACTCCAAAGTCATTTTCAAGCCAACCAGAGAAAAGGAGCTTTGTTGACGCTGAACATTTTACACAAATCGACCTGTTTAAGCAGCACAACTTTTCTCTGCTCTCTGCTGAAATGAAAGGAAGTTTAACTAAAAATGAGAAGCAGAAGTTCAGAGTGGGCGCAGACAGAAGTGAAATGGGCACAGATGAACAATGGGGACTGTCCAAATATGTATGATGTGTATAGATATATTATTTCTGCATTTACACTGTGAGATATTCTGGCTTTGCTTGTAATGTTCCACATCACGGCAGTAAACCTTTCAATCTTTAAGGAAGATCTATTGTGCTTTTGTCTGTTATATTAATAATAGAATTTAATAACATTAATGAATAAATAACATTTAATATTATCTATTATCTACACAACTACTGCACTTTATCTTCATAGATTGTTACAGCTACTGCACTTTTAAAATATTTTCTACATTCATTGCACCTCATGAGCCTAACAAATGGCAAACTCGGCACCATGAGGTACGAGTCCGAACTGTGGAGGCACTGGTGCTGCAGTTTGGTGTGAATATTGTGTTTTGGAGTGTGTGTGTGTTTGCTCATTGTATCTTTTTTAACTCTGAACCAAGAGTCTGTAATAAAAGCCCATTTTAAATCGCAATATTCATCCAAAATCATAAACCCTTTATCCGATGGATACCTACAGATCACGCTCGCGAGCAGTGGATTTTAAACTTTTTTTTGTACCCGTTTCAGTTTAGACCTTACCTGAGGAACATCTGAAGGAACAAAACATTGTATCGATAAAAGAAAAACCAGGGGTGAGATATTTTTTGTACCACAATGACTGTGATGCTGCCAAATCCTACAAATATCACTGATTAAGAAAAGAAAATTGGAGAAAGTAGTCAGTAGAGGGCGGTGGGCATATACCATTGGTAGTAAAAATGGGGTCTTGAAAATAAGCGATTAAAGATTAAAAAGCAACGGTTTTTATCGCTCCTGTGTCCTGTTTTACCCTCCTGTGGGCTCACCACCTGCAGAGGGGTTCATAGGGGGGGTCAGGTGCTATGAGTATTGGGCAGCAAAATGCCCCCGCGACCCAGCCGGATTAAGCGGGAGAAGATGGATGGATGGATGGATGTTTTTATCGCTCAGAAATACCCTGGAAAATATGCATTCTTACTACATGTTTGTCTAGATATGTTTAATGCCATATTGTGCAATTTTCCAGGCAGCGCAATGACTTCTCCTACCATTGGACCGACATAAAGTACATGGCTCACCGTTTAAATTACGATAATACTGTATTACAACTTCCCCAGTCTGGGATTTGTACATTTCTGCTCAAATCTGATGCAAAATTATCTCTCTGTAAACTCTATCTGTGTGTTCTCACAGGAGGCTCTGTACTGTACTGGTGAAGACGTCTCCATACACACAAACACATACACATACAGAGTGCTTTATTTCCTTATCACACACATTTAGAAGAGCCAGACACCACCCAAATGAACTCCCTTTAAACCGTTCTCGCCAACGTCCTCTAAAAATTCACATATCTCCACATCGGGACAGAGCGTACCATTTAGTCACTCTTAAGTCATACTCAAAGACGCCCCAAAAAACACGTACGCCGGGTAAGTACAAAAATGCCCTCATCATTTTAAAAAGTGGGGAAGTGGAGGAGGCTGCGGCGGTGAGAATGCTAATTTGAGCTACCTGTCAAAACAAACTGCTCTTGTGTACGGCCCTTTTCATTCAGCTGACAGTCGGTTACAAAGAGAAAAGTCTGTTGTTTACTGTTTTCAAGCGACCCAAAATGAGACAAAAAGATCTGTGCGTCTTCATGTAAGATTGGACCTTCGCCGACATCTTTGGCAGTTTTAATCAAACGTGGAGCTTCTTGTTTTGTGGATGTGACAGTCGGAAGCTTTACAATGTCTAAGGGAAACATTTGAAGTGTGATTATTTTACCGTAAAGACGAACGTTAGATTCTACAGTAAAGATGCAACAAACTCTCAGGTGAAGGTCCAGTACCTGCTTGTTCTCATGGAGGTGTTATTGCTTTGCCTGGAAGGTGTTTGTCTCAAGGTTTCCGAGTATCCGAGGGTAAATTTGTTTGCAGAAGAGATCACAACGGTCCAATAACATTCCACCTGGACAATGCTCCTGTTGAGTGATCCTAGGAACAAATCTGCCCCTGTAGTGTTTGGTTTCCCTCGGTCAAATGAAAGCTCTTATTGGGCAAGACACTTAACCCTCCACGCCTTGAGATGTGTGAATGTGTGAATGGTTTCTTGATGTAAACCGCTTTGAGTGCCTTGAAGGTGGAAAAGTTCTGTGTAAATATGTGACCATTTGCCGTTTTATTTATGGCATTAAACCTCTCCATAGTGGCAGTGACGGCACCAGGCAAAACTACAGGTAAGATCTGCGGAGAAGTGACTTTTTGGGGTATTTTTTTTTTAGCAATTTAGCTTGGATTTGAAATAACTTTTGTAAATAACTGTTTTCAAATTTGAGACTGAATATAGTAGAGATGTTGATCCAGTAGCAGAATTGTGTTAGTTCAGTTTTTGTTACTGGTTCACTGTTGTATCTTTGGGCAATACTACTCATCTTGTCTTCATTTGAATAAGTGAATTTCAGAACTTTTACATGTTTTTTCTTGTGTTCAGAAAGCCCTGTAGCTGATACAACAGGCGACAGTAGTGCAGTTAGTACAGTGTATGTCCACTGACCGAATCTCACTCTCAACATAAACATCATTGGCTGAGTGGTCAGATCCACTGACCCAAAGGTTGGCAGTGTGATTCCAGCCACATTTGAATGCTGTCATTATGTCCTTGGGCAAGACACTTAACCCCCCTCGCCCAAAGTGTCAGTGTCTGCGTGCGAATGTGTTGTACGTTGCCTGTGGAGTGTGGATACTGAGCTGGATGAATGTTACTTGAGTTTTGTGTAAAAGTGACTGAATTGTGTGGTTATCTGTATGATTGTGCAGTTGGTGAGTATGTAAAATTGTATATAGGGTCTGATTATAGTTTAATGTAAATGTTACTGATGTATTTTTGACTCCTGTGATCTTGACCTGTGGGACTACGGATGGAAATTAGCCTTGCGGCTACAATCCGACGTGTTTACATTCATGCATTTTGTCATGTCTGTTCATTAACCTGCATTGTTTTAATCAAATAAATAAATCAATGGGTGAGGAGTTCCTTGATGTTCAGCACTTTGAGTGACTTGAAGATGGAAAAGCTCGATAGAAACATTTACAATAAGGCATTAAACTGACTTTCTTGCTTCATGTTTTCTTCTTGTGTTTGCACTTTACATGAATGCTTTTTTGTGTTTTTAAGCAATTTAGCTTGGATTTGAAGTAATAATTCTGTACATTTAACTAAAGCAGATAGAGATGTTGGTTCAGTAGCAGAATAAGTTTAATCCTAGATACTTATTTACTGTTATGTCTTTGGGCAATACAACATGCCTTGCCCTGTATGAATAAGTGAGATCATTTTGACATGTCTAACTGTCTTTTGTACTTGTTGTGCATTCAGTATCCTATAGCCTTCCCAGTACCAGCTGTAACATGTGTACAGCCGCTCCAGGCCACACACATCCATGCATTTAGTGACTGTACTGATTGTATTTACAAAACCAGCTAAAACAGCTCTTATCAATAATGTATGCATAATGGAATAAGTCCTCTCCCCTCTCTGACCCACCTTAAGCTAAAATCACCCTGATGGGATCTCCTCTGTTGGTTTAATTGATAGGTAATGGATGAGATCGAGCTGCGGAAGGAAGTGGGACGTGGCAGGATTAGCAGGTGGAGATGGTGATAAGGAAATCTGCAAACGCGTGCTGAGTCAAGCCCCGCTTTAGTGTTGTTTTTACTGCCCTTTATACGGTACTGCAGTCGGCACAATTATAAACTATGCAGGGAAGCAGGTGGGACCGAGCACGATTTTTAACTGTAACATGATGGTAAAGAGTAAAAATAGCATAAGAATGAGTGGCGCCTCTGGTTGGCTTAAAGGGCTCGTATTTTCTATCTTTTCTTTCTTTGTATGAACATTTTCTGAGCTATGTTATAATGCCATTGCGTAATATAGAACGTTTAAACTTTGCATAAGAAAATGGAATGAATTTTAATCTAAATACATTATGGAAGAAAGAGAAATTAAAGCAAATCCAATTGTTTTTGTAGCACATAATAGAGCACTGTTGGCTTACTTATTTTGCCCTAATTAGCTGTCCCTTAAAACAAATACACAGCTGCATAATACATTGCAGGTAGTTAATTTTCTAATATGTTCTGTCGCTGTGAACTGTGTAAGTTAAAATGACTTCATTAAGAGTATTACAAGTTGATTTGATTAGCTTCGGTTTGTCAAGTACAAGAAAATCTGCAAAATCTTGAGGGTAAAAACAAAACAGAACCTACTCTATTCTAAGAAATGTGGACTTGTAGTTATTATAGTTAAACAAATCAGTGTATAAAAAGTAAAAAGTTCATGTAGTTTTTAATCACGTAGAGTAAGTAATAGCAGCATTTTGTGGCAACTTGTGAGAAAGATCTGTTCTCGCTGCTATGGTGGCGCTCTGGACATCATTGGTTGAGCGATCAGATCTGCCACGTGTGAATACTGTTGTGTTCTTGGGCAAGACCCTCACCCCTGTAACGTAAAGTTCTTTGAGCGCCTTGAAGGTGGAAAAGTGCTGTATTGTATAGATGTGACCATTTGCCATTCATGAAAATAGTACCGTTGCCATGGCTTTCCAGGCAAATTCATAGCAAAATATTTACATAGAGTCTGCAACCTATGAACTAACTTTGGAAAGAGAGCTGATTGGCTGTGAGTTGGTGGTACCGCCCCTTATGTTATGTTATTAAGTTCTTTTTTCAGACCAAGAGTTTGTTTTCGTACCTGACCCTTTCGACTGCTCACTAGCGGTCTTCCTCAGAGTGGTCATTTATACAGGTTTTGGCGCTGTCTTCCTACCGGTGGGATACTGTCCTGAGGAAGCCGGACTGCAGATACCGCTGTCGTCCCACCTCCGCCGGTAGGCAGACAGCGCCAAAACCTGTATAAATGACCATTCTGAGGAAGACCACAAGTGAGCAGTCGAAACTGTCAGGCACGAAAACAAACTCTTGGTCTGAAAATAGAACCTAATAACATGAGTTATCAGAAGACCAAATCAACCTTGTTGGACTTTGGTTTAGACACATACTTTCTGGTTTTAAAATCAGATATCCCAGTTGTTATACAATATATTGGTCATGTTTTTGTCCATTGATACTTTGCAGTGTTTAGATTATTTTCAACAAAACACGTGAGAGTGACTAACTAAAAAAACTTTGGCTCATTCTAGCTCAGGGGTCTCCCACCTGTAGCTCAGGAGGTATTGGTAGTTCTCTATCCCATTCCAAGTAGCTCCCCAATGGACATTGTTCTGAATAAGTAAAAAAATGATTGATTAAATGTCTTTACCATTGTACATGTCTCATTTTGATGCCTAACTTTGCACACCAATAAATGGATAGTGGTTTATGTTTTATAAGCATCTAACTGTTCCTCATCTAAGGCTCGTCGTGGCTCTTATATATACTCATTTCTTGGGGCTGTTAAAACCAGTAGCTCTCTGGTGTTTTTGTTTTGTAAAAGCAGCTCACCAAAAAAAGGTTGGAGACCCCTGTTCTAGCCAATTCATAACTGTAAATTTATGTTAGCGTGCAACTTGTTTAACAGCACAAATCAGCTCACGTGTAGTCCTACCTCAGCTCTTTCTGGTCAGACTATGTGAAAAATAAAGTCATATTAAAGATTAAAGTCTAATAGAGCTTCTGAGAGATTAGTGCTTTTAGTTAGCCTCACACCCTCAGGGAACATTGATGATATCAACTGCATAAGTATTTTTATTTTTTTTTTCCAACATCAAAACAAAGAGATAAGAGCTCTAGTTGTCGGCTACCAGGACATGATTCGTGGTCTGTTACTTTTGTATTTTAGACAAAGTTACGTGGTAAAAGGGTCAAGAACAGTGGACTAGATTATGGCGGTTTTACATTGTACAAAGCAGACAACAGGTGGCCTGGCTGACTCATAATCTTTTGTCCAAAACAGATGAAAACGCCCAGAAACCTGCAACCAACATGAAATGCAATAACAGACATTTTTATCTATGTATGTCGATGTTATCCACAAAATTAACTCATCATGTTTCTGAACAATAACACATCTCCAACCATTCCCGTATGGAGAATGAGGTCGGAGTGTCCCTGTGATTATCTCAGTTCATATTGTGTAAGTGGACATGGGCCGTGGGCTAACCTACATACCTGATGCACATATGGCTACAGAGATGGCTTTTAACGCTGGTTTTCTAGAGCAAGGCAATTAGTGATCCATCATTTCTGTTTACCTGCAACGCCACAGTGCCAGGGAGAGAGGAAAAGCAAAGTGAAAAACCAGGCTAGGACAAAGTGTTGTTAGGAACTTTTGTGTAGTTTTATGACCTTGGGGGTCATACTACTTTAATTACCAAAATAAATCAATTCTTTTAAATTTAAAGGGTTCATATTACGCTGTTTTCTGATGTTTTAATGTTGCTTCCTCATTAGAAATGTCTTCAGAGTTGTGTTTTGTTTCATTCACACATTTAACACACAAATTCTGAATTTTTAGGCTGGGTTTCTCTCAATGCATGTTCACTAGAGATGTCCCGATCCAGTGTTCAGTATCGGTATCGGCTCCCGATCCAGCTGTTTTATGACTACGCCCTTAGTGGCTACTGTTGTTGCGATTTTGGGCGCTACAAAATAAATTGAATTGAATTGAATTGACTATCCGGCAGTATTGGATTCAGTCACGTAATCGGACGGATCCAGTTTCACATGTTTTTATGGCATCGACGCACTTTACAGCAGCCGTGAATCAGAACTCCTCCATGTCACTGTGTGGGACATTTCACTACAACAAAACGAGAGTCAAACAGCGACATGCACTTGCTGCAAACAGTTTCTTGTGGAGGATTTAGCATAGCTCACTTTAACATTTTGACACTTGTCACTTACAAAAGAATCATCCAGACAAGTTTCAGATTTACAAGTGCAAGGCGGCAAAGCTGCAAAGTTCCTTCCATTCCTTAGGGTTGAATTTAAAAAAAAAGGTATTGTATTGGCATCGGAAATAGCTCTCCCTAAAAAAAGTCGGATCGGAAGCCAAAAAATCTTGATGGAGACATCTCTAATGTTCACTAGAATCATTTGAAAATGTTCAGCCCTGGAACTGTCAATCTCTCCTCTACTACTCAAGGTAAAAGGAGCTGTTCACTTAAAAATTACCGCTTCATTTTTTTGCTGGAGGTCCATCACCTGCCTGTTCCTTTGGATATGTCATTGCTCTGTCTGGAATGTTCCACAGTGTGACATTAAACTGCTCTATTTTACACTTACAAGTGGTTTTCCAGATCAAAAATACCTAGAAAAACTGAAAGCGAGGTTTGGTCTCCTTTAAGAATGAAAGGTTTAACACCATCCTGTGAGACATTCCAGATGAAGCAACATCATCTTCACGGAGAAAAGCATTTGACTGACCCTCTATCAGAAAAGTTACACAATGCACCCTTAAAAACCTTTCAGAATACCCTCAAAAATCTCCAAGCAAGCACACCCCTGATAATACATGAACACTATTTGACAACATCAGCTTTGCACCATCATCTGCACTGAAGACTTGGCTGTAAATGTGAACACTAGATGGCACTGTTGCGTGGAGCATTAATCCTGTCATTTTCTCCCCTGGTGATGCCTCTCCTGCTGTTTCTAGGTCTCCCTCTCTTTCTCTCTCTCTCCCACCTCCTCATTCACCCCCCTCCTCTCTATCTCCACCTCTCTTTCACTCTCCCTCCTCTTCCTCCCTCTATCTTTCAGCGCGCCGCATGTATGATGGTCTGTACATCTGGGAATAGCGCGCTTGAGAACTGGAGTGTGCTCCCTGAACGATGCGAACGGAAAACCCACAAAAGAATATCCTAGGACACTGTATGTTTGCTTAATTGACAATCTAAATTTAAATATTGAGACGCCATATTGCATCGGGTAAAAGCGGGAAGTGGGTGTTTGGGATCGGGGGTGGGAGAATGGCGTGATGGGTGCATTTATAATTGGGTGACAGCGGAAATCTGGGGGTGTGCGGATGGAACGTGCCCACGGATCACCAACTGTTTCCTTCACGTGTACGGCTGGGCCTGTTCTGATTTTTAATATAAATAGACATAGCCATATTTTATTGCGTTGTTTTAGCAGAATGATTTAGCATCCAACATTTTTTCTCTTTTTTTGAGGATTTTTATAATAAAATTCTTGAAAATTGCTGCCATTTTTTAATAATTACAGCTAAAAAACAACTAAAACAACTAAAAAATGAATTGTAAGCTTGGTGAAACATTGATTTATTAAAAATAATTCAGGCTATACGTTATTCTAAATTGTTATGAATGAATTTCCTGACAAAAATCTTGAAACTGCATAAAAATAAATTCTAAAAAAAATGTGTACCGGTAATTTGTTTTGATTTAGCTGTTGTTAAAGTCCATATCTTGATTTATGGACCAAATAGCGAAATAAAAACCAAAATGAGTCTCGCAGTAGCAGTTACAGAGAGAGGGGCATAGTTTTTTCAGTACAAAGTGAATAGATGTATGAGGCATGGGTACTCATACATACTAAACACGCAAAACCACTGTTCTTTTCTGAACCGCTGAAGTTTTGAAATATTCCCGGGTGTAAATGTGACTTTCTCCAGACGGCTGTGTCCGGCAGTAAAGGTCTGCTTGGATGGACGTGTAATGGCGGCTGACATTGGATCAGGTTTATTGGTGATTTTACACAGAGCGCTGCAACTTTTACTGCACACTGAAACACTAGACTCGGAGGTGCTCCCATAAAACAAGTCTGTAATGAGAAACATTAGAGAGGAAAGTGCACCTGGGCTGGCTTAATTCAATTTGTTCAGAATGACATAAAAAATAGCAGTAATTACATTCTAAGTATATGCTGTTCAAGCTTAACGGTGTCTAACCTAATGAACGATATATGGCTTTATTCTTTAGCATTTCTGAAGTTGGGCCACTGATGACAACATATGAACGCAGGGTAGTGATGGTGACGTTTGTGAAAGAGTCAGATCTTTGAACGATTCCTAAAAATTCCTATATTTTTCTATATTTTTTAGCCTTGTTACCTTCTCAAAAACTTGCTTGGAGTTGTGTTGTTGTGTTTCTAATAATAACGATGCCAATAAATGTATTTGGATACAATTCGGATACAAATACAAGTAATAATAGTCAAAATATATATCAGTAATTCCAAAATAATTCCAAAAGGAGTGGGGAGAAGCAAACGCCTACTTGCCCCCATCCGCAATACAATCAAATACCATCAAAACAATAATGTGCTTCTGCCGACATCACCCCAGATACACAATATATCACTTTATTTCAGTTTTAATGTACATTCAATGACAGATTAACTTAAACTTCTTTTCTCCATACTTAGCTATAATTAATTCTTGATATCTTCGTTTAAACATTTTCATATTTGGGCATTTTTAAGCTCATCACACGTTAAGTTCCAGATTTTTACCCCACAAACTGAAATACAAAAGCTTTTCCTCGTTGTTCGGACTCCGGACATTTTAAAGAGATGCTTTCCCCTTAAATTATACATACTTTCTCTTTCAGTAAAGTGTTTGTGATTTTTTTTTTGGTAGTTCTTTCCTTTTTGTCTTGTACGTTACTTTTGCTTTCTGGAAGTTGATCAGATCCTTAAGTTTTAAAATTTTTGAAGTGATAAATAGCTGGTTACTGGTAGCTGGTTTCGTAGAGATGGGCAATTCCAGGGCTGAAATGATCCAAATGATTCCCGTGAAGGTGTATGGAGTTTAAAAACACAGGGGAGCACTTCCTGTATTACCACATGACATGATTTTAAACAAATCTTATCTTAAAATCTTAAAATCCTAAAATGAGTTCTCACACTTGCTTCTGTCAAATAAATACATATGAAAAGAGCCAGTATTTTGAACGGATCCAAAAGATTCGGATCCCATAAAGGAGTTGAAAGTCCCATTGCTGAAGCAGGGTTGTGGCTGGTTAGTAGTAAGATGGGAGACTGCTGAGAATACTGTCATTGTGTCCTTATGCAAGACACTTCCCTCACTTCACTTCGCTGGTTACACATAACAACGCTGTAATTATGCCCTATCTTACCTTAGTTAGAATCTATTGTCTCTAAAAATAACAAAATTATACTTTATACTTCAGATCCTGCAGTGTAAAATGGTGATTGGTGGTTGAGGCATTTTCATTTAGTTAAAGGTGCACCATGTAACTTTCCTCGCTGGGGGTCCTCTACAAGATTGTTTCCATGGAGATATTATTTTTCCCTGAAAAGTTTCAAGGTAAACTCATCTACATTATGTTGCATTTATTCAATTACACGTTTCACTGCGCAAAAATACTACAAAAAACATGCATTCCTACCCTAAATAAGCTCACCTCTCCACAGACCTGACCTGTAACTTGGCCTGGCGACACTGTAGGCTTGTTTGCATTGAAATAGAGCCGTTTAATGCCATGTTGTGGGACATTCTAGACAAAGCAATGACATTTTCACGAAGACAAGCAGCTAGTGGACTCTTCACCAGAAAGTTCCCTAGTGTACCTTTAACTTTCTTAGCTATAGTCTACAAATAGTCATCTTTTCTATGGATAGCAGCCTTTTTCAGTTGACAATGAGGACGTGCACTGAAAATTTCTCTGATCTAGCCAAGATTTTAAAAGTTACATCAGGTTTTTCATCTTGTTTTCAGATTTATTATCGACTTACTAGTTCTGAAACTGCTTCAATCTAGTCTAAAGGTAGTTTATTTATATTTATAAGATAATTTGCATTTTGGCCAAGCTTTTTTGCAGTTTGTGCATAGAAGAACTGAACCTGCGACCAGCTTCTTAGAGACTTTTCATTCTAAATCGGCACAAATGGAAATACGCGTTGACTCCTTTGATTTACCTCGCGGTGCTAATTAGCTCCTGTACAGGCCGAGTAATGTTAATAATTTTTGCCGTCCATAAATAATTTAGTTGAACATTTAATTGATTTGAAATGTCCGTATACTCATTCCCACAACATCTGGATAACCTTGACCAGTACAGAGTTGCGTTTTTTGTATTGTGTTATTAAATTTTCACTTTCCTTTGACCTATCTGTTCGTATTTTGCCAGCATTTCCAAAACAATGTTGGAATTAAAACCGTACAGTGAAATTCTAATGATATTTTAAGGCCAAGGTGATTATAGAACACAGACTAGTCTAATGTATTCCAAACCCGAGCCAACCCCTAAGTGTACAGCTAAGGAGATGCAATGGGAATTAAATCATAAATATGTATTCGTCAGAAGAGAACAGGTGATGACCCTAGACTTATGAAATTATTATTCTAGCATTTTTTTGCATATGGATTCAAGTCGAATGTGGTGAAAAGAATGGTTAGTGCAAGGCTAGAAGATCAGAAGAAAGATATGGAGAAGGGTTTGGAATGGCAGTTTTGTGGCCGTCCCGTGTTTTTTTGGGTTGGATCATGAAAGATGGATTTACCTGACTTTAAAGATATCTTCTGTAACTTTTTCTGTCATGGCGTCTTGTCTTTTGAAATGTTCCACATGTCCTATGTTATGTAAAATGGACTCTTGTGAGCTATAAATGTAGTTAAAATGATTAATTTAGGTTCAGGAGCAGGATCACGCCTCAACCGCCCTCTCCTCCTCACCGCCGAACCACAGCTCACTTCTACCACACAAGCCTATTTGTTACCCTATCCCGTCATCCCAGTTTCTCGGCTAACTCGACCCCAGCCTCCCAACCCCTATTATTTTTCCAGAGATAAGACGCCTTCAAGAGGGGGTCCCATTCCGGTTGGGCCAATTGGAAATTGAGACAGAACCTCCACCCACGAGCCTCAATCTAGACATCTCCGCTCCGCCTTTTTCTTCACACAATGTTGTTGTTGGCATGGTCCTTGCTAGTGAAGCCATGTTATAATGTTGTTACCTCATCATAAACATACCTGGAGTTGAGGTTTTTTTCATTCACACATGTTTGAGGAACCCTTTATTATTAGTCTGTCTACATCTCTAAAGCTCAAAATGCTCTGTTTCACCTTGTGATGTCATGAAGTGGTACTTTTCAAGTTCAAAGTTACATTTTGTTCATTCGAGATTGGCAATTCCAAGACTGAAAACATCCAAATGATTCTGGCAAAGGTGTATGGAGTTTAAAAACACAGTGGAGCACTTCCTGTATTACCACATGACATCACAAGATGGGACAGAGTGTTTTCTGTTTGTGAGAAACAGTAAATTGTAGAGTGTGTGTGTTAAACATGTGCGAATGAAACAAAACACAAGTCGAGGTATGTTTCTGATGTGGAGAGAATGGTGTAATATGGACCCTTTAAATATGTCTTCTGTCATTTTTCTTGTCCCAGTCTTGTCTCCAAGGAGATGCAATGGCTTTACCTAAAATGTTCCGCAGTATGGCTTTAATCTTGTATGCCTATCTTGCACTCATTCAATTCCATATGTGTGTTTTGTTGTTTTTTTTAATTGATAAATAACAATAAAAAAACTTACTGTGAGCAGGTTTGCCACTCCACAGATCTGAGCTGCAACTTGTCCTGGTGGTGTTCATTAGATATGGGTAATGTTGTACTGTGGAACATTTCAAAAAGCAATACAATTTCCTTAGAGACAAACAGAAAAATTGCCAAAAAATTGTCTAAAACCCTTGGAATTGTGCTGTAAATTGTTGTAAATCGCATTCTTCATACACAACAAAACAACAACGTGGTGGATTTTTGATTTTTTTTTTTAGCCCCTGGACTCCCTCAGACCTCAGCCCGGCCCCATCATCATTTCTGATAGAGGGAGCGTGAGCGTGGCCTCCCTCCACAACAAAGTCCTGGCAAACAAACACAGTGTCTAGACATCTCATTCAGACTGGACCTGATGACTGATGGCTCTGCACTCATGACAGGGAATGAGGTTTTTTTTTCAACAAAGAAATTAACTCTGAGACACCACATTGACGTAAGCGATCCTCGCCGAGCATTCCTTTCCGATATGTTTTGATTCCAGATATTTTAAACCAGAGCGAGGTACATTTACTTGAGTAACTTTTTAAAGAAATAGTACTTTTCAGAGTAGTTTCCAAACAGAGTACTTTAACTTCCGACACTCCTCACTTTTCTGGTGGAGGGACGGTCAAATGCTTGTCTCCATGGACATGTTATTGCTTGGGCTAGAATGTTCCACAGTACAGATTAAAGCTATTTATCACAAGTTAGACAAGCAGGTTACAGCATTAGGCTACAGTACAGGTCAGATCTGTGGAGAGGCACCCTTATTCACAGAAAGAATTATTGTATTTTTGAACAATAGAAACACACATGACGACTGAATAGTAGATGGATATGTTTAAAGTCATACCATGGAACATTCCATGCAAAGCAATAACATCTCCATGGAGACCAGCAGGTAGTGGACTAGAAAAGTTACGCAGTGCACCTTTAAGTGAGATTTTGTATTGATGTGACAGTACTCTTACTTGAGTAAAAGTTCTGGTTCCTATTCCAACTGTGGGTAAGCCTACAAGTGACAAAAAGCATTATGTTGATGATATGAAATTATTTAATCTAGGGATGCACCGATACCGATACTGGTATTGAAAATCGGTAGCCGGATTCATCAGCCGGTTTCCACAAAGTGAAGCAGCCTTAGGACTTGGTGATGACGTATGTAAAGCGGCAGAACGCTCAGTGGTGCTGAGGTAATTGCGGCACAACAGCAAATCCCGTAGGAAGAAGGGCAATAACTTCTTTCTCCTTGATAAAATGCACCAAACATTCTCTTTGTTCCAGCTTTAAACCCTCGATGTCAGGAATCATTGCCAACACAAAATGTCTGGCTTCATCTACATCCATCTCGACCACTTTGTTTAGTGTTGTGTTGCACCACAAAAGGACCCTGACAGATGCTTGAGTTTGACATCAGGGCTTCATGGCTCACTGCTGATTGGTCGGTGGGCCGACTACAACTTCCGGGGGTCTTGCAAACCGCCGAGTGTATTCCCATTCCTGACTGCTCGCTGGAAAGAAATGAAATTGAGCGGAGGTACTAGGTGGCACCAGTCTTGCTAGAAAATCTGTGCCAATCCAGGATAATTTGCAGTATCGGTTCAATCGATATAACCAGACTCTTTACTGATGTAGGCCCAGCACGTCTCATGTTTGAACTTTAATTCGTACAAAGTTGTTACTTGCAGGACACGACACAATCAATTAATTGTATTTAGAGAGAAAACAAAATGCCATTTCGGAATATCAGCAGTTACTTAAAGACATAGTATCGACATTGGAATTGTAGATCAGTACATCCCTTTCAGTTCGACTCAGTTTGGCTCATGTCCATCCTTTGAAAGGACCAGCTTTTTGCATTATTTAATGTTTTCTCCTTCTAATTACATTATCTGCAAATTATAAAGCAGACAACACGCTAATGTTATTCTTACTTGAGTAGTAGTTTTCTCAAATACTTGAGCAACTGTTCAAACCTTTACATTGTACTCCTACTTTATTATTTTGAAGTATCGTTACTTTTACTTTAGTACAACTTTTGACTACTCGACTGACCTTTGTTTAAGTCAGCAGTGATCACAGGATGGGCAGCTGGACTGTAGCCTTTATAGCTCTCCTCTTATCCTTTCCCCCTTCTCCATTTCCTGCATAGCGCCGAGCAAATTATCAGATTGTTTACGAAGCGAGACAGAAGCCCATTTTCCAATCCGTCCCCGGCCCTCGGAAACCACGTCGCCATTATTTGAGAGATCTGATATAGTAGTAACAGCTGATTCATGAACGCTTGAATGAAACAACCAACAAGGCTTCTCCTATCTTCGCCGGGCTGTTCAGACGCGAATGAGAATTAAAGTCAGAGTCGTTTTAATCTCGCGGAAATATAAAAATAAAAGTGGGATAGCTTATTTTACTTGACTGGATGATTTGGCTTCGAGGGCAAAAACTGTGTGTATGCATATCGAAAGCTGTATCTGAAAAAAGCTCTTTATATAAAAGATATGAGAGGAACAGGTGCACAAAACTGAATTTCAGCTTCAAATATTGCTCTGTAAATGTGTATTGCTTGTCTAAATATACAATCTTATTCTTTTGCTCTAAAGGGCCCATATTATGCACTTTTCAGTTCTATGGTATAAAGTTTCCTCATCACAAAAATTCCTGGAGTTTTGTTTTGTTTCATTCACACAATTAACACACAATTCCAGCATTTTTAGGCTGAGTTCTTCTCTAAATTAAACTGAAAACACTCTGTTCCATCTTGTCATGAGGTAATACAGGAAGTGCTCCACTGTGGTTTTAAACTCCAGACATCTTCACTAAAAGCATTTGGATCATTTCAGCTCTGGAATCGCCAATTGCTGGTGAGCTAAAGGTAAAATTGACCAAACTTGCAAAGTAAACCAGTTATAAACCAATTTTAAAATATATATATACCTAAATAAAGAATAACCAATACTAAAAACGTAACTGAAACATGACTGATACTCAGTTATACATCAATACTGAAAAAAAGAGGACAGAATTGGACACTTTTAATTGGTCAAAATTTTATATACACTTTTTATTTTTGGTTGCTTGTCTTTTTACAATCACTGAGGTATTGAAATTTGTATTTAGTATCAACATTTTCCTCAGTTTCGCATCATTTTAGTCTTGTGACAACACTAGATGAATTTCCTGTGCAAGTCGGTGGTTTGAATCCTGCTACCAACTGTGTCGTTAGGCAAGACACTTCCACTAACTGATTATGGTTAGGGGCAGACTGAGACAAGCCAGGAGAGGTTTTTGACACCTCTTGATCAGCTTCCTGGAGTGAATTTTGACATAATGAAACATGTAAACACAAGAACAAACCACTGAATTAAACATGATTTCTCGGCTCAAACCAAAAACTCAAATTCAACAGAGTGAAAATACCTACAGTTGTATATGCATTGTTTACCCATTGCCTGTGCTGCTTGTCTGTGGACGTGTCCCAAACCCCACGCAGCAGCACCGGTCTCTGAATACACAAACGGCACTGGAGCGGACCCCGGGGTGCCTTTGGGTGCTGTCTAAAAGGTTGTAATGTTTGTTAGTGAGCTGTGTGTGGTGCCTGTATGCCTCCACGGGGACAGGTGCTACTGAGAGAAGATTTAAGCTCCAGCTACATTTCTGCTCCTAAACACTGGAGCTGTGTGTTTGTTTGTCCACCACCAGGAACAGACCCAATTTATACCAAACAGTGGCTTTTATTATCAAAAGCCCTGTATTACTGCCTGTATTCAGCCTCACATTTTACTAGGTCTAGTTTTATGTATTTTAGCATGTTAGCGTGTGTGTGTGTGTGTGTGTGTCAGGGTTGTCTGGTTGTGTGGGGTCAGGCAGCTGTGGGTGGGTGTTAGAAAATTTGGGATTGTTTTTAATCACTGCAAAGCACTTGGTGTTCCTTTTTTTTACGAAAAGCACTTGATAAATAAAGATGATTGTTTGAAGTTTAAAGCTGATTGATTGATTATGCAAAATTGACTCTTGTGAGCTTTTAGTCCTGTTCGAATGCTGTTATCTCCTCAAAAACATGCAGTTGTGTTTCATTTCATTCGCACGTCTGAGTAGTCCTTTGTTATTACTCTGCCTACATCCTCAAAGCTCAGAATGCTCTGTTTCAACTTGTGATGTCATGAAGCAGTAGTTTTCAAGTTAACAGCTACCTTTTACTTTTAGTGTAGTAGATAATGGCAAATCCAGGGCTGAAATCATCCAAATTATTCCAGTGAAGTGCATAGAGTTTTAAAAACGTGAGTTTGACACTAATAATAAAGGATTGAAAATGTGTGAATGAAACAAAACACAACTCCAGGTGTGTTTTTGATGAAGTAAGAACATTCTAACATGGCTTAAAGCTCCTAGGAGTTCATTTTGTGTAATATTCGACCTCCAAATCTCTGTGTGAATGGAGCTCTGCCTGTGTCATGCATCACTGTAGCGATACTGGCGTAAATTGTGGCTTCGCTGTCACCTGCTCCTGATTATCGTGAGCATTCGTCATTGGAACACTCAGCTCCGAACACCTGGAGCACTGGTTTATAGTCCTCCTGGCTGTGTGATTTTCATGGACAAACAACACTGACTGTCACGATTTGAAGGTCGTAACTTTTTGATTCGATTTGGCTCACTCGTACTTAGACAGGCTTCATTGTATTGTTAATAATAAAAGATATGAGTAAAAGGCCAATCACCTGTCATGTAAGCAGACCCGGGGCGAGTCGAGCGATGTGATTGACAGTGCTCGCGCCTGTCACCTCTTCACAGATGTATTTTCAAAGATGTTTGGTTCTACTGACAGGGACCTGACAGTGGCAGGTTAGATGAGGTTGCAACAGGCTTTGACAACAAGTTCATAAAGTGAACCGTTAAGGAGCGTCGTGTAACTTTTCTACAGGAGGGTGTGGGTATGTTTGTGTCCATGGAAATGTTATTGCTTTGTAGAGAAATTTCTGCAGTATGTGCCGTTTAAATTCTATCTCCATAATAGACATAAACGCCACCAGGCCAAGGTGAAGGTCAGATCTGTGTAGGGGGGACGCAGCTCAAAGTAATAATGCATGATTTTCAAGCAATAACGATATAGCTTAGTTAGGGTTGCACTGATATGGTACTAGTTTCGGATTTCAAACTTTTTTTGTCAATCAGATATCAGTTACAAGATATGGATTCAGGCAATATCCCATTTTGATCTATAAATTCATGTAATCAGATAATTTACTGGTCAAACACCCAAAACATATTGCATTAGCACTTCCTTTCTATCCGCCAGAAGCAACAAGTGAGGATCGAACTACTGATGGTGGAGAAGAGAAACTGAAAGTGTTAGACTCGTGGCTGTTGTCAGAAGGGTTAGAAAGTGGTGTTAAGCTTCTTCAGTGAGCAAATTGGTGTTTTATGTGGAAGTTAAGACCTTGCCCCATCACTACGCTAGTTTGCTGCTTTGGCAGACTCACTGCCAGAGCGAGATTTGCGCCAAGGCAACACTGATCTGTGCCGTTTTTTGGCTTCTGACAGTATTCGACCACCTCTAGCACTGGACTTTAGCTTCAAACGTGCCGGAGTTCCCCTTTAAGGTCAAAGCATCCACATTGGGAACGGAACAGAGAAAGCTGAATCGATGCATCCCTGGGCTAAATTGTGGAAATTTCTAGGTAAGGCAATAACAGAAACAGAAAAGAAGTTGGTAGAATTTCCACCAGGAACATTATACCTTTTTTGTTTTTCTTCAGTTGTTGGGATTTTGATGGTCAGAAAATATTCACTATTTTGCCTTGTTGTCCGCCGTACATCATCAGAAATGATAATACTGTTGGCAACCTAAAACACAGAACCTGCTAACCCCCAACCTACTTCTTACCAAGCCTGGAGACGGGTCCCTGGGCGTTATGGGTCACCCTGCCCCTGACAGGTTTTCCCAGAGGCATTAAAAGATGGGTCAAGCGCAGAGGACAAATACATATCTCTACCATACACTGAAGCCTCAGCAGTCACCAAAGACATGCAGAGGTGTGAAATTGCGTGTTTTGAAGGATTTGATTGCGAAAATGTATGTTAACACAATTTGAACTTATGACATTACAGCACTAACAGAAAATTCCCTTTAGGACAAAAATAAATAAACAAGACCGTCTGACAATTTGAGGCCTTGAACATAAAAGGCCCATATTACGCTATTTTCTGAGCGGTGTTTGTTTCATTAACACATATTTTATAAAGGATTACTCAACACGTGTGAATTTAATAACCCCCGCGTATGTTTTTGAGAAGGTAATAGTTGTATAACATGGCTTAAACCACACAAGAGTCAATTTTGTGTAATATAAGACCTTTAATAATCTCTCACTGTGTTTTTTTTCCAGCTACATCCACTGCCCATGTCTTAGATCCATCGATTTGTCCTACTCCTCATGCCGTAGTCCCCTCCCCTACAGGTTAAGACTGCACATATCTGTAAGTATCCCGCGTGGTCACATGGGGTCAGGCTGTTTGTTGATCTAATCCTTGTTTCGATGTTGTCTCGAGTCGTAGCGGCGCGTGTACAAATGGCGGACGCTCCGTTTGGATGTCAGATAACAGACTTCTCCGTAGAGCCCCACCTGATCTGAAAGCTGATGAGGAGAGGAGACACGGGAGGGAGGTATGGGGCGCCTGTTGTTCACTGGTGAAGGGGGAACATGTGGAATTCTAACAAGTTCTGTCAAATGGAATTGATGGGGCGTGTTTGCTGGTGGAAAAAAAGTCACGGTGGAAATGGGAGTGATAGGAATTTGTATTGAATTTGAAAAACGTACATTTGTGATTTGGAGTGGCGGCCTGCTTGTTTTCATGGAGGTGTAAAGGTCCTATATTACACAAAATTGATTCTTTAAGCCGTGTTATAAATCAAATGTATTTGTATAGCAACCAATGCTTACCAAAGTGCTGAACAACATTTACAGTGAAATAAAACATACAATATGCAAATCAAGCAAACTTATACTAATAAAAATAACAGCAGTGAGGTGCCAAGGTTTTTCTTCCTAACTCTGGGCAGATGCCAAGGAGTCTTAAAGAGCTCCAGTGACTGTGCAGTTCTAATTCGCAAAGTCAAAATGTTTCACAGTCGTAGACCGACCGCAGAGACGGCCCTATCCCCTCCGGTCCTCAGCCTGGCCCTGGTCTGCAGACTACAGACCTCTGGTGGGACATGGGGCTGAAGGAGTTCAAATAAATGGGAATGTGCCATGCCATTAGACTCTTAAAGACAATCATTACAGTTTTAAAATGGTAATAATGCTGTTACCTCCTCAAAAACATACCTGGAGTTGTGCTTTTTCATTTGCACATGTTTGAATAACCCTTTTCTTATTAGTCTGCTCACATCTCCAAACCTCAAATTGGTCTGTTCCACTTTGTGATGTCATGAAGCGGTAGTTTTCTAGTTAACAGCACCCTTTTTATCTTTAGTTCAGTAAAGATTGGCAACTCTAGGGCTGAAATCATCCAATCATCCATCTAGTCAACGTGCATGGAGTGTAAAAACACAGTGGAGCACTTCCTGTTTTATCACTTGACATCACAAGGTGGAACAGGGTGTTTTCCATTTGACAGAAGAGCCTCAGCCTAAATATGCTTGTGTTAAACATATGTGAATGAAACAAAACACAACTCCAGATGTGAGTGAGCAGAAAGTTCATTTTCAGTAAACAACTTTATATCATATGGCATATACTTGTGTCCTTGAGCAAGACATTTTTGCCTGTTATGCTTGAGTGATTGGTGGTAGCTTGAGGTCATTCATCTTCAGCGTAGTCGAAGAGTCATAACAACAAATCTTCTTGCATTCAAACCCAGACCAAACTGACCACCACACAATTTATTAGCCAGAACTTACAAATAATCTTGCCCCATTTGCATCAGATCTTTGATAATGACTCCACTACTTTACATTCAACTAGAATAAATTAGAGCTTTTGGGGCATGTTTCTTCCCATGGCGCCAATTCTAAAATAATCCGGGATCATTTAAATGGAGCTGAGAGCGCTCGTGTGTCGGACATACTTCTCCCACACTGGACTTTATAATGGTCAGTGTTTGCTTCTCCGCAGTCGAAGGCATTAGCGTAATGTTAGTGGGCCAGTCCTCAGAGTAGACTTCAGAATGCATTTGTCTAGCTGTTCATGTGAATAGGGCTAATGATCTCACTATTCATCTACATGTGTGGAGAGAATATATAATTTGGTACGCTTATTTGCTCGAGGCGTTTGCTTACTGATGTACGGGGGATGCTAAAATGGATTCCTACAGCATGACTTTATTATTCATGTTAAAATTGTAATCCATCTTGATGATCGCGGAAAATAAATAATATTGTGTAACATGCTCCGAGAACTAAGCCCATAGCTGATCCATCTGCGGCTGGAGTTTACAAGACTTAAAAAATGTTGCGTGTTTTGGTTGAGCTATTGAGCTATATCCATGACGACTGTGGCAGCATCAACAGCAATCTGGAGGATTAGGCGTCTTAATCAGTGGCACTTCCTTGACAGTTTTTAAGGGACTGAGGTGTGTCAGGCTTTCCTTTTTTCCCATTTTTAGACTTTCTGATGAATCTGAAATAGTTTAAGCCGTCCCTGAGGTTAAGCAGTAATTAACACTGATACATGCATGCAGTAGTGGGACTGGTGTTGGAGTAGCAGGAGTAGTAGAAGTAGTAGTAGTTGTTGTTGGTAGTAGTAGTAGTCATAGCAGTAATTGTTAGTAGTAGTTGTTGTGGTTTGTTGTTGTAGAGTTGTTGTAGTTGTAGTAGTAGTAGTAGTGGAAGTAGTTGTTGTAGGACCTGTAGTTGTTGGTAGTGTTAGTAGTAGTCGTAGTAGCAGCAGTAGTAGTAGTAGTAGCAGTTGTTAGTCATTGTTGTTTGTAGTTGTTGTTGGTAGTTGTAGTAGTAGCAGCAGCAGTAGTAGTAGTAGTAGTAGTAGTAGTAGTAGTAGGAGTTGTTAGTCATTGTTGTTTGTAGTTGTTGGCAATCGTAGTAGAAGTAGTTGTTGTAGGAGCTGTAGTTGTTGGCAGTATTAGTAGTAGTCGTAGTAGCAGCAGCAGTAGTAGTAGTAGAAGTAGTTGTCGTACTAGTAGTATTTGTTCCTTGTTGCTTGTAGTTGTTGTTTTTGGTAGTTGTAGTAGTAGCAGCAGCAGCAGTAGTAGTAGTAGTAGTAGTAGCAGCAGTAGCAGTAGTAGCAGTTGTTAGTCATTGTTGTTTGTAGTTGTTGTTGGTAGTCGTAGTAGTCATAGCATTGTTAGTCGTAGTAATAGTTGCAGTTATTGTGGTTTGTTGTTGTAGAGTAGTTGTAGTAGTAGCAATAGAAGTAGTTGTAGTACTAATAGTATTTGTTCCTTGTTGCTTGTAGTTGTTGCTTTTGGTAGTTGGTAGTAGTAGTCGCCGTAGCAGTAATTGTTAGTATTAGTAGTAGCAGTAGTAGTAGTAGCAGTCGTTATTGTTGTTTTATGATCAATTGCTTAAAAGGTGTTTGGCGTCGGTGAAGCCGGCATTAGCTCTATAGCAGTGAGCCTGCATCCCTGCTTCAATTTGGTAATGGAAATTCTGGGAAGCCCTTAGCGGTTGCCACGGTAATGAAATGAGAACATATGTATAATTTAGAGCTTGCTCCGGCCTCCCGTTGGAACACACACACAGGGATTCGGACCAGCACACATCTCCAAGTCGCTTAACCTCTTTCTGTATTTGAGGGAATGAGAGTGGCACTAATACTCCATTGTCGTCGAAATATGTGTCTCTTCTTGTTGTAGTGGATAATGCGCAGTGAAGGCTTGTGTTCACCTGAGCATTTCATAATCCAACAGTGCCGTCTAAAATTTTAATAATAGGCTGAATTCACATGCGATCCCAACATTGTAAAATAACAATAGTTTATTTATTTGAGTTCAAGTGAAGGTCAGAATTTTTGCGTACTTGTTGTTAAGGCTGCACTATGTAACATTCATGGCATAGCAACAACATCTCCATGGACATGACAATGAAATGAAGTAAATGCAATACTAATCACAAGTATTGCATTTATTCCATTTAATTACTTGAAAAAACATGCACGTTCACCTCTCCACAGATCTGACCTGTAACCTGGACTAGTGGCACCACCTGCTTTTTTCTTTATAGATACGATTGCAACTATTATTGTGGCTGTACCTGGCTTACCTGAGCTCAGTTTTTAACATCATATCATGGGATTTCGACCAACTAAAAAGTGCAGCATGTGCAGTTCAAAGGACATAAGTAACAGACTGTGTGAAATGAGTTGGTTTTTCTTTTATCCATTCCTCTCCTCTTAGTTAAGGAATTAGCTGTAAAACTTTTAGATGTTACAGGCTTTTGACACCACATGTGGCAGCAAATGTAGCAGAAGACCTTCCAGACGAAAGATTCGAAGACCTTCCAAAGGAAAAATTGGAAGACCTCCTAAAGGAAATATTTGAAGACCTTCCAGAAGAAAGATTTGAAAACCTTCTAGAGGAAAGATTTGAAGGCCTTCTAGAGGAAAGATTTAAAGACCTTCTAGAGGAAAGTGTTGAAGACCTTCTAGAGGAAAGATTTAAAGACCTTCTAGAGGAAAGAGTTGAAGACCTTCTAGAGGAAAGATTTAAAGACCTTCTAGAGGAATGATTTGAAGACCTTCTAGAGGAAAGATTTGAAGACCTTCTAGAGGAAAGATTTGAAGACCTACTAAATGAAAGATTTGTAGACCTTCTAGAGGAAAGATTTGAAGACCTTCTAGAGGAAAGAGTTGAAGACCTTCTAGAGGAAAGATTTGAAGACCTTCTAGAGGAAATACTCAGACCTTTGACTAAGACACTAAAGCGACTGAGAGGCCCTGTGTATATGTAGCTGCTACAAAACTTTAATTTATCTTGGTATCAATAAAGTATCTCTCGCATTTCAGGCAAAGCAAAGCAATAACATCTCCTTGGAGACAAGGAAGTGGCAGCCCCCCCTCACCAGAGAGGTTACATAGTGAGCCTTTAAATTGTAAAAGTGCAAGTGCATGTATATGTTTTATCCTGGTTTATGAAACAAAAACTGCTGAAAAGTCCAGCATCTTCATTTGTCAGTAAAAATTAAGTAGAGCAAAATCCTTTTTACTATATATCTTGGTGGTATTGTACAAACAGGCACCACTGTTCTCTCCTGAACGTATTTTCAGTTTGTTTTTTTTCTGTCAAAATTCGTGAATCCCCCATAGTTACCCCTACCCACCATCTGAAACTAAGCTCAAATTCTTCCCAACGTCGTGAACATGCACCCTGTAAACCAAAATCCAAACCAAATGTAACCACATGAGGGAGAATACGTAACGGTGAAAAAGCGCTAACTAGGTGCACCGCGCTCAGTGAGAGAAGCCTTTTCGCCGAGACCTTCTCCTCAAAATGTCAGCCATGCCTCGTGGCTCAGAGCTGTAATGATGTGTGAGCAAAGCAATGAATGTTACACAACTATTCAACTGTGGATCTGAAGACGTCTCAAAATATATTAAAGCCACAGTATTTTGGTCCGTTTAACGTGTACTTTGGGTTGTTTTGGGATCACAAGTGAGCTGGTTTTATAACAAGAGTAAAATAGTTGATAGAAACAAAACAAAAAAAGTAGCATTAATAACCTGTGAATAATGGCAGAGTGGTTGGCTTGTGGGTGTGGGTAACACATCTGTTATGTTTTTAGTGCAAGTTTCATAGCTTTTTAGATTTTCGTTATTTTTAATTTTTTGTGAATTTAAATTGTCGTGAATTTACATTTTTGTGAATTTAAATTTTCGTGAATTAAAATTTTCGTGAATTTAAATTTTTTTCATGAATTTACATTTTTGTGAATTTAAATTTTTTGGTGATTTAAATTTTTGTGAATTTAATTTTTTTGTGAATTTAAATTTTGTGAAATTATAAGTGTATATATGAGCAAATTTGTCTTCCTTGTGCCATCGGATCACATATTAGAAGTAATACCACAGTAGTAGTAGTAGTAGTAGTAGTAGTAGTAGTAGTAGTAGTAACCGTAGTAGTAGTAGTAGTAGTAGCCGTAGTAGTAGTAGTAGTAGTAGCCGTAGTAGTAGTAGTAGTAGTAGTAGTAGTAGTAGTAGTAGTAGCCGTAGTAGTAGTAGTAGTAGTAGCCGTAGTAGTAGCCGTAGTAGTAGTAGTAGTAGTAGTAGTAACAGTAGTAGTAGTAGTAGTAGTAGCCGTAGTAGTAGCCGTAGTAGCCGTAGTAGTAGTAGTCGTAGTAGTAGTAGTAGCCGTAGTAGTAGTAGTAGCCGTAGTAGTAGTAGTAGTAGTAGTAGTAGTAGTAGTAGTAGTAGTAGTAGCCGTAGTAGTAGTAGTAGCCGTAGTAGTAGTAGCCGTAGTAGTAGCCGTAGTAGTAGTAGTAGTAGCCGTAGTAGTAGTAGTAGTAGTAGTCGTAGTAGTAGTTAGTGACTTGCTTTTGTAGTTCAGAGTTTGTAGTTCATTTTTGGGGTAGTGAAAATATCAAAAGTATATAATGTACTTAATTGCGAAAAATATACGTTTTTAGTAGCTGTAACAAATACTACTATGGCAATTTTATCTAACTAAACTCTATACACTTTCTTAGAAGTAATAGTACTCCGTGTTACTTCTCCTTGCCCATAGACCTGTGTATCATATTTATGGCCCATAGTACCAAGATTACTGGAGATGTAGTAACAGTAATAGCAGTGATAGTAGTATTAGTAAGTATTGACGTCACAATGGGGGTGTATTAATGGTTTGTTCAGCAGTTACCATGGAGACACAGTACAAACATTAGCCAACACTGTCAAAAATGTTTTAAGATAGTTTGAAACGTGTTGGCGTTTTTGAGCTTGAATTACTGTTTACCATATTTCAAACACCCTGGACTATCATGTCACTCCCGTGCATTTCCATTTTGTCTCAATTTGAATCCAAACTATAATTTTGCCCCACATCTTGTCGTTGTCGTACAATACGGTGACAGCTTTTGTGAGGATGTGTCAACTTCGGGAAAATCAAAACCGCTCCACTCTGCGAAACGGCAATGTTCCACAATTCTGATTTCCAACAGTAACTCTGCCAAAAGTGCCCCACGACAGCTCCGTTTTTTTTTTGTTTGTTTGTTTGTTTTTTTCTTTTTCTTTTTTTTTTACAGCGGACCGTGAGAATCTAATCATGGTGGTTGTTGTGGGACGGTGAAAGGACAATTTGGATGAGAAGAGGAGAGGAGGAGAGAGCGGAGAAGAGGAGAGGGCCCTGGCATGTTTATAGAGAGGGTGTTGGCAGACAGAGGGGGCAGGGGGGCTGTGATTGGATAGGTGATTGCATACTTGAGCACAGTGGAACCCAGAGGAGATGTGGGAGAGCCACTGAGAGGGCATCCTTTGGCGGAAGTGGACAATATGAGCAGATAAAGGCTTGTACCGCTGATAGTTACACAGAATTTATAATGCGTAATAAATAATAATAATCCTTTTTTTTTTTATTAGGCGCCTTTCTGGGCACTCAAGGTCGCAGCAGCATAAACAAATTAAGTATCATTAAAACATACAGTTAAAGTGGCACAGTATTTAATTTATCATTTAAAGTGGTGAAAATGTAGTCGTTAAAAGTGAAGTGGTGGAAATAGTACAGTTGGTGTAGAAGGTGGAGTTTGCGTGTTCTTCCCGTGTTCCAATGGTTGCTTAACTTTTCCGTATCAAGCCACATCGTAGTAGTAGTAGGAGTAGTAGGAGTAATAGTAGTAGTAGCAGTATTAGTAGTAGTAATAGCAGAAAACAGCAGTAGTAGTAGCAGTAGAAGTAATAATAGCAGCAGCAGTAGTAGTAGTAGTAGTAGTAGTAGTAGTAGTAGTAGCAGTAGTAGTAGTAGCAGTAGTAGTAGTAGCAGAAAGCAGCAGTAGAAGTAGTAATAGCAGTAGTAGTGGCAGTAGTGGTAGTTGCAGTAGTAGAAGTAGTAGTAGTAGCAGTAGTAGTAGTACTAGCAGAAGTCACAGTAGCAGTAGTAGTAGTAGCAGTAGTAGTAGTAGCAGAAAGCAGCAGTAGAATGGTAATCGCAGTAGTGGCAGTAGTGGTAGTTGCAGTAGTAGAAGTAGTAGTAGCAGTAGTAGCAGAAGTAGTAATAGCAGTCGTGGTAGTAGCAGTAGTAGTAGTACTAGCAGTAGCAGTAGTAGTAGTAGTAGCAGAAAGCAGCAGTCGAAGTAGTAATAGCAGTAGTGGCAGTAGTAGTAGCGGTAGCACTAGTGACAGTAGTAGTAGTAGTAGTAGTAATGGCAGTAGCAGTAGTAGTAGTGGCAGTAGCAGTAGTAGTCGTAGTAGTAGTAGTAAAAGTAGTTGAAGTAGAACATCTCAAATGAATAGAAAAAACACATACAATTTTAGTTTTCCTCAAGGCAGAGGAGAAATTCAATTTGTCAGCTGGACAAAAGTTTAATTTCTCCTTTGCCTTGGATTCTACCTGGACGACATGAATTTTACAGTTTTCCTCAACACTGGGTGCACTAAAAGTAAATATACTGCCTTTCCCTGATGTTGTTGCAGTGGTTTTACCTTAAACCAATGCATAATTTACTTTGGTCCAAACCCATTTTTTAGAGAAGTTGAAAGATGAAATTGAGAGAAGTTGTTATCTTAATTCCCAAGTTGAAATCTCAAACTTTTCACAAACGCTCAGTCAAAAATGTTATCTGTTGCTTTACGTCAAAACTACATAACACATTTTGACGCTTACTGCGATAAACAACAATACTGAAACTACTTTATGCCACTGAAACAATAACAAGAATGCAGAATAATCCCAGTAAACCATTTTTAAAAAGACAGTTTCATTTAAAGACCTGAGCTGCAGCAAATAAATAGTGAAATGAAGCAATAATTAGCCACAGAAGTTATTTATTGAACCTGCTACAGCTAAAATCTTATCGCATTACATAAAAATGACGAAAAACCCCCCACTTCTGCAAAGACAATGTACATAAATACTGCCAATACGGTCATTAACTTGGCAGGCCTCATCAAAATTAGCTTGAAGTATTAGTGGATTTGTCTTTCTTGTATTATTTAAACACCTTTTATAGAACGTATAGAAGATTTCTCCAAAGACGTTTATTAAAAGTGTGATGCTGTGTAGGCTGTAATTTCCCACAAGATTACAGAAAGTGTCACAGTAAATTTTCATAATATTGTATAACATTATCATAAATAGAAAGGATCATTTACAATTTACTTTCCAAAACTCCTCATGTTTATTGCAAGTGATAAAGTTTTCAAACTGTTACGTATTTATTTTTATCCGTTTTTATCGCGCACCCATGTTGTTTACGGCGGAGCTATTTTGTGTCTGCCAATCTGTCAAACTGGAGCCAGAGAAGAAGAGGAGGAAGCGCCGATTTTGGCTTGTGTGGATTTGTAAAAGAAAAAACAAAATCAATATCAGTCTGTGGAAGAGACGGGTGCACCTGCCGTCATAACAACCCGTACTTTTACTTTTTCTGTGTGTGTACTTGTACCTCAGATATACCAACAAAACAAAAGGGCTGATTTTTGCAGCTTGGCCAGAGTTCACAAAGGACCAAGGAAATACTCAGTGGTGCATAACGAAGTAAAAGTAAAGTACTGCACTTAAGTATACGTTTTAGGTATCGACTTTACTTGAGCACATTTTACAGTGGATACTTTTTACTTCACTACATTTGAGAGCAGGTATTTGTACTTTCTACTCCAGTACATTTTAGATCTGAAATGATAGTCTGAAGGTTTATTTATTTTTTTATTTTTTTATATATTTTTTGTTTGTTTTTAGGCATCTCAGTTTTACTTAAATTTTATTTATTTATTTATTTATTTATTTATTTAAATTTTTTTTTACAAAACAAAAAGTATAAAACTACACTGCAAAAAAATAAAAATCTAGTCATGTTAAGATGACTTGAATTAAGAAAGTTTGATCATGATTTGAGTAAATTTCACTTGAACTACCAGTGGAATAAGAATTTTTCTACTTAAAATATGAAAATACATCTTCTATATTTAAAATAAGAAAAAAAAACTACTTTTTGCACAAAATACTCTTATACTCTTATACTCTATATTATTATATTCCTGTAAATTTGTAAATTTTCTTGTTATATTATAGCTTATTTTTTTTCTACTTTATTTTATTCTATTTTATTTGTTGCATGTCAGTGTTTGTCTATATCCTGCTCCAAATACCGCAGCAGTTTCCTAATGTTGTGAACCTATTCACTCATATGGCAATAAAAAACATTCTGATTCTGAAAATCAAAGTTGGTTAAATAAAAATAAAAAAAAAAACTTTCATGTGCAAATAATTTTACTTGTCAAGTTTAATCTACTCAAATGTTCTTAATTTTAACTTACCTAGATATTGTTTTTTTTCCAGTGAAAATAGTAAACAGTGTCTGCTCTCCCCACCCCCCCACCAAAATACATCCTATACATATACATTATACATATACATATATACATATACCACCACATACTCTCCTATCCGTCCACACACTCGTAGAGGCACACAAATATGGGGCTGCAGGTTTATTTTGAGCAAAGAAAAATATAACAATAAAGAAACAAATAAAAATAACTAGATTCAGTTTTTTCTGATGACCAAATTTCAACACAAATCTTTGTAAAAATCACTACATAGATTATCAATTCTGCATGAAACGCTTAAACTTTTTACTCTTTAAGTACATTTTTAACCTATAGTGCACATTGAGTTAACTAGTCAATCTTTTAAGTGTTTTGACATCTTAATTTGGGGACTAGATTCCTCTAGATTCCAGTATTTCAAAAAAATCATTCAATAGAAGTTAGTTTGTGGCTGCACTATGATAAAAAAGAAGATATTAAAGGGGAGTCTAAAAACTTCCGGAGGCGACTGTAGAAGTAGAAGTTTGTCAGAGACGTTGGTCATCAAAACATTTTTGTTCGGCTGTTAACGTCACATAAATTTAACACCAAAATGTCCCTGGCGTCCGTTACAGAGAACATGCTATAACATTAAAAATAAAAACTAAATTAACAAAATCCAAATGCTAAGGTGTTCATTTACTTCTAAATAGATGGAAAATCACAAAAAATATATATTGCAATGCACTTTTTTTCTTCGGTGCACCTTTAAGTTATCAGCAGTAGTAGTAGTTTTTCATGTGATACTTTTACTTCAGTATTTTATCTTATTTTATGTATTTATTTATTTGCATTTTATTTGTACTTTTCCTGAAACGTGCTCTGCGTATCATTTCTCGTGAATAGTCCGTCACCTGCTTGTCACTATGGAAATATCGTTGCTTTGCCTGGAATGTTCCACAGTATCGATGAAACCTGCCAATCACGAGGGAGTCAAGCAGGCCACAGCACGACACCACATTACGGTTCAGATCTGTGGAGAGTCGCCCCTTTCACAGAAGGAATGATTGTATTTTTGAGCGAAACACCCGTGATGAATAAACGCGAGATGGAAATGTTGAATGTCATAGTCACAAACCTGAGTACTTCTTCCACCTCCGGGAAAGGCTGTGGGCTTGAGTCATCCCCACCGCACACAGTGATACATCTTCACACTGCAGTTAGCGCTACGGACGGTGAGAAGTACCAGAGAGGTGTTTAGAAAATGAAAAAGTATTGGCCTGGACCCTCCCACCATCTTTACTCGGGTGTTTTTGCCCCAGACACCGTTCATTAAGCTCCGAGTGAGTTTTATTTGACGATTGAAAGGAGCATAACAATAAAAGGTGCAATAAAAACTCTGCTCTGTGTTGTCGGGCGTGTGTGATCCATTATTGATACTTTGCGGATGATGTTCGCTGGGGTGTGATGGTAACTGGAGGCACTGCTCTGTATGAAGCTCTGTTCCTCGACTTTAATCTGAGCTTTGTTTTAACATAATCTGACCAGAAAGAACAGATTTTGACTCTCAAAATAACATTTCACCGTTTTCGTTGAAAATAAAATGCCTAAACAGGACCATGAACCCTCGTAATGATCACACGCTCTTGGAAATGTGCTGTTTGAACCCATTTTCATGTTTTTTCTTGAGCTTGAAGGCGATTTTTTTTGTATAATTCATTGATTGTTCCATATTTGACCTACTGTATTGACGTACGGGGAAGTGCTTGTAAAACTTATGTTAATCCACTTTTCCTCTTACAGAAAAGAGCACGGTGGCTGAGTGGCAACACTCAGGCCTCACAGCAAGAAGATTGCAGGTTCGATCCCCGGGTTGCCCGGGCCTTTCTGTGTGGAGTTTGCATGTTCTTCCCTGTGTGGATGGGTTACTCCGGTTTCCCCATCAACCCAAAACATGCCCGCACCCCTATGAACTAACATCAAGGACCATGTTGTCCACCCTCCTGTGGACTCACCACCTGCAGAGGGGTTCATAGGAAGGGTCAGGTGCTATGAGTATTGGCCAGCAAGATGCCCCCGCGACCCAGCCGGATTAAGCGGGAGAAGATGGATGGATGGATGGATAGAAAAGAGCTGGAAGAATCGTCGGTGGAAGTGGATATAGAGACTCAACAAACCCAATATTTATACAATTAAAGATACTAAAGTTCAATGAATTGGTAGAAAAAATATGTTTAAAGCAAATCAGCAGATGTTGCCTACCAATCTCCAAAGAAAATGTATAAAGAGAGAAAGTCATTATGATTTGAAAGGAAGTGAAATCTTTAAGAAATCCAGGTTCAGAACAATAACAATGGAAAAATGTGTTTCAATCAAAGGTGTCAGCCTATGTCTAAATGAAAAACTCAAATCTTTAAAGTCCATTCAAGGGTTTGAAAGAAATGTCAGGCATGATATGATAAAAAAAAGTATTAAGTAAAGTAAGAATTGTCCTTTTGTGTTAATAACATGTGTGTACGTCATGTAGAGTTGCTTATAAATGTAGCTGGAACTGTTGAAGAGTGAAAAGTGGGCAGATATTATTATTATTAAGTTTATACTTCGTTCTGCTCCTTTTCATTCACATTTTTCACAAATTTTAATGAAATGAAATGACTTTTATCGCATTCGCTACGATGTGCGCATTGTGTCACCACGGTAACTGCTGAACGTTACACCACAGACGTACATGCAGAACACCTCCAGCATGACAGCGCCGCCAAGTATCAATAACAATTCTGAATGAAGCAAAGAAATGATGAATTCAAAGTTAAACAAAGTGTAATTCGGTGTATTCTTAGCGCAGGTCCCAAGCCGAGATAAACGGAGACGGCGGAATCCAAGTGGGAATTTTCAACCAAGACCCTGAGGCACGATGAGCGCAGCAGAAGGGCCGGTCTGGAGGAGTCCAACATGCGCCGGGGACTGATCTGGCTCAAAACCCGGCAGACTCCCGGAGCGCCGCCTCAGAGGACACAAGAGACCGGGTCAAAAGTTTCCTCCCGATCCATAAAACACAATGTGGACTGTGGCGAACTCCCGCGAACCCTTGAGTCATCAACGGAGAGCTGGTCCAGGATTTGTTCGAGAGAAAAATCTGTTTTGTCCTTTTAAGAGCTTACAGTAAAAGGACCCATATTGCGCTATTTTCTAGGCTGTTATAACGTTGTTTCCTCAGTTGTGCTTTCCTGGAGTTGTGCTTTGCTTCATTCAGACACTTTTCTTGTTACATGAAGTGCTCAACTCCAAACGCCTTCATTAGAATCATTAGGATAATTTCAGCCTTGGGATTTCCGTTCTCGACCAAACAAAAGGTTTAATAATGCAGCAAAACTCCAGGTAACTCTAAGGTAAATGTCAGTTAATTTGTTTATCAGAGGTTTGTATTGTATGTGTTAATGTCACAAACAATGCCTAATCAAAGACTGTGTGTCGGAAGTCGCACTCAAAGTTCCTCTATTGTTCTGTGCGCTTTCTGCCGGTGGTGCTCGCTCTCCTGTAATGTTCCTTCTTTTGTTAAAGTCGTGACCATTCTGCAAAGAAACTCTCCACGTTGTCCGAATGAAAGGTCAGAGCCTCCCCGCGTCTAAAATAAGCACAAGCCGGTGACTGTTGTCTAAGGAAAAAAAAGAAAGAAAAAAAAAACAGCAAAAACAAAAAACACTTCCGCTCACTTCAGGAAAAGAAAATGGATCATACAATGGAACATAAAAGTCCAGTTTCGATCTTTGAATTTGCCGTTTCGGTTTAATGTGGTGCTTTCATGTAGCTTGGAGGCGGTGCAAGAAAACTTTTGCGTTTTTAGTTCTGAACTTTACATTTTTCCAAAGCTAAGGCCCAGTTGCAGAAGTTAGTATTTCAGACTTGCTCACAAACCATTCGACGCATCGCTCATATTCGAAAACGAAATACGGCAACATGAAGGCTCTTTATTACTGTTTTGCAATTAATGAAAGCTGGAGACAGTACATCTGATTTTGTCACTAAATAATCCTGTAAAAATATACTTTTTGGTGGTTAAAATTCCACGTAGAAGAAAGTTGCGTTCCCCAGTCTCCTCCCTGATCCTCCCTCTTATTTTCAACAGTATCATCCAGCCAAAGAGGAAAAATTACATTGAAACTTTTTGCAATATTTTACGGAATGATTGGATGTTCTTCAGAGTAATTTTGAACAATAAAATAATCTGTAGGTGTGAAAGTTGTGTGAGTGAGTGTTGGTGGTGGTCGGAGGGACCGTTGGCGCCGCTTGGCGTGGCAGCCGCGCCTCCGTCAGTCTGCCCCAGGGCAACTGTGGCTATACAGTAGCTTACCACCGGGTATGGAGTGAATGAAGAATGCTCTGTAAAATGCTGTGTAAAGCACTTTGGGGACATGTGTCTGTGTAAAGCGCTATATAAATAAACCTTACCTTACCTTACCTTACCTATCTGTAGTTGAATAAATGCGAGATAGTTAAGCGTCAACAATCCGTGGAGACAAGTCGCACATCTTCCACCAGAAAAGTTACATCGTGTACCTTTTAATTTATATAAAAAAGTGAAAAAATATATGTTTAGTGGAAATGTTCTGAAATATTTTGAACTATTGTGACTGGTCTTTGAACGTTAAGAGTTCTAGACTAAATACCTGTGAAAAAATCAGTATAGGCAATCCATAATTCGTGACAATATCATATTCATTTGCCATTTTAAAACTGTGAGACATTAATGACAATTTCTAGACTCCACAGACACAACAAACGCACAAAGCGTCGCAGCTATAGCACAAGATCCCTCTGCGGGCCAAACAAACAGTTGCATCTCTGCGTCTGGCATTTCCAAACTTTCTCCAACACCTTTCTAACCTTTATCGCTCCGATCTTTTTATCTTCCAGCACACAACGCCCCGGTAATGCGCTCCTCTTAACATTACGTAATTGTGAATGTGTAGTGAGAGATGACAGGCTCAGATTTCCATCCCTGCGGGGGCTCGTTCCGACTGGGAGTTTGCTTTGGCACGACCGGGACCATGAGCGCGACGTCGCCTCCTATTGGCCTCAGCGCGCCGTTCACATGCGCTAAAGAGGAGAGCTGTCAAACTTAGCATTTCTCCGCCGAGCTACGGGCTTAAACAATGTGACAGCCAGCCACACAGAGATGTAAACACAAGTCTAGCCACCACGCGTGCAGCCAGTGCAGGGGAAATGCCATCGCTCCAATGGCACACTGAGATACTGGAAAGCAATTAAGCAGGCCCTAGATTACACAAAATGGATCCTTTTCAGGTCTTTTGAGGTTATAACGTTGTTACCTCCTCAAAAACACACCTGAAGTGTTTTGTTTCATTCACACGTTTGAGTAATTATTTATTATTGCTCTCTCTATTTTCTAACAGGGTATCCCCAGGTTTGACTACGCCAAATTTAAGACTTTAAAGACCTTTTTAAGACCACTTAAATGAAAACTAAGACAAACTTCGCACCCCTAATGCGGGTGAAAAACACCAGATCCAGTTCTAATAATGAGCATTACTCACTGCTTTAAATCACAAAAATACTTTCATTATAAAATCTCATTCAGAACTCATTTATAGTCGTATGCATGGCTTGTAAAATGACCAAAAATGTTTTCAACTAAGCTTTCACATTGCCTTGTCTCACACTGAGGAAAAAATAGGCTCATGAAATTTAAGATATTTTTAAGACTTTTAAGACCCCACGGCGACTCTGTCCAAAGCTCAAAATGCTCTTTTCCACCTTGTGATGTCATGAAATGGTAGTTTTCAAGTTAACTGCTACATTTTACTTTGTGTTCAGTAGAGATGAGGAATTCCAGAGCTGAAATGATCCAAATGATTCTAGTGAAGGTGTGTGGAATTAAAAGGTGCATTATGTAACTTTCTGCTTGTATCCATGGAGATTGTATACCTTGGCTCGGGATGTCACACAGTATAGCATTAAACTTATCTTAAGTCAAGCCAAAGGAAGGTTTGTGTGTTAAACATGTGAATGAAACAAAGCACAACTCCAGGTATGACTGTGATGAGGAAACATCAGAACAGATCAGAAAATGGTGTAATATGGGCCCTTTAAAGCATTCTCGAGACAAAAGCGTGTGATTGTGAGGGAATTAAGGCAAGATAATGAACAGAGAAATGTTGTATAGAATAGACAATGACGGCGATTGCTCAATAAGACAGTTTGTGTGTCTAAATATAGATACGTCAATTGAACAAGGGGCCATTACAGGGGCATTGTGTTAAATGTTGCGCCGGATAGAAATAAATAAATAGTGTTTGGGTTGTTGTCAGCGCAGACGCATAAGAATAGTACTTGTAATTGTAGATTGTTTGGCTTTTTGCCTGTAAAAATTCAAAATTGGTCCTAAAAAAATTCAATAATAATAATAATAATAATAATAATAATAATAATAATAATAATAATAATAATAATAATAATAAAACAAATAAATACATTTTTAAAAATCTGTTTGGTAAGCTCCACAAATGTGATCACTTTTATTTTATTGATTTATATCTTTGTATGCTTGTTTATGCCATTAGTAAATGTTGAGATTAAAATAAATAAATTAAATAAAATGATCTTTTTTAAATTATAAAATACATAAAATAAATACATACATTTAAAAACATCTTTGTTTGCTAAGCCTTCCAATTTTGAACACTTTTTAAAAAATGTATTAATATTTTTTGTATACTCGGAGGTTCTGACACTCATATGTTTGTGTGGGTATACACCATCTGTTTGTCTCCATGGTGATGCTATTTCTTGCTATTTAAAATGTCCCACAGACATAGACACCTCCAGGCCAAGTCACGGGTCAGATCTGTGGAGAGGCGACCCCGCTCCGAGAAAGAATGCATGTTTCTCGGTGCATTTTTGAACAATAAAAACATATGTAGATAAAAAATGAAGACAGATTAGTGAAATGTCACATACCATGGAACATTTTGGGCAGAGCAACAACTTTTCCATGGAAACAAGCAGGTAGCAAACCCCTCACCAGAAATGTTATGTGTCATGGTGCACTTTGAGCTGCTTGAGGTTTTCCAATGTGTTTTTTTTAAACTATCCATCCATCCATCTTCTCCCGCTTAATCCGGCTGGGTCGCGGGGGCAGCGTGCTGCCCAATCCTCATAGCACCTGACCCCCCCTATGAACCCCTCTGCAGGTGGTGAGCCCACAGGAGGGAGGACAACATGGTCCTTGATGTTAGTTCATAGTTCATGTTTTGGGTTGATGGGGGAAACCGGAGTACACGGAGGAAACCCATCCAGACACGGGGAGGAACATGCAAATTCCACACAGAAAGGCCCGGGCGACCCGGGGATCGAACCCGCAACCTTCTTGCTGTGAAGCCTGAGTGTTGCCACTCAGCCACCATTTTTAACTACAAATGACTAATAAATGAACCCAACCTTCTAATAATTCAGTTTTTTTTTCCACGCCAATAGAAAACCCAGCCCTACCCTGCAGACGGTGAGTACGAACAATATTCCGCAGAGTGTCGAGCAGTGCCTCACATGTACACAAACGCACTCTGACATTTAACATGACGGACAGACAGCCGGGGGGAGGGGGCGGGCCATGTCACGCATCCTCTCACGCCCGGGACCTACTTTCTGATGCGGACTGACACATCACACCCCTGCTCTGCGAGGTGTGCCATTTGTAAAGATTAGTGAGTGATTTGGTTCATACCGGGAGCTACATCGTTATTTGGTGTCGATAAAGCGGTTGTTTTTTTGTTTTTTTCCTCGCTTCCCCATGGCTTCTATCAAAGTCGTTTTCGATATAGGAAATGTCCCTCACAGGCTACCGTCTTTTCCCTAAGCCTAATTGGTTTTGGCCTGTTTTGCCTGGGCTCTCGGGCGCTAAGGGTTACACGGTGTCAGCGCAGGCTCCGTGTTTGTTTGCGAAGGCTGTTGTGTACATGGATAAGCAGAGGTGTCAGGCATGTCAGCGGGCGCTTTAAATGGGAGCTACATCATTTTCTAAGCAATAACCTCCATTTTACACCTGTCTGAAGCACAATCTTGGCAAGGAGGAAATGAAGGACAAAATGAATACGACTCAATGACAAAAATATGACCGCTAAAAAGAAAAATACAGGATTTACTTATTCATAATGAGAGGAACCAAAAACTATCATTATGGTATAAGTTGGACGTTTAAAATCGCAATATTTATCTGTAACAAAAGTAGAATTTTTAAGTCTTTGTACTTTTAATTAAGCACATTTTCCAGTGGATACTTTTTACTTTTACTTCCCTACATTCGAGAGCATGTACCTGTACTTTCTACTCCTCTGCATTTTAGATCTGGACTGAAGTAAAAATTAAAAAGTGCTTTTCTTTTTAGTTTGAGACCTGCTGTAATGTTATTCTTAGCACATTTAACGTCCCAACTTTGATCAAACCAAATACACAAAAATGCAAAAAACAGCTAGATAATTAGTAAAACATCTGAATCACTTAAAATCAGCTAAATTTTAAAATTAAAATCACTACATTTGATGCTTTAATTGTTCAAAAAACCTCTGCAAAATACTACAGGTGCTTCAATACTTTAACTTCAATAGAGTTTTCATGTGATACTTTTACATTCTACATTCACCACTGCGTAATCATCCTCACAGCAAAAAGTCTGCACCTCCGATGGATAGCTGTAGATCACATTACCGAAGAGCAGATTTTTTTCCCTTTGAACCAAAATGACTAAGGCTACGTTCAGACTGCAGCCCTTAATGCTCAATTCAGATTATTTTGTGAAATATGATGTTTTGGCGAGGTCGTTCACATTTCCAATTAAATACGACTTGTCTGTGGTCTCCAGAGTGAACTTTAAACGCCTCAAAAGTGTCTTGCATGAGCATTGGAGGACACAACGACGTCACAAGAGCGAGCGTGTCGGTGTTAACGGAAGTCGCCTAAACATGGACACTGCATTGAGCTGCTGGAGATTTTAAAGTTGCTGCCATACACGTCTTCGGCCTATTTCAGTCGCAAACATGTTGCTGTTGGGCTGTATTGGCTCACAACAGGTGCTTGTTACAGCACAACATCCGACCTCTTGCTTGTTGATTACGTGTAGGTCAGACTGAAGTCTTATGGCAAAAGATCGGTTTGTATCGATTTTAGGACTGCGTATCCAAGTGGCCTGGGTCACATTTGAAAAAATCAGATCTGCGTCGTTCAGACTGTCATTAAAACATCAGATACAGGTCACTTAGGGGTGAAAACATCTGATTTGGGTCACTTCAGGCTGCAGTCTGAACATAACCTAAGTGACTTCTACATAAGTGTATCACCGATGAAGAAAAAAAGTACGCCGGTGGTGGTGAAAACGAGGATCTAACGGTAACATGGCGCCTTGCAAACACACGATTAAAGATTAAAGCTCAAACATGCACCGCATCGCTCCAACTTCAGGTGAATAAATCGTGAGGAGAAACAACTATAACATGGCCAAAAGCCTCAGAAAAGCTTTGCATAATCAGTGTGGTTTAAAGTCAGATTCCTCACAATGAGAGTAACGAAAACTTTAATGAGAACTGGCCCATTCTAAATATATTACGGTAGGAGTCAAAGAATGTCCAGTGTGATTTTTAAGTCATTTCTGAGCCATCGCAATGAACAATTCACAACACGATACGGGTTTGAATGGTAAACAGTTTGCTGCATATAGTTTGTGTAGAACCTAAACTGCCTTGATTCAAATGCATGAGGTATATGACACTACGACATAAAATACATAAAATACACGCACTGAATACATATACACATCGCAAAATGGTGAGAAAATAAGGTGTCTGTATGAGCACGTCTCCATAGTGACAACCAGAGATCTTATTGGCCAATACTTTGACTTCAACTGCGTATTTTCTTTCCTCTACGGTATATATATACGGTATATACTATTGTGATGACTTCTTTCAATCTAATGCACATACTTCTTTCAATCTAATGCACATACTTTTAATTTTTTCTTCACTCTTGACAGCAGCTTGCAGAAATAGTTTGACAATAGCTCTTTTTCTCTTGTGGAACAGCGTAAAGTTGATGTCTAGATAAATGCAGAGCGTCTTGCCCAAGGACATTCTTTCATATCACGTTAAAATCCCAGTTTGATTTTCACTTTTATTTGAGTAATGACTCCCTCGCATCTCTGCCTTTTTGTCTCGCGCGTGACACTTCCATCTAAAAAGGAGTAAACAACAATCTTCTCCAAACATCCGTCGTCGAAAATCATCCCATTTTATTTTTCCATGTTTCCACGACGACCTCTCAAATTTGAAGGGAAAACAAGTGGAGTTTTCAGCCGCTAAAAATTTGCAGGTGACTCATAGTTTGTTTGTTAGTAAGACCGAATCGGGAAAAAATAAATTTAAAAAAATGCTTGAGTGTCATGATGGAGGAAATTTAAAAATCAATATTTGCATTTATTTTATTAAACTTTATTTTTTTAAATCCAGACTTGGAATATAAAAGGTTTAAATGTTAAGTGTGGGTGGTGCTTCAACATGAATCTACCATCATATGTGTCACCTGTGGGCCTGCTCAATAGTCCCGCCCCCTTTCCTCAAACTTGAATCCTATTGGCTGAATCGTGCAATCACTTCCTGGTTTGTGCTTCCAACTTTTCCCAGTCCATGCTCCATTTCAAGAAGATCCCTTTCGATGTATTTCGATCCAACACGAACTTTATTCAACCAAGAATCAACTCCACTAAAAAACAAACAAACAAACAAAAAAAAAACTAGATAAAAGTAAAGAAACGACAATGGTGGAAAGAAGGACTACAACTTGGAAAGAAGAACTACAAAGATGGATTCAGGACCATTGTCAACAGTAAATGGTGAGTGTCTATGAACTATATTGTCAATAAACTAGCAATTTAAGCACAATATTTGATTCAAAATGTGTTTAAAAGAAATGTTCTTCTAGGGTTGACCAACACGATCGGCACATCTGTATGAAGACACCAAAAGGTAGGACGATTTCTGTACTGTTACTGGGAAGGAAAAGGCAATACGTGACATTTTATAGTAAATATAAATAGTATTATGTAAAATAAAAGCGTATCTTGCTAACAACATTCTAATGACCTCATGTAAAATCCATTATTGGGAAAACTTGGTACAAATTTGCTTTAAAAAGTCATAACGTTCTACCAAAATGTTACGTACGATGCCTTTTTGCTTCTCCGTCTTTATCGTTTTATGCTGGAAGTTGATTGGTGGAATTCATGGCTGGTTTTGAAATTGAAGAGGCTACACTTGTGATTTGTGCAGTGTTTTTATGTGTTGCGATGTGTTTTTATGTGTTGCTTGAGTTTGGGATGCTGTTTGGATGTTTATCTATGCAAAACATGTGGAAGAGGGCCTCAAAAGGTCTCGCACTGCTTTCAAATGCATCTCGGACCATTTGTACAGTTGTTTCCTTCCTGTAAGCTGAAGTTTGTTTACCAGAAATATCGATCGAGTTTATTTGATTGATTATGAGTAGTATATAATGAGTAGTAGTTGATATATGGGTTATTTGACAGATTCTCGTGATAAGGCAAAGGTGTTTTTTGTGTTTCAAATTCAAGTAGAAGATTCCAGATTTGTTTGCGTTCATGTCTTGCTGGTTGAACACATCAGCTCCGAAATGCCATAATGTTGCACAGAAGTTGCTCATCTGTTAGTGGCTTTTGTGTATTGACTGAAAATATATAAAAATTGTTGTTGTTGCTGTTGAGAATGGAAGAAATAAAAATTTAAAGAACATATATTCTGCATTGTTGTGGCTTCAATTGCTTTTAGAATGCTTTTGGTTACCTTGGGATAAGTATTTTACATTTTCTAACTTAAACTAATATAATGGACAATGGAAAATATACTTTTTAAACTTCATCTGTGTTTCTAATCAGGCATTTAAGCGCTGGAGCTCCCTCTGCTGTCAGCAATGGGAATTAACATGACATAATTTGATCATAGAATGAGTCTAATGATTGTTTATGGGCTTAAAAATGGCACAGGAGAAGTCTGGAGTTGTATCTATGACGTAACTAAACAGGCAATATGTAAATTTTATGTAAATGCACATTTTTAAGTGCTTAGAGAAAATGATTTGGGGTTAATGGATTAAAAACAAGCGTGAAAAAAGTAAACTTTGCATAATGCGTGTTCTTTTAGTCTTTAACATTTGAATTCTTCTTTAGTTCCTTAGTTTGATTTAGTTGGACGATACTGCAAAGCAAAATATGGCATTGCAATTACTTATTTGCATTTATAAGTTTAAGTTTATTGTTTTTGTGGATTTTATTTCATTAGTGGGAAAACAAATGCCACACATTTTGAAAACTGTCTCCATGTTTCCAGTGCATGGGTAGTTTGTACTTCCTACATTGTTTACTGCTGCCAGTCTCGCCGTATTGTCTGCATTTCAATGGACTTTTCCAATTACCCATGACCCTTCAGTCTGCAGCTACCCACAATGCCATGCAAACCCCTATAGACGTCCATGCTGCGATTGATATAATATCATGTGATACGAGTTTGTACCCGCTCAAAGGAAATGGGCCAGTTTCATGAGAAGTTTTTCCAGACGCTCGTATACTGTACAAACTTATAATGATGCCCTGTTTTTCCTCCTGAAAATAGTGATTGAGTTTATTTATATTTATACAAAAATGCACAAATAAATAAATACAATGAATTTAAAATAAAATAAAAATGATAATAATGGGAAAAAAAACAAAACCAAAAAACTTGCCCACAGGAAAATATATACAAATATTTATATAGTGTATAGTGTAGTAGATAAATCACAAGACAACAGGATTTTCTTCACATTGCAGGTCACAGGTCAGTAATGAATAGTTTTAGCGTACTTTATTGAGATATGACCTGTATTATGACAGATTAATGTTGTGTTTATGGTATTGTCCAATGAAGTAGAAGATTGGTCAGAACTGCAGCCTATATTTTTAACATTGCGGGATAGGGCCATTGCATTTACTCAGATTTATTTTGCACGCTCGAGTTTTCTTCATCTTGGATCATTTTAATATACTGTATCGTAAGTTACTTTGCTCTGGAAGGTCAACTATGTAGACTTTTCTTTTAAATTGGGCCACAAAGGAGGTGTATAGAAATCATAAGACAGCAGGATTTCTTTGCATTGCAGTTTCGGGTGACGGTTATTAATTCTGGCCACAAGAGGTCAGCAATGAGTAATTTTACTGTATTACCTACCTTATTGAGATATGACTCGTATGACAGATTCATGTTTTTTGTATTGTCTAACTGAGAAGGTGGACTGTGTAACTTTTCCGGTGAAGGGTCCACCACCTGCTTGTCTCCATGGAGATGTTTTTGTTTTGTCTGGAATGTCCCGCTATGGCATTAAACATACCCTTCTTGCATTTACTCAATCACATAGGCTATACTTGACCTAAAAACTTGAATTCTTACTATGAGTGGGCTCGCCAGTCCACAGATCTGATGTGCAATACGGCCCTCTAGTGTCGCCTGCTGTTTGTATAGAGATAAATAAGTGTAACGCCATACTGTGGAACATTCCAGGCAATATCTCCATGGAGAGAAGCAGGTGATGGACCCAGCACCAGAAAAGTTAGACAGTGCAGCTTTTAAGTAGAAGATCAGCCCTATATCTTTGACATTGCAAGATAGGGCCACTGTGTTTACTTTAATTTATGCTTGTTGGAGTTTTCTTTAGCTTGGTTCATTTTTATAATACTGTATCATAACTTAATTTGCTCAGGAAGGTCGTCTACCTCGCAATTTTACTTTAAATGAGGCCACAAAGGAGGAGACGGTCGCGCTGTTCTTTGTGAAACATATAAATCATATTATCAAAATATTAACCAAGCGAGTGGGCGATCACCTTTTTATGAACTTTTGAGCAAAGCCGTTGAATCAGCAGACCGGCTAAACGCGTTATACCAAACAACATTACGTACGCCCTTGTTGCTGGCGTTTTTTCCTTATAAATTTCTTCTTAAACTTCGGGATTGATGTGCAGACTTCTTGATAATTCTCATAACACTTCCGCAACTTCGTGTCTCCTCTGGGGGGCGGGAACGTCACGGAAAGGTTGCAGATATTTAACGTTAAAAACTGCTTTCTTCTCCGTGTTAATCTTACAAATAGCCGAGGTTTTCCAAGGTTACCGTGACAGATGAGAGCAAGGGGGGAGACTGCGGAACAAGGGCCCTATTCTGTTAAATTACGAGCGCGCTGTGGAGACGATTTATACTATTTACTATGTATCTTATGTTTGCGCAGTAAAATGTTGCCTCCACTCTTATCACATGGGCCACTAAACCTTATGGAGTGATTGGAAGGTGCCTATGGCTTTTACTGGGCCAAATATGTGCCCATCACTCATGTATCTAAGTGTGAAACCCGCCGCTCTGTTTGTTATTGTTGTTGTTTATTGCCAATGAGCAGCATTCAAATCAATACCAGAACAGAATTAATAGTACTTTTTTTCCTCTTTTTTTTTTACACTTGAGTTATGGGTTAAAAAATTAACTTGGCAAACAAAAGTACACTAATATATGGATTTTTTTTTTCTTTTTTCTGATTTTTTTTTTCATAGTATTTTTGGTGGATAAGATAAGCGAAATACTTAATAGTGTATTAATGGTGCACTGTGTAACTTTTCTGGAGTGGGGGTCTGCAACAGTTTTGGTTTAAACAGTCCACAGTACAGCATCAAACAAATCTGTCTGGCATTTGCTAAAAAATAAAATTAAAACATTAAAAAATAATTAAATAAATAATTTAATTTAATTTAATTTAATTTAATTTAATTTAATTTAATAATAATAATAATAATAATAATAATAATAATAATAAAAAAATCTTACTGTGAGTGGGGTCGCCTCTACACAAATCTAACCTGTAATTTGGCTTGCAAGTCTCCATGGCGATTCTCAAGTTCATGGCCATACCGTGGAACATTCTAGGCACATCTCCATGGTGACGAGCAGACACAACGGACCCTCCAGCAGACAAGTTACACAGTGCACCTTTAAGGCTCTGCAGCTGTGTGCTTTGTTCAAAGTTTTTTGCAAATCGATTGTTCACGGGAGCACTCTGCAACTGTTTTGTGTTTATTTCATTGTTTGTTTGCATCAAGGACATAGATTTATGCATTTGATAAAGTATGAGGAAAATATATTGGTGGATTTTACGCCTGTTGAGTTGTGAGTCAATATGGAGCGATGCATTTTTCCCATATTGGTGACACTTACAAAAAAATATTAGAATCAAAATTGTGCTTTTTTTTCCCCCATTGAATGTTTTAACTGGATTTTTGAGGAATAGATTTGAACCACAACACCACTTCCTGTTGGAGAACGTGGAGATATTTATTTAGATTGGTTTATCTAGAACATCCCACAGTATGGCATTAACTTTAAAATGTATCTCCATGTAGATGATTCGTGACACAACCAAGCAAAGTTACAGGTCAGATCTGTAGAGAGGCAAGCCCACTCACACTAAGAATGCTTATCTTTTAAAGCTGTTTTGAGCAATGGAAACATGATCATGAAATAAACGCCATGTGCATTTTAAAGCATGTCTCCATGGGGACAAGCAAGCGGCATTCTCTTCCAGAAAAGCTTCACAGTGCGGCTTTAAATACAGTGCAAGTGTAGAGATGCGTGAGCTTTTGAAGTTCGCTTTATATCAAGTCAAACACGATGGTCGTAGAATCCTCCCATCTTCCCTGCGTGTGTTCACTGCCCAGCGCCGCTCCGTCATCTGCTCACTGCTGATTGACCGGACTGCAGAGCGCCACCTACCTGCGAGCCCCTGCAGAGACACACTCAATTAGGCCATGTGCGGGGCTGGTCAGAGGCAGGATATGCGGACACTGTGGGCTGGAGGGGCTTTTTCCGAGCCTGTGAAGATGTTTTTTTGTACTTTGCTTTGCGTACAGGTGAACTTGTAATGTAATCGTATCAAGAGGGGAAATAAGAAAGGAAAGAAAAAACAAAAACTATACATAAACAAATCAAAATGGACAAAAAATTAAGAAAGAATTAGTAGATTATGGAAGTAATACTGTGCTGGGATTATTCAAGTAGAAACGTGACTTAATAGTACTATAAAATGTATGATAAAAATGGACAAATAAATAAATGAAGTTAAAAAAAATCGACAACAAAAAAGATAAGAAAAAAAAACCATTATCTTCAATATACTTACTATAACAAAGGAAAAAACGAATCTTGTTTTGATGAACTATTCCGGTGGGAAACATAAAACTCACACAGCACGTTGTTATAGTATTTTCATCAGTATTTTTTACACTATTGGACAGGATGAAGTAAAAGTAGTAGAAATACACAGACGTCTCATTGCAGGGTGATTGACTGTGGCCATAACCTTTACAGTGCTCTCTGCCTCCACAGTTAGACGTAAGAAAAACTGCAATGTAAACTTTACGGTCCTGTTTACTGGGACTCGCATTCACATCCACATCAGCACCACGCCGCAAGATTGATTTTTTTTTTCTCTGCTCAAATAATCACCTCCGAACACAAGCCAAAGGGCAAATAGAAGAGAAATATTTTGTTTTACAATTTTCTAGCTAAAAAAAAAAAAAACAACAACTGAAAAATAATCAAAATCAAACTGAAAAAAAAAATCCAAATAAAATACATAGAAAGCTCATACACACATACATAACATACATACATACACTCACACATACATACATATACATAAACTCACACATACATACATATACATACACTCACACATACATACATACATATACATACATACATACATACATACACTCACACATACATACATACATATACATACACTCACACATACATACATATACATACACTCACACATACATACATATACATACACTCACACATACATACATATACATAAACTCACACATACATACATATACATACACTCACACATACATACATACATATACATACACACATACACACATACATACATACATACATACATACACTCACACATACATACATACATATACATACACACATACATACGTACACACATACACACATACATAACATACATACATATACTCACACATACATACATACATACATATACATACATATACATACATACATACATACAGGGGAGCTGCTGGTGGGGCACAAAAGTGTCTGTTGTCCCGGGCTCCAGTGTCTTAGGGGCCCAGAATTAGTCTCTTCTTATTAATTTATATTAGGAGGGGCCCCATGTGACACTTCTCGCCTCGAGCCTCTAAATCTGTGGGTCTGCACACATACAGTGAAATACATGTTCTATAAATTTCTCTTTTCTGCATGGCTGTCACTGTTTCCCTCAAATAATAAACTATTTTGTTATGGTACTGTGGCTTTCCATCATGTTTTGTAAGATTCATTATTTTAAAAAGTAAACTATAGACAAAGAAAACAGATCTTCTGTGAACTGAACACGCATCCAAATTATATTTTGCATCATTCATGCCTCAGGTGCACACCTTAAAGCAGTTCAGCTAAATAGTAAAAAACAAACTACAAAGGTTCTTTCGGCATATTTTACTGGACTTTTGAAGTTTATTTATGGAACAAACAGATAACTACTCGATAATGCAACACAAAATCACAGAATCTTTAAAAGATTTTCATTAAAAATATTAGAAATACCAAGAACTATTAAAGGTCCTATATGACCCAAAATTTGTCATGTTCTAATGTTGTTTACTCCTCAAAAACAGACCTGGAGCTGTGTACACATGTTTGAGTAATCCCCTATTATTAGTCTGTCTACATCTCCAAAGCTCAAAATGCTCTGTTCCACCTTATGTCATTAAGTGGCAGTTTTCAAGTTAACAGCTACTTTTTTTTCCAACCTTTTGTTCAGTGAAGATGGGCAATTCCAGGTCTGAAATCACCCAAATGATTCGAATGAAGATGTATGCCATTTAAAAACACAGTGGAGCACTTCCTGTATTACTGCATGACATCACAAGAGGGAACAGAGCGTTTTCAGTTGAGTTGAGTGAAGAACTCAGCCTAAACATGCAGGATTTGTGTGTTTTAATGTGTGAGGAAACAAAACATTACAACATAGATCAGACCCTTTAATCAAAATTTCAAAATGGAGCTTGTTTTCTTTGACCTGTACACTTGCCTCTGCCTGTTTTCTTGTGCTTTCTTGTTGCAACTCCTGACAGATGCGCTGTGACACTGTTGGGCTGTGGAGGAGTTCCAGCCTCTGATCTGTACTGCAGGACTTTTACAAAGCTGTCAGGGCGCTCTATTATCTCGCGCGACGCCAACACTGTCCCCGGCTCCGGCCCCTGATAACTCCCAGCATAATTGACCTCCATTTTGAGGTCTTCCGCTTTCCAGTTTTCGCGCTAACTCTCGACGCGCCGCTCCGTGCAGCCCATACGGACATTTGTTGCCATGGCAGCGGGGGGAGCGTACAGTCTCTTAGTGGCGTTATTGCTTGTTGGAGGTTAAAGGAGTGCTTGCGTCACTTGCCCTGGCTCAAGGGCCCTGTCAGCGCCTGTCAGAGGTGGGATTATTAAGAGTCTAGACGATATCAGCGCAAAGCGTTTTTGAAACCATTTCATAAAAAAGGGTGAATCACATGGCTAAGAGCAAAGTTTTTTAGTTCACTGTAGGTCAAATACAGCGCAGTGACAGTATAGAATGACTAAGCTGTTTCCATTAAATTATATTTTATTAAGGTCTTTCAGTCAAAAGAAATTAAAATGCAAATGTGCCTATTAAAATGTACTCGCTTTGATTTCTTCATTTTCTGTCTTACATATTTTGTACCATCACATATTCTTGTTAACATCTTTGCCAATTAAATGTGCTTCTCTCTCATTCATTTTTGTCTTTATTTATTGAAATCCATTAAGCCGATAATAACAAAATCACGCAAAAAAATCATACAGTTGATACATTTCCCAGGGGCCTGAAGCTAACTGGAGGCACTGCTCTCTCTGAAGCTCAAGTTAGACTTTAATCTGAGCTTCATTTTAACGCAATCTGACCAGAAAGAGCAGACGGATGAACCGATTTTCTGCTGTTAAACAAGTCCTTTTCACATGACATTGCAATTAAAAATTAGCTATAATCAGCCAACAGTTTTTCAATTCATAACTCACCATTTTTTGTTGAATATCAAACACTTAAGCAGGACCGTGAACGCTCGTAATGATCTTGGTCTTCTCAAAATGTGTTGTTTAAATCCATTTTTATATTTTTTTTCTTCAGTTTTCAGACTATTTTCGAGCTTCTTTGTTAATGTGTGTATCTCCATGGTAACTGTTGAGCATCCCACCAAAGAGATGCATGTAGAAAACCTCACTCCAAAGTATAAATTGTGTTGTACTAGCTTTGACGTTTTTGGATAAATCAAGTAGAAAAAAAACAGATGATAGCGTCAATTGACTTTTCACTCGTAAACGTCATTATTCTTGACGATGTATGAAGCCAGACATAATGAATACGTGCAGTCCCCAGCAGAATAGTACATGTTTAATTAAAAACAAACTTCTGACCGTTTTCAATCCATTAAAAATAACCCATGAGTTTCCTGGATGCCGTATTGTGCTCTAATGGTCTGGAGTCTGGGATTGTACCAGTTCTGTCCAGTTTCACTTGTTTTCCTCTCCTGCTGTTTGTGCTTAGAGGGCTGCACACAACCACGTTTACACCCATGTCAGAGTCGTTTTTAAGCCTGATAGTGGAGTCTGCGTAAAGATGCACTCTGTAACTTTTTGGTTCGGGGTCCGTTACCTACTTCTTACCATGGATTTGTCATTGCTCTGCCTGGAATGTTCCACAGTATGGCATTAAACAGCTCCACCTTACATTTATTCAATTACAGGTGGTTTTATAGCTTAAAAATCCCTAAAAACAGGCATTCTGACTGTGAGCGGTGTCGCTTCTCCACAGATCTGACCTGTAACTGTGAAACATTCCACACAAAGCAAGAACATAAGCATTTGGTGACTCCACCAGAAAGGTTAAACATTGCACCTTTTAATGAATCCAACTTTTTTTTCCCCTTTTAATTGACCAAACCACAGCTTCAAAGACTATATGTTTTACATTTTGCTGTATTCCAATCATTATGGTCATTTGATTCTTACTTACACAGCTTTACAAAGGCAATTTGAACCCATTCTCAGTCATCTCATTTCTCATTCTTTTTTATCTACAGGTACAGACTGAATAATCAGCATTCATAAAATTCAAAATATTCAATATACTAGGAAATGGGTTCGTCTGACTGGAGAGTGATGCATCATGTTGAGCCACTCGATTTTTTTTTGTCAGATGCTCTTCCACGTACTGAACGCAAACTTTTTATAATACATTATGGTTCATGGTATGTAATATGTCCTCTGCATTTGACCCATCCTTCAATTCTGTCAGGAGTAGTGGGCGCCAAAGCACAGCACCTATAGGAACCCATCTCCAGATCTTGAGCTCGTCGTGGTCAGAAGTCCCTCAGCTGGAGGATTTGGCCAGTTGTGCTTGTTTAAAAGTGGAACTAAACACCTCAGACTGTATAAAAAAGTGAATAAAGGGAGTGTGATGTCACCCATAGTGTTCAGCTCCTGTCAAATAAAGTTCACTGAAGTTAGTGGTTATGGGGCGGATTTGGAGCCAAGTTACTTATTAAGAATAGGAATTGATTTACGGATAAAATAGCGAAATAAAAAACACCAGGATCGTGTAGGGCGGGTTAATAGGAACATTTTAAGAGCAGACAGTGGCAGTTACAGAGAAAAAGATGACGTTTTCTCAATACAAAGTGAATTGGAGTTGATGGAGCTGGAAGTGCGCCCATGCTCAGTTCCTATTTGGAACGCTGTGGCTGGCGGGTTAGTTATGTCCATTTATATATACAGTCCATGGCAGATCTGGGCATTGTCCAGCTCCCGGGCAACATACGGCTCTTAGGTTGACTCTAACTGGTCCATTTAAGATAATTTGGAATTACAAAATAAACATACAGGACTATAAGGCACACTTAAAATCCGTTAATTGTCTCAAAAATCGACAGTGCGCCTTACGTATTCATTCTGATTTTGCTTACTGACCTCAAACCGATTTTAGGTAGTCCACTGCGCTCAAAAATCTGTTAAAATGTTTGAGTACAACTTTGTTAAACTACGAAGCCGCATCGCTTGATGGATTGTGGGGGCATTACGGCGACCATAGTCAGGAGCCTCGTGGAGTCATACGTACTGTACTTCAACATAATATTATGGTGTGTACAAAATGGCCCCTGTTCAGAGACATACTGACTTACACGCCAAAGTGAAGCAAACTAATTCAGTGCTGCCATCGTTCCAGGTGGATTAACCAAAGAACTCCAACCACTAGATATTGGTGTCAAGAGGTCATTCAAAGTTAAATTGCAGCTGTGTGGGCGCGTTGATGACAGAAGGCGAACACACATTCACCAATACAGGGAGGCAACGCCGGGAGAGTTACTCCACGGTTTGCCAATGGATCATGGATGCCTGGGCTAAGGTATCAGTCTCGCCCTATGTGCCTTATAATCCGGTGCCCCTTATGTATGAAAATAGACCTGTTCATTAATATTGCGCCTTATAATCCGGTGCGCTTTATAGTCTGAAAAATACAGTATTTTATCATTTTACCTCATGCATGGACTAAAGCTGCGTTGCTTTTATTTTAGAGGTGCTTTTAGAGATCATTTTTTGTCTTACCAGCACGTCAAAACAAATAAAAAAATACAAGAAACATTATGCAGAATTGAGTTAAAGATTTTGGCCCGGCCCCCCACAGTATTTTCAGTTTCTCATGTGGCTCCGTGGATAAAATTATTGCCCACCCCTGGTCTATGGCCTCACCAAACACTCCATTTGAGACCAATCACACTGCCGCCCTTAGATCCAGACACCACCACTCCTCCCCCCCTCACTCTCTTCTTTAGTCCTCCAGGTACCCCCCGGTTTATCAGCTCGATCTGAAATGTGGTTGACGGCTGAGTTTAGGTGCTTAGTCCCACTCTAACTTGATTCGGGATGGCCCAAATGCATCGGCCTCTCCTCAAACTTACCTCATCAAAGTCTACCTCAGATACCCCTTCTCCAACATGATAAAGAAGCACATTTGTGGTCCATATCGGCCCCTCAGTAGAGCCATATAGCTGTCTCTTTTGGCCGCGCATTCAAATACAGCTACAGTTTTGGAAGGGCTGAGACAGCGCATCATCGTGTACTGTGCTTTACAAAACACATAAGCCTACACTAATAGCCCGGGTCTACTGCCAATGCCGATGCTAAAATAATTGGACTCCGGGGACCCCCTTTTTTGTCCGTGTCAGTGGAAAACGCTGGGCGATAAAAGGAGCAATGAAGTTTGGAGACGACGCAAGCCGGACCCTTCAAAAAACCAAAATAACTTGTCAAGATGAAGAAATACGGAGCGAAGTATAGTTGTTTTAAGTCGTGTTTAGTTTATTCAATTAGCACGAGCCCTCCGCTGTACGGACATCAATAGTCTTTACGGTTGAAGGAGCCGGCTATAGCTCAAGATGACCGCCGTGGCTGTCAGAAAGTTTTAGAAGGATTTTGACAAAAGCGTAATGTCGAAGTGCGAAAACGTGTCTTTATAAGAGCCCCAGTGCATATGTAAATGAACTGTGCTGTCAGCTTGAAGGGAAGCGCCTCGAGGCCATCGTGACAAAAAGAATAAGGGTATTTGAAATGTATAAACTGCTAATACCGAATTACTGCAAATGTCACTACGAACTGTTACTCAGAAGTGGGCAGCCAAACACTCAAGTCGATGTACGAAGTTGTGTTTGAAGAAATTAAACAAGCAAAAGTGAAGTAGAGTAACTTTCAGGGCATGATGTCTGATTTATAATTTGAAGTGAATGTATCTGGAACGAGAATATATGAAATACTGCATACAATCTGGTATTTTCAAAGGATAAACAAAAAAAATTGCAAAAAAAAAAACATATCTGAAGGAGAGGTGCAAGAAACACAAATAAAACTTTTACTCATGTACTGTTACTTCAATTAAAAATATTAATGAAGTAGGAGTAAAAGTATTCTGCCAGAAAAGTACCCTGTGAAGTACAATCAAATAAATCTACATCGGAGTACTACCTGCCTCTGCTGCTACTCTTACTAATACTACTACTATCTACTACTAACTACTCTGTTGCCAATATTATGGATTTAACCAAATACTTTTACTACTAATCACCACATCTGCTACAGTGGGTTTGTTTATGCGCACTCCAAATCTGATCATGATCTGATTTCTGGAGTTATCAGATTACTGAAGGGTCACGTAAACAGTTACCCCAGGTGTGCGTAATCTGATTTCTTTCTGCTTGTTCGCTCCCGTGCAGGTTTTGACAGGGAAAATGATGCGAAACGAATGGGACAACAAGAAAAGTGTCTTCCAAATACAACAGTCACTCGATTACCGTAATGACATGCAAACTGCAAAATCTGTGTGCGTAATCAGAGGGATCAGGAGCACAAAGAAATTGGCTGATGTAGCTGTTTGCATATAATTTCCTCCAAATCTCTTCAAAAGCTGATGTTGAGTGTGCGCGGAGCTACAGATACAGGTGTTTGGGAAGCTCGTGAATTTGTTTATGAATGTAAACATGTCACCAAAAATCATGTCTAATGATCGGGTTAGCAGATTTCACAGATTTTTCAGATTTTTCTCGGCTATGCAAATGTACCTAATGACTTCTATGATGCAAATACCGACTTGCAGTTATAAAAGAGAAATTCTCATTCATTTTTGTTTAACTTTTTGGAAGATAAAATTAAATACCTCCATAAAAACATAATAAAAGTTTATGTCTACAATTTAAAATGGAAATCGGTTTATTGCGTTCTTAAAAGGACCGTTTTACCCTAATTTTCTGAGCTGTTATAATGTTGTTTCCTCATCGTAAACAGACCTGGAGTTGTGGTTTGTTTCATTCACACATGTTTAACACACAAAACTACCTCTTCATGACATCACAAGGTGGAAAAGAGCATTTTGAGCTTCAGACAAATCATAAAGACCAACTTAAACATGTGTGAATGAAACAAAATGCAACTGCAGGTACGTTTTTGATGACATAACATGACTTGACGCTCACAAGAGTCAATTTTGCGTAATATAGGATGTTTAAATTGTACAGTAAAAGTACCACATGTGTTCTTTCCCCTCGCCGAACCAGACATTGCAATTTTTTCCTCCACTAACGCGCCATTTTCACTGCAACTTCTCCACAACACGATGATTACAGCACAAACTTGGACCAACCGTTGCCTGAGAATAAAAGCCGGCTGGCAGTCTATAGTTTTGCCGTTTTAAACCTCCTCATTATTGCCGACCATATCTCCTCCGTCTCTCCCTCGGTGTCATTCAGTCTTTTCATCTGCCCGTCTCCCCTCGGCTCTCTCCCGTTCGCTGTTTGACATTCCTCTGCTCTTTGGCGCTGTCTGGCTTTTGAAGGTTAGACCGTTTCCACCTGGCGCCCCCCTTTTTACACTGAAATGATACGAGTTCGAAGTGAAAACAAAACCTCTTTCATCCCGGGTTGGGTGGTGCTCGCTGGTAGCCTGGGTTGGATCTGGTCTGGTCAGATGAGGACAGGAGAGAGCGGCGGTACAAAGTTATGCAATTTAACACAAATAAGTCTCTTAGAGTAACCAAAAGACCCTTACTTACGAAGAGAGGTTTTGACAGTCTGTACTGCTTTAGAAAGGCTTTCGATGTAAACATGCTACGAATACTGCTACTGCGACTGCTACTGTAACTACTACTGCTACTGCAACTACTACTGCTACTGTAACTACTACTGCAACTACTGCTGCTGCAACTGCTACTGCAACTACTACTGCTACTACTACTGCTACTACTACGGCTACTACCACTACTGCAACTACTACTGCTACTACTACTGCTACTACTACTGCAACTACTACGGCTACTACCACTACTGCAACTACTACTGCTACTACTACTGCTACTACTACTGCTACTGCAACTACTACTGCAACTACTACTGCTACTGCAACTACTACTGCAACTACTACTGCAACTACTACTGCAACTACTACTGCTTCTGTGACTACTACTGCTACTGCAACTACTACTGCAACTGCTACTGCAACTACTACTGCTACTGCAACTACTACTGCAACTACTACTGCTACTGCAACTACTACTGCAACTACTACTGCTACTGCAACTACTACTGCAACTACTACTGCTACTGCTACTGCAACTACTACTGCAACTACTACTGCAACTACTACTGCTTCTGTGACTACTACTGCTACTGCGACTACTACTGCAACTACTACTGCAACTACTACTGCTACTGCAACTACTACTGCTTCTGTGACTACTACTGCTACTGCAACTGCTACTGTGACTACTACTGCAACTGCTACTGTGACTACTACTGCAACTACTACTGCAACTACTACTGCTACTGCAACTACTACTGCAACTACTACTGCAACTACTACTGCAACTACTACTGCTTCTGTGACTACTACTGCTACTGCAACTACTACTGCAACTACTACTACTGCTGCAACTGCTACTGCAACTACTACTGCAACTACTACTACTGCTGCAACTGCTACTGCAACTGCAACTACTACTACTGCTGCAACTACTACTGCAACTGCAATTACTACTGCAACTACTATTGCAATTACTATTGCTTCTGTGACTACTATTGCTATTGCAACTACTATTGCAATTACTATTGCAATTGCAATTACTATTGCAACTGCTACTGCAACTACTACTGCAACTACTACTACTGCTGCAACTGCTACTGCAACTACTACTGCAACTACTACTACTGCTGCAACTACTACTGCAACTGCAACTACTACTGCAACTACTACTGCAACTACTACTGCAACTACTACTGCAACTGCAACTACTACTGCAACTAATACTGCAACTACTACTGCAACTACTACTGCAACTACTACTGCAACTACTACTACTGCTGCAACTACTACTGCAACTGCAACTACTACTGCAACTGCAACTACTACTGCAACTACTACTGCAACTACTACTGCAACTACTACTACTGCTGCAACTACTACTGCAACTACTACTACTGCTGCAACTACTACTGCAACTGCAACTACTACTGCAACTACTACTGCAACTGCAACTACTACTGCAACTGCAACTACTACTGCAACTACTACTGCAACTACTACTGCATCATAATTGTAACTTGCTCAACAGAGTCTATTTTTAACCGTGGTCCACTTCCACTCCAGAACCCTGCAACAAAAGTTAGTTTGGTGAGTAACATCTCACCATCTCAAAATCCTTATTAAGTTTTTTGTGGAGCTCTCGTTTGTAGAAGAATAATTTATACACGGTAGGAAAGTAGCAAAGATGAATGACTTTGCGGCGTCTCACCTTGTTTTAATGCGTGCAGGGGAGGTCTGATAAGTGAGCGCGGTGCACAGAGTCAATGCGACGCTTTTGGAGGCCAACACTACTGTTTGTGTTTTAATAAGTATTGTGTAAAGTGTGAATACAAGAAGCCTATTCGCGTCACTACTTCGTGCTTCAGGGCTGGTTTGTGTTCTTACTTATCGCGGGTGCACTAATTGAAAAATCGAATTGCACTATGTTGTTTACCTTCTTGGAAAATGGGTTTTGTTTTGAGTATTTTAGAGGAAATTACTACCCATAGTCGTTTATTATAAGTTCAGTGCAATTAATTGTTTTTGTTTGGGTAGTGTGTAATTTCTCTGCATAGATGCTGAGCTACCATAGCGAGTAAACAATGAAATGTTGACTGAATAAATATTACATCACCTTTTCAATTTTAATATTTTGTTAAAGCCACATGTCACTTTTTAGCTAAAAAATGATACAAATAAAAGTGTGTTTGTTTTATTTTTGTATTTTGGTTTTGTTCATTCCACTGAAAGAAATGTAGAAAAACATTTCCGTGGAGAATATTCTGAAACACGGTTTAAACGTTCTATTTCCTGTTCCATGCAGATGACATGCCCCATCCAGAAAGTTACATAGTGCACCTTTAAATGAATGCGAATATTTTTAAATAGATCATAGCTAACCCACTGGTTACTAAGCACCCACTCCCTGCCAGACTAGCGGTGCAAGGAGAGGGGCGTTACCTTCAACAGCCTCGCTTCAGATTGGCTCTTTGGTTGCTATGATACGAATGGTCAGAAGTCCAAATATGGAACTTGACTCCAAATTGGCCCCACGAACCCCTCGATGAGCTTCATTTGACTGCAGCCGAATGCTATGGGTGACGTCACACTCCCTTAGTTCACTTCTTTATACGATCATGATCTGAACCGTGAACTCAAATATCAAATAATCAAAAAAACATTATTTTAGTGGGAAAAGTTTAGATTTAGATTAGGTGGACTTATGTTTGGCACCCTTTAAAAAGAAATGACACTCTACAATTTACACATTTACATTTATAACTGACAAAAATAAAGCTACAAACAATAATAGGTTGGTCATATATTCCAAAAAATGGGAACGATTAAAATAGGACTGAAAGTGGTTCTGAATTCTACAGCATTATAACTTATTGTATATTTAGACACATGTTCGTCCATGTCAAGTAGTTGGGGGGCTGCAGCTTTGAGGTTTTGGCATGTTTTTGTTCTTTTTTTTAAATTATTGTTATATTTTGTATATTTTTTGTACTTTTGTTTGATTATTATTGTTTTAATGGTGTTTATTGTTTAATGTGTTGTGTTGAGGTCTGTTTGATTACATGAGATCATTATATCACAGAGACTATGAAAAAATAAAAAAATAAAAAATGTGAATGAAGGTTTGACATATTTAAAAGTCTGTCTTCATATCCTCCTCTGAACCAAACCCAGTGACACTGCCGCGTGAGGAGCGTGGGCGTAGCAGTGGAGCGCTGGGTGAGATTTCACCTTGAGTTGGGTGTAGGAACATTAACTGATTACATTATTGATTTACATTTCCTGCGTCTTATTTCATTAGCGCAGGTGTCTGACTGAGATCTGAGCCTTCTTTCATAAATTATGCTGCTGTCGTCACGGTTACTGACAATCCAAAACCCACAAGTCTGGGAACTGCTGCAAACTTTGGAAAACAAGTCTGACAGCCTGAATCTTTGTTCATTTGCCCAAAAATAAACCTCTTAAATGTTACTTAGTAGTTAAAATATCTCAATTGCACATGTATTATTAGTAGTAGTGTGTTATTATAATAAAAGATGTCATTAATTTATTGATGTGTTTGCTTTATTTCAAGTATATGAAAAAACCAAAGTGTCACTCATTTCCATATCACATTCAAAACAACAGAAAAACAGATTAAAAGAAGAAAATCATTAAAGTGAAAAGAAGAAAATCATTTATTTAGCCGTCCTTATTCGTTAAACAATATTGCCTTTGCATTTGATATAAAAAAAATGGACATTCAAGAGACTTGACATATATTAGCAAAATAAACTATATACCCATAAGTATAAAGAATTATTATTTACAGGGAAGTTAATTACTCTATTATTACATTCTATGCAAAATATTTTACATCCAGTGACTAAATACACTTTTTTCCTTTCCTTTTATCATATTTTTCCACCCACTGCTTGTCACTCGTCCTTATACAGTGAAAGCAAAAACTACGGTAAGTAAATACATAAAAACAAGCTTTAACATTTCCTTTGAAGCTGCAAGAGTTTGGACTCTGTTTCAAGTTTCCTCCCAAATAATTCCGTACAAACAGACACACATCGGCTCTTTTTGCTTAAACTTAGACTAACCCTTCCCCTTAAGTCACCGTGTACCTCCTGTGTACAGATTAGAGCCTATGTACTGCATTATCAACGATGTAAATACAAGAAATCTATAGTCAAGGCCCCAAGTTGTTATGAGGAGACGTGTTTCTTTGTTGTAGCATAACGATTTAATTTGAATGCAACAAGAGACTACCGCTCCAATGCTTTTAGTACATCGCCAACAAGAAGATGTTCCTTTGAAAATGTCCAGAAGAGAAGGCTGCGTGCAGGGTAAAAAATGCTCCCTTTAGCTTTAATTTGGAGTCCGCTCTTGTACCACAACAGCCCGGAGAGCTGTGTCTACTAGCCCCTAATCAATCACTTTAGCATTGGAGCTAAAAAGTCTTGTTCAAGGCGCAGCGGAGCCATGTACACGACCAAACTCCGCTAAAAGAACACATCTGCAGGCAAAAAGACAACTCATCTTCCTTCTTTTTTGTTGTTGTTTTTTTTTCTTCTCGCTTGCTTGGCATCCGAACAGGTGGCAGATATTCCCAGAGGATGCCGGTGACAACCTGGAAAACAAATGCGGCGATGGTAGACTTTGGCTCCAGAAGGATGCCGGGGTTTAATTTGCGTGATCAGTGCCTGGTCTGAGGGGGGTGTTCTAGTCCCAAAGCGCTCCGGCTACATTCGCGTGCACGTAACGGGACTTTCTTGGCATTCCGATCCCCCCGTACTCGGGCTGTGTTGTGCCCGTGAGACAAGTGAATCTGTTTTGTTTACAGAAAGACTTCCAAATTCAACCCAACCCGAAGCTAATTTGGAAGGCGTATGACATACTAACGCCGGCCTGTTGGCTTCCCCTTTGGCACGATCGTTCACAGGTTGTAGAGAATTTGAGAATAGGGTGCAGCAATTGTCTTTTGAAATGTAATGTTTCTTATGTTTGTTTTTTTCGCTTCAGTGGGTTTTCCAGGATGCTTAAAGGCACTATCTTACCTTACCTATCTAAGTGGATTATTTTGAGCTTTAAGACATGTTATAATGCTGTTATTTCCTCAAAAATGTACCTGGAATTGTGTTTTGTTTCGTTTGAGTACCTTTAGTTCAGTAGATTGGCAATTCCAGGGCTGAAATCATTCAAATGTAGGTGTGTGGAGTTTAAAAACACAGTGGAGCATTGTATCTCGTATTACCACATGACATCACAAGGTGGAACAGGGTGTTTTCTGTTTGAGAGATGAACTCAGCCTTAATATACAGAGTTGTGCATTTAAACATGTGAGAAAGCAAAGCAAAACACAACATCAGCAGGTGGCATTAATAGTATCCATGGAGACAAGTAGGTAACGCCACTATGCCAAGTTACGGGTCAGATCAGTGGAGAGGCGACTGCATGTTTTTAAACTCCATACAGCTTCACTAGAATCATTTGGATCATTTCAGGCCTGGAATTGCCCATCTCTACTGATCAAAGGAGCTGTTAACCTGAACACTACCGCTTCATGACATCACAAGGTGGAACAGAGTATTTTCAGCTTTGGAGATGTGCACACACTAATAATAGAGGATAAAACATGTGTGAATGAAACAAAACACGACTCCGGGTATTTATATATTACATATTATGCAACCTGTTTACACAGATGAGCAGGTGGTGCACCCATCACCAGAAAAATTCCACTGTAGATCTTTAAGTTGTCAGGATTCTACAGTATAATGTCCCACTGTTCTAACCATCGCTCTATTGTCAACATGGCAACGCTATTATTTCCAAAAGCAATTCCACTTGCTCTGATTTTTTATTTTTTTTTTCTTACAGGATTCTGACTGTAAAATGGGCGTTTTTATAATGCCATATGCCCCCTGCTCATGTCTGCACTGCCCCCTGCTCAGGTCTATGTATTGCCCCCTGCTCAGGTCTGTGTATTGCCCCCTGCTCAGGTCTGTGTACTGCCCCCTGAGCAGAGGCTTTAAAGCGGCTCTGCTTGTGCACAAGTCTCTCCATGGCCCAGCACCAAAGTCCATCTGTGGCATGTTCGTGCCACATGAACCATCTGCATCTGAGGAGCTCAGGGACCGGCCTCCTGCTGGTGCCCAGAGTCAGGACTAAACTCGGGGACTCAGAGTTTCAGACTCATGAGCTAAAACCTGGAACAGTCTGAACATGTGAGACAGACTCTACTCTGACTCTGTTTAAATCCAGGCTCAAACTGTTCTGTTTAGCTGCAGATGACTGAAAGCTTTTCATTTCTCATTTCTCTCTCTCTCTCTCTCTCTCTCTCTCTCTCTCTCTCTCTCTCTCTCTCTCTCTCTCTCTCTCTCTCTCTCTCTCTCTCTCTCTCTCTCTCTCTCTCTCTCTCTCTCTCTCTCTCTCTCTCTCTCTCTTTTAATTTTATGATGATTATTTATGTTTGGATTTCTTTGTATTGTGATTTTAATGTATTTCTTATTCTGTAAAACACTTCCTCTGTGTACGACTTGTGCTATACAAATGAACTTCAATTGCCCCCGATGGAAACTGAGCCTCACCTCCATCGTTGAGAATAGCTTGTTCTAGTTTGTCCTCGTCAGTACATTTGAACTCAAACTTTATCGCCATGGAAACATTGACAAGGCAGTTTGCGTTTGGGACAAGAGAAGATTTTTTGGCCTTAAAGCTTTTTCCAGAAATATATCCGTGTTTTTACTGCACTGCAGTCTCAGTAGCAGCCTTTTAAGCCCACTGAGCGGCCCTCTTGATTCACTGTCAATTAGGGAAACGTCGATGCAGACCTTGGCTTAGCACAGGGGAAGTGGCATTTTGGGTTAATGTAGGAGAAGCTGGAGAAGACATTTTGAAACTAAAGAAACTGATGCTAACGTTGTGCAAAATATGGAAAGATAATAAACCACAGCAAAACATCAGTTCATATTAACAATGTTAGCATGTTGAACATACAACCGACTACAGGAAGTGTATTTGTGTAGTACTCATTAGGAATTTAGCCTTGGTTTATTCCACATTGTTTTTTTGTTTTTTTTTGTTTGTTTTACCCAACATTTTGACTAATACAAATTTAATTTTGAACATTTTAACACAATGAATATTTCACCAAAATGTTTATTAATTTGGAAAATTAAAAATAATGAGTTGATTCTGAAACAATGAAATCCATGTAAGAAATTTAAAGTGTTAGAAAATATAAAACAGAGAATTTTATAAAACGGTTATTGTATTACTATATTTCTATGTTATTTTTACTTGTACATACTGTATACATTTATATAATTATGCCTTATTTGACACCAGTCTCTTGCTATTTTCGCTACCCATCTTGAATTTATTGCTACCCTTTCTACTCTTGCTATTGATTATTATAATATATTGTGATGTGTGAGCCACTGTGTCCAAATAATTTCTCTTGTGGATCAGTAAGGTCTGTCTAAGCCAAAGTAAGTCGTACATTACTTCCTCAAAGAGGTGACATCATAAATTTGTAATGTTTCTTGCAGTCTTAGTATTACTACTTTACAGTAGCAGGGCGGGATATGGAGAATAGATCTTGACCGTAGCTGAGGTCACAAAGCTCCTTGTATCACAAAAGCACAGCCCTGAATCATTATAGATTACAGAGCACACAGACCTGTGTGAGACAAGACTCCCACAGCTCAGGCGTTTGGCAGGGGGCGCCGCTCTGATTCACTCTGACCTAATCATTTAAAGAGGAAGAAAACTGTCAATGCAAGTGAAGCTGTGAGCATGTGACAGACAAAAGATGGGTCAAAGGATGAGGATGTGTAGAGGCGACTGGAGAGCCAACGGGACTGGGAAATACAGGCAACATGTGGATGCCAAAAATGTGCTGGATTAAATAGGGTGAGGGGTGGCTTGTCTTTACTTATTCCCAATACATACAAACAACATCCAAATAAATACATGAATAAATAAAATAACAAAATCCAAACAATCAAATAAATAAAACACTTTTCAGGGAACCTTTTGTATAAATTTAGTATTAAAACATTCTCTTTATAGTGTTTTAACTTATCTAGCCCCGTAACTTTTCTGGTAGCCACATCCTCTTTGCATTATACCATAGACCAGGGGTGTCAAACTCATTTTGGTCCGGGGGCCGTATGCAACCTACTTTGATCCCAAAAGGGCCGGATCAAAAACTCAGTTTTCTCTTCAAGTTATTGTATTTTTCTCCGTGTCTCGTAGTGGTGTTTAAGATTATATTCCTCGAGCAACGCCGCTTGTTCCAAACACACTGAGCACAGATTTCCCATTCACCTCTGTCAACAAATAAGAATTAGACTATTTTTCTTGGGAAATCCTGAACTCAGCATCTGCTTTTCTCATTTTTTGACATTTTGCTGATGAGGGTCACAGTCGACAGTCAAAACGATCGTCCTTAAGAGCGTTTGGAAAGAGGAAAGTCTTCATTTGTGCTGCTCTGGTGGGAGTCGCAACATACAACGCCGGAGACGCTGCTATGCTAAACGGTACAGAAAATTAACAGAAAAATCTGAAAATTTTAAGTATTTTAATAGAAAAATCAGCCGAGGGCCAGATTAAAGGTCTTGGAGGGCCGGATCTGGCCCCCGGGCCGCATGTTTGACACATGTGCCATAGACTGTATATAGACATGGCTAACGCGGCTCCATCGACTCTGGCTCCAGTTGACTTTAGATTGAAAAATTGTTGTCATTTTGGTCTTAAAGTGTTCTCTACATGATCCTGCTGTTTTTATTTTGCTGTTTTGTTCATAAAACAGTTCATATTCCTAATGTGGACCTGCTCCAAACTCACTCCTATAACCGCAAGCCCCATGAGCTTCATTTGACTGGACATCACACTCCCTGAGTCTTGACACAGTCTACGCATTACACTTGTCTCAGATCTTCTATAGGAGTTAAAAAACTCGCCTCTCCACAGGACTGACTTGTAACAGGCATAAAAGACATCTCCGTGGAGACAAGCAGGGGCATCATATTAGTTGCAGATGTTTTAGTCATAGGACAGGAACCAAATATAGTTTAAATGTTGTATTTTTTAAAGATTTTCCAAGAATTCTAATTAGCACAGCACTTTTTTTCATTACCTTTTCATTAATCAAACGTCTAATGGGCTCATTACGCCGACAATCGGATTATTTAACGAAACATTTGCCACAGCGAGCTCCCCTTAATTCCATCTGTGTTTGTAGTACCTCTGTGTGTACATTCCCCTCGTTTCTGAAGCCACATTTCCTGCTCGAGGATGAGGCGAAGGGTTTTTGAAGCGGCGTAATCAGGAGGAGTGAGTCTCATATTACTCATTTAGCCCCAACCAAGTGTCACAATCAAATACTTCCCCAAACACAGCGAAATCACTGAACACCTAAACCACAATTAATCGCCCATAATGAGACACGTGTGCATTTCCTCTGCTCGTCTTCATCAAGTCATCGAGGCTAATTACAACAAATACACAAACGCATTGACTTACTGTTAAAGCTCCTGTATTACACAAAATGGATTCTCATCAGCTTTAAGGGCCCCATACGCTATTTTATCATTTGTGTTTTATATAATGTTGTTTCGTCATCAAAAATATACCTGGAGTTGTGCTTTATTTCATTCACACATGTTTAACACACAAACCCTGCAGATTTAAGCCAAGTTCTTCTCTCAAAACGCTCTGTTCCACCTTATGATGCCATGTGGTAATACAGGAAGTGCTCCATAAACGTTCAGTATCATTTGGATTATTACAGGAATTGCCCATCTCTTCTGAACAAAAGGTAAAAGGTAGAAGGTCAACTTGAAAACCATCACTACTACATGACATCACAAGGTGGAACAGAACATTTTAAGGTTTGTAGACCAACCAATCTTAGAGGATTAAACAAAACACAACTACAGGTATGTTTTTGGGATGATATCATGGCTCAACACTCACAAGAGTCAAATTTGTATAGTATGGGACCTATGTTAGCCATGTTAGATGTCTTTAGTTCAGAGATTGGATGGAATTTAAAAACACAGTGGAGCACAAGGTAGAAAAGAGCGTTTTCCGTTTGAGAGAATAACTCAATCCTAAATATGCAGGGGTTGTTTGTGATGATGAAACATGATGACACAGATCAGAAAGTTGCATAATATTGACCCTCTAAGAGCGTTTTACACAGGATTTTACAATTAAAATCACCAATGACTTTATAGCCAGTGTCCCAGAATGACCAAGAGACGCAAATGAAAAAGGAAGAGAATTTAAGAGTGAGTCAGCTGCTCGTAATTTCTAATAGGGGCTGTAATGTGCTTTGCTTTTAAGCCAGCAATAAATTAATCTCCTAAAGTATTGATTTCTTCCAAATGCGAGGTTTTGCGTGTGGAAATATATTCTCTTTCTGTTAGTTCTCAAACCGCCAGTCCGTTTCTGCTTGAATCATTTGTTTTTACGCACTCCAATCGAAGCAGTTTAAAGGAATTCATTCTTATTTGTGGGAGCTGGGCTATAGATGGATCGTATTGCTCTATATTATTGTAAAATTACAGTATAATGCAACTTGATGTTTGCAAGCTGCTAAAGACACGAAAACAGATTTGTGCATTCTTAAAATCGCAAAAAATACCAGAAGTACTTCATTTGAAATCTTTTGCAGTGGTCCAAAGTTATTCCTCATTCACTTTGAGTTTCGAGCTCTTACATAGTTTGTAAGTGCTTTTCACAACTTTCAGAGGCCAAAGTGGAATGGTAACAACAACTAGCATGCTAACCATACACTTCCTGATTACCTGACAATAAAACACTGCATAATTGGATGCATGCAGGATACAGCAGGCTTATATTGACCTCAGAATGCTTATATAATATATCTGAACTGGAGCAATGAAAATTTAGCTCAAATACATGAAAATAAATGAATAAATAAATAAAATAAAATTGCACAGACCCTTTGCAATGTTCACTTTGCCTAGAAAGTTCCACAATAGAGAATAATGGATCTCAAAATTCCTTGAAAAGCAGTTATTTTTTACTGTGAGTGGGGTCACTTCTCCACAGATCTGACCTTAAACTTGGCTTGGTGGCACATTAAAAAAGCAGGGGGCAATTGATGAGTTTAATGCCATTCAGTGGAACACAGAAGATGAAGTAGGTGATGGACCCTATGCCAACGTTAACCCTGAGGTGAACCAAGTAAGTTTTGTGATGGAAGATCTCACTGGAGATGTTCTTGCTTTGTCCAGAATGATCCACAGTATAGACATGCATCTCCATGGAAACAAACAGGAGGCTGTTGATGCAAGAATCTGTTCAAATGTTTTTTATGGTCAGATCATTCTTAACATATTGAACACCATGTTGCTAGAGAGAGCTACGGCTGCACCTTCCTTTCACCAGAAATCAAAACCAGCCGGAGCCCTTTGCCACATGGACAGAACAAATTTCCATTAAGTTTTGGACATTTAATTCAATTCCCAACGTCGATAAACGGCGGCGCGTGTAGCTCTAAGTAAAGACATCAAAAAACAAGCCAATCCAAATCCAATAATGGGAGTACGGGCCGCAGCGAGCCGGAGCGATCGATGGGAATTTTGAGAGAATGAAAAGGTGGCCGAAGAGGTGAGCGCTCCTCAAGAACAAATAGATTTCCAGGAGCCTTTGAAAGATTGAGGTTAGTGTGGAGAATCTACCATGTCGACCATGCACCGCAGCCTGAGGAGGAACACCTGCTGGGGCTTCCTCACGCTAATGCTACTGACTACATATTCAGCCAGGACTGTATGGGGAAGTCTACCGGGAATATAATGGGAATTTACCGTGACCGCTCAGGGGCTGTACTTGGAATTGACTTGTCTCCATAAAGACGTAATTGGATATCATGACATGTTCCACAGTCTGAAACGTGAAATAAAGCACAGCACACATGGCCAATGGACAAACTTTACTATTTTTTTTAACCTTAATTTTAGATAATAAAAAAATAAAGTGTGCTGAGTGTGCTTTGGATTTTTTTTACGTTTAAGTTCCTTGCATATGCACCTCTTTATGGGCTTTGTTGTGCTTTTTCAGCTTAGTTTTATGTTCCACTGTCTAAACTTGTTGTAAATGCTAAATTGTTGCATTTTTATATAGCGCTTTTCCACCTCCAAGGCACTCATAGCATTTTACCTCAAGGAACCACTCACCCATTCACACACTTTCATACACCAGTGTGCGCAGACAGTGGGGGCGAGCCGGGTTAAGTGTTTTCCCCAAGGACACAACAACATTATCCACCTGTTTATGTGGAGAGCGACATAACCTCCACTCTTTGGATCAGCAAACAAATGTTCTTGCTTTGCCTAGAATGTTCCACAGCATAGCATTATGCATCTCCATGGAAACAAGCAGGAGGCTTTGGACATAAGGCCTCATTTCCTCGTGAGCCAAAGTGTTGGAGACGCGTGGAGACACTTTTTTTAATATTCCATCCAGTCCTTGTATTTGGAGAGGTCGCTGGTGCTAGGCTAGTGCATGTCAATGGCTATAGTTGACCTGCCACTAAAAATAGAATAATAGAATGATAGAATAATGTGTGAAATAAAACTAACCTTGTGTCGCATGAATCGTTGCATGTTGAGGGACTATTTTCTTATATATATATCAGTCCGCCGGGGCCAAGCTTTCTATCAGAAAGTCCAACTCGCTGCTGCTCAGACATAAATGCAAGTTGGTTTTGGTTCTAAAATTATTCTGTTAACACAGACATTAACATCCACAGTCTGACGTTATAATAGTTTTACCTCGGGTGCACTGTGGAGTGGGTAAGACTGTTTTTAATGGCAGGTCAACTATGGCCATTGGCATGCACTAGCCTAGCACCAGCAACCTCTCCAAATACAAGGACTGGATGGAAGATTAAAAAAATGCCTCCACACATCTCCAACACTCTGGTTTACTGGGAAATGAGGCCCTCTGTCCAAAATTCCAAACTGTCCTTTAAGATGGAGTTAATGCTCAGATCATTCTTAATATACTGAACATGTTGCTATAGAGAGCTACGGCTGCACATTCATTTTTATTTCTTCCTTTCACCGGAAATCAAAACCAACCAAAGCCCTTTGCCACATGGACAGAACAAATTTAACAAAGATCGAGAGCGACATGACCTCCAGTCTTTGGATCAGTGGACAAATATTCTCCCCAGTATCATCCCATTAGTTCTTCTGCATGTATTTAATTCTTGAATTTATGGCAGTTCACTTTTTATTTTCATTTAGTCAGACATCTTATTAGCGTGATATCTTTACCTTGTTGGCATGTTTGCGCTGCTGGTTGTGAGCTTTCTTCAGAACTGTCAGCGGTGTCGGTGATGATGTGTTCCACCCTATAGGAGCTCAAAGCAACGAGTTCAAACACTGGATCCAGCACACGCACCGTCAACCGAGATGGAGCATTTCTCCTTTCACACACCTGGGACCCCTCCTCCAGAGACCACCCAGCGACAGGTCCGTGAGGCTGACCACTCTTACAGGAAGTCACAACTGATGCTGCACCACACAGTTCTGAAAATTGCAGCCCGAACATGTCAAGGCAAATATATCATGGTAAGAAGTTGCCTGATTAAAAGAAAATAAGAAGCTAACAGCTTAATTATTTGTTTTATTGCTGCTATCATTTTTTACTATAAATGGGGTCGCCTTTCCACAGATCTGACCTTTAACTTAGCCTGGTGGTGCACTAAAAAAGCAGGGGGAATTGATGTCTAATGGAACACTGGAACAACCAAAATTAGCAATACAATTTCTATCTTTTCTTGTGGTAGAGTCCAATTTTTTATGCAACTCCAGATTGTATTGTCGAGTTTATGTCATTGAATCAGCAATTCACAATTAAATATGATATATATGGAAACAGGAAGATTATAGGAAGTCCAATCTCCATCAGTTTTTGTCATCCTTTCCTTAAATCTGCCTCTCCTCTCCCGCTTCTTCACCACCAGGGTCAAAGAAATCATGAAACAGCACAGCACTCCCCCGTGGCCACTTTGACACACAAAAAGTCGTTTGTCATTGCACCACTAAAGACTCGCGGTGTAAAAATAGCCCCCGATCTGTCTCCCCTCTGTCTTATGTTTGGGTGGCTGCTTCACCTCCTTCGCTCTACTTCTCTCCTCGCTCCTCCTGTCTAATTTAATGCACAATCAGATATTTGGATGTAATTAGGCTTAAAAGTGACTCAAGGGGCGCATGGCACTTAAAGGCAATCGAGTTTGTTTAGCTGGAAAAACCGCACAACAGGTGTCTGCGCGTGGAGTGGAGAGGAACTGGAGAAGCATTTTTCACTTTTGACTTAGAAATATTGTGCTGGAAGGTGACGTTGACATTTATTTTTGACAAATGATAACTGGAACAAGAATATATAACTAGATTGTCTTGCTGTCTTTGCATGTTTGATTTTATGAGCGATAACATCAGTCTGAAAAGGAACTACAGGTGGAAATTCGCACTAGAACCTGGTGAATGCATCTCTCATGTTGACGTTAATGTATACTGTGCACTGTTCCTGTCTCATAAAGTAAAGTAAAGTGTAAAAAATGTTGCTCGACATGTATAAAAAAAAAAAAAAAAGGAAGAAATGTAAAATAACCTGGTTTGAATTAGCAGGCTTGATGTACTTCTGATTAAATAAATGGCACTTTGTAAAAAAATATGTCAAATAAATGCATTTCTAGGCTGATATTAGGGGTTGGCGAGACACAATTTTTGCCAAAAAATAGCCAAAGGTAAATTCAAGGGGAAAAAGTCTCACGAGATAATTTCTCTCACGTGCGCACCATTTTCAATCTGGCAATTTTGTCTCGTGAGATCTTGTGACATGAGATCTTGTCCCCCACCCCTTGCTGATATGGATTTTTTGAACAGATACCAATACAAAAAAAGAATCCTCAGGCAGGTCCGTATGAGCTGTTCCAAAATCCAGGGTCCATATGAAGGGCACCTCAGCTTTGGAATGACCTACCTGAGGAATTAAGGCTCACACCACCAGTATTATCTTTTAAATCTTTTTAAAACTAATTTTTATCAGTTGGACTTCCTTTAGCTGGTTCTATTTATTTATTATAATTAATTGAATCGATTGCGTCATTGTCTGATTTCGTGCTTTCTGGATGCTGTTTTTATTGTTCTTTGCTGCTTGTAAAAAAAGACATTATCTATTACGTTAAAATAAATATCAGATTAAAGTAACTTGAGTCACCGGGCTTCATACTGAGCAGTGCGTCCAGTTAGCTCCACATCTCCAGAGACTGTTGACGACATCCACCGCAAAGTATAAATAGACGTACGTTTATGGGATTCATCTTCCTACTATATGGGGCCATTTCGAGCGCTGAAATTTCATCTCATCATTCTGGACCCATCTCGGAGTGTTAATATTTTTCTGTTGACATAAACCAAACTGAAAGCACACACAAATCCCGACGTCGTGTTTATTTGAATTGAATTTTTAGCACAAATAAACTGTCGCAGAAGACATACTAACTCGATCACGATCCAATATTTTGCCAGTTCAGACATTCACCGCGGCTCATTTCGAAGTGAGTCCTTTTTTACAGGAAGTGCCAAAGCGCTGCAGTGCCACCGAACTCAGCGTGAACTGGAGGGGGCTTTAACTTGAGTCGACACTAATGTGCTTGCAGACAAATAAATGAATGGCACTCGGCGCTTGGATAAATATAATCTAGGCCACTTACGCGCTGCATTCACTGGCACTCCGGAAACACCGAGCACTACTAAAAGTTTACAGCTCGCGAGTAATGGAAAATAAACATGGTGTGATCAGAGTTATGCGTTTGTCAATGTCACAAAGATCAGCCCGTTGACGCAAAACGTATTTCTGACATATTTCAAGTGTTTGTTGGTTGAAAGTACACGGAGGGAGAAGTTTCAAGTAGTTAATGAAGTGTCTCCTCCTGTTTTTAGCCATTAGTGATTTAAATTGGATAAATATCATCACGGAGCCTGTGGTTGCCAAATAAAGTGAGAGGAATTCAAGATGGTGGAAAGTAAATGTAAACTGGTAGCAGACAGTAGGGTGTGTCCCATTTAAAGAGCTCTTCAGGTAATTGAAATGTGGATTACATCAAGGCCATATATATGCAAAATGACCAGTACCAGTGTATTACCATGAGGATAATGATGATGAAACAGGATTGCACATGATCCCATCTTGAAATAAAGTAGTGACGATGGTGAAGAGGCTGAGGTGGTTCTACTGCTGTGGGGAAAAAGAACCAGAATGATTGTGAGACAAAACACACATGAGTAGACAGTATACAGAGGCGAGAGAGACTGCTCTTATGTGCAAAAAAAAAGTGGGACGATAGGACAAATTGAATACACTTTAAAGGTGCACGTTTCCGTCCATGGAGATGTATTGCTTTGCAGGGAATGTTCCCTTATAGCACGTAGACCATTTGCTTTTAAGTAGGAAGCCAGCTCTGGTTGCATTAGATTTGTGTTGAATAATTTAGCCCATCTCTTTCTGTATGCTGTGAGTCCTGTCATTTTGGTCAATGTTTGAATTACATGAATCAGGTTGATTGACAGTCATGTTGCTAAGCACCTGCACCCTGTGCCAATCCAGTGGTGCGAGTGGGGCCTTCAACAGCCTCGCTCCTGATTTGGTTTGTTTCTTTGGTTTCAAGCTCGGATTTCCAAATATGGTCCCTGGTTACACATTTATTTACACATCGTTATAACTGCTAGCCTGGATGAGCTTCATTTGGCTGCAACCAGATGACATCACACTCTCTTAGATGTTCAGACTGCAGGGGTTAATGCGCAATGTTTGTGTACATTTGTGAGCGCCTACTTGTGGTTGTTGATGACACGTAGGTCAGATGAATGCGACTTGGCCGTTCAGACTGAAGTCACATGTCAAAAGATCCGATATGTGTCGGTTTTAGGACTATTTATCCAAGTGGCCTGGGTCGCATTTGAAAAAAACGGATCTGTCGTTCAGATGGTCATGAAAAGATCAGATACAGGTTGCATAGGGGTGAAAAAAAAATCAGATTTGGGTCACTTCAGGTTGCAGTCCGAACGTAGCCTCAGCCCACTTCTATCATACAGTCGATAGATTAGCCTTGCATATCTATCTTTGAACAGTCAAGCAGGTAAAGTTCCCTAGCCAACCTACAGGTCAGATCTACGGAGAGGCGACCTCACTCACAGTCGGAATGCATAATATATTTCAAGGTATTTTTGAACGTTTTTGAGTTGTAACTGAATAAATGGAAGATCGTGAAGTTTCCGAGCAAAGCAACCATCTCCATGAAGACAAGAAAACGGCAGATCTTCTACCAGAAAAGTTACATAGTGCACTTTTAAAATCAAGTATCTAAACATAGCAGACTCCTGTACATGTTATGAGCAAACCGCGTTCACGTGTTCAGTAACAAAGAGCCGATTCCTTTCCAACTCCTCTCACCAGACACCGGTTACTTATAGAGAGTCTGCCAGTGCCTTTGGAAGCCTCTGCACATTTAGCACATCACACCTCGCGCCTCGTGACGGCTCAAGTGAAGAAAATGACGAATTTTCTGCATAATTAATCTCGGTGATGGAGCAATAATGAACTTGTAAATTGCAGTGGCACACGGCGCTCGTCTGAAATCCTACAGACTCGGCTACAGAATAGCTACAGCTGCACTATCTATATATTAAAATGGCTTGAATCTATAGCATCGGATGAGTTGCCATCGACTGAATGCGCCCTGATTGACGTTTACAAAAAAATCTAAAACCTGTCTTTAATTATTGCGTTTGTGGTTTAAGGGCCCTAGAAGTTTACTTAGGGAAAATCTATACATAATTGATTATCTTAAATTATGTATCGAGATATGAATATTGCAAAGCTGACATCAATAATGCACGGGGAGTTCAATTGTGGGGAGGTTTGGTCCATTGTAAGTACTTGGCTGTTGGTAATTGCGTATTGATTGCGAGGAAAGTCAAATATTTGGATAAAAGTGAGTGGTTTTGCAGTGACGGGAGCAGACACTTGAGCAGGCGCTCATGTCTAACAGATGTCGATTTCAGATTAGGTTTTGAGATGGTGAAGTAACACGGTTTTCCATAAATACGAGCTAAGAAATGACAACTTTGCCATGTAAATGCACTTGCATATTTAGTCTGTCTCCCTGTCTAGTCCCTCATTGGTTTATATTAGAAAGTTGTGATGCTTTTCGTGTTTTTAAGGTCCACACGCATTTAGTACATTTGTTTTGATTATGTAAACAAGACCTCAACGTATTTTCCCAACACATGCATTATTTTAGTCTGCGGGGAGACAAAGCCATAGGTATCCAAAGTAAAGATGCCATATGACGTTTTGGTTGGAGGGCACGCCAGCTGCTTGTCTCCACGAATATTTTATTCTGTTGCCTTATAATGGCATTAAACTTCATTATATCCATGGAGACAAGTAGATGACACCACCAGAACAGTTACAAGTCAGATCTGTGGAGGGGTAAACTCGGTCACAGTAAGAATACATGTTTTTCAGGTATTTTTGATGGATTAAAACATATAAACCCCTGTAATTGCACAAATCAATCACCTATTAAAAAAACCTGAAAAGTCCATAACATATATGAGCTTTTAGTTGCTTAAACCTACAATTTATTGATTGTGAAAAGATTATGGTGCAAATAGACCCAAAACTCTTAATGTCAAGTAGACCACAGAATGCAATGTTCTTTGTAAATAACATAATACAAAATGGTATGAATTTTGCTTTTTTGTGAAGAAATTACAAATTTGGAGAAAAAAAAAGTTGAACAATGTATCATGTGTCATGTTGCATTGTACACAGTAAATTCTCAAGAGTAAAAAAAACAAAAAAAAAAAAGAATATTAACTCTTGAGTAGTTAAATAAACACTGATCAAAGTTGTTACAGAAAGTCAAATGTCTCCCAGTGTTGGTTTTAATACACAGAGAAAGCCCACAGAGAATAAAATAAAGGTAAATGTCCACACAGCCACACTAGTTCAGTGTTAAAATAACTCTTAACACTCTAGGAAACAGCATTATATGTTTTCTGAAGCCACGTCGAAAATAACTCTTTAAGTGTTAGCCCTACACTTCACAGTTGACCATCTACCTAAGTGATATCCATCTACCATAATAACACAGACTTGTTGACTTAATGCGCCGAGCTTTCCCATTCTCTCCCCTGCTGTTTCCGCTAACCAACCTCAGCAATTTGTTTTATTAAAAGGTAATCCTTGTATATTACCCCAGCTCCACAGGGCACACATGGTTCAGACCAATAAAACGTATACGCCGTAGCCTCTGAGTCTCCACAGATACGTAAAGCCTGCTGCGATACAATAACCACCTATAAGTGTGTTGGACTTTTATTGTTTATGTCCCATGTGCCGAAGAGAATCCCTAACTCAGATTAACTGGGGAATCCTAAAAACAAATCAGTTTAGTATTACTGTGTGGGGCTGGTGGACACATGTAGTACCATAAACATCAAATACATTTCCACAGAGGCAGGATCAGCCCCCACTTCATTTAATGTACTTGTAAGAACACACGGAGAATAGTTTGCTGCTGTAATCTAAAATGTGACTTGCACTTTAGTTTAACTTGGTCTTATTTGGTCTTTTTGTTGGTCACTAAGCTATAGTTTGTAAACTTTCAACACGGATTAAGTGTACTATAACTTGCTATATGTGACATTTACGTGATTTACTTGGCTGAGTGAAAATATATCAAATTGTGAAAATATATTTAGCTCATCCTATACCCACAAACAAAGAGAGGAACATTTAGGTTGCATGGTTTAGATCACATTTTGTTGGGTGCATGCGCAAAAGTGAATGTATCCTTAAACTCTTACATAAAAGCCCCTAATGGAACATTTAAAGGTCCTACATTACCCAAAAATGGATTCTTGGGAGCTTTAAGTCATGTTTTAATGCTGTTACCTCATTAAAAAAAATACCTGTGTTTTTATTTGTGTTTTGTTTCATTCACACGTTTGAGTAGCTCTGCATTATTCGTCTACATCTCCAAAGCACAAAAAGGCTCTGTTCCGTCTTGTGGTGTCATGAGGTGGTATTTTTCAAATTAACAGCTACCTTTTGTTATCCAAATGATTCAAGTAAAGGTGTTTGGAGTTTAAAAACCCAAACATCACAAGGTGGAAGAGTTTTTTCTGTTTAAGAGAAGCCTAAATATGCAGGTTTGCGCGTTAAACATGTGTGAATGAAACAAAACGCAACTCCAGGTACGTTCGTGATGAGGAAACAACATTATAACAGATCAGAAAATCGCATAATACAAGCAGAAAATCATATCATCACGTCATGTTAGATCAATCCATTTGCCTTGATCGTTTTGCACCTGCATTTCATATCCACCCGTGTTACTTTACCGGGCCTATGCAGCGCTAACATTAAGATTTCACTCCCCTCCTCCTGCGCACACGTCCGGCCTTTGAGGAGTCGATAAAAGCAGAATCAGGCCCCGGACAGTCCTTTAGTACAGGGCCGCCTGCTCAAGCATACCACAGATATTCCATTTAAGGCTTGACTTACCATGTGTGCTGCTGTCATGGCCACCGGCGGAGCAGACCTTGAAGATATGTCTGGTTTTGAATGCAGCGCTTGTACTAAATAACATATGTGAAATTACTGTGCATCAGGGTTAGTTACTTTAGAACACGGTTGGATCGAAATGGCAGCGTGAATAAAGGAATTATCAAACAGCAAGTTCACGAAAGTGTTAATGCAAAATTGACTCTTGTGAACGTAAAGTCATGTTATAATGTTGTATTGTTTCATCCACATCCATTGATTAACTCTTTATTATTAGTCTGTCTGCATCTCCAAAGCTCAAAATGCTCTGTTCCAATCAGTGATGTCATTCAGTGGTTATATTCAAGATAATGACTACTTTTTCCTTTTTTGTAGTTCAGTAAGAGATGGGCAATTCCAGGAGTGAAATTATCCAAATGATTCTGGTGAAGGTTTGTGGATCTTAAAAACACAGTGGAGCACTTCCTGTATAACCACATGACATCACAAGGTGGAACAGAGGGCTTTCTTTTTGAGAGAAGAACTCAGCCTAAATATGTAGGTTTCGGTGAGGAATCAACATTACAACATACATCAGAAAATGGCGTAATATGGGACCAAAAACGAATAAAACAAACAAATAATCACCTGACGTAATTAAACTTTTGTTGACAAGGTGGCAGCAAACTTTACTTAAGCATTCATTAGTTTTGCTATTTGCCGTCGCTGTATCAAACTGGGTTTGAGCTATCCTCTTTAGCCTAATGGTAATGTTGCTCAATATGTTTTACTCTTTGTTTTGTTGAGTGTCCCGAAAAGCGCTATAGAAATAAAATGTATTTATTATTATTATTGTTCAAGGTACTTGTCCGGTTGAAGGTCCATCAACTGCTTTTCTCCATGGAGATGTCATTACTTTGTTTGGAATGTGCCACAGTACGGCATTAAACCTTTCTATCTTCATGGAGACCAAACCAGAACAAGTTACAGGTCAGATCTGTGGAGAGGCGACCCCGCTCACAGCCCGAATACCTGTTTTTCTAGGTATTTTTGAGCTTTAAAACCACCTGTAATTGAATAAATGTAAGGCAGAGCTGCTTAATGTCACACTGTGGAACATTCAAGGCAGCACAATAACATCTCCAGAGAAACAAGCACTCGACAGACCCACCACCAGAAATGTTACACCTTTTAATGTGAGAAGATCAAACCCGAAACCTCTATAAACACATACGTACACTTTAAACCCCAACGCCTGTGTGGAATTTCATCTTATTTTGCAGTTTCTTCCGCACAAAAAAAAAGGAATTGCAGTAAAAATTGAACCCCTTTGTTTAAATAGCTTTTACTAATGCCCAGTTTTATGTGTGCTAGCTGCTTAGAGGAATGGCCCGGGCAGCGTACTGTGCAAATGCGCAAGCTGCTTTAGAAAGACAAATGGTAATTCGACTTGGGGGACTGGCGGTGGCTGTAGCAGACCCTGATTATTTGCCCTATAGATCTGCAGACATCTCACACAGAACTGATTAGGATTTGAAAAATGCCTTTAATGACGCCGTTCACCTTTTCGGGTTTTTGGGGGGAGAGCTCGCCGCGTACTGATTGGAGGGTTACATCGGCGAAAGACCGAAGATGACGTATTGGTATTGATTTGGCACACTGCACCGACTATTCCTGCGATTTGATTTTCCGCTGGCAAGAATACAAGAAACCTCCACGCTACTTCCTCATGTAAGAAAGCGTAGCATTACCAGGAAATTATCAATATATTGGATTAGAGATAACGCAGCCCGCATATATGATTTATAGGCTCTTAGCGGCCGTATTGGAGGTCTTATTTTAACGGTAAAAATCTAGAAAAAAGAGTTCTTGGTTTAACACTGAATTGGTTTAAGATTAGTCAAGTTGTAATAAAATAAAGGCATGACAAATGGACGTTCAGGATGCGCGTAAGAGGCTATGAATCATGCATAATAGGCCTTAACATAGGAAGCAGTGTTATAACATACTCCATAAAATCCATTATTAACAGTGCTTATAAATCACGGATGAGTGTATTTCTACAATGTGAAAATCTTTGTAGTTTGGAGCAGTTTTTCATGTTTTATTGCTGTGGGATACAAGGAAAAAAGAGGGAAAATGGGGGAAATAAATTAAACTAACATGTTTTTTTTCTAAATTTATGTGGAATAGTTTCTTTTGTGTTTTGTTTTCCAATACTTAAAGTTCTACTGTGCACAGTTGACATCTAGCAGGTTCAATTACAGAGAGGCAAGTCCGTGTCCACTTTAATGATGCATGTTTATCAAGGTTTATTTTAGCACATCCAGAAATCCATAGATACTTTTACCTTAACTTTAACTTTCTTGTCAAAGTAACAATATTTCCATGATGCATACCCTTCACAAGAGAAGTTTCACTTTTAATAAAACGCCCAAACTTGTGTTTACTTTGTAACTAAGGACATTGTAAACTCGTCACAACAGAAATCCAGTTCAGAGCATGACTCGTTCAGAACCACAATAGCACAATGTCCTTGAGTTATAAGAAAATCTATCAGCGAGAGTTTTGTCACTGAAAACTACCAACATCGATGACTTGGTACATGACTTTTGCGAGTGAAGGTTGGGTGAATCACTAGCGATTGCGTCAGACTGAAACATGTTTTGTGTTTTTGGTTTTCTCTTCTGTTCGAACTGACATTAACACTTCGCAGACTGGTGTTCAGATGGGCCTTGGGACGCCAGCTGTACGTGAACTGCGTGGGCCGATTTGTTAATCTGACTAACACAACTAGTTTAGTTTTTTAACCTGGGAATGATTTGATTTTGAAAATGAACTGCACTGTGTAACCCAATGAAAGGCAGTTTTAAAGTTGAAAAAGCTTGAATGGATTGGCTTTCAGTTATGAAATATTTGATTAAATGGATTTTATTAACGGGAAATTGTTGCGCAAAAATGGCCAGGAATGTTTTCATCACATTGGTGTTGAAATGAACAAGTTTAACAAACGTACAATAAAGTGGTGAAATCTCAGATGGTTCCTGATTGATTTTGTGTCCGTTTAAGAATTTAGGAAGCGCCTGGGGAGAGGGAAGTCTGAGCTTAGTTTATCAGGTGTCATTACAACTAACTTAGAGACTAGACACTAGATACTAACTATCCAACTGGAGATGTATTGATACTTTGCAGTGAAATAGACCTTCATGCTGGAGTGGTTCTGCGTGTATGTCTATGGTGGAATGTTCAGCAGTTCTGGTGACACAATGCACACATTACCAGACACTGCAAATTACATTTTAGATTGTCTGAAAGCGAAAAACAAATACAAATGAGATTTAAACAAGACATTTTCAACAACCTGTGATCAAAAGTTTTAGGTGATTTTCAACAAAAACGGTGCGAGTGATTAGAATACTGTTGGATAATGTTAGATAATGTGTCACTGTATCCACCTAAGCCAGTACCAGAGGGGAGGAGTACTCAGTTACATTTACTAGAGTAAAAGAAATTGTACTTTTCAAAATACTTTTCTAGCAGCATACTTTTACTCCAACTGAGTCTGGTCACAATACAAGGTTGGTTACTCTTCCAACAACTTCCCGCATGCTCGGAGGAATCCTTTGAAAACACATTCACTTCAAATTATAAATCAGATTGCATTAGGGGTGTAAGAAAAATCGATTAGTGATCTATCGTAATACTTCATTGCACTTTTACAATTCTCGAATCGATTCAAAATGCATCTGAATTGATTTTTAACATAAGGCAATACATTAAATGTCATACACTTTGTTTCTCATGAAGGTGTAATTGACAATATTATTAGACGTAATTATTGATAAATTGCAATATATCATCCATTGTTTTACTATTGGGATATATCGTGATGTATCGAATCTTGACGTGCATATCATGCTATGTTCCGACAGTTACTCTTCAAGTTATTGGAGTAATGATTTTCCCCAAAACTTTATAACTCTTATTTGAATAATTTCTTGGAGCACTTCATACTTCGTACTATATTATTGTACTAATATTATTTTGAAGTAATGTTACTCGTGAGTACAATTTTTGGCTACTCTACCCACCTAAGAGTAACAAAGCCTCAGACAGAGCAGTGCCTCAGTTAGCATCATAGAGCCACAGAATGTTGATGAATACTTGGATTATGTGTCACTTTCTGCTGTGGAATCTTAGCAGCAACGCTTTTAGCAACATGAAATTCTTAAACATTTCAGTTCGTCCTAAAACCAAACATATGTCCATAGATCAATTTCAAGTCCAGCCAAAGCCGACTCCTTACACGTGCTGCCCCAAGATACATAAATTGAGGAAGTTTGATCTTACAACGCAGACACAGATTTATCTAGTATTTTCTTTGATATTTTTTAGCTTTGCACAGCCCAAGGTACACCACAGACTGGGGATCCATATTAATACCAAACACTGCGCGCAAAACGCTGGAATATCTAAAATATGCTGATCTTAAGTTCTAGGGTTCTGCCAAAACGAGCGGATTCCCATGCATTATTCATCTCCCCCGCTACTCCGACAACCGCCCCGCTTATGTAAACCCAAAGAGAGATAATGGCATGAAAAACGCTATAGCTAATTCACCTCGCTTACAGTATGAAGACGGCCATTTGCATAGAGGAGCGCTGTATCAGAGGTGAGGAGAGGATTTGAATGGAAACGCTCTCTCGATAGGTTAGATAAGGAGGAGAGGGGGGAGCGGGCAGGTGGAGCGTTAGCCCTGCTCCAAAAGGTCAGCGAAGGAGGACGCCATATTTATAATTAGCCTGTTTCTAGTATAATTGGCGCAGGATCGTGGCGGCGCGCTGTTAAAATGCACAGATTAACATTTTGTACTTGGTTGTAGCCATGACACCAGGCTGCTGAAGCTGTCCTGTGTTTTTGTGTCATAATTTGTTTGTTTTTATCTATTCATTTAGTTTTTTGGTGTTTTTCAAAGTGTTTGGACACTATCACAGCAATACCAAGCAATACAGTACATTTACTTGAGTACTTCCTTTTACTCCTACTTGTAATACTATACTTTTACTGAAGTACTCTTGCTTGAATTAAAGGTTTTGGTTCCTCTTCCCACTGTGGGTTAAGTCTACAAGTGGCTTTAAGTTGACAACATTCACTGATTTTGGTGATGTTTTGTTCTATTCAATTATATTAACTTCAAATTATAAATCGGATGTAATGTCCTGTCAGTTACTCTTGGGTAGTAGTTTTCCCAAATACTTTTTTACTCTTACTTACTTAGACCACTAGCTAAAAAATTGACATCATTTCACAGGCTGATCTTTTTTTTTTTGTCAATTCTTGTTGAAATAACCTCACATTTTCACAGAATGTATAGAAACGGATAAAGATTTTATGTTTTCAGGTTGAGTCACTCACTCCCAAACGGAAGTCATTTTGCGTCTTGGAATCTGCTTGCACACAGTCACCCAAGACTGTGCAGGCTTCAATGCAAAATTTGGAAAAAACTTCACCAACTGGCAAACAAATTTGGACTTGATCCCAGACATTTAAAGAGGAAGATGCTAAAGTTTGTGGTAGATGAACATCAGCGTCATCTTTGAGCCAGAACACTGGAGGTGGTAGGGAGGAAGGGGACGATGAGATGACGAGGTGGTGCTGGGGAGGAGATGGGGACTGGCACAAAACGAAGTGTCAGTGCATCTGCAGTGGGTTTAAATCTGCAGACTGGGCTCTGACTGGACAGGAGGGGGTGCAGTGAGCGGCGGGGAGCAGAATTTTAGTGAGGTGGTGAAGAAACAGCAGGTAAACTCTGGAGAAATAGTGAGGCAAACCGGAGCCAAGTTCTTCCAGGCTGAATTTATGCAACCTCCATTTGACTAAATAGTCCCAGATAAAGTTTACAAGTTAATCAGGGTTTCCTAAAACGGTACTGATTGCGATCACAGGTTAGTGTTGTCACGTAACATTTAAACCTTTGATTTCGATCCTTCACTGCAAAAAAGGCCTATCAAAAAATAAGAAAAAAATACTAATTTTGAGGTAAAAATGCCCTATTTTAAGTAAAATTATCTGCCAGTGCAGTAAGTAAATTTATCTTAACTAGATTTCTTAAAACAAGACAAAATACAAATCTTGTTCTAAGCAGAAAACACTAGTTTCAAGTGTTCATGGCAAGATTTTTCACCTTGTTTTGAGAATATTTATCCTTGATTTAAGTAATTATTACTTATTAATGCTTATTTCTAGTATATAACTTGTCTTATATTAGGCTATTATTTCTTAAATAGATACCTGTTTTAAGAATACTTGTTTTAAGAATACCTTCTTTTGAGCATTTCTATGCATTAGATAAAATACAACATGAAATAATTTACATTTGAAACTGCATTTATTGAAATGTAACATCATAGAAATGCAATACATTGCCACCTAAAAGTTCAAGAAGCCCAGTTAACAACATAAACTGTAAACAAATGGGTGTGTTGGTGGCAATTATAATGGTAGTGTCCACCAGCATTGTGACCAGAACTGAAGCAGCTTGGATGAGCTGCCGAAAACATATTCAGCCAAAATAAACTTTTGTAGTGTGGCAAATTAAATGTATCCTTTTGCCACAAGATCTTTGAAAATTATAATTTGGACAATCTCACAATAACAACCAAGAACAGGAATAACACATCAAACAAGAAACAGGAAAAGACAAAAAATACCTCTCAGCCAACAAAGGATTTCCAGTCCACCATTGCCTTTTTGTAAGCAGGGGTAGCATCCTTGTCATGTAACTCATCCTGAAGCACCTCAGTTTGCATTACTGACAAAACAGATGCGATGCATTTGGGGTATGAGATGTGGAATACATAATAGTATGCCATGATGTACAACATGCCCTCTTGAAGGTTGTTTTTTGGGAAAGGCGCAATTGGTGTAGATCCTGCGCAGACGAAACAGTCGTCCCCATCTATGAGCAGCACAGGTGTGCAGAGAGCTCGCTGCTGCAAATACAATCCTGGATCCTCCGAAGGCTAAAAACAAATAGTTTTTAGTTTTATAAACACTGTTGAATAAGTATTAAGACAGACAAATAATATAATTTCACATTTACATTATAGCATTGTATTCAGTTAAATAAATACATATTATGTATATGACACTAAAACCTAGAGAATAAAGAAATATCTTACTAGCAATACATGGATAAGTGCCTCCGAAGCGTTGGTCATTTTCTTTGGAAGGTTAGCGTTTGATGGAAAGAGCGTTGGAAGGCATTTAAGCAACCCGATAGCAAGGTCCTCTGAGGGGAAAAAGCAATGGAGTTCAAATAATTTGAAAAATAAATACATTAAAAAGATGTAACAACACTTGCCTTCAGAGAGTGACATAGGTGGTTTCATTGCTTTCTTGAAAACCGCATAGAACATTAATTTTTGCTTGAAGACCTGCCAGCGCTCCCTCAACTCCTTAACATAGTTGACTTGTCCATAAGCAATTATTCTTCGAACTTCATCAAGAGTCTGAAAAAAAACCCCATAATACACCTTTGGAAATGACATATATTACGGAACTACAAAAAGAAAAAGTGTGGTGTGCATTTTCAAGCAAACAATGATGATGCAAACAATAACATACAATGATGAAGATAAACTTACATGATCAATGTCTTTGAAGCAGGGATAAGCGTTAATAATCTTTGCTGCCTTGTCTGGTTCCTTCAGAAGATCTGCAACTATAAAGGCTCTCCGCCCCTCAAACTCCAGGTCCAGAAGTTGGGCAACTGCCTCTTTATTTTGGTTCTTTTTACGAAACATCTCTTGCAGTGTCTTGTAATGCCTGGACTGCACAACTCTGCTGTCATGCATTTTGTCACCTGCATACACACACACATAAAGAGAAAAGAATTATCCATCCATCCATCCATCTTCTCCCGCTTAATCCGGCTGGGTCGCGGGGGCAGCTTGCTGCCCAATACTCATAGCACCTGACCCCCCCTATGAACCCCTCTGCAGGTGGTGAGCCCACAGGAGGGAAGAATTATCTGAATTTTTAAAAAATTACTTTGTATATAGTTACTCATTTAATTGTGCTTGTTTTTTTTTACAAATCTAACGCAACAGTAGACACATTTAGAAAAGAATACAGTATGTTTAAGAGCAAGAAATTTAAGCAGAGAGAGAGCAGGTTAAATTGTGTAAAATAAGGCAATTGCTCTGATGTCTGTTATCCAGGAGAAACTTACCAGATTTATTTAGGAGATTGCTGGTCATGGCCTGAGCTTGAACTTGTGCTCTCTCTGGAGTGTTGCTGCTGCTTCTTGGAGAAAGGTCAAGGTCAGATGAGGTGGTGTTCAAGCTTGCCTCTTCCTCCTCTGTAGCCTCCATGTCCGGTGTGTTTTCATATTGAAGACATCTTCTCTTCTTATTACCCCGCGATGGTGTAGCTCCTTGGTGCTTTCGAGGAGACCTTATATTGTGCAGTCTTTTGTTGAGTCTCTTGAAGATTTGGGACTAACAGAAAAACATCCACAATGCAATTTCAATGTACATTTTAACTGTCCAGAACACATTAAAAACAATTTTAAATACTTTAACCTTATAGTAGTGTATATTACTGTACAGAAATATAATTATACATACCCAAGGACAGTCAGAGTCCACCTGGTCAAACAGCATAGGATAATAGCCAAGGATTCGTCTTGCCATGGCCTGCAGGTCCTCCTTAGTTGGGTAGTGCAGGGTGTCAGTCCCACCTGCAGCCCTCACTATGGACACCATGCTCACTATAGTGTTTCTGATGAGCCTGCAGTTAAGCTCCTTGGAAAGCCTACACTCTGCTTCCCGTCCTGTGCGTTTAAACTCAAAGTACTCTTTCCGGACATGCTCTAACTCACTATCAGTGTAAACCACATATTGAGGACTTGGGAGCTGAACTATTTTAATGGGGCTGGTTTTAACTCCACGAGAGTTACCCTCAGGTTTCTCACATGTTTCTGTTACCTGCACAAACAAAACATTATTTGTGTTACAATACAGTATTTGGACAAACCAAAATTTCCATTAACTCTTAAGCATATCTTACCACCGGGTGACCCAACTCCCAAATGGCCTTTCTTCGAAAAAAATTTTCAGCACCAGGGAAGAGGTCTTTCAGGTCTTCTCTTGACAATGTATGGAGCGATTCAGCATCAACATTTGCAGCTGAGGAATTTATGAGTGTTGATAAATTAGACAGGAGAATGCAAAGTGATAGTAGTACCTTGTGCACAGTCAAACAGACATTAGAAAAGCAATTCAATTTATGGCTTCTGTAATTTTGAAATCTTATTATTTCCATTTATCACAAAAACTTACCCTTTAAAACTTCAACAGCCACATCGTCTAACTTGTCAAAATTCCTGAAGAAAAAAATAAAATGTTATTGGCAGTTTAATTACAGTAAATTATTTCATATGTGACTTTGGTTAGTTTTGTACCCTTTTCCTTCTTCTCCCGTAAAAATGGCGGCTTCTCCCGCCGCATGGCACACTCGCTGTGACATCATGCACCTGCCAAGCTGCTAAGAAAAATTTGCATTTAACTATATAAAGTAGAAAGCTGGGATATTGTTTATTTGTTACCAAGGATATATGTCTTTAAGTTCCTCTTCTCCCTCATGAAACACTTTCTTCTGGACTAGCCTTAAAAACAGTGAACAATTATTTTATGTAACTTTAGCTTATTTAGCCATAGCTAACTAGCTAACCGCTAACGTTATTCTCGTCATCTGAGTAAACATGCCCATTCTGGTATTACCAAGCAAAACTACATGACATTTAAATAATTATTATCGTTTTATAATTCAAACATATCATACCTATTTTCTCTGTTATCCTCATTCATAACCAATCTTGTCCGCCGAGCTCTAACATCTCCTCTCGCACACTGGAGCCTGTCCTTGTCAGAGGGCAATTCCAAAATGCTACTTGTGGGGATGTTCACTCTGTGTTGGGTCAAACCAAAAATATTTATCTTGCTGTTGCTGCAGTATTTGTTGTGTAACTGAATTTTTCAAATCTATAAACACATTAGATATTACAACTTAATAACATATCAAATCTTAGCACAAAAACTAAAAATGACAGTCTCCCCCTATTTAGTTGTAATGGAATGGTCTCCCGCTAGGACGAGCTGCGCGATTATCGAGCGCGAAACCATTCCCGCTCACCTTTTGGAAAAGTCCAGTTGGTCAGGATGGCGGGCTGGCGCTGTGTGATTTGTTTCGTGTTCATGGCATTGACTCTGAAAGTACTACTTGGTCATATCAACAAAGCTCATGGACGAAATCGAAATTTCCGTGCCATTTGTGGAATTGATGACTGCACAGAAGAATATAGAGTATTTAATTCTTTCTACTACCACATCAAACGCAGGCATACATCCTACTTCACCAATGGACACCCCCCTGCTTCACCAGTGACTTGTTCTTCAGCCTGCATGGGGAATGAAAGGTTCGACATACCCATTTTCTCCGGTTGTACTACATCCACTACGAGAATAGCTACCAGGTTACACGTTGCATCCAACATTAGCTACAACAACAGAGCAGAAACGATCAGCGAGGAAGATGAAAGCCACAACCCAACACCTAATGTTCCATCCCCTGAAGCCCCTTCACCCGCGGACATGGTAAGCACATTAACCACTAACGTTTTGAAAATGAAAAATTAACGTAACGCAAAGTGTAGCTGTAGATTAAATAGCTAATGCACAATAGGTGTCAGTAGAAACAATGTTTTTTATTTGGTAATGCCATCTCATACAAAGCTGACTACTTAACATTATGTTGTGGGCATTTTGGACCCAAAAAGAGGCTGTTTTTATGTGTGTTTTTCATACGTAAGAGTAATACACTTACCGTTAGCATAACTGCGCCTCTTTGTTTAGTTCCATCTCGGGTACGCTAGCATGTGGCTAGCGCTGGCGTTACTTGTTCTCATAGATATGAACGATAGATCTCACATTGACTCCCGTTGTCTTTTGGAACGAATGTGTCAACGAACAGGGGTAGCGCTGCTTTAAATTAATGAACATTAATCGGGGACAATGCATATCAGTGTTTCCCACGGACCAAATAGCGTAGCACCGCGCTGGGCTTCGTTATGGTTTCGAGTGTCGGGACGGACCCGGAGGTTGCTCCAGCATAGAGCGTCGGTTGACCGCGGGCGAATGGACCGGACTAAGCGCCTCCGTCGCCCCATCGCACTTTGCGGACACTTAGACCTGGTTTAGTCCTGTATTAGTCCTGGTTCAGTTCTGGTTTAGACCTGTTTTAGTCCGGTTTCAGTCCTGTTTTAGTCCTGGTTCAGTTCTGTTTTTAGTCCTGATTCAGACCTGGTTCAGACCGGCTGCTGTAAATCTGTGAAAAGCTTGGTTAATAAGACTCATGCAATAAAAAATGGGAAAGGTGTATGGAAACCAATGCTTTAAATAGTTTAAAAAAATGGTGCAGCAGAGCAAAATTGCAAATTGTAACAGTGCATATTACTACAAATATTAACAAAGCTAATTATAAACAAGATATATATGCAACACAGTCCGAATGTATCAGGTGCTTTCAACATAACCACTGATGTGGCCCTGGTACTGGTAAAATTATCATTATTAGGTACAAGTAAGTAGTCATCACCATACTGCATGTACATTTTCTCTTTGAGTCAACTGGGGGTGGGAACTGGATACTTGACCATTATCACAACTTAACCTTCCGGCTCTTGTTTTTACAGGCTTTAATTAGACGTGCTGCTGCTTTTACTGTTGACGTCCGTGAAAGATGTGGCATTTCTCAGGTAATCCATCTACCTGTCTGTTGTACGGTGAATCTCTGAAATTTGTGCTGACATACAATTTTTGTACTATATCTTAATGTAGGTGAATGTGAACAACATTGTTGGTGAAGTTCAACAGTTTCAGTTTGCCCTTCTGGAAAACCTGCGGGAGAGGGTGAGGTCTGTTTTCAAGAGACATGAGCCATTGGATAACACTGAGCATCTCTGTGCTGAGGCACTTGCTGCATTTGAGGACTTCCCAGATCCTTTTGCCACCTTGACCACAACCTACATGCAAGAACAAACTATCAAAGAACTTTTTGATCCAGTTGTTCCGGAAGAGGTAGTCATATCACAAAGACTGTGTCGTGTTAAGCGTGGTGGTTCAAGGGTACTTGAAGTTAGAAATAAATGTTTTTATTATGTGCCACTCATCAAAAGTTTAGAACAATTTCTGTCAAACCCAAGGGTACTCCACATGATACAAAAGCCAGTAAATTTCAGCAAAGATGGTTTTCTGCAAGATATTGTTAACGGCAGCCTTTACAAAACACACCCTTTGTTTTCTGTGAAACGCACAGCTTTACAGTTAATTCTATATTCAGATGAGATAGAAATCTGTAACCCTCTTGGATCTCATGCATCTGTTAACAAATTGCTCATGTTCTATTACTCCTTGGGAAACATTGAGCCTAAGTTTAGGTCAAGACTTCCAGCAATAAGACTTCTTGCTATTGCAAAAGCTAAGGATATTACAGAGGCTGGTGTTGATGTAATTTTGGAGAGAATTGAAAAGGATTTAATGGAGCTGTTTAGTGGCACAAAAATCAAAACTGGGGACAGTGAGACAAATCTTTATGGTGCTGTAATATCAGTATGTGGAGATACTCTTGCTCAGCATGACCTCGCAGGGTTTAAATCTGGTGTTGGTTTTGCATTTAGCAAATGCAGGCACTGTGAGTGTGACTTCGACAGTATGCAAAACAACTTTGAGGAAAGCCATTTTACCTCAAGAACGTTTGAAAATCACATCAGACAGTGCCAAGAAATAGAGAGGGCCAGGACAGATTTTCTTAAAAATGCCCTCATGACTACTTATGGGCTTACTAGAAGGAGCAAACTTGTAGATTTTCCTGCTTATGATCTTATACAGCAAACCCCACAGGATATAATGCACGTCATGCTTGAGGGTGTTGCACCCTATGAAATTAAATGTGTGTTGAAGCACCTTATTTTGTCTGGGGATATTGAATTGAACACTGTAAATGCAGGCATACAAGGTTTTTCTTATTCTTCTGTGGATATAAGGGATAAGCCTAGCCCCATCACTGTTGCCACTTTATCTTCAAATGATAACAAACTTAAACAGTCTTCTGGACAGATGCTGATATTTTTAAAAATATTCCCCTTTATTGTGAACAGCATCAGTAGTAATGTACATGTCCAGTTTATCATAGGATTATTGGAGATCACACAGATAATATTTTCTCCCGTTGTAGCCATTGAGACATTACAAAAACTTAAGAGAATGATTAAACAGCACCTTCAAGAGTTTACTCAGCTTTTCCCGGACAACAACGTAACCCCAAAGCAGCATTACATGATACATTTTCCCTCACAAATAGAGGCCCTTGGTCCCCTGATAAGGCATATGTGTATGCGTTTTGAATCTAAACATAGATTTTTTAAAAAGTGGTCGACAAAATTAAATTTTAAGAATATTTGTAAATCTCTTGTTCACCACAATCAAATTGTAGAATGTACACAAAATGACAGTAATAATATTTTTGCTCATGAAAAAAATATTGGTCCTGTAGGGAATGTGTCAGATTTAAAATATGTGATGTCAAAGTTAAAAGATTTTCTTAATATTGACAAATGTCACCATATTGTTTCTGCAAAATGGGTTACCCTAAATGGGAATACATATACAAGTGGCAAGACTCTCATCATCACAGACTCAGTTAATGGGCTTCCTGTTTTTGGACTGATTACCAGTATATTTATTGTTGACTCCTTTTTATTCTGTTCTGAATATCAAGTTTATGACACATCGGAATTTAATAGAGATTTAATGTCATATGAAATTACTGTACCAAATGCTGCCATGGCCACAGAGTTCATAGATTTGGGGGAATTGCCTGATTTTACAGCATACCAGTCTGTGATATTCAACACCAAAACCTATGTTCCAAGAAAGTATGATCTTACTGATGTATTGGTGTATAAAAATGCTATATAGATCTGCAATAAAAAGACTTAAGTTTTTGGTATCATGTCATGTGTCTACATGCTACTGTTTAAGTGGTTCTGCATAAATATTTCATTAACCCAGGTGTGTAGATTTTCTGGCCTCTTAACTTGTATTTACATATGAATAACCATAGGGGTAAAAAAAAGTCACTTGGCTTTAATGCTAGTATCATAATTGGTGGTTATCTGAATTTAAAAGTGATGGTGTCACACTTCAGAGGGGCAAGAAACAGGTTTTCCTATTGCTTATATTATACTTTATCATGAACTCTCACAAATTCACAAATGTTGAACCTGAGTATTTCTATTAGTGACTAGGCCAGGAACTGAGTGTATTACATCAGAAATTTGCATTTTAACAATATTTTTTGCTGCCCCCATTTGCATTAAATATAATTGACCTATAGAATGTTGTGATGTAATTTGAAACATAGCAGTACTTTTTGAGACTTTTTGTGATGCAATAGCCAGGTTAGATGACTTGCTGGTCAAATATCTTAAAACAAGTACATCAGTCTTAAGACAAAATGGAAAAATGGGCATGTGTGTGAATAACCTCAACAATGTGGCTTGATTTAATATAAAAAGTGCTTAGAATAAGTTGAAATATCTAGATAAGATAAATCAGGATGGAATATCTTAAAACAAGTAAAAAATGATCGTCTTATTAAGTAAAAAAATCTTAAAATTTATCTTTTAAGATTAATCTGCTTAATTCAAGTCAGTTTATCTATGCTAGAAAATCCTTTTTTGCAGTGTACAGACACAACAATTATATTAGAAAACACTATTTTTATGTACTTTTCAAAATAAGAAATAATATATGCGTGATCTTATACACTAATTCACTGTTTAAAACTTAAATCTAAAACTATGTTAAGTCAGTTTTAGTATCTGCTTCTGATCAAATCATTAAAACTCGTACACAGCTTGCAGTACATGTACAGTAGTGGTGTTAAATATTTGAAAAGCATCACTCGGGGCCTTACAAAGATCCTAAGTTTACAATCTAGTTTGCTTTTTCTATACTTTTATGTTTTGTGGAGCTGCTAACACGTCACTATTAAAATGATACTAACTGGGAACTGTCCCATTACCCGAGCGGCGTTTAGGAGCGGCTCACCCTAATCAATAACCGCACCATCTGAGCCCACTGATAGATATACAAGGCTTATTTTATACCTCCTCGTAAACCGTTATGTAAAATCCATTGAATCATTTTATGAACCAAAACAGGAATCAGTATGCAGCGTTATCTCTCTAAATAATTTCAACAGTAACAGCTCAAGGCGATAATCATGGATGTCTCACGCGGACAGGCTTTTTACCATCACTTCAACTCGTGTATTTAAAGTCAGAGTATGGAACTTTCTGGAGGTGGAAAGCTGCGTTATTCCATGGAGATCGAAAGTTCAGACCGTACTTGAACTTTCGGAATATTCTCTATGAAGATAGGTAGGCTTTGAGTCGTACTGTGATTGTAGCCGAAGGAAGGTTCAAGGGGTTGTACTCGGATACATTTACTTGAGTAACTTTTGGAAGAAATTGTACTTTTCAGATCATCGTACATTTACTCCTACTTAAGTTATATATTTGACAGTGTAACAGTACTCTTACTTGAGTCAAAGTTTTGGTTCATCTTCCCACTATGAGTAAGTTTATCCTGTTTATACTGTGTTTACCTGAGTAGTAGTTTTCCCAAATACATTTTTTGCACTTGAGTAATTTCTTGGACCACTACTTTGAGTAATATTATTCTGAAGTGACAGTACTCTTGTGTACAATTTATCGCTACTATACCCACCTCTGGTTTGGTTTTTGGAGATGCAAGACGGCTCACAGGACGACAAAGGTTTCCCCATAATTTTCAATGCAATTAACACATGCATAAGCCAAAACATACTTTTATTTTAGTCTATTTCAGGCAAAAAGTGACATACTGTGGTTTTAAAGGTGCACCTGCTTGACTCCATGTAGATCTTGTTACGGAATGTTCCACAGTATGGCATTTAATTTAACTACCTTCACGGAGACAAGCAGCCGCATCATTAGAGAAGTGGGCCAGCTCACGGTAAGAATGCATATTTTCGTGGTAATTTTGAGAAATATATAACCTATATAACTGAATAGATGTAAGCTGTATTTGTTTGACGCCATACAATGCAAAGCAATAACATCACCATGGAGACGAGCAGATGGCGAAACCTCCATCCAAAAAGTTAAGCGTAAAATGGATCTCTATGTTGTTTGCAAAGTGAAAAGTACAACCTTGAATATTGCGTCGCAGTTGTCTTTGATGTAACGCTCTGATTCATTTGGTTGGGCTGCCGTAGAGTCCATTTCTGTAGATTTACCCCGCTCGCCCTGACCTCACACTCTTAAAGTCAGCAGGACTCAGCGCCGTGTGCAGAGGCTCGTGAATTGTGCTCAAATAATCGCACTTTTATCCACGAGCGGAGGTTAAAGGCCAGCGCAAATTTGAATAAACGAATCAACTGTGTATGGAGTAAAACTTTATGTTGGCAACTATTATCTCGTTTATATGGTGTAAACGTTTAGTGTATGATTTTCCTGAGTGCTTTCCTCATTAAAGATGCACTGTGTAACTTTTCTGGAGGGGGTTTACCACTTGCTTGTCTCCATGGTGTTTTTAAAAACCTTGAAAAACATGCTTCCTTAGTGTAAGATGGGTCACCTCTCCACAGTTCTGACCTGCAACTTGGCCCCGTAGTGTCACCTTTGACGCTATAATCTGCAAAGTAATAACTACTAGACAAGCAAGGGGCAAACTCTCCATCAGAAAAGTTACACAGTGCACCTTTAATGGCGCTGTAGCAGATTTTTCCTGTTTTGAATCGTGAAAATTTCAGTTTGCATTCGTCGAAAGTTATTTTTCAGTTACTTTATGCATTCCAAACATTCACCGCTTATGAGTTTATAAGCTCTAGCAACAACTAGCATGCTATCCGTGCACTTCCTGATTACAGAACAGTACAAGCACACGTGTTTTGACCTCAAGAGCTGTTTATTCATTAAATGTGTGCTGAGGCAAGACCATTTTTGCACAAATACATGGAAAGAAATCGCGTACCATATAAATGCATATATAATACATGTAAAAGTATTTATACATAATTAAATACTTGTTTTTTGAAGTTCAGTTTGTTCTAATTCAGTGTATTTATTTCATTTATGTTCATCCAATCAATGCACCTTTCTTTGATAAAGTCTACTTCCCCCACTACTTTGACTTTTAATAAGAGGGCACTGTAAAATAGCCCGGTTGTGTTGCACCCACAATGCCGTGCTGGACATGTCAGGTCGGGGCTATAATTTCCAGCGTGATATACCAATTTGCCCTCACACCCCATCATTTTTTCATGGCTGAGAAAATGCCCAGGACGTGTTGGGACCCTGGTATTATTCTGCACCAGTGCCCCCGGCTGCATAGGCTCAGAGAGGGAACTTCTGCTGGAGCCTCCTGTGATAGGTTTTTCCCAGTTCAAAAGTTCGCCAACATCAAACCCCGGGTATTCCAGCGTCTTTGGATTCAAACAGAAACGTGGGACGACTTCGGCAAAACTGCACTGTCACAGGAGTGATCACAAACATTTTAACTGGTTTCTGAGCCCATGTTACGCTATTTTCTGATCTGTTATAATGTTGTTTCTCATCACGAACATGCCTGGAGTTGTGTTGTGCTTCATTCCCACATGTTTAACACACAAATCCTGCATATTTAGGATGAGTTCTTCTCTCAAACAGAAAACAAATGAAAAAAAAAAAGATTAAATACAAATAAAAAACAAAAACAAAGCACATCTCCAGGTTGTTTTAATGAGGTAACAGCATTATAACATAACGTAAAGCTCACAAGAGGCGATTTTGTGTAATATAGGACCTTTAAACTTGCCTCTCTCCATGGAAACACGTACATGTTGTTACCAGTTACAAGTCAGATCAGTGGAGAGGCCATCCCGGTCACATTAAGAATGTATCTTTTCGCTTCTGTAATCCAAAACATGCAATAGTTCAACATAATGCCGTACTGTGCAGAAAAGGCAAAGCAATAGCATCTCCATGGAGACAAACCAGCAGCAAACCCAACAGAAAAAGTTAAGTCCATTAAACTGGTGAAACGACGCAGTTGTGTCTCGTATGATGAAATAGAGTTGCCTAATGGCGGGGTAGTTTGCATAGATTTGATCCTTCCTGCATTACTTCTTGTTTACTTCCATTTACAAAATATCTTATGTCATTTTCTGGCTCATTCATATACATTTCTGAACGCTACCTGAAGGGAAGTTCAGCCCGGTTCCTATTACACTTCTATGAAAACCCACGCGGACCACTCAAACCCAGCTTTTGCACTACCTCAGACCGCTCTCGCCGCGGTAAAACGTCACACAAGTTCATCCAAATAAACCGCCTTAGAGATTCCATTAACCCGGGGCGACCATGTTACGAAATTGCCCTCCCAACAGCTCCGCATGCCGCCTGCCGCCGCTCTGTAAAGCTTTTATGACAGAAATCGAGACATAAAAAGTTCTCTTGCAAATACAGCTGTGCCTCTGAAGTGACTGGCTATATTCAAAAAGTCGCCGCGCACTGCAATAACAAATACGCTCCTATATATGCGTTGGGGATTGGAATTGGACGTCGTTAAAGATCACCGTTGCTAGTGAGGAGCCATAAGGGACACATCTCACTATATTATTATTATGCATTGGTACTCCTTTTACCACAGGCGCACAAGTCCTAGCTTTTAAAGGAGATTAAACATTCAGTGCTCTTGTTGCTTGCGGAGAGTCTTAACAATGATTTGCAAATGGGAGTCGCGGGATGTAGTTGGCTAAGCAGTGCGTATCCTACAGTACGCATTCGTGTGTGCGTGGTTACTTATTAATGCGGGTGAAGCTGGCTAGCGCGCCCGGCCCGGTCGGTCTCGAGACTATTTCTATTGACTCGCAAGCCGCCCGTAACCAACAGCAACGCTTATCGCCCAAATGCTACGAGGGGTTTGGACACGTTTTCAATTTCCGTTGTTGGAATAAGACTTTTGTGTTCAAATATGAGCTGCATTATTCCGCATGAATATTTATAAGGGCGTATTAAATGACTGCAGGAGGCAAAATGACTACAGTGTACGCTCTCTCAAATAGAATGGCTTTTAATTATTTGTAAGGCAAAGCTAATTAAAATGGGCATTTGTAATAGCAAAGGAAATGCAATGCACGGGAAAGCAAATATTGTGATTGAACTTTACCAATACAGAAATCTGCGTAAGATTATGATTATTCTTAAACAGACATTTTAATCGCTAGACTCTGTTGATCGGGAAATGGGGTTTTGTATATCTTAAAGGTCCTATATTACGCAAAACTGACTCTTGTGAGCTTTGAGGAAGGTTATAATGTTGTTACTGCATCAAAAACATACCTGGAATTGTGTTTTATTTCGTTCACGCGGCATTATTAGTCTGTCTACATCTACAAACCTCTGTGTTCTCTGTTCCACCTTGTGATGGTCATGAAGCAATAGTTTTCAAGTTATCAGTATTAATTAAAACAGAAAACAAAGATATAAGGGAAAATAATGTAAATGCAAATTTGTTTTGAGAGCCCTAAAATGTAAATTCACATGCACTGTATTGAGAAACTCACTCCTTTTTGTTGTTTTGTATATGTGTTAGTTGCATATTTTGTTATGTTTTATGTTTACTTTGTTATTACAGAAAATTCCAAAAAAAAAAAAGTAGAGATTGGAAATTCCAGGTCTGAAATTATCCAAATGATTCTAGCGAAGGTGTGTGGAGTGGAAAAACACAATGGAGCACTTCCTGTATTGACATGACATCACAAGGTGGAGCAGTTTTGAAGCGTTTTCTGTTTGAGAGAAGAACTCCGCCTAAAAGGATTTGTGCGTTAAACATGTGCAAATGAAACAAAACACAACTCCAGGTTTGTTTTTGAAGAGGAAACAACATTGTAATTCTATTCTAACATGCATCAGAAAATAGTGTAAGATGGGCCCTTTAATATATCTGTCTTTGATAGAAACAAACAAGTGCAGTATCGACCTTTGCTGGGGTACAAGTGGCAATTTCAGCAAACGCCATGCTAGCAGATCAATGCTCTTGTGGTGATGTGCAGATTAGAACAGTTCCAGCCAGTCTTATGATGGGTTACAGACGATATGGACATTAATGAAACATGTACTTTAAAAAAGAAGAAAAAACACAATAGAGAAAGGACTGCAGCCTCACCAAAACTACTATTATTACTTAAACTTGCAAGGATGAAGAACAATATTATCAGATGCTGAGAAAACAACATTATAAAAACAAAATTAAAAGAAAAAATGCTATTAAATATTGCATTCAGAGCATTCTAATTATTCACCGCAATGAGTTTAGAAGAGCTTTTTACAACCTTCAGGGACCAGAGCGGAGTTTTTGCTGTGAGAGTAACAGCAACTAGCATGCTAACCACAGAAATCATCCTGATTCTCGGACATTAAACACTTTATAATGCAGACAACATATATAACACTTTATAATGCAGACGACACGCAGTGGACGTACAGTATTTTCAGCTAATTATACATCACATATGTTCTGGGAAAGGCACGTTTAAAATAAAATAAAATAAAAAACAATTAACATTAAATTAAATTAAAGTTTGCATTAAAATTGTAATTACATTTAAAGGAAATTTACATCTGGCTTTAGTATTACAGTAGTTGAAAGGGAGAAGTGAATCCCCATTGTTGTGGGCTATGGTAAATTACTGCTTATGGATAATGGTAAAAAAATAGCTGTTTAATGCGATTTGTCACACCCTAGGTAATCTACGCACACCCTGGAGGTATCTATGAATAAAATGAATATTCACATATTTTACTCTGAAGTATACGAGTAGCCCTATGCTCTGTTACAAAGGCCATCTATAAAGATAAAACATAACGAAATATCCACTGCAGAATTGACTTTGCGCGCATTCACGTTTTTATTGAAGTTTTGGAAGGTTTACGATGACCGCAATAACCAAACATGGAAAACCCAAGGACATTTTGCCCCATATAAAACTTAACTGCACCTATCTGTGCTTGAGGAATTTATATTTTATGAATTAAAGACAGTTTTAGCACCACAACTTGCACGGAGTTCGGCTCTTTAGGCGGTGTTGTTACTGGCGACTGTCCAAGCAGCTTTGTTGTCGCAATCTTCTAATGCGTTTGATTGAAGTGTGGCGAGCTGTGGCGCTGTATTATTATCATGATAAGGCGGACAGCAGCTATTTATTTTCCACTTTCTGCTCGGCTGTCGTCCCCGCCCCCTTTGTTTGTCCGTTCAGATGTACCTTCAAGAACGTGCTTTGAAGTAGGGAGAAGACGAAAGAGCAGATGCTGATCTCGATGTCGCCAGTACTGAAAGGCATTTGTAATAATTTAGGATGACTAGCTGGCTCGTAAAAAAAACAAAAAATGGGACAAAGTTAAGTTCTTTTCAAAGTCCCTGGTCCCTGCGTAGTCTGATTGGTATTCAGGTCTGCAGCACTGTCGTGGAGATCGTTTGGCCGGAGAACGCAAAGCTAAAACTTGAAAATATAGCTGTGAATCGGTGAGGGCTATTGCGTGGGCAAAGCACGTAGACTGGGGTCACCGTACAAAACATAAAATATGGATTTAACCTAAACTTTGACATTAAAATTGTATGGAGTATGGAGTCTTTCCCCAATAAATAAATCAGGGTTTGGGTAGGAAATACATTTTAAGTTACATTATATTCTATCCTATATGACAATGGGTTTACTAAAAGTCCTTTTAATTTGGTGCAGTGGGCACAACGAGCTTTTAGAAATGCTAAAGTAATGACAGGTTAGGGAAGGTGTGGTAGTTAGTTTATAGTAGTATGAGTTAATAGTAGAGGGAGTAGTTTATTGTCAGAATGGGTTCTAAACCTGTAGTGATCGTGTTAGTAGTAGTAGTAAGTGGTAGTTGTAGCAGTTGTAGTAGTAAATGGTAGATGTAGTAGTAAGTATTAATTGGTAGTTGTAGTAGTATGTTTTAGTTGGTAGTTGGTAGTAGTAAGTATTAGTTGGTAGTTGTAGTAGTATGTATTAGTTGGTAGTAGTAAGTATTAGTTGGTAGTTGTAGTAGTAAGTATTAGTTGGTAGTAGTAAGTATTAGTTGGTAGTTGTAGTAGTAAGTATTAGTTGGTAGTTGTAGTAGTAAGTATTAGTTGGTAGTAGTAAGTATTAGTTGGTAGTTGTAGTAGTATTAGTTGGTAGTTGTAGTAGTATTAGTTGGTAGTTGTAGTAGTAAGTATTAGTTGGTAGTTGTAGTAGTAAGTATTAGTTGGTAGTAGTAAGTATTAGTTGGTAGTTGTAGTAGTAAGTATAAGTTGGTAGTAGTATTAGTTGGTAGTTGTAGTAGTAAGTATTAGTTGGTATTGGTAGTAGTATTAGTTGGTAGTTGTAGTAGTAAGTATTAGTTGGTAGTTGTAGTAGTAAGTATTAGTTGGTAGTTGCAGTAGTAAGTATTAGTTGGTAGTGGTAGTAGTAAGTATTAGTTGGTAGTTGTAGTAGTAAGTATTAGTTGGTAGTTGCAGTAGTAAGTATTAGTTGGTAGTTGTAGTAGTAAGTATTAGTTGGTAGTTGTAGTAGTAAGTATTAGTTGGTAGTTGTAGTAGTAAGTATTAGTTGGTAGTTGTAGTAGTAAGTATTAGTTGGTAGTTGCAGTAGTAAGTATTAGTTGGTAGTTGTAGTAGTAAGTATTAGTTGGTAGTTGTAGTAGTTGTAGGTTAATAGTAGCAGTATTTAAAGTATGTTACAATTATAGTGCAGGCAAACAATGTTAGATCACTGGTTTATTCAGTAGCACTAGTAGTCATCATTGTAGATAGATAGATAGATTCAGAGTTTAGAACATGTAGTAGTAGGTTAGTAGTTTTAGCAGCACTTGAAGTATTGTTCAATTATATAACAGGCAAACAATGATAGACCACCGGTTTATTCAGTAGTAACAGGAGCAGTAGTTGTCACAGTTGGTGTCCCAGTAATAGTAGCGATAGTAGTCGTAGTAGGTTAATAGTTTTAGCAGTAGTTGTATTGTACAAGTATATAACAATGACAGACCACTGGTTTATGCAGTCGTAGTAGTAGTAGTAGTAGTTAAACAATGACACACCACCAGTTTCACATTAATTCACTGTTTACTGGTTCCATTCCTCAGGTCTTTTAATCTGTATTTTCGCTGGAGAAGACCACACACGAACCCTCAGAGCCACTAAACCTAACCAACTCCCCCTCATACATCTCACACAGGCACGTAGTATTTGCACAAACATTATACATACATCCAATAAGGTCTGATTTAGCTCTTTACATTCAGCCGCTGTAGGTCAAACGGGCTCGGAACTTCTCGGAATAGTATATTAGGCCGAGAATCACACCATCACATGCGTCGTCCATGCCTTGGCTGGCACTACATATTCATTACAGTGAAAGATTTACTCCTCCCAAGCACAACTGTTTAAAATACAGCAGAGAGACAGGGACCATTCAGTAAGTAGGAAGAAAATGCCCTCCGTAATTTACCACGCCATCTATTCCGACTCAGCCCCTGCGCAGTCGTATGTGTTTATTTATGTGCGCGAGAAAGGAGGAAGCTTTCACCACTCAAGCCACACAAGGAGGATAAATGCCTGCTAATATATAGATAAGCATTTTGTCTGGTTACGTCAAATGAAATTACTCCGCGATAATTAATTAGAGGTGTTATTTTTACAAGATGGATCCCAAGGAGCTGAGTCGGCGCGTAAAAGGCCATCGCGCAAGATAGTGATAGTGCAGTGTTCTTTTAAAGGGCCCGCATTACGCTGTTTTCTGAGCTGTTATAATGTTGTTTTCCTCATCACAAACATATCTCGAGTTGTGTTTGCTTCATCCGCGTGTGTTTAGCAGACATACAAACCTGCATGTTTTAGCTAGAGTTCTTCTCTCAAATGGAAAACGCTCTGTTCCACCTTGTGATGTCGTCAAAGGTGCCAAGTTACAGGTCAGATCCATAAATCCATCCAGTAAGGAAGCATATTTTTCAAGGATTTTAAAAATACCGGCAACATCTCCATGGACACCAGAAAGTCCTCGAGAAGTTAACATAGTGCCTCTTTAAAGGACCCATATTACGTTATGATGTTTCCTCATCAAAAATATATATTGCTTCACTCACGTGTGTTTAGCAGAGATACAAACCTGCATGTTTTAGCTAGAGTTCTTCTCTCAAATAGAAATCACTCTGTTCCACCTTGTGATGTCGTCAAAGGTGCCAAGTTATCGGTCAGATACATACTTGTAGTTGCAATGTCTCCATGGAGACCAGCAAATCCTCCAAAAATAGTGTATCTTTAAACAGGGTATCCCCAGGTTTGCCTACTCCAAATTTAAGACTTTTTGAAGACATTTTTAAGACCACTTAAATGAAAATTAAAACCAACATCGCACCCATAATCCAGGCTAAAAAAACCCACCAGATCCAATTCTAATAATGAGCATTACTCACTGCTTTAACTAACAAAAACTACTTTGATTATAAAATCTCATTCAGAACTCATTTATAGTCATATGCATGGCTTGTAAAATGGCCAAAAAATCATTTCTAACATTCTAACAAGACAAACTAACCTTTCACATTGCCTTGTCTCACATTGCACTGCAGCCTGGTTGAGTGTACAAAAAATAGGCTCATAAAATTTAAGACCTTTGTGAAAAAATTAAGACTTGGACAACATAATTTCAGACATTTTAAGACCTTAATTTAGGAACATGAAATTTAAGACCTTTTTAAGGCTTTTACGACCCCACGGCGACCCGGTTAAAGGATCATATTACACTATTTTCCAACTTTATGGTGTTTCCTTACCAAAAATATACCTGGAGTTCCGTTTTGCTTCATTCACACATTTTAACACACAAATCCTGCATATTTTCTTCTCTCAAATGGAAGCAGCTCTGTTCTACCTCGCGACGTCATGCAGTAATATAGAAAATGCTCCACTGTGTTTTTAAACTCACCTCACCTTCACTATGTTCATTTGTTTTAACATCAGACCAGGAAATGCTGAATATGGTTAAAGGGTAGATGTTAACTTGAAAACAAGGTGGAGCAGATCATTTGAGGTTTGGAGATGTGGACAGAAGATTGTAAATGCAACAAAACACAACTCCAGGTATGTTTTGAGGAGGAAGCAACATTCTAACAAGGCTTAAAGTGCACAAGAGTCATTTTAGCATAAACTAGGACCTTTAAGCATGTGTGTTTTTCCATAACTGTGGAGAAGTAGTTAACATGCCTGTAAACAACATGAAAAGATTACGCCAAGCTTGCACAACTCCAAATGTGAAAGATCAAGAGGGTTAGAATTCTGACGTACACAAGAGATCTAGCCTCCGTGTAGCGCTTATTTCATATATATAAATTAAAGAAAAGGTCCGTGTATGTTTTGGATCTATACGTGGGCGAGGGTCATGGTTGAGGGGGCATTTATGAGCGCACGTTGGAAGATTCGTATCGATAACAGAATCAATGTATCCCAGAGCGTTGGGGTCACCTGCAGCCGGGCCAATGAAATGAGAGTAATAAAAGCGTCCAATCAGGAAAGAGTTTAACAACGCAAGTCAAGCGGTAAGCATTATCACAACATCCTATATAGTTTGGAGGGCTTGGATTAAGTATGACCTTTTATATAGCTGAGATATATTTGAATTACGATATTTCTGTCTTTTATTTTTACTTGCACATATACTTTTATATAATTAGGCCTTATTTGACACAGTCTCTTGCTGTCTCTGCTACTTTAAATGTGAAATGTTCCTCCTATCGTGATCCAGAGGTGCGTTAGATTTGCAACAATGATCCTATACAGGAGTTTCATGTTTTTGTTAAATTATATGCAACTGATTTTTAGTACTTCCTGTCCTATTTGAGCACGTACACGGCCCCCTGTTTTCGTATATGTACTTTTGCCTTGTAGAATTCATGTGTACCCGACCATCCTACTCATGATCATAAACTATAAAGGCTGATGGTCTCTTTTATTTGATATTATTCAACTTGTATCACGAACTATTCTCCTGGCTATGAAGTCAATTCTTATCCACCGTATTATCCCGATACCGGCTACTTTTAAACATTATATTAAGTATTACGCTTTATATTTTTGCTTTTTGTTATAATAATATATAATAATGTTCTGCACTGTGCCCAAATAATTTGTCTTGTGGATCAATAAAGTTTGTCTAAGTCTATAGAAGCTACAAGGTTACACATAGACTTAGATTGATTTTCCCTAAAAACACAAAAGTCTGTTGGAAATGTTAAGAAATATGTTCTGTTCAAGTTGTTGACAAAAATGAAAGGTTTAAATTCTGAGTACGTCACTGTCAATTTGTCGCTGAAGAGCCTATAGATGCAGACTTGTCGGGGGTCTCCAACATTTTCTTTCTGTGAGCAATAGAAAAAAATGAAAACAAAAATGCCAGAAGGTTAAAATGACTTGATTTGAGTAGTGTTATATTGATTTGAGTGCATTTAACGTGAGAAGTAAAATGATCTACTCACGGAACAAGTCTTTTTGTAATTGAAATAAGAAAAAAAAAACATATAGTTGCACTGAAGATGAGAAAAACAGCAATTCTTAGTACTTAAAATCAGAAGCTAAATCATATGTTGCTGGAATTAAGGAAAAAAAAGCGTTCTTAAATTGGTAGATAATTTTACTTGTCAAGTGAAATCCACTCAAATCCAGTTAAATCTTATTAATTTTGAGGAACTGGATTGCAGATATTCCATTTTGCTGTGTAGCAGCTTGCAGGAAATTGAGGAAATATAAGAGCGTCATTAAGCATTTAATGGGGTACAGGTAGATTTCCTCTATAAAACATAATCCATTATCCATTTATGAGTACACAAAGTCAGGCATCAAAATTATACATCTGCACAGGCAATATACTGGCATTAGTTATTGGTTGTGATGCAAAAAAAAAAAAGAAGCTGGATCGGATATCATCTTAAATATGCTGGTGATGTACTGAGACGATTTGCTCGTAATTGGCCCAGAAAGTCTGAATGTTTGAACTTTTATTTATACAAAGTTGCGCAGTTAGAGGTAAGTAACAGCTACATAACATCTGGATCAGTTTTGTCTGATTTTATCTTTGTGTAAAGGAAATAAATGTCGTTTTCAGTCGATACATTGAAATCTGTTGATCCACCATTGGACACTTAAAGGAGCGTTGTATAACTTTTCTGATGGAGGATCATTCACCAGGTTGTTTATATGAATATGTCATTGCATTTATGAAATCAGAAGTGGTTTTATAGCTCAGAAATAGCTAGAAAAACAGGAATTCTGACTATGAACGGGGTTACCAATCCGCAGATCTGACCTGCAGCTTGGTCTGGTTTGGTCTCCATGAAGCTAGAAAGTTTTAATACCATCTGTACTGTGAAACATTCTGGACAACATCATAACATTTCCATTGAGAAAAGTATTCAGCGGATCCTCCACCAGAAAAGTGACACAATGCACCTTGAAAGTAACAGTAATGGAATAAGTGTTGAAACGGAAAAGGCTGGATCAGTGCATCCTCCTCGTAATAAATCAAATCTGAGTTATAAAGGACAATACATATAATTCAGATCCCTTCCAGCTACTTGGAAGGGGTCGGGGTGACTACCACTTGAAGACCTCTTGCTAAACTGCTGTATAAGTTAGTTTACTTCAGAAAACAAACCAACCGAGTAGACTATAAGCACCAACGCCCGAGCAACATTTTAAAGTCTCAAACCTCTTGTCTTGTTTTGCTCACTTCAGCTCAAATGGTACACAAAGTAATTCAAACTTAACTTGAACTTTTAAAAGAGGCGAGTGCAGATAAAATCTTTTCATTGTCAGAGACGAGAAGCCTGTCTCTTCGTTTCCTTGTTCCAGTCCGGACCCGAGCAGCAGCGTTCGAAATGTATTTCAGCTGTCTACTGGCTCTGACGCACTCGCTGAACTGGTGAAAAAGAAAAAAATGTTATACTAAAGTGTACTGAACAGTTTAAAAAGCGACTGAAGAACTTAAGAAAACTCCAATTCCCAAGAAACAGAAAACCTCAATGAAAACAGCCTGAAAGTTCTGTCTTCATTTTAATTAAGGGAGTTAGATGAGTCGTTGGGAAGCATCAGAGCTTTAAAAAAATCACAATTAACTGGAAATAAAAGTGTATTTTGGTCAGAAGTGAGTGACAGTTTTATCTGGCTCAGACAAAATGAAGACTTCACGTAGACGCTGTGATGTCTCCACGAGGCTTCACCAACCCCCAGAACAAATGGGACGTCGTATTAATTGATTTGCTCGATTGCTTCTTTTCGCGCAAATTCCGTTTCGTCTTTGCTGAAATGTTTTTGTCCCTCTTTTGCATATCAGTGACGAGAACCAGCCGGTAAAAGGAAAACCCAGCCCGTGCGCCCAGGGTTACTCAAACAAGCTTGAATTAAAGACCCCTCCAGGTACGTTTTTGATGAGGGACCGGCGTTATTACATGGGTAGAAACTTTTAAAAGCACTTTGGCATAACATGGGATATTTAATTAAGTCATCTCCATCTTTTATTAGCTCCTTAATAGGTGGAGTTAGTTCATATCAGAGGCTTAATTGCTTCCCACCGGCAATGGGAAAGCTCTAGACAACATGTGTGGGCCGCCGCATGTTTCCTCCCTGGGTATTTGATGCAACGTTTGATGAAGGCCAGGCGAAGTTTAGTCTTCCACCTACAAGTTAAACCTCGCCTGACCCCTTTAAGTAAACATGTTATAAAGGGCTATAGAAGCTCATGGCTTTGTTGTATTGATTGACGTGTTGCGAGGTGCTGGAGTCATGTACGCAGTTGTTGGTACGGGCTAATTGACGTCTAAGCCTGGTTTATGAGACAAGCTGGTGGTTTGATTTTTCAGTTATGGAATAAAAAAATGGAAATTGTAAAATATATATGAGAATTTTGCCATTTCTAATTCTTTTATTTGGTGATATGATTTGGAGTTTTGTAGATTTTTGGTCAATTTGCTTCCAAGGTTCACCCATAAGATCCATACATTCATTCTGACTAGACATAGACTAAAGATAGGCCGATATTTGCACTTTGTAGCATCTCAAATATCAGTTGAAAGGTGCATTATGGAACTTTTTGGTCTTTCACGTGCTTGTTTCTATGGATATGTCATTGCTCTGTCTGGAATGTTCCACAGTATGACATTAAACCGCTCTACCTTACATTCATTAACTAACTAGCGGTTTTCTAGTTCAATGGGGGGTGAGTGGCATCGCCTCTCCACAGATCTGACCTGCATCTTGGCCCATTTTGGTCTCCATGAAGATCGAAATGGTTTAATACCATACTGTGAAACATTGCAGACAAAGCGATATCTCCAGGGAGAAAATCATTTGATGGACCTTTCACTAGAAAAGTTACACAAAGAAAACACCCAAAGCTTTATTTTGATCATTTATTGTAAGGAGATAATTGCACAAAGCATGACTACACTGTTTACTTAAAGGTTTGCAGTAAAAAAGGTTTGGGGGAAGTTTGTAGTAAATTTAAATGACATAATTTGTGGAAAATAATCAAAATTGAACCCATATATCGGCCAAAAAACTTCAGCATAGCTTATAGGCCATCGGTTTCTCTGGACTCCTGAACAATCGGCATCAGCCATGAAAAAACATATTGATTAATCTCTAACCTAGACTAATACTAGACTGGAGGATGGAAGGAAATGTGGAATTGGCACTTACGTTTTTTGTATGAAAAGCGCTTTATAAATAAACTTTGATTGATTGATTGAAAGTTTGATCCACTAATACACTAATCTCAGCCACAGTTGCCCTGGGGTGGACTGAGTGAAGCTCCTCCACATCGCACAAGTCCACAAACTTTTCCAGTAAAAGATCTGCTACTTTCTTGTATCCATGGAATGGTTATTGGTTTGTTAGGAATGTTCCACAATATGGCATTTACACTTGTAGATCTCTGGAGACATGCAGGCAAAGCAAGAGGTGGACATCTGACCCGAAAAGTTACCTTGCATTTAAATGTATGAAGTCAAACCTTGTGCAATGCCCGCTGAATACGGAACAGTGGATTCCAAATCAACATCTGCATGCACTGCAACAACTTCTGCTTGAATAACGTATGTCCCGTACCCTGATCTCCATTTGGGAGAGCACAGCCCGCACTTCTGGAGGTGAAGCTTCCTAATTGAGAAGGAGTTGGTGTGATTCTCTGACGCAGGATCACAGCACGTCTCCATCGCTATCAGACCCCACGCTATCGCACTCTCACCTCCGGGGGGTGCTGTGCTTATGTGGCGGGGAGCTCCTACAGGGGGCGCCGCGGCTGGTTGGAGAGCCTCGGATCGGGGGAGCGAGGAGAAGAGAAGGTGAGGTTATTTATTATGGGGGATATGTCTTGTCAGTGAGCGGTACTCGAGCGTGGCACCAGATAAGGATGTGAGCGTGGAGGTTTGGAGCTGGAATACACATTAGGAGATGTGCAAGATCTGGGATGCTAAAGCAGACGCTAACAGAAACCCAAAACAGGTAAACCGAGTACAAAAATTCAACCTGTGGAAGAAAGAAAGAGGCACTTAAAGGTGTGTTATGCAACTTTCTTACTGAGGAAATTGCCCTTGATTGCTTCTGTATTTGTAATATTTCACAGTATGGTATTAAAGCTGTGCATGTAGCATTTGAGTCAGTACTGGTCAAGAAAACCTGGCTTAGGGGTGTTGTCTTCTTGATTCTTTGGAGACATACCAGTTTAATGCCATACTTTGGAACATTCCAGCAGTCTCCGGGGACTCAAGCAGATGACCGATCCCTATAAAAATCTATGTTGTTTATTAGTTGTGGGACATTAACATGTTAATTGTGATTAATTAATTACAAAGAAATTACTGCATTAAAAATATTAACGCATTTTATCACAGTTTGCCAAACAACCCGGAGTGTTTGTCAGTGCCCCATGTCGTGGAACGCCAAGTATATGCACACAATTCTGACTACAGCAACAACAGCACAGCGCTCTGGGTGTACTGGACAGTAAATTTCTATTAAAAAAACGACCTGATGGAAGTATTGACATAGGCGTTGTTTATTGCAAACTAGGCAGAAAAGAGTTTGCAGATGACAGAAGCATCTCAACCCTATGAGAACATTTAAATGTGAAACATGTGACAACAGTACAAAAACCGGTGGAGCTTTTGGCAGGAGCTGCCAAGGACAAACAAGAGGCGTCTGCAGCCCAAACTCCAGCAAATGACGGGCTTCAGGAAGAAAATGAGTCCACTAAACTTCATTTACATAAAATAAATGAAGTTTAGTGGACTCATTTTCTTCCTGAAAAAAAAAAAAAATGAAAAAAAGTATGTTCTAAAGCAGTAAAACAGAAATAAACCAGGTCAAAACCATAGACTGTATAAAGAAGTGGACTTCAGGAGTGTGGTATCACCTGTTTGGCCCCAGTCAAATGAAGCTCATCAAGGCTGGCGGTTATAGGTTTGAATTTGGAGCTCAGAATTCTGACCACGAGTATCATAGCAGCCAAAGAGGCAATCAGGAGCCAGGCCATTTCCGCCCACACTGCTAGTTTAGGTGGAAGTTTGTGCTTAGTAACGCTGCCAATCAAAACTATTGGCAGTGATAGCAGGAAACTAGTTGGAAAAAGATTTGTCTGTTATTAATGTTCATTTGCTGATTTATGGGCAAAATAGTGAAATAAAAACACCAGGATCATGTAAAATGGGTGAATAGAAACGTTTCAAGACCAAAATGACAAGGCTCACAACAGTTAGAGAGCGTGGCGACAGTTTTTCAATCGATGGAGCCGGAAACGTGCCCACACTCACTTCCTGTTTGGAGCACGTCATATGTACAGTCCAAACTAGGGTCTAAGAGATATACCCTGGACTCCAAACTAGGCTAAACTCGAAGTAGACCAGGATTAGTCTAGATTTCAGTAAGCGTAGCATAAAGCCTGTCTAGCTGTGCAAAGCTAAGGGAAGTCAATGAGCCTTGTTTCATAGACGTCTGCATGCAGCCCCCGCTATCTTCACACCAGCGCCGACAAGAAGGACCATTTGCATATTCACATCAGTCAGTATTACACGCGACAGTGGCTAAATGAAATATGTGTAAGGAGATGGGCACGTACTCCCAGCATTTGACTCACTTTTAAATCAATGCTTAGGTTTGATCGATCTTTTAAAGTGGATAAGAACTTTTTATGTCTTCTAACCTGTATTTAACCTGCATCTGTAATTTCATGATAAATGATATGATTCAAGGGTAAAATGCAGCCCACATTATGCCTTTGTCTGAATGCAGAATGGAAATGAATATCGAATGACGTTAGAGTCGAGTGGAGCTTTAGCTACTTGACAGAGGTGTGATTGCTTAGCCTAGAATATTCCACAGTGCGGCATTAAAGTTACTATAATGCACATTTGACTATATTATAATGCTGTTACCTTGTCAAAAACATACCTGGAGTTGTGTGTTGTTTCATTCACATGTTTGAGTAACAATTTATTATTTGTCTGTCTACGCCTCCAAAGCTCTAAATGCAGAGTTCCACCTTGTGATGTCATGAAATGGTAGTTTTCAGTTTACTTTTTACCTTTAGTTAAGCAGAGATTGTCTTTTTAGGGCCAAATGACTGAACGTGAAGGTGTATGGAGTTTAAAAACACAGTGGAGCACTTCCTGTATCACCACATGACATCACAAGGTGGAACAGTGTTTTCCATTTGAGAGAAGAACTCGGCCTAAATACGCAGGGTTCGTGCATTAAACATGGGTGAAGGAAACAAATGACGACTCCAGGTATATTTGTGATGAGGAAACATTGCATAATAATAATAGGGCCTTTACTATTGTCTATCGCCATGGAAACAAGTAAGAAACAACTGGTTACAGGTCAGAACTGTGGAGAAGTGACCGCACTCACAGAAATGTTTTTGGGCAATAGAAAACACAAAAAAACAGTTAGAGAGTGCAACCTTTAAATAAAACCCAACCGTAAATGTTGTAAAAAATAAAAACATAATGACGATAATATAAAAACAGCTCATCAGGCACAGATCAATTAAATATTCTTAACTTTTTACTGAACTGGGCATACATTTTACTTGCCATATTACCACGTAAATTATTCATGTGACCTCCATACGAGATTAGAGGAGAGTAATCGCTGATGATTGCTGTGGCGATGGAAGTGCAATTAAAAAAAAGTAGTTTTGCAATATGTTTAGTGGAATGGGTAAAACTATATGCGTTTTTGATGGATAGATAAACAAAGTGGATGGAGCATCGACATCAGTAAATACATAAATAAAATGTCAGGAAACATTAGCATCACGGCTGGCCAGATGTTGCGGGTCACATGTTAACCGCAGCGGATGAGAGCGCCCGGCCAAAACCTAATAAATACGAGCTAGCTCCAGTCAAGCCAGCTGTCAATCAAACTGTCCTACGCAAACCACACACAGGCCTGATGAAGACATAATGTGATTCAGTGCGTTGGAGTGGACACTGGGTCAGACTTAGACAAAGAAATCCGTCAATATGAGCGTTTCATTGTTGCGCTGTTTTCTGATCTCTGTTATCATGTTTCCTCATCACAAACATAACCAAAGTTTTTCTCTTAAACCGAAAATACTACTCCGTTCCACTTGGAGATGTTATATGGTAATAGAGGAAGTGCTCCGCTTTGTTTTTAAACTCCACACACTTTCACTAGAATCATTTGGATTATTTCAACCCCAGGACTTGCACATCTCTATTGAACTCAAGATAATATGCAGCTGTTAACTTGAAAACTACAGCTGCATGACATCACAAGGTGGAACAGAGCTTTTTGAACTTTGTAGATGTACACAGACTGAAAGTAAAGGGTTACTCAAATGTGTGAATGAAACAAAACAACTCTGGGTATGTTATGGTGAGATAACAACATTCTAACATGGGTTAAAGCTAAAGATTGATCATTTCTTACAAATAGTTAACATAAGAATTTAGCTCATACTTTTTGGAGATAAGATACATTTTAGATACGAGGTCTTGCAATATAATTTATCTTTTTTTGTAGTGATTTTTTCTTTTCTTTTCTTTTTTTTGGTTTCTCGTCGTGTCTGTTTTTTGACTTTGACCCATATCAAGCGAGCGCTCAAAACAATTCCAGTGTTTTCCTTTATAACCTTGTAAACCAGGCTAATACACATTAATCACTACTGGGTGTATGTCTATTACAGCACATGGTGCTTTAATTGTTCCATTGTAATTGGATGATTTTAACATTCAAGAGTGATTTTCGAGCTGCAAAAACACAAGGTTTGGACATTTTAACTGTTTAAAATCAGGGTAATGATAAATGATAATGGCAAAATAATATAAACATTGTGAACCAATTTGACATTTAAAGGTCCCATATTACACCATTTTTTAATTTGTTTTATGTTTCCTCGTCACAAACATACCTGGAGTTCTGTTTTGTTTCATCCACACACTAAACCCTGCATATTTCAGTAGTTAGTTCTCTCAACCAGAAAAAAACTCCACACAGGTTCACTAGAATCATTTGGATCATGTTTATTTTATTGGAATGGCCCTTGTGATATGCCATCTTGTTGTCGAGGGTGTCCACAAAAACACAAAATATTAGTAATACACAATACAATACAATACAGAACAACAATACATCACAACAGAATACAAAACTTACATGTTTACATTACAAAATATGCACACACATAATTTCAGCCCTGGAACTGCCTATTTACTATACATAAGTTGAAAGGTAGCGGTTAAAAAACAAAAACTACCTGAAAACTACTACTGGAAAACTACCATTGCATGACATCACAAGGTGGAACAGAGCATTTTTAGCTTGAATATGTATAGACAGACTAATAATAAAGGATTACTCAAACATATGAATGAAACTAAGTATAACTCCAGGCATGTGTTTGATGAGGTAACCGCATTCAGACATGACTTAAAGTGCACAAGAGTCAATTTTGTGTAATATAGGAGCTTTAAAACAATTATTTTTACACTGCAGCCAGTATAAAACGGCACAAACACACACACACACACATATCTTGGACACAAACACATGTAGCATCTTCTCATGTCAATATTTCGCTACGCTAAAACATCACTATAACAACCACGTCTTCGCGGCTGCACAGTGGAACCTGAGCCGCGATCCTTCTCTTTAATAGTTCTTATGCCAGCGCAGTAAAAATGAAATACTCTGACGCTTTTGTCTCTTATGCTCGCCCACAACAAGCACTTACGAGTCGCGGGTGACAGAAAAAGTGGGTGACATCAGAGCGGCCCCCGATGGGTGCTACAGTCGGTGACGCGTGACGAGGCAGAGCTGTGTTTATGGTTATGGCGGTGACAGGAATAGAAGCGGTAGTGCGGCGGCGGGTGCAGATTTGGCTGTTATGGTTGGGGCACGTGTGGGAGAGAGAGAGAGGGAGTGTATAATTTTAATGTGGGAATTCTGGCTGGTTTTAAAAGTATAATTTTAGTATGTTGAAGGACTGCAGTGTGTGGCAGAAATGGTGTGAGAAAGTTTGTATAGTGTGTAAATCACCCACATCACGGCACACTGATTTTGTGTGATTCGTAGGGGCGTAAGGAAAAATTTATTCAGTGATATATCGTGATTGCACAATTTCTGAAAAATGCTATATTTTTACTTAAATATTAATTTTAGTCACTGTTCTCATGAATGAAAAAGGTAATACTTTATTTCACACAATTTTGTTCACATGAAGATGTAGCTGACTGTTAGACTGACTATTAGAAGTGATTATTGATAAATTGCAATATATCGTCCGTTGTTTTAGTATTGTGATATATCGTGATATATCGATTCGTGACATGTATATCATGAAATGTATCGTCAGACTCAAGGCAATTTTGTAATATCCAAATAAGCACAGTTTGAACTGGAGGTCCCATATTACACAAATTTCTCTCGTATGAGCTTTTAGTCATGTTATAATGTTGGAACCTCATACCCAGAGTTGTGTTTTGTTTCATTTACACATGTTTGAGTACCTCTTTGTTATTAGTCTGTCTATATCACCAAAGCTCAAAATGCTCCGGTCCACCTTGTGATGTCATGTAGTGCTAGTTTTCAAGTCAACATCTACCCTTTAGCTTTGATTCAGTAAAGATCGGCAATTCCAGGGCTAAAATCATCCAAATGATTCTAGTGAAGGTGTATAGGGTTTAAAAACACAGAGGAGCACTTCTGTATTACCACATGACATCACAAAGTGGAACTGCGTGTTTTCAGTACTACTCATAAATACTGAATGCAGGGTTTGAATGTGTGTGAATGAAACACATCTCCAGGTATGTTTGTGATGAGCAAACAGCATTATAACATAGAGCAGAAAATAGTGTAGTATGAGCCCTTTAAAATTCACAATTTATTGATTTGGAGACTGACTCTTGCTCTTACACTGGAAAAAAACAATGTCTAGGTGAGTTAAAATGACTTAAATGAAGAACATTTTACTTTATTTGAGTAGATTCATCTTGACAAGTAAAATTATCTACCAATGAAATAAGTGTTTTTCTTAATTCAAGAAACATTTGATTTTATTTCTTATTTTAAGTGCAAAACGTTGTTGTTTTTCTTATTTTAAGTGTAGCCAGATATATTTTCATATTTTAGTACAAAAATCTGATTGCACTGGCAGAGAATTTTACTTGTCAAGTGAAATTTACACAAATCATGGTAAAACTTTCTTAATCGATGTCCTTTTAGCTTGATTAGATTTCGTTTTTTGCTGTTGGCGTCCTGCTGCCACGTCAATCCAGAGGTTACTGGTTCGATTCTTGCTCCCACTGTCACATACTGTTATTCTGCCCTTTGGCAAGACACCAATACTACTGTCTCCAATGGGTATTTAGGGTTAACACCTCTATCTTCTAACAATATTTTAGTGGTACTTGTACGTATTGAGTCCTTAAGTAAGATATTTGTGCTTATACACAATTGTACTTGGACGCTCGGTTATGGTATGTGTGACTAAAGAATATTTTCTTCCTGTAAGTCTGCATCTACTATAGTACTGCTGCTAAATCTACTATTGTACTTACTTTACCTTTAGATGTTGAAATGAGTTATACCCCAGTGTGCATAATTGTATATTCTGCGATATGAAGTGCGACTTGAACTTGGATTTACCTTTTCCATTTCTTATAACTTTCTCATTTGCACGTCTGTTCATTACATACATAATCACGTCGCTTGTATTTAAAGCTTGTAATAAGTGTCAACAAGTAGCATAAGCTGACACATACAAGACTTATTTACTGCGCTGGGAACTTATGCAAAATGCTTCTCTTAATGCACCTTTCAGGGTTTTAAATTAGAACCCTGCTCGCATTCTTCTTCCAAACGCCAAAACTACTTCACGGTGCCATTTTTTAACCCAGGTGGAATTAAACTTGCAATTTCAAGTTAAGCAGATTTTTCTTGCATAACCCCATTACTTCAACTCACTTTCTTTAGCCTATTGTCATTAGTTGGAGCGCTATAGTAATACACCATATCCTTTTGTATTGCAAAGAAATTACACAACTCCAGGAATATTTTCAATGAGGTAACAGCTTCATAACAAGGCCTAAAGGTGCACTGTGTAACTTTTGTGGTTAAGGGTCTGCTTGTCTCCATGGTGATGTTATTGCTTTGCTTGTTGTTCGCTTGTTTGGCAGAGCATTAAACAAATATATCTGGTATTTCTTCAATTAGGGGTGTTTTTTACTTCTTAAAACTACCGCAAAAACATGCATTATTACTGCGATGTGGCCTCCTTGTCTCCATGGAGATAGTTAAATTAAATGCCATACTGTAGAACATTCTAGGAAAAAATAACGTGGAGTCAAGCAGGTGGCAAACTCGTAATAAAAAAAGTTACATGGTGCACTTTTGGAGCTCTCAAGAGTCCGTTTTGGTTGTTTCTATGGAGATGTGTCATTGCTCTGCTTGGAATGTCCCACGGTGTGACATTAAATAGCTCTATCTTACATTTATTCAATTAGAGGTGGGGTAATAGCTCAAAAATACCTAGAAAAACAGGCATTCTGACTGTGAGCGGGGTCGCCTCTCCACAGATCTGACCTGTAACTTGGTCTGGTTTGGTCTCCATGAAGATAGACGATAGAAAAGACAAAGCAGGAACCGGAAAAGTTACACAACACACTTTTTAAGCAGAGTTTTCTTGCATAACCCTCCTTCCACTCACTTTCTTGAACCTATTGTCATTAGCTGGAATAATGCGTCATATACTTTCTATTGTACAGCTTGGCAATGAGAGCTTTAGCCAGGGAGGAGGGGGGAGGCAGATGCCATTGTACACTGGAATTTATCTGCACTGATCAGAAACACAATTATGGGCTGCTCGCTCATAATAAAGCATGGTTAAGTGGGTTGGAGAATTCATTTGTTTACATTAAGCAAAGCGCCGCCAGACAGTAAGAGATGGTTTTCAATAATGAGTGAAAAATCTCGCCTGGCCTCGTGTTCTGAAGCCAGACAAAGAATGGATCGTTTTTGTTTTTTTCTTAAGATGTTGTTTTGAAATATGTGGACGATTCAGGCGAGACTTGTGTTGATTAAAGGAATAGCTGGCTTGTAGTTTCCAATAGAATAACAAAAAGCTCTAACGCCACTTTAAAACAGTAAGAAGGGTTTACAGTTTGTGAAAAACCTTTATCTCTAAAAATGTTAAAATTAATTAACTAAATGTAATGTGAACACATGTTATTTATCACTATTATTATATTTATGTTTAAGAGAGAAAGAGAAATATACTTTTTCTCCAACTCCACTTTGGTGTTTTGGTTGGTGATGAAATGATTCAACTAGCTCCTTAGCTAGCCTCAGACAGTCTCCATGGATACCTTTGAGGCCAATATTTTATAAATATGTATATGTATATATATATATATATATATATATATATATATATATATATATATATATATATATATATATATATATATATATATATATATATATATATATATATATATATATATATTAGTGCTGTCAGCCAATTCAAATATATCACGATTAATCTCATGAATGTCATAGTTAACTCGCGATTAATTGCAGGGGGAGAGAGGTCGCTGTCCGTGGTCCTTGTCTCAGATTCGCCGCATGTTTTGAAGTGGACTTTGTTCATGTTTTCCTCATGCAAATTTACGCAGTTAAAATTTTTTTGAGTTAACACATTAAAATATAAAGCACTAATATATATATATATATAGATTATTTATTGCTATGTTATCTTTGAGTTTTTATACCATGGTCCAGCCACTACTACAGTATCCTTAGTTTAAAAAAGTCTTAATGTTGCACTTTTTGCTCCTCAACTTGTATTTTTATATTTTATTTTTTACTTTTTCTAACTTTTCTTTTCTTGGCCTTAGTATCTCACAGTAGTGTCCTTATCTTGTTTCATGCCAGCCCGTTTGCTCCGGCCTCCCTGTGGTCCCAGCCCCATGCCAGGTGCTAATCTACACTCTGGATTAAACCCTAATTGAGCTTCATGCATCATCATGGCTGGTCTGAGTCTCCTCTCAGTCTCCCTCAAGCACCACCTTTACTTGTGTCTTTACTGGACCCTGACCCCTGATCTCCATATGGCAGAGATGGAGGATGTGTGCTTGGGCCCTTAATGGAGAAGCAGAGGATTGTGGGTAACGGCCTCCTTGACATTGGTACATGAGGAGTGCAGATGCATTTATGATTGGCTGTATGGATTTTCAATGAGGGAATTGCACGGCTATCACGTTCAATTAGACCTGCAAGGTTAGACATCTTTACTGTGCAGTGTGTTTGATGGAAATGGTTGTATTGTGTGCAAGGCTTCGGGTGCTTTCACGCTGCTAGCTCGATTATTTGGTCTGCACCAGGCAATAAAATTGTTATTATAAAGCTGATAGACTCCAGTGTTGTCCACTCTCACACCTGCAAACCAACCAAAAGTGGTCCATGGGCTCTGGCCCAGTCCTTTGGCCTGCGGTCACCTGACGGTCTGCAAAGGCGCAACCTCCGGGCCCGTCCCGACACTCGAAGCTGTAACGAAGCCCAGCGCGGTCCGGGGGTAACCCTAACACTTTAATGCGATCGTCCGACCAGATGTCCATAAGGGCTTGAATTTCCTCAGAGGCAAAAGTTTGGCCACAGTTCGAGGTTCACCCCATGTCATATTCACTCACCACAACCAGATGAAATCATTACTCATCATTCGACCTATCGTCTATGATTTGGACCAGAGTTTGCGTTCTCTTTAGAGGGTCCACTATCCATTGGAGCGGCCAACAGCTGCACATGGAAGTCAGTGGCTTGTTTCTTTGAATAAGCTCTTTCAGATGAATATTGTGGCGGCATGGTGGCTGAGTGGCAACACTCAGGCCTCACAGCAAGAAGATTGCGGGTTCGATCCCTGGGTTGAGAAGATGGATGGATAGATAAATATTGTGATTTAAAAGGTGTCATTTAACTATAGCAGACACAAGCACAATGGCTCTTCTTTAATCTTACCTTCTGTCTCACTCATGGAACATTTCAGACAATACTTTAAAGAAAAGAAAGACGTGTGTTAATCAGCTTAAACTGACCAACCTTGGATTTATTCAATTTAAAGTATTTCTTTAAACACTTGAAACACTTGACACAAGTGCAAGGTTGATCAATTCCAAGCATTTACTTTCTGTGAAAATACTTGCATTTATTCAATTTTAAGCATTTTCCTTCTCAGAAACACACTAAAACATGCAGCTGGGTCGCCTCTCCTTAGACCTGGAACTTAGACATGTAACTTAAACCTAAATTGGAGTAGGCGATAGATAAGCTTAAAGGTGCATTGTGTAACTTTTCTGGTGGAGGGGCAGTCAAATGGTTTTCTAGATATTTCAGAGCTAGAAAAAAACCTGTAATTGAACAAATGTAAGATAGAGCTGTTTTAAGTCATACTGTGGAACATTCCAGGCAGAGCAATGACATATCCATGGAAACAAGCAGGTGACGGACCCTGTACCACAAAGTTACACAGTGGAGACAAGCAGCAGGTCGATTCTACACCGTACGGCGTTAATATCACACATACTAAATTCCAGTGACTTTTCCTCGTACTTTTGCCTATTTCCCTCACTTGGCTCGACACATCCCAGCAGTCTCATAATATATTCGCGGGAGCTCCCACATGTCCGCCCAGCCTGTGATCACAGTGAGAGACGCGCCGGGACAAAGGTGAGCCATGGGGACGTGTCATGTGACCAGAATGGAATGAATGATATCTTTGACGAGCGGTGACCTCTGCTGGCAGGGAGACGTCATTTGGCATTTTGATGATGGCGGCCGCGGACGTGTCTCCTGATCATATCCCACAAGTCAATTGTGTTTGGATGGTGAAGGTCATATCATTCACCGTATCAGGAAGTGACTGTATACAAATGTCTTTAATGATTAGACATGAGTCACTGAGAGAACGGTGCACGGACTCATTCAGAAGTGCGCCTGTTGTATTCAACTCAACCTTAATGGTCTTTTCAAGGTGTGTGGATAGCTATGCTGTCATTACAATACTTTGAAGTGGCTGGGGGTGTTCTACATGCGTGTCTATTGGCGGGAATGTTCAGTTAACATGGTGACACATTGCACGCATTAGCAAAAACTGCCAAAAATGTTTTAAGATAGTCAGGTAACTCAAGAAAAAATACAAAATGGATTTAAACCACACATTTCCAAGAGCCTGTGATCAGTAGTGGCGGTGATGTTTGGATTGCATTAAAATAAAGCTCAGATTAAAGTCCAACTTGAGTGATACACCAAGAGTCACCCCGCGTTCAGATGGACGCAACTGACAGGTTGTTTACGATGATAAAACTTTAATTCTGTTCATTTGAGGTGAGAGGAATGTGACTTTGTTCGAAATGATGGGCGGCCAATGAGCTTTTTTGTTCCATGTATCACTGAAATGAACAAATTTGACTGCAAGGCCAAGTTTGAGCCTGAGTAGAAGCATGACAGAGGGGGTGGTCACCAGAATATCTCCGTATAAAAATGCTGATACCGGAAAATACCAAATAAGAGCCGGGTTCTAATCAACTGCCGGGTCGCCTTTAAACGCCAGGTGCAGGTGTATATATTGATAAATAACCCAGGTTCCAAATAAACGCCGAGTCTAATGTACGTGTATGTGGAAGACAGAAGTCGTGCTGCATCTCTACAGAAATGAAACTTAAAACCACATGGCCAATTTGCATAAACTATGAGCGCTGAAAAAAAAAAAAAGAAAACGGCTCACTCCTTGTGCCCTGATGCAGTTGATGAACATTCTCACTCTTCCTACTCACCACTTGCTGCGTCTTTTATTTGTTTTAACTTGCTTGAGAAATTTCTGCATGTTGCGGGAGGGTTTTAATGACTTTCTGTAATTCAGGAGTCTCTTTTAAATGTGAGAAAATTCCCGCTCTGTAGATATTTTGTTGTAACATTTCAAATTAACTCACCTATGAAAGTAGCCTAAATTATAGTCATACTGGTTAAAAGAATTTGAGTACCATATTTTACCAGTTTTGCTGAGCAAGATTTTTGTGAGGAAGGAATTCATCGCCGATTCCAAATTGCCGCCTGGTCTCAAATCAACGCCTGGTCTGTTAAGTGATTGACACAAACACCATGGCAGTTATTTGGTATTTTACGGTATATTATATAACTGGACTTGCCATAATAACCTTTACTTCCCTCAGTCCGTCTCTGTGTTGTCCAGTATTCAAAAACAAATATCTGAAATTTATTCCTTCTGCTGTTCACCTCTTGAACTCGATGTTTGTAGACTTTTTATTGGGTGCGTCTTAGACCTCTGAGCTCCTCTTTGTTAAGGATCTCTCCATGAGTTGCATGTTTGTTTGTCACTATGTGTTTTTACTGCTCAAACTAATTGCCCCTGGTTGTCCAACTCTAATACATGGCCATTTGTTAATACACAAGTCGGTATTTTAAATCATAAATCGATGGGTTGTCCTCAAATGCACACAAAAGACCCCCATGTTACAATAAAATATGGTAAATAAAAGTTAAAAAGAAAAATTAACATTTTCTCAAAGGACAAAATGACTAGAGTGAAGTGACCTGTTTGACACCAGCGCTTTCTAAATGAAACCAATTTAGAAGGATTACAGGAACACAGGGTCATGAGCCGAGGAGGAAATAATCATTCAGAGAGGAACAGGTATTTTTTTTGTGTTTGGTTTTGAACAATACCGTTAATCCAGCACACCACGGCCACAACTCGGGTGAATCATCAACGAAAACAGAAAAATAAACTGAAAATGTACAAAGCTAGAGGAGCTACAGTGTCGAGTGTACCTACAGTACACTCTGCGTACGGTCCATTTAAGTTCCAAGGTTCTAGGCAAGTACTTAAAAGTTGGAGATGCAAAGAGAAGAGGAGGAGGAGGAGGGCGCTTTGTGTCCGCAGCTTGCCTCGAGCTCACCACGGACTTGAAAAAACTGTATATGCTGCAACGTGACTGTGCCATTGGTCAAGCATGAAGACAAGGTCGCTGGAGGGTCTGCACTTTAACTGTTATTTACACACTACCTATAGAAGTCCACAAGAACTACAAGAACTGCTTTGAGGAGCACTGTAACTTTTCTCATAGAGGATTCGCCAACTGTTAAAAAATGTTCCCCAAGAATGTTATCAAAGTTATCTAGCACCATCTGAGACAAGCAGGGTCAGATCTGTGGAGAGGCGACCCCGCTCACAACAAGTATGCATGTTTTTCAATGTATTTTGGCCAATAAAAACGCACGTAATGGAATAAGTGCAAGACTTTGGGACATTTCAGCAAAGCAATAACAACTCCATGGAGACAAGGAGGTGGGCGGATCCGCTACCAAGAAAGTTACGTAGTGCATATTTAAAGTTCAGTGTACTACTACTATGACCAAGGTACAAGCTAATCTGCGTTCAGGTAAAAGTATGAACATATAAAGGACTCAGAACAGCTGAAATTAAATGCGGTTGCAAAATTATGCTGCAGTACAAAGTATAGCTAATGCTTCGACTTATAGTACTACAACATAATTAAAAATAGTGCTACTGCTACTATACAGTACAGTCGACTGCATTTGCTTATACAGTAATATCAGGAAAATATGTGGGTTGAGTATTTCAGTTCGAACCTCACTCAACCGTGTTATTGTTGTGCCCTCGAGCAGGACACTTCACCCTGTATGGAATTAATAAATACAAGAGTGTGTTTTTTTTACTACGCTGGTTATTCATTTTAAATCAGCAATTAATAAAACATATTCAGCAAAACTCTGGGGCCACACACCCACTCCTGATGAAGCCCGTGTAGATTCGGTCGGACCCCTTAGCTTTCGACTGGATTGACTGTTTTGCATGTTTAATTCCCTCCCTGCGCTCTCGTATCACAGAACTGGTGGGTTAATACGGGGCTCTGTGCTTGTTAGGCGCTTGATTAAAAACTTTCCCCCAAATTAATTACAGTTCTTCAGAGCAATTGAATCTTACCTACTGCATTATGAAAATCTAACACGGGCGATAGAACGGAATACAAACTAAGACGCTTCCAAAAATGTGTCAGTACTGTGCCTACAACTCTTACGTCTTCTGCACCCACTACTTCTATTGTTGCCACTACTATTACTTTTACTCATGCTACTACTACTGCTATCAATTTCCGTGCTTTTGTCCTGTTACTACTGATATTACCACTGTAAATTTACTTAAATAAAAGGCTGACTATATAAGTACATGCTTCTTAACACTGGCCAAGGACCATATAGGCCTTTTCGACTACACTACTGGCACGGCACAGCACAGCTCAGCACGGCACGCCACGAGATGAAGCTTTTCCATGCAGTCATTAGCGCCTGGAAGTGGGTGGAGTAGCGGGTTCGACACTGCCGTGATGTAATTTTTAGGCGGCATTATGAGTCTCACACCGTGGCCAGTACAGGAAACACAACATCTGCTCCATTATTTATCCTCTGTTGACGTGTTCGCTGTTGCCGTGTTGTCGGTGTGTTTTTTTACATACGGTGGGTGATTATGTAAAGATCCTCGAGCTTCGTCACGCGTATGACGACATTTCCTCTGACCAATCAGTGGACAGCGGTCTGTTTACATCATGTAGTCGTATTGGCTCAGCATGGTTAGAACCACTCCAAAGCAGGAACAGAAAATCGTAACTGCTCCCAGGTCCAACCCCCAGTTGAAAAGCAAGTGCCGGTGGAAAAGACCTAATAGTTGCTCATAGGTACATATCCGTTTTCTTCCCCTTAGCTGAAAAAGATCGTAATTGTAATTCATGGCTTTCAGATTCTCAAATGTGCAAGAGCCACTTTTTCCAACTGAAAACACTGTATTTTATTTTATATCTAACAGTTAGGTTGACAAATGTTAAACCTGAATCTAGAACTAGCGATATAACACAAAATGCACTCTAACTATGTACAGTTTTGCTTGTGATGGCATCTGAAACACAACAATGAATGTCTTTAAACTAAATCCTGCGTAGAACCCGCCAACGGCCCAAAGTTGCAAGGTAAAAACCTGACCAACACCATGACAGTTAGCATTTAGGGGGCCTGTATTTCAAACCCTGAATCGGGAACTTGTTTTAGTTTTAACCCACTTTCAGTCCTTTCTACCAGATATTGCACCAAGTCGGAAACTACTGTCTGGAGCAGTGTCATGCTGTTGTTTTCCTGTTCTCAAGTATTTCCCAACTATACGTTCTTTGTTATTTTTGAAAAAGCACCATGTCCATGTAAGTGTCTGAGATAGTTGTGTAGGACAGTTGGTTTCCCATGATTCTCTGTAACAATGCGGCTGATTGGACAAAAAAAGTCGACCCTGTCAGGAGCTTCTGTATTCGTTATACCCTGAGAAAAAGCAAAATATAAAATGTATAGGTTTTATTTTGTAGTGTCTATTTAGCAGCTTTTACCACTACTGATGGGGCTCTTGGTTCTTTTATGGGATTTGAATCTTTTGGATCTGTTCGTTTTAAGAGACGTTCAAAGGCTCTTAGTATTTATCTACATGACAAAAGCCAACGTGAAAACTCATTTTAACAGCACACTAATCACAGAGAAATGTCCAAGGCTAAGATCTGTTTAAAATTGTTCAAAGTGAGAGTGGGAGTGTGTTTACCCATTGAATTTCTGCATAATTTGGATAAAACGCTGCTCTACAATAATACGATTATTAAAACGGGTCAAAATAGCCCACCTACCACTATTTATGCATGATGTAAAGAGCATTTATCTTGACACAAACACATTAAAATCAGGTACTGGCCCTTTAAATGCGTAAGTGTACATTATAACAACACCTGACAACACTATACACAACTACTGATATGCAAAATGAAAAGACGATTCAATTTTTAGCCTTCGAGATAAACCAGCGTCACAACTCCGCCTTCTTCCACAGACCCTGTAAAGATAGATGCACTTTCTCCGTGTTCTGGACTGCTCTGTGATTCCTCTGAGGTGTAATTTTGGCAAATATCGTCATCTCTTCTCCCTATACCATCTGCTTACCTGGGCCCAAACATGTGTTCATTTGCATTTCCAATACATCATAAAAGAAGCCAGCGGAGCCAGTCCCCTTACATCCTTGTTATCAGCGCGCCGCATGTTCCCCGCTGCATAGCCAATACATCATCTACTCCACACAGTGCCACGCCATTGGCCTACTTCAGACACTCTGCACTACAGGTCTCTATTGACACAGGAAGAGGGTGACAAGTTAGTAAGAGGTGAATATGAGCGCTATGCAGGGTCCTTCTTTGGTGTTTGCTGTTTGAATTAGTTCAATATGATGTACTTCGGTTGGCTGGTCCTATGTAAAAGAGTGGCTCTTCTGTTCTGGTGTTGGCATGGGGTTCAGTGTGTAATTTCTGACTGAAACCTGGTTAAATCATGGTTTAATTTAGGTTGTTGGAATTTAGTTCTGCCAAGTAGTTGCATTCTGATTTGCATTAAAACAGGTGGTCTGGGAGTGGCTTCACTCGTACTCTGGAGCGGGGTGAGTGTGGTGTGAACACGGCTGACCCCGGGCTGAACTACACAGCCTGTAGTAAAAGTAATTGAAATTTGGTAGTGCCTTGGATCACATATATTTGTAAGAACCAGCGCTGCAGAGCTGTTGTTGGACACATTTGCCCGATGAGGCAATCAACAGGATCAACTCCTGTCTGCCCAAGTGAGCCTGGGTCTGTCTGCGCAGGTCAGTCTGGGTCTGTCTGCGCAGGTGAGTCTGGGTCTGTCTGCGCAGGTGAGTCTGGGTCTGTCTGCGCAGGTGAGTCTGGGTCTGTCTGCGCAGGGGAGTCTGGGTCTGTCTGCGCAGGTGAGTCTGGGTCTGTCTGCGCAGGGGAGTCTGGGTCTGTCTGCCCAAGTGAGCCTGGGTCTGTCTGCGCAGATGAGTCTGGGTCTGTCTGCGCAGATGAGTCTGGGTCTGTCTGCGCAGGGGAGTCTGGGTCTGTCTGCGCAGGTGAGTCTGGGTCTGTCTGCGCAGGTGAGTCTGGGTCTGTCTGCGCAGGTGAGTCTGGGTCTGTCTGCGCATGAGAGACTGGGTCTGTCTGGGCATGCGAGTCTGGGTCTCTCTGCGCAGGTGAGTCTGGGTCTGTCTGCGCAGGTGAGTCTGGGTCTGTCTGCGCAGGTGAGTCTGGGTCTGTCTGCGCAGGTGAGTCTGGGTCTGTCTGGGCAGGCGAGTCTGGGTCTGTCTGGGCAGGTGAGTCTGGGTCTGTCTGGGCAGGTGAGTCTGGGTCTGTCTGGGCAGGTGAGTCTGGGTCTGTCTGCGCAGGTGAGTCCGGGTCTGTCTGTCTGGGTCTCTGTCCATTTGAAGCATGTTGTCATTGTTTGGCGAGCAGCTGAAGCTCTCACATGGTTCATGATGCTTGTTTGGGGTGAATAATCCTCAGTGCATGTAAACAAGAACAACCCAAAAGTGAAGTAAACATAATCCAGTGCGCAGTGGGGTCAGTCCACAGCACTAACATGTGTGAATGTGTGTTAGTCTGTGCTGTGTTCTCTTGTTTTTTCACTTTACATTATATTTGTGATGTTATGACAAAGGTTGAAGATATTACAAATCTACAAGGAGCTGCAGAAATCTCAAAAAGCTAGGCGTGGTTGAAAGGGCATCTGGCTTAAAATTTGCAATCGTATTCCTTCCTTCTTCAAAGATGTAAGCCTCATTAAACTTTGCACATCTGAGATTCCTCGTCCTCCTGCACTTTGGACCTGTCAGCTAACGTTATCCTGACAACTATTTCTCCAGATGCATTAAAATCAAAGCATAAGTATCTCTCGGCGCACTGTCGAATCGATCCAGCTGATGTCACAGAGAGACGAGCACAGAGAGTTCACAGGGAGGACTTCACCCTGTCTGCCACATATGAATCAGACAGCTGCGGCCATATTGAAAGGTCAAGGGTCAGCGTTGACTTAAGGCCAGTGAATCACCATTAGCCTGATATTAGTGCGCTCAGTAGCATTATGTCATCGCTAATGGCTTTGTACAATGCAGCAGCGTTTAATGGACGATCTGTTCAGCATTTGGCAATAAAAGTGGGTATGGAAATGTAACGCTTGTTTGATTTCATAATAAAAATAAAAGACGTTCACAGACAGTTCTGACTTGAGAAGTGTTTTTCAAAAATCACTTTCTTACCAAAATTGTCACACTTCCAACTAATTTATCTTTCATTTGTGATAAGTTTGATGAACATAATATTTGAGTGAAATCTCATAAAAGCTGGCATTCAGTTCAAGTCCCTAATTTCCATGTAATTGGGTTCTTTTATACCATAATTACAGATTAACTGTCATCAAAATGCCTGAAGTTGTTCTTGCTACTTTTTACCACATAAGGTCAGCGGTTCAGTTATTTTTAATTAGTAGCTTTACTGCGTGTCTTTTGGCAAGACACTTGGGCATTTTTATTTTACACAAATTGTCTCCCACATTTTTGTCAGTTTGACTCAGGGCAGGTCAGGTTTGCAGTTTTGTTGCAGTGAAGTACTTCCTGGCCGATGTCCTCAACATTCCCCAGGGGTGTGAAGCTAACTGGAGGCACTGCTGTGTCTGAAGCTCTGTTACTCAAGTTAGACTTTCTGAGCTTTATTTTAACACAGTTTGACCATCTGACTTTGCTGGAACTACAACACATGAGATAGTTGGTGCTCTCTAAGAAAAAAAATCACAAACTCCCGAGCATTAGCCACCAGTTTTTCAGTTTGTAACCCTCACCTTTTTGCTAAAAACCAAAAAAAATTGATCACTTGTATTGATCACAGGCTCCTAAAAATGTGTTGCTAATGTGTGCATCATGTAACCATGGTAACTGCTGAACATTCAATCATAGACATGCATGAAGAACACCCCCCAGCGTGATGTCACTGTAAAGCAGTAGCGTCTTGTTCAATCGTTCCAGTTGAAGTTTGAACCTCTCTTCTCTTTCCCTCTCCGAACATCAACACCTCCAGCTTTTATTTTCAATGCTAGCCGAGTGTTAGTGCATTTGCAGCGGGGTCAGAGGTCGCCGGCACCCGTGCGCGCTCCCTTGTTCCGCCTGTTGTCTAGGTTCACACCGTGCACATAGCCAAATGCCAGTGTCGTCGCCGGATGGGGCTCAATAAGAGGTGACATATGCAGCTTGTCACTTGTTTGCGGGCAGGCCTGTCAGAGTGGTCGCCGTGCCGACACAGATGAGGTCATGTGACTCCAGGGCTCGCGAGTGGTTCGTCAACACGTCCGAGCGACAGGGACGGGGTCAAAGGGGGAGGGTGTCGGAATGAATTCTTACACCAATAGATTATTGTTTGCATTGTTTTGTGTTGTCAATATTGTGCAGCGTTTGGGTGTTATGTAAGAGGAGATGGCCGTGCCAAGACTGACAATTACTTACAACATGAAACATACTTTTACTACTGCTACTACTACTGCTACTGCTACTGCAAATACTTTTGAATGGTAGGGCTGATTAAATCCTATCTTACATAAAACATCTACTACTACTACTACTACTACTACTACAACCAATACTAATACTACTACGACAAGTACTACTACTACTACGACAAGTACTACTACCAATACCACTGCTACGACTACTACGACTACTACTACTACTAATACTAGTACTACTACTAATATTATGACTACTACTATGACTACGACTACTACCACTCTACTATAGGCACTCCAACTGCAATTACAACTAGTACTACTAAAAGGCTAATAAGAACTCCAGCTACTGACTGCTTTTACCTTTTACTACTACTACTACTAGTACTAATAGTACTACTGCATCTGCTTAGATTTTTGGTGGACTTGAAAGTTTATTTATCCTGTTACTAGAGAAAACTACTTTAACTAGGCATTACAACTACTGCTGTACTTGTAATCATTTGAAGCTTATTTTTTACAATTAGTACTACTATTACCACTATAATACTGCTATTACTACTACAACTAGTACTATACTTGTGCTTAATCACAAGTACCCAAACTATAATTACAACTGGTACTATTAAAATGCTAATGTTGCGATGAGAACACCAAGTATTGCTGTTACTACTTCTACTACTACTACTCATCATCTAGTACCTCATCTTACAACAAAACGACTTTAACTTCGAGGCATAATACAACATCTACTACTACAAGTACTTCTAATACTCCAGAATCACCACTACAACGTTAAGCATTTTAAGTGTAATAAGTACATTTTAGAATAACTGGCAGTTTGGCTCCAAAAATACCCCACATGAATGCACTTTTCTTACTTCAGTCCCAAATTAGCTGTGACATTGGAAACTGAAATCAAACCGAACCCCACTCCACTTGAGATGATGAGATCCTTGTTAAACCTTTGGCAAAACGTCTATAAGAAAACGCTCCCTTTTCACTGTAACTGGACTTTTTACAGCCAACAATACGCACTGAGCTCTGGGAACACGGCCAAAGTGCCGCCGCCGCCGCCGCTCTGGACGCGCTCTTACCTCACGTGAATGATGTACAATACGACTCCCTCACTTTTCCCTCCCCGATCGCCATGGTAACGGTAATGAATTCCGGCCAGTGTTTGAATACAACTTGCATGTAGGTCAGAGGCCCTGGGAACCCAAGCCCCCTATTCCCCTGCACTTCCTATATTAGCATGGCGCGGATCAGGCAGGGACAAAAACGAAATGCTGCGCGTGTATGTATATATATATATATATAAATGTGACAATACGTGAATTCACACTCATTATAAAACTGCCCCATCTGTGTCACATGAGCTGCAGGAAAATTCAAAGTGGGTCACTCGTGTCTGTAGTCATACACTGTACCTGCAGAAGCACAGCGAGAGCAAACACGAAGAGAGAATCGGTCACTTGAGTGTATTTTAAACCCACTTAATGATATTTTGAAAGCACGAACCTCCACCAAGGCATCGTCCCAAACTTGCAATGATAAACTTGCAGCAATAGATGGACTGAGGGAATATGACCAGATCTGAACTACAAATGACAATGTTCTTGTTGACGTGTTAAGGGTGCTCTTTATTGATCCTCTAAATAAAATTAAATAAATAAAAAAGAAATAAATAATAAAAAATAATAATACTAAATAAAAAAATAAAATAAAATAAAAATACATAGATTTATTAAAATAAAATAAAATAATAAATGAATGAATTAATAAATTAAATAAACATGAGTCATGCACACTCTGGCATAAAAACAGTTTCTTCCCCTCTGCTGTTGGACTCATGAATAACACGAAAACTGTGTCCAACCCCCCGCTCTGTTTGTTATGACCCTGTGCTGTATTTTTTGCCCCTGTTGCACTGAGCATTACTTGTTATATTCTTGTAATTTTGTAAAATTTTGTGTTACATTTATTATTTCTACTTTACTTTATGTATTGCATGGTTAGTAGTGTTTTCCTTTTTTCCTAATGTTGTGAACCTGCTCATTCACATGGCAATAAAACCTTTCTGATTAAACTTGTTATCTCCAAGCAAATAGTTGATGCTTACAGGTCAGATCTGTGGAGAGGCGAGCCCACTTACAGTAAGAATCCATGTTGGTTTATTTATTTATTTATGAGCAAACCTGTGACAGAATAAAAGCTAGATTCTACTGTAATGTCTAGTCTAATGCCATACTGTGCAATATTCAGCCAAATGAATAACTTAAATAACAAGCGGATGACGGACCGCTACCAGAAGTTACATAATGCACCTTCATGCGAGCGGTTTATTTTTTTACTTGCCACAAAAACTTACCAATGAAAAGATAGTGACACTTCTAAAACACGTTTGAAAGTTTGTTAAAAGCAAAAAGTCGTTTCATTGTCTCCGCGCAGTACTTTGACAACCGCTTGCTTATAAAATGTGCTATACAAAGCGGAATCACATTGGAAATGTTGGCTAACTTTTAAGTAAACAACAAACCCCGGTGTTGCTCGGGTCTTCTGCCATGGCCCCTGCTCTGTACTGACATGTGTGTTCATATTTTTAACTAAAGTCGGCCTCTCGCTCCTCTGGCCCTGTACGATTCCTGTATTCTCACGGTGTAGCTCTATAGCGCATGTCCCCTTTCATCTCTCAGCTAACTCCAGGCTTTTGATTACAGCTCTGAGAAAATTGCAATAAATGTGAAAGAGGTTTCGTGTCCAGGTAGGAGCCCCCTCTGCCGCTTTGGGCTGATTTATTTTTCTTTGCATACTCAATGTGCTGCCTTCAACTCAAATACTGGTGTTGGTTTTCCGGGGACTGGGTACATTTCAGTTTTGGGGATTTTTTTATATATAAAACATTCTTGGTTTCCAAAGACTCAGAAGCATGAAAATTCTGATCCGGTTTGGTTGGAGCAATAGTTGGTAAGAATAACAATATTCTAAAGTGGCAGGTCACGTTCACACATAATATCAAAATAATGATAATATATTAATGCTTTTGATTGATTTTACAAACAAAAAGTGCAAAAAAGTATAACACACTTGCTTGTTAAACTTAGACGAACTTTATTGATCCACAAGGGGCATTATTTAGACACAGTCGACCACACAACACAATAAATATAATAACAAATAGCAAAAAATATAAACGCTAATAAAATTCAATATGCGTTGCTTGTTACTACGGTATTTTCCTAGCCGTATTTAAAGGTGGGCTATGCAACCTTTCTGGAGTGGGATCCATCGATTGATTGTCTCCATGGAGATTTTATTTATTTTATTTATATGCTGATCCAAATGGAATCAGAGCCTCTTTTAAATAAGGTGAGTGTGTAACTGTCTTCTGGATGTAAGAGAGAGCCAGTTGAGTGATGGATACATTTGTCAGTGGTGTTTTCTATAGGGACGTCTTAATACAAACCTACAAATACTATTAGAAATGATGAATAATTTGAACGCTTATCCGGGAATATTAAATGGAAACACGGCCTCAAAACGCTTTAGGAAACACTCACGCACTAGGGCAAGGGGGTTAACTGTCTTGCCCAAGGCCACAATGACAAAAAATATTTGTGGGAGCCACCAACTGTGGATCTGATCACTCAACCAGTGACGTTTATGTTGAGAGTGGGATTCGAACCACCAATCTTGAATCTACTGTAGCCTCAACTGAGCTTTTATCATCCCACTTTCCACAGTATAACGTTAAACTTTTCTTTCTCCATGGAGTCAAGTGTGTGACAGCAACAAGCCAAGTTACAGGTCAAATCTGTGGAGCGGTGAGCCCACTCACATTAAGAATACACCTTAATTGGAACAAATACAAGATAAACAATTTTAATGCCATGATGAGGAACGTTCCAAGCAGGTGGCATACCGTTGTTATAAGAAGCCTTATTTAAAGCTTCAATATGTAACTTTTCAAGGGCAGGATCCACCAACTGCTTGTCTCCATGGAGATATTATTGCTTTATCTGGAATGTTTCACAGAATGACATGAAACTTCTTTTTCTCCATGGAAGACAAACATGTGACTGTACCATGCGAAGTTACAGGTCAGATCTAAAGAGATATATTGTTTTTAATCCTGTATTGGAATAAATACAAGCTCGACAAGTTTAATGCCATACCGTGGAACTTTTCAGGCAGGTGATGTACTTTGTTCTAGAAAAATACGCTGCCATAAACCCTCTTGAGTATTTCTGACACTGACCTGGCTAACTCCCCTGTTCTCCCGTCCGCAGTAATACGACATGAATCATTGCTCCTAAGCCATCACTGCATACTGTTTACGAGCTGTTAAATTTGACCCTGAGAGCTTGCCGTAGTTGTCGGCGGCTGTATTCTTTTAGCTCTATTGGTTTTCCCGCTTTATTTATTGTGTGTTTTGAAGTTCTTTGTTTTGGGCGCACTCCCCTCTTTAACCCCGTGGCTAAGCTGCTGTGTACATAGGATTCGGGGGGCACACTTTCTTTGAACTGCGCTCCGATTAATCCTTAAATGCCGGTTCATTTGAGGTGCACGGAAAAGGCTGAACTATAGGATGGAGCTGTGGGTCTGAAATGTAACTACAAAGGATTTGGAGAAGGAATTGGAAGTTTTCTAATGACTCCAAGTTTCTCCTGGATTTAAAACTGAGGCAGATGTGTGTCAATGATGTTATATCACACTTACAAGGCAAATATAACAAATACTTATGACAATCGATGTAAGTTGGAGATATTTGGACATTACTGAACTGAACAGCTTGTATTCTTAAAGTGCATAGGACAGGTTTTCATAATTCTCAAAATTTGACTTAAATTCGTGGGATTAAACCTGGTATAAATATAAGTAAGTGTTATTTGTACAGCACAATTCGTACACAAAGTAATTCAAAGTGCTTTATAGAATAAGAAAAGCAATAAAATCACAATACAAACCAATCAAAACATAAATAATCATCATAAAATTAACCAAGAGAAGAGAGAAGAATAAAAACTTTGACAAACTCTAACACAATTAAATAAACGTCTCCGTGTAATCTAATATCGCAAAGACAACATCTTGCATCTGTGCTCATCTCGTGAACTACAGTCGTCCTACACATTTTCCCAGCATGCCTTTTCCTTCCTCTCCCCTCGCCGCTCCCCGGCCTCCATCGGATCTGTCCTCCCTGGTGGTCACCTTTCTCTATTTCCCCAAAGGCAGCGTGTATTTCCTGGGAAACATCCAATCCAAATCTCCAAAGGTGGTCTCCTGCTCACAACAAAAATCTTCCAACAACTTCCTTCCGTGAGCAAAATTGGACGTTCTAGTTTGTGGCCCCTATATTTTTCCCTTTCCAAAATGAATGAAGTTTATTTTTTCTCTATTGATTATTTAAAAGGCGCTCGCTGTACCTGAATTTTACCATCTTAAAGGGCTCATTTTACACTATTTTCTGATCTTTGTTACGTTTCCTCACCCAAAACACATCTGGAGTTGTGTTTTCTTTCATTCATACATGTTTAACACTTAAACCCTGCATATTTAGCTAAGTTCTTCTCTCAAACAGAAAACACTCCAGCTTGTGATGTCAAGTGTTAATACAGGAAGCGCTCTACTGTGTTTCTAAACTCCAAACAACTTCACAAGAATCATTTGGATGATTTTAGCCCTGGAATTGTGAATCTCCACTGAACGAAACCCAAATCAGTTTCCAGAACCCCCCAAAAATGAACTTAAAAGTCATCATCTTCAAGAACTTAAAAGGTCAGATGGCTTCTACTTGTACCTTTTGATAACAGCTGAATCAAAACTGCTTATGCAGCTCAAGTCAAATATTTACAGTTAATTTGGCTCATAGTTTTCTGTTAAGGCTGTTTCTGTTATGACTTATAATTGGGAGTTTTTAAAGCACTGGAATAAGTTCACTTATTTGGTGAAGTGCTTTTGAAGTCTTATTGTATTTTAGCATGTACTATATACATGTTTATTTTTAAGTGGGATTCTTTAGGCATTTTTCTTCATTTTTATGCATTTTACAGGGTAGTAGCATTAAACACAAGCAGATGACTGTCATATCAAAAGAACATCGGAAGAAAATATCAATATGCATTCAAAATCAAAAGAAATGCCAACAGTAGATTAATATCCCAACCATGTTTGAGAAAATAAAACCATTTGAAGGTTATTCTCAGTCGCACCACATGACATTTTTTAAGGTTGTAGCCAATTCATCTACAAAAAGCAAAAAAAAAAACACTAAAAATGCTTAATATAAATGTTAAACTTAGATTTACGCACCTGACACTGTAAATATTTGAAAAAGTAAAAACGTGGAAAATTGTTTGCATTGGTCCAAAGTTATTCCTCACTTACCCTGTACCAAAGCAGAGTTTTACCACCACAACAACTCGCATTCTAACCACACATTCCTGATTATAAACAATAAAACGCTTTATAATTAGATTCAGTGCAGACGGTACAGCTATTGGCAGTGATTAACAGACTGCTAAATAACCATAAAAACTTGACAAGTCAGTTCTGGTTGAAATTTGGATTCCAGGCTTGCCGTAGTAAAGGTTAGCCAGATTGACAGCGCGCATTTTCTTAATAGGTGCTGGAAAGACGTGCTAATGATTGCTTCCCTGCGGTCTGACAAGTACAATTAATTTCAGTAATTTTCAAAAAGTAAATGCCACTATATTAGAGATGATTGATGGCAAAATGGAAGTTGAAATGAATCGGTGGCACAGCTGGAGCTCGGATGAATTGGCCGGAGGTAGACAGGTGTTATAGAACTGCTACGCATATAGACTAAAGTAGGGCAAGTCTGGTTTACATTTGCAAGGGCATCCGGTATAGTAAAAATGATCATGTTAATTCATTGGTTTCCCAGTTTTTCCAGATTCTCAATGTTGCTTTACAGTGTTGTGTATTATTGATTCATTTTCCTTTCATTTGGATAATTTCAGATCTGGAATTACCCTTCTCTACTGATCTAAAAGTAAAGGTAAACCACATTTTCTCCTTTTGGTCCAAAAGGAAAAGAGTTATCTGCATCCTCCTCAGATGCAGCAGGAAAACAGCTCCATAGGGACTAACAGCTGAAATATTCTAAGAGAGGAGGGTTTTATCTTTCAGTCACTTTTTATTTTACGTTTTAAATACTTCTCTTTTCGCGTTTGGCTTTACATCGGCTTTAAAGGGAAACTCCAGCATGTTTGAAGCTAAAGTCCATTGCTAGAGGAGGTCGAATACTGTCAGAAACCAAAAAAACGGCACAGATCAGTGTTGCCTCGGCGGAGATCTCGCTGTGGCAGTGAGTCTGTCAAGGCAACAAACTAGTGTAGTGATGGGGGCAAGTTCTTAACTAGTGTAGTGATGGGGGCAAGTTCTTAACTAGTGTAGTGATGGGGGCAAGTTCTTACACTGAAAAAGCTTAACACCACTTTAACCCATCTTAGAACAGCCACGAGTCTAACAAACAAAACGCTCTGCCTGGTTCACTCATTAGTGTCTGGAAACATTATAAAACAACTTTAGCAGCCTTAGCCTTACCTTTGTTGATTTCCCACAGCGCATGCGAAAGCCCAAAAGACTCTTTTGTGTCATTAATATCTCATTGTTATGATATTCCACTCATTAGCAGTAAAAATTGCACAAGATTTTTTTTTCATGTCTTAAAACGTATCGAAATCAAACCGATATCGTGACCCATGTATCAAGATATGTATCGAATCGTGGGAAAATTGTATCGTCGCATCCCTAATTATAACATGTCAGTTTTTGTGTATTATGGGATCTTTAATAAACAGTATGAATTACATCTTTCTTCATGCTTTATTATGGTTTATTAGGAGTAGTTATTACAAAGTGTCACTGGGGAATTGAACTTGCAACCATCTGGTTTTATGAGAAACATCTAGGAATGTCAGGATAGTTACTATACTGACTCATCTTTAAATAAATAATCTCTGGAATTGAATATTTTGGGGCTCTTTGCAAAGGTTTTTGTTATTTTTTATGTAATAAGATTAAATTCATCCAGTAACTTCTATGACTAATTACTGCGTCAATCCGCTATTGAATTTTTGCACTTCCGAATGTCTTTCAATGATTCTGTATGTGAAAATGTTAGAATTATCCTGCTTTATTTATCTACGTTTAAATATGATCATTTATTGTGATTTCTCTATAGCAATATATACTGTATCTTATAGCTTATACTTCAAGATTTGTTATTGTGACGGGTCTAAAAACATCTCAGATCACATTCAAATCTTTCCTTGGCCCTGCACGTTGTAACTTCCTGGTTGTGAGGGAGCATATCAGCGACCTCGTGAGTAATCAACATCACTGATAATGATTCATCTGTTGGTAACGACACAGGGTCGTTGTTACCACTTGAAAGTTTTTGTGTGTGTCCATTATCTTATTTAACCATGAATATGGGGGCTATTTGGTGGACCTATTCATGTGGTGAATGCACTGTAATAGGAAGCAATCAAGAAGCTTCATTAGAGCACTCCAGCCCGGCTTTACCTGTGTTTGATCCTGATGCGCCCGAACACACCAATCACTGCACAAGGACGCGTAATGGCACAGAGAAAGTACTTCGCCGTGGGGTTTGTTGATTTAAGGCTTGAAGGAAATAATATGCAAAAAATCAACCTGGACTTCAGAAAGAGACAATATGTATATCAAATGAAAAAAAAAAGAAAAAAGAAATGAAAATTGGCGAAATAACATCTTAGAAACATTGAAAGTTCTATAGAGGATAAAAAGCAGTCATCAAAATGTGAAGTGCGAAGTTTTAAGTGCGTTGTAGTAGCAATCAATCAATCAAACTTTATTTATTGAGCGTTTTTCATACAAAAAAGTGCTTTAAAGTGATAAAGAACATCTTTTTATCTTTGTACTTTTAATTGTTCTTCTCAGTAAAGTGTCTTTGAGTATCTTGAAAAGAGCTATAAAAATAAATCGTATTATTATTATAACAATTCGACACTTCTAACTGAATCTGATCTGGGACGCTAACCATCTAGAACCATTACACAGAGAAACAACAGAGGAAACACATAACAAAAAAACACAGTGCACATAATGACAAGACGACAACGAAGGCGTGGGATACGGGGCCTGGACACTCGCTCCGCCTGGCACCCAATCCGAGCTGCCATAGAAGAAGTACTAACTACTATTATTATACTACTATTAATATAGAAGCTTTCAGTGTTTGCCACGATTACATGAGGGCTTTAATTAAGAATGAAAATAATTTAATTCAGAATAAAAATGAATTCCGCTTTAAAAGGATGATGTAAACGCTTAATTCCTAATGAAAATGGCTATTCGGAATTGAACTTAATTCCAAAGTAAGTGGGTGGTTTATTCCCATTTTAAAGCCAAATTAATTTATTCTTCGACCATGTAAATGTTTGTTGTTCTTAAAAATAATTCCGGTCGTTTAGCGCATCCTCATCGCCTCACCCTTCTGACACGATCCGGACGATCCTGCTCCACCAGTCGTCGCTTCGGACTTTCCTCCACTGCTCTTTGGATTTGCGAGCGGGATGCGGGAGTGGGCTGAGGTAGAGCAGCCGTTGACTCAGTTTTTCTTCTTCCTCCCTTCTCCGACATTCTTCCTTCCTTTTAATTCCAAACTATTTAATTCAGTAGAATTAATTTGGGCAAAGCATGTAAACGTGGACATTCAGCTATAACTATATGAATAAATGTAAGTTTGGGAAGAATGAGTGAAGAATCCCATAACATAGATCAGAAAGTAGAGTAATATGGGCCCACATTGCTAAAATTCTAATAAAAAGTCAGATTTGCACAGGTAATTTACATATCTTAACACCACGTAACTTTTCTGGTCGAGGTTTTGCCAGCTGAGAGGAGATGTTATCACTTTCGCCTTTACTGATTGATCAGATCTACGCAAGGTTCATTTTTAGCAACAAAACCATGGACATCTCCATTAAAACAAGGGGGCGGTGTACAGTGCACCTTCCACTTAAAAGTTACACAGACTTCCTTTTCCTTTTAGCATTTATCAGCCCCAACCTTTTTGATAATCAGATTTGGACCAATAGTCTCTGATCTAAAGATATAAGATGTGATGGATGTTATTTTACAGCATCCTTGAGAGCTATCTTTGAAAGTGCAGAGTCTCCTAATGGCGTAGCGACATTTTCAGAAAACCCAGTAGCGCATGAACTGCAAGATCTGATTAGACCCATTTTTACAGAAACTTGCAGCCAGACTCCGCACCGTTTATTTATTTAATAACAAGGATATAAGCGCCGCCTGAAATTGAACCGCGAGCCGTATTCTTCCACCTTCCGATTTATGATTACCTGTGTGAATAAGTATTTTATCAGGAACTATTTTTTCGCACTCATCAGGGACTTTGATTTGTGGCGGGCGGTGCGTAACGGCACTGGCAGGAGATGAAGCCGCATTACAGCTGTCTCCCGCCGCCGTTCGTCACCCGAATGGAGCTATTAACCAAATCTGGGCAGGTATCAGTCACAGAGCCAAGGTGCTTCCATTGCTTCCTCTGACACTAGTGCGCCCACCTCCCCATAATGGATTACAGGATTAAATGCGCCGCGGAATAGTGCACGCTGGGAAAAAGAGCTGATGAGACTGTATTTTATTCAAACTTTACAGAGAAAGTAGTGCATGTTTTGGAAGTAAATGTTGAGTTACTTGGTGAGGTTTGTGTTTTTGTTATACTATAGTTTGTTCCTGTTTCTAAATGATTAATGAGAAGCCACATGAAAAAAGTAGTAAGACAAGTAGTAAGAATTCATACACTTTTTTGGATGAAATTCTTGTTTATATTCTGTTTGATTGTAGCAACAGCTCTCAAACTAATTGGAACAGGGACACAGAAAGTTGGTGAATGACTAGAGAAGAAATGTGAATTTGGTATAAAATGTTTTGGTAAGAAATTTGGAAATTTAAAAAAAAGTGAATTTTTTTCCTTTTACCTATGTTTTGAATGCTAAAAACATACATGGGAAAATATCCATTATTACGTCCATATATGTCCTTGGAGATACAGATGTTTGTCATACTGTGGAACATTTTAAGTAGGGCTGTCAATGCATTCATTGCGACTAGTTTAATGCAATCCATAATGTGATTTTTTTTTTACTTGCAATTGGAGTTCGCCAGACTTTTGTCCCTTCTAGCGCGATTTTTTTTCTTTTACTCGTGGTTAGAGTTCATAAATTTTTGGCTGATTCACTTCAGAGCGCCATGCTTCAGTAAAGTTACCGCCGTGATGGAGAAACAGGCGCTTCTGGACTTTTGAATGGCTTATTTGACTTTAAAAAACTTCCAGACGCTACAATTTACAAGTCAAGAGTTAAATGCAGCCTGTGTCAAGCAGAGTTTCAGTACCAGCGAAGTGCGTCTAGTCTAAGTTAGCACCTCTGTGCAGCAACCGGAGTGTCCCAGACAAGCAGACCTCAGATCAGACAAACTACCATTTGGCAGAGTCGCCTCAGACCTGTGGATGATCACACGTCAAAGAAAATAACTACAGCGATTTTTAAATGAGTAAGAATTGCTTTACATTATGGCTTTAAAACGGTCTTGAAATTCAAAATAACACAATTTTAAACAGGCAATTCAATATGTAATTAACCACAATTAACTACGGAATTTCTGATCTCAATTGAGATTTTAAATAATTAATCGTTTGACAACCCTAATTTTAAGCAAAGCACGGACATCTCCATGACGACAGCATACGAGTGCGTCATTAGTACCACAAAAAAAAAAAAAAAAAGTTTTAAAAAGACAAAATTAGAAAAGTTGCAGACTAGATATGTTCACAAAAAAGTATGGACTTGCATGTGTTCTTGATACTTTGCAGAATGTTCAGTGGTTACCATGGTGACCGTGCACAAATTGGCAAACACAGACAGAAACAGTTTTAAGATGGTCTTAAAAGGCAAAACAGGAGCCTTTATGTGTGAGAGACTTGTTTGACGCACAAAGCACAAATCAGCTCAACCCAAATGGAGTAGTGCTTTTAGTTAGCATCAGCCCCAGGGATTTGTATAGCTGCCTCACAAAGCACGTACTCAACTCCGTCCATTGAAAAGTCCATCCACCCGTTGCCTCCACTACACTCCCTCCATCACAGGGCTCATGTGTCTAAACTTACCCTCTATTTGCCTATCGATCTGCCCATGAGCGCGATCCTAAAACCCCCGCGTCGCTGAATAAACCATGAAGCGAAAAGTGCAACTGCTACTTGTTTGTCCCTAATTTTATTTTATGTGAACACTGCCACTCGGCCGGCATCGGGAGGAATTATTCATGAAGCTACGTGTGGGGTGAGTTATGCCTCCGCTAGCAGCCACTGAGAGAGATGGGCTCCTGTATCTGTCACTTTCTCCTGGCATTTTCATCTGCGCTGATATGAGGTTGTGCGGGGGTGACAGGCTGACATGAACCTGATGTACGGCCAGTGATTGTAGCGAGGGGCCAAAGTGCTCCCGTGGAAGATTTGGAAAAGAATCTTTCTTTCCCTCAAAGGTTAAATTTCCATGAGCTAAAGCAACTTAAGAAAGGTTAAGGTGTCTACAGGAGCGCGGGGCCGGGCAGATGTACGGAAATGGAGAGAGCGCTGAAACAATGTGAGCTAGTGTGGAAGTTTCAACTGGCAACAAGTGAAGACGGCAAAATGAACTGGTACCATTCGTTCTTTTGAATTTCAATAAAGAACGAAAAACAATAAAATTAATAACAGTTTATTTCATTATTCTGTTTTAGTGTCAAACAAAAAAACTGATTTCGACCTCTATTTCCAATATTTAATTTAAAGTTTGTTTCAATTAATACCAATCAAACGGTGTCAGTGCCTATTTTCATTTGAATATTTTATTCTTTTTGGTTTATATGCCCTGGAAGTTTTGCTGCTTAGTGCACAATGGAGAGTTTATCTGCGTATCTGTTTCTCGTCATGGAGTTCAACAATTCCTTTCTAAGACGTGAAAGTAAATGCGTCGCTATAAAAGAAGAGAACATATTTATCCACAAAATTGCAACGATTTTTTAAGTAAGTCCTTCTAGCTGTATAACTTCTGGGGAAAATAAGACAAAGAGAGAATAAAATACAATTAAAATAGGCAGCGAAACTTTTTTGATTGATATTTGAAATAAACTTTAAATTAAATATTGGAAATAGAGGTTGAAAACTGTTTTTTGTTTGATACTAAAACGAAGTGAAATCTACTGTTTTCCTATTGTATTGTTTTTCATTCTTAATTGAAATTCAAAAGAACGAATGGTTCATGAACCTTCACTGAATTAAATGCTTAAAATGCCCTTATAGCATTATTTTCTAATCTGTTATAATGTTGTTTCCTCATCGCAAACACATCGGGAGTTGTGTTTTGTTTCATTCACACATGTCTAACACACAAACCCTGCATATTTTTGAGTTTTTCTCTCAAACAGAAGGCACTTTGTTCCACCTTGTGTGTACAGGAAGTGCTCCACTCCACAACAAAACACAACTCCAGGTATGTTTTTGAGGAGAGTCTATTTTGGACCAATCTAGACCTTTATATACAGGTAGAAACAAAGGAATCAAAATTGTTGCTAAAATAATGGTGGTTATGTTGGAAAAAGTCATAACGTGTTCACGGAAAAAGACAGATTTGCCCTGTCAGGTACCTCAGTCTGATATGGCATACATTATAAAAGTCACCATTTTTCACCCCCGCTATTGTATGAAAAATGTACCGTATTAAAATCCTTGAATGTAATGATGCCTCTGGCCCGCCATGACTATACTTCATTATTCTCCGTATGAGACATGAAAATGAATTGACAGCAGAATTTCCATACATCACACAGCCCAACACACACATAGCAACACGGTGGGAAAGATCTTACCGTACAACCGAGCGGCTTTCGAGTAATAAAGGGACTCAAAATGCAAAAATGTCGGAGGCGTTTTCTACCCACGTGGCCTGTTTTCTCCTTACGCTGACACTTCATTGCAGAGTCATTAAACAGTAGAAAAGCTGACTAGGCTAAGCGCTTTTTGGGCGCCCCGTTTTTCAGACCTAAAACTCCATATTGCTATTCCCCGACGAAGCTAATTTGGATTTAATCAGCCCTCCGAGCTTTGCGCAATTCAAAGATCCCGTGTTGGACAAAAGTAGGATTAGATAACTTACTGGTATAGCCTATTGTTCGCAAGGAATATCCCTCCACTTAATGTGTAGCAATAGGGATTTATAGGCCAACGGGGTGAGCTCTGTTTAGCAGCTATAGAAAGTGTGAATGTGTGTGTCTTCATGGGCGCAGAGGGATGGCAACGCACTAAAAACCACAAAGGAAGTTTTCAGCCAATCGCTTCTATAAATGCAAATTTAAAGAAAGTCTTGGCCCTGTTTTGCAATGTTGAATGTACAGTCCATCCATCCATCCATCCATCCATCTTCTTCCGCTTTATCCGGCTGGGTCGTGGGGGCAGCTGTTCACCACCCAGTCCTCTGCGCACCTATGACCCCCCCGTATGAACCCCTCTGCAGGTGGTGAGCCCACAGGAGAGTGGACATCGTGGTCCTTGATGTTAGTTCATAGGGGTGCTGCATGTTTTGAGTTGATGGAGGAAACTGGAGTGCCCGGAAGAAACTAAATGTACAGTAACGTCTAATATCCATAAAATCTTATGCTGGACCAAGTCTAAACCAGGACTTAACCAGGTCTAAACAAGGACTAAACCAGGACTGGACCAGGTTTAAACCAGGACTAAACCAGTGTCATTACTGTGTCATTAACGGAGTATAACGCAGTATTAACGCAGTATAAACATGCTGCAACCGCTGAGCCAGTCGTAAGAACTACACTAGAATTGGACAAGTTTAAACCAGGACTAAACCAGGACTGGACCAGTACTAAACCAGGACTTAACCAGAACTAAACAAGTGTCATTATCATGTCATTAGCAGAGTATAACTATATACACGCCGCAGCCGCCGAGCCGATCCCCTCCGCTGTTGGGTATCATATAATTTATACACTAAATTCACTCTCTTCACCTGGTCTGCAATCGTTCCAGGGAAAAAAAACAAACAGGAAAATGGCACTTGTTTCCAGAGCAACGGATGCCCTGGATGCACATCTAAACTCAAATGCAAAGGCGTCCAACTAGAGGCGTCCAGCGCGTTTTTTGACGCGCCGGTCTGAATGCAGCATTAGATGATCAAACTGCATTTTGGAATTCATTTCACAGTAGCAAGCAGCAGATTTTCATTCACATGCATTTATTTTATAAGTAGCAAGTGACATTTCTGAGTAGTACATGTATGACATCCAGGGGGTATGGGATAGGGGGTAAGTGAAAACAGGAATTAAACAAACGTCAAACTTGCCTCCAATTTGAGTAAGCTAAAGTGGTGGGATCTCGCATGGTTGACTTTCATATTTATTTCATATTGCTTTTGCCAGATTCCCTTCTAGATGGAACACTGTATTTCTCTTGTGAGTTTCTTTGAGAGAAATGATGCTTACCAAGTATCCAAATGACACTAAAAAACCCAGCTCCCCTTCACATCGACATAACTATACGAGCATTTCAACCATGTGCAATGGTCATGCTGCCATTTTGAAAGGGGAAATCCAATTAGGACAGTATCTCTGATCTGGAGAATAAAGGTGAGTGACCCAGTATTGATCTGACCCTCTGTGCTCTTAATGAAGATGGAGAGCGCTAAATTTTGACTCATGAGACACCATGCTGTATGAGGGAGTCGCTCTAGGTATACCTGGTTTGGATACAGTGAAATATTGGTAGAATTTGAAAATATTGCACTTTCTTGCTGGAAACAAGTGTAGAGATATGAACTGATGAGTGATTATTGAAACAAACTTTCTGAAAAAAGAACCTAATAACAAAAATAATCGGAAGACCAAATTAACCTTATTGGAAAATGTTATGGCATTGAACATTAGATCTTTTCTATCAGGTCATATATAAGAAACAGAAAGTTAAAACCATACTTCGGAACATTCTCCATAGACGTAGAAAAGTTTATGCTATAGCCCAAGGAACAACACTCCCATAAAAACAAGCAGAAGGACAAGCCTCCTTCAAAGCTAAATAAGAGTCGGGTTTGTGGAGATGCAAGTTTTCTCTACTTTTCAGTGCAATAAAATGTCCAAAAAAAGACATGGTTTTATTTTACTATTCTGTTTAAAGTCCAAAATTACATACTGTGGCTTTGAGCAAATTCTTCACAGTGTACTGAAACAAAAAAAGAATTTAAACTTTTTTTTTTTCGTTCAAAACCGATTTTCTTTTAGTTGCTTTGTTAACAAAGACTTTACCTCACCCTACCTCTCTTTATTGTAGCCTCCTTTCTTCTTTACTTGGTTCATCGCAGTTAACTCATTCAAACTTACTTTTCTCCTCCAAGGCTGTACCCCTGTGCTTTGAAAAATATTCCGCTCCAATGTTCCTTTACGTTTGGATAATAAGACACACTTGAAGCAATACAGGAAGGTGTATTTACCGGCGAAAAACTGCTTGGGAGAATATAAAGCTATAAACATTTCATTGGCCCCGAGGCTTTTTCAGAGCTCTTTCTTCACTTTAAACGGACATGCTCGTACCATTCACCCACTGCTCTTTCTGCATGGCTTCCTGTCCGTCAAGCCTCCAGCTCGCTCGGCCCCTCCGAAGCCCACCTGCTCTGGAGAGATAGCGGTTCCCTTTGGTGGTCCGGCATTCACGCTTTCTCCTTCCTTCCCTCGCCAAGTCCGTGCAAAGCTGCTGGCGTTTTGTGTCATTCATTTTGTCCATGATAGGCACCCGTCCCCTCGTCCTCTCAATCCATAATGGAGTCCAGTGGGATTCTACAGACTGATGGGGCAATTGTTTCAAGCTGTCATCAGGATTTTAGTTTATTTTTCAGTGGTTTTTGATATTTTAAAGGTGCACTATGCAACTTTTTGGTTGGGGGTGCCTCACCTGCTTGTGCCAGGAAAGTACAGGTGGTTTTATAGCTCAAAAATACCTGGAAAAACAGGCATTCTGACTGTGAGCGGGGTTGCCACTCCATAGATCTGACTTGTAACTTGATCTGGTTTAGTCTCCATGAAGATACAGGTACACTATAGGGTATGAACTACAAAAACATAACACACTGAAGTCAAAATTCTACCTTTTATTGTTTTCAAAACGCTATATTCACCAACATAACATTCCATTTCATTTTTTGACCCCCTCCGTTTGCTCTCTGCGCTAAGTCACTTCCCCTTCAGAGCATAATCACAACACAATCAGCGTGCAACCCCTTAAAGAAGTTGTAGTGTATGGGTTTTGTATCGTGGTTTTTCTATATTTAGTGAAGAATTGATGCCTTGGAGTGGTTTTACGTAGGTTTGTGGACTAAAAAATGGACAGAATCGTACTACTAACTATAAAGGTGGTTTGAATATTGCCCGGGAGAGATCGCTAGATTAGTCAAACCTGCATAGATGACATAAACCACCACTTCAGGCATGTTTTTGATAGGGAACCACATTAGAACATGGATGTCGCCCCCTCTTTAAACACTGGGAAGCCATGATGACAACAACAGATGTCCAAAAACTCAACACGTGGAAAGTCAAATTGTAAAAAATCTATTTGAAATCGGAAAATATGTGGTTTGTTGGATCGTGCGTGTGATTTTGAAGAGTAGAAATTGCTATTGTGCTATGAAAGAGGGCACAGTGGCCACCAAACTGAAAGGAGGAGTGAAATACAAAAGAATATGGAGTGGTGCTGGACTGGTAACACGTGCTTTCAGGACATTGGGTTTTCTGTAAAGACTTTTGTTTAGAGGGGGTTTAGAGAAACGACATTCACATCTATTCTAGGAAAATAACTTCCGAGACATTTGTGTTCCAGTGGGTGGTCTTTCCTCCCTGTGTCCTATGGGCTTCTGCAATCCCAGGAAGTTTAATTGTTCTTAGAAAGCACAGTTTGAGATTATATGATACACCCATATAACTAACTGCTGCGTAGTTACCACATTGCTATAAACTGTATCCATGGAAACAAGCAGGTGACCTCACAGACATGATACCGGTCTGTTGGTACATGGATTTCAAGGTATTTCTCTAGTGCAGGTTGAAATAGTCTGATATGACCATGTAACTAAGTGACCAGTGTAAAAAAAAAAAAAAAAAAGTACAACATTACTCGTATGCATCTTCATGGAGACAAAGCAGGTGGTGTCACACGATGCATGTCAGATCTCTGGAGAGGCAATCCTTTTCATGTTAAGAGTGCATCATGGTTTGGTGAACAATAAAACCCCTAAATCTAAATGGATTCCAACCTTCCTTACAATAACTTCTCATCTCTTCAAGGATGTTACACAGTGCGCCTTAAAATATACACTGTACATTATCTGAATTGCTGCTTATGTTTTAAGTACAATTTTGGATAAAACAGCAATGGGACATGGCAAAAGGAGAAATTCAATTTGTCGACTGGACAGAAGTTTATTTGGTCCAATATGTTTCGCAGCTCATCCAAGCTGCTTCTTCAGTTCTGGTCAGAATGTTGGAGGACACTGCCTTATATCTTGTCTGCAGGGAGGAGCTAACTACTATGAAATTACCCTGAAACTAAAACCCTGCATGTTTACAGTTTCTGTTAGCTCGGCCTGTTGAAATTACCCTAGGTGTGGGGGTCATATTAGCATAATCCTTCATGACCATAATGGGTGCTTCACACCTCTGTGCCTGACCTGGCCACCCCTTTGTTTTTTCTTAGTTTGTTTTGATTTAGGCTTGAGAATATAGTTATAAATGGGAGACAGATATTTCCCATGGATTCTACCTGGACAACTGAAGGATTTTACACATAGTAACGAGACAATTTCAGAAAATATCAGCTAATTCTGCAGCAGTTACTTTGCTAGGATCTGCAAGTTTCTCTAGTTACTCTAAATCACATCTGTTCTCCTTTTTCTTAACAAAATATGTGGATCTTATGCGAGATTATTTGCCAGGTGCCATCCAATCCCTCTTTGGGGTTCTATATTACGTGAAATGGACTCCTGTGAGCTTTAAACCATGTTATGTTGTTACTTCATCAAAAATATATCCGAAGTTGTGTTTTGTTTCATTCACATGCCATGTTTGAATAATTTATTAGGAGTCTGTCTACATCTCCAGTGCTCAAAATGCTCTGCTTCACTTTGTGATGCAATGAAGCGGTAGATTTCATGCTTACCTTTTACCTTTAATTTGGTAGAGATTGGGAATTCCACTGCTGAAATCATCCGAATGATTCTCGTGTAGGTGTATAGAGTTTAAAAACACAGTGGAGCACTTCCTGTATTACCACATGACATCACAAAGTGGAACGGAGTGTTTTCAGTTTGAGAGAGGAACTCAGCCATATGAGATGATTTTCCAGGTACCATCCAATCTCTTTTAAACGAATTAACCACAATATAATAAGTTAAAGTAAGCCAAACTGGCAATCCTATTAACAGATGAGTTCCATTGTCATTCGGAGATTACTTTTTCACTTTCTGACACTCATTGAAAACAATAGCCGTGATCTTGTAGCGCCGTTCTACTGGCTAGCCCCGGGATAGCCTTTGCTCCCAGCCTGTAATAACCACTGACAAAACCAATTCAGAAAACATGTATCTCCCTCTGCCCTATAGTTTGTGCTCCTCTGAGACCAATGCATGAAGAAACATCATCTCCACAGGCCTGGGGGTCTTTAAGCAACCAGGATGAAGTCTGATCTGCACATGGGACCCATAGCTCCAGACGTACCCACCTCACCTCAGATTTGATTGGTGCCACTTCAAACCGGTCCCTGCTGACTTCCATTGACTTCCATTTCTTCCAACCAGCTGCTCGGACTCACCCATGCATGCGCAAACCGGGGTTACGAGAGAGACTTCATTCGTGGCGTGATCTGTAAATAGAAAACCGCTAAAGGACGACACCATTTAACCCCACAAGAATGAATAATGGATGGCGTCATGGTTGCGTAAACAGCGGTTTGTTTGTATAGGGGAAAGACACTTGGGGTGTGTAGGATATGAGAATATATGAGGCTGAAATGTAGCGACAGACTAGAACAGCGATTTTCTTTTTTCAAACTCGAACTAATACAAAAGAAAGTACTGTGATATTGATCTGATACAGAAGAATTGTAAAATAAAGTATTCTACACCTGTTTTTTCTACGGATATGTCATTGCTCTGCCTGAAATGTTCCACAGTATGACATTAAACAGCTTATCTTGACATTTATTCAGTTACAGGTAGTTTAACAGCTCAAAAATACCTAGAAAAACAGACATTCTGACTGAGCGGGGTCACCTCTCCACAGATCTGACCTGTAACTTGGTCTGGTTTGGTTTCCATGAAGATAGAAAGGTCTAATGCCATACTGTGAAACATTCCAGACAAAGCAATAACACGGAGAAAAAGCATTTGCTGTGCCTGCAACCAGAAAAGTTTCACAAAGAACATTTATTTGAGGTTCAGTGCTCCATCCTGATCAAACATTCCAAATTATATGTACAGAAAAAGAACATTTTGAGTTTCCCCTCCTTTTGCTAGGTCACTCCCCCTTCAGAGTGATTTGTCAAGTTGTCATGTAGTTTTGGACATTTACGGAGAATTGTCGCGTAAGAGCATGGATAAAGTAGGCTTGTGGGCTGAGCATAGGGCCTGGGGGAGATCGCTAAATTACTGAAACATGCATGGATGGCATCTAAAACTTCTTCAGGAATATTTTTGATGAGGGAGCAAAAAAAAAAACTAAGAATATCCCCTTTTTAAGTAAGCCTATGAGTATTTTCCATATGAGAATTTATGCTTTTTAGTAAACTCGTCAGAACTTGTAAATATGGATATTAGGACATGACGATTCTATTTTTTTATGATTATTTTTTCTCGTTCATGCATCTCACGGGGGGCAAAGCTTCATACAGCCTTCTTAAATCATCTGTGCGTCTGCCTTTCAGATCTCAATAACAATTTACGGCCTTCCTGGGAAAACAAAGCTGTACGGGGAATGTGCAGTTCACACTGTTCTCAAGCGCGCCTAATGCGTCTTTACAGCAATACAGCTCTGGAGAGGGTTTTGCTGGTTCATCTAATGCATAGTTGAAACTTTTAACTTTTGAGCTCGCCCAACTTTTTAATTAAAATATAAAAAAAACATTGTAATTATTCTTTAATAATAAAAAACAATAGATTTCTCTGTTGTGCTGTAGACCCACACATCTTCTATACACACTGTATTATCCATAAAGGTCCATTGTTTGGTCTAGTTTTTAGTAACAGTGGATAATCATGAACATGTGATTTCTCTACAATCTAAGAAACATTAAAATTTGATCTCATGACAATTTTCTCCAAGTCATTCACCACTTTTGTCCAGTTGTAACTCACTCTTTGTAAGATGATCGCTCAGAATTATAGGTTTTCGCTGAATACCTTCTGTACATTTTTTTGATATTTTTGTCACGTTTTTCTGACCAAAAATCAGTTTCCAGATCGCATTGTTCTCTATGAGTTGTCCCAACTTTAAACCTCCAAATCTCTGAACTTCCCGGAACCTTCTAACGAAGTACTGAAGTTTCAGTATCAATTCTTCACATCATTCCTACAGCAGACTCACCATAGCGTCTCCTCCCGCACCACATGGACGCAGCACTAGCAGAAGGTCAGCGGTGTCCATCAGAGCCTCACACAAAGCCCAGGAATCGATTCCACAAAATGAACGACGTTAATTTCAGCAGTGAAGACGATAAACTGTGGGCATTATGTTTGATGAATACAGTCACTGCGCTCCATCATCACGCCCAGCTCTGCCATTCCTTAGTCTGGACTTTAACTCTGTGACCGGTGACTATTATCTGGTAAATATAACTCCTCTGTATTACGTGATGCTGTGAAAAAATTGCCTTGCTAGTGGGTGGTACTTGGTAATGCTTAGATTGTACTTTTCAAACGTTTAACTTTCACAAGCAGAGGTGGGCAGTAGTCATAGTATAAACTCTACTTTTCACAGTATTTTCCTTGTAACATATGTTTACTTCTAATTGGGTATTGTGTTTATTGAAGAACTCCCACTGTCAGGCAATCCACAAGTGACATAAGCTTTGTGTTAACAGTATTAAATGCTTTGAACATTTGTGTTTCTTGCAGCACTCCTTCAGATATGATTTAGTTGTTCCATTTTTCTGCATTTTTTAATCTTTTGTCCTTCAAATGACTTCAAATTCTTAAAAATCAGATGTCACGTCCCGCAGTTACTCTTATTTTTCCCAAATACTCTTACATGAGTCACTTCTTGGACCACTACTTGATTTTAATATTATTTTGAAGTAATGTCACTCTTACTTGAATAATAGTTTTCACACTATGAGTAAGTCTTCAAGTGACAAAACCTTCATGTTGACAAAATGAAATTATATTAAAATTTTTCTCATTATTGTGGCCTAATCTTTAAAAACACCAGATTTTGTTAATGTTTTTTTCCATCCCACTATGCTACCTTTAAATTAGAAATCAAATGGTTCTAGGAGATAATTACATAGCAGTAGTAGTAATAGTAATAGTAGTTTCCCCCATACGTAAGTGATATCTAGTATTACTACAGTATTTGATCACTCTGCCCACCTGCTGTATATTTAGTTCTTGTGACTCCATATACTCTTATATCATGGCGGCGGTGTATTGCTTTCGGGGCCTTATCTCACTAGCATCATAATAAAGGGACCACAGCAGACCCTCAAGTGTAATTGTGCTTCTATCTTACTACCCACATCTCCTCCCAGCATGCACCAGGGGAACGCCGACCTGTATGTTCAAACGCGAGGAAAAACATGGCACTTACTTTTTTATGATGATATCACAGGAGCGTTTGACATCTGCGTAATGGTTGTGGCCAGCTTGCCGGATGTCCTGTGGGGGCTGGATGGTACGTACAAAAGGAAAGGAGGGAGGAGAGAGAACATGTCAGATAACACACCTGATTGGCAGAAACACGCCGCGATTTTCCGAAGGCCATTCCACTTGGGCGGAGCGTTCAGGGCGTTGAATAAAGTTATGCCGGAGCAGTGATGGAGGAGACGGACAGCTGGGATCATGATGGTGTAGGTGTCAGACTGAGGGCCCTTTGGGTGCAACGCTTCTTTGGAGTATTAACTGATAACACGAAACATATTTACATCACGTGTTACCTTTTATTGTTTTAGAAATGCTATATTGACTGATTAAAAACAGGTTTTCCACTAAAACACTATCAGCGTGCTAATGTACAATACACACTGCTCATCGCATCAGGTTTGTGAGGTTGCAGTGTATTGTTTTGCATCTTGTTTTTGTACATTTATGGAATATTATCGTGTGGGAGCATGGATGACATAAGTTTGTAGGCTGAGCATTAAGCAAAAAAATTGCACTGCTAACACTAAGGAGGGTTTGAATAGAGCTGAGAGGTGACTAAATTACATGCATCTAAAACCTCTTCAGATATGTTATGGAGGAGAGGACACTTCTTTAAGCATTTTAGAATAGTACATATGGCGTAGAACAGAATACAGAATAGTACCATGGTATATTCCTAATGATTACAAATACATATTTGAAACCCAGATCAATGTTGGGCCTAATAAAGTAATAGTTTGTCACACTAACCCCTTGTGGTTGGAGGTAGGATATCACTTTACACTTTAGTTCAGTCTGCATGAAAACATCAAATAATTGCAGTGACGTTTTGTGCAGATCAGTGATCAAACCAGTCATTTAGCACTATGCAGTTTTGATAGTGATATAATTACCGTATTTTTGGACTATGAAGCGCACTTAAAATCCTTTAAATTTTCTCAAAATTCAACAATGCGCCTTATGTATTAATTCTGGTTGTGCTTACTGACCTCAAACCGATTTTATGTGGTCCATGGCTCTCAAAAATCTGTGAAATTGCTTTAGTACCACTATGATAAACTACAAAGCTGCACCGCTGGATGGTTTGTCGGAGCATTGTGGCTACCGTAGTCAGGAGCCTGGCGGAGTAATGCGTACTGTGCTTCAACATAATGGTGTGTATATGAGGACCCCATAATGGCCCCTGTTCAAACACATGCTGAATTACACGCCCAAGTGAAGCAAAATAATTCAGTGCTGCCATCATTCCGGATGGATTAACCCAAGAATTCCAGCCACTAGATATTGGTGTCAACAGGTCGTTCAGAGTTAAATTGCGAGGTGTGTGGGAGCGTTGGATGACAGAAGGCAAACACACATTCACCAATACAGGGAGGAAACACCGGGCGAGTTACTGCCAATGGATCGTGGATACCTGAGCTAAGGTATCAGTCTCACTTAATGCGCCTTATAATCCAGTGACGCCTTATAGTCCCAAATATATGAAATTCTAGTGAAGGTGAAGTAGAACAACAAAACAAAAACAAAACACTCTGGAGCATTTCCTGTATTGCCACCTGACATCACAAGGTTGAACAGAGTGTTTTCTGAGAGAAGAACACAGCCTAAATATGCTGGGCTTGTGGTTCAACATGTGTAAATGAAACAAAACACAACTCCATTTATGTTTATGGAGGACACAGCGTTATAACATAGATCAGAAGATGGCGTATCCCACCTTTAAGTCATATTGTGTTCCTCTGAACCTTTATGGCTGCTTATTCCATACTGAATTATAATCCTATGTGGAACTGGTACAATTTGTGCTCTTTTCCCTCAGAGTAAATCTCCATCTTTGTAAAACTCAAATAGTCAGTGATGAACTCTCTGTAGTCAGCCATACTGCACTAATCTGCAATCTTTATAGTATATTAATTAAAATGAATGCAAAGTATTTCAGAATTAAGTCATGGGTTGTGTGAGCTTAGCCTCCTGTCCACACCAAATGATACAAAAAGTACTTTAAAGTTTGAAAAATAGCATTGATTTCCATCTGTGTGTGGCGATTTGCATCTCACTGCATCATACCCCACAGACATGTTACTCAATCACGCTAACAAAAACGAACTTCATTACCGAGTCTTTGCACACTCACCGACTATTAATTCTTGTGTCTCCTCTGTTATTATTTCTATATTTCTCCTCTATTTTTAGCACAAATTGATTTTTTTCCTCAAGATTTAGTCCGGGCAACTTCAGCGTGCATCAGTCAAAACAGCACCTCTCTATTTCTTCATGAATAACGTTGACAGATGGAGGACGACCGTCTCGCTACTCTGCATGGTAAGTTTTCCGGACGAGTTCACGATAGCACTGAGCAATAGCAAACAGATAAGCTTGTCTGCGTACAATATATCTAGATGTGTAAATGTATATCTCATCCCATACTCCCACGTATCCATCGTTCATATTGCCTTGCCCGCTCTGCATAATAAACACGGGGGCTAGCGAGCGATATGGCCTGCATGCTAACGTATGATAGATATACGCTCGTGTACAAGGCGCGTGTCGGAAGTATGCGCCCTCCACTTGTCTCTGAAGCAATTAGGTTAAATAATGATGCCACATAAATCCCCCTGTAGCGGGAGAGCGGGAAGGCTCGCGTGCCCTTGACGGCCTCTGAAATACAGCGGGATCTTTACGCCGTCGAGTTTGAACAGAGGTGCGTCTGTACTTTGCACGTGTATGTACATGCATTGGAGTGATGAGGGGAAAACAGAGGGAATGCAAGAGCTGACAAGACTTTCTGTGAGGTTAAGTTTTACTACTGGTACTACTGGTCCATCCATCTTCTCCCGCTTAAGCCGGCTAGGTCGCGGGGGCAGCTTGCTGCTCAGCCCACTGTGCACCTGACATCCCCTATGAACCCCTCTGCAGGTGTTGAGCCCACACAAGGGTGGACGTCATGGTCCTTGATGTTAGTTCATAGGGCTGCTGCATGTTTTGAGTTGATGGGGGAAACTGGCCCAGAGTGCCCGGAGGAAACCCATCCAGACACGGGGAGAACATGCAAACTCCACACAGAAAGGCCCGGGCGACCCGGGGATCGAACCCGTAACCTTCTTGCTGTGAGGCCTGAGTGTTGGCATGAGTTGTATTTCTACAACTACTGTTACAATCAGGCAAAACATAGTGAATACAATAAACTTTCTATGTGTTATACTACTGCTATAGCTACTGCTGCTACTCCTGCCACTACTGCTACTACCACTACTGCTACCACTACTAATATTAGTACTTCTACAACTACTACAATCAGCCAATAATCAGGCAAAACATAGTGAATACCAGCACTAACAAAGCTTTCTATGAGTTATGCTACTACTATTACTAGTACTACTACTACAATTACTTCTATTGCTACTACCACTTCTACCAACTAATACTACAATCAGGCAATGAGCAGGCAAAATAGTGAATACCAGCACTAACAAAACTTTCTACTGCCACTACTAATACTAGTACTTCTACGACAACTCTAAATCGTTCTATTAGTTGTACTACTACTACTGCTACTACCAATACCACTACTACTACTACTACTACTACTACTAATACAGTACTTATACAATTACGGCAATCAGGCAATGATAAGGGAAAACAGTGAATACCACCGCCAACAAAACTTTCTATAAGTTAAACTACTGCTACTACTGCCACTACCACTATTACCACTACTAATACTAGTACTTCTACAATTACTACAACAATCAGACAATAAGGCAACAATAAGCAGGCAAAACAGTGAATACCAGCACTAAGAAAACTTTTTATGAGCTATACTACTCCTAATACAACATCTTCTACAACTCCTACTGCTACTACTACTACTGCAATCAGGCCATGATCAGGCAAAATATAGTGAATACCAGCATCAACAAAACTACATTTACTGCCACTACTACTTGCCAATCTGCCCCATCAGCTCCTCCAAACACCACTCAAGCATCCACACCCCATTCGTCAAAGGCAAGGTGGGTGAAATGCTTTGCCAAACAACACAATAAGTATGCACTAGACTCTTCTGCCGTCCATAAATGCATCACCTTGTTTCACTAATGTACTTTCCTTCAGCTACTTTTGATGAATGGAATAAGCATCTTTGAGATCCAACCGCCAGCCATTATAACAAAATACGTGATTGTTTTTGCTATAAACTACACATTGAAGATATTTTTACAACTGATAATGTAACCCGATGGTATTTGAAGTTAAAACAAGCTGCAGTAAATAATATGAAGCACAAAACACAAATTACAGCAAGAATGGCATGTTTTTATCTGTGATGAGTCATAGCGGTTCGACCATCTTCAATAGCACTTGCTCAAATGAAAGCTTCAGAATCAATGATAAATATTGATCAGAGAAAATAACAGATATAATTTTAATTGAATACTGAAGGACAAATCAATATAGTGCTTATTGTGACGGGGTTAGCTCGGACCAGCGCTGTCACGGTTTTAACCTTTGTGAAAAACATCTTGTGATCTTCGGCTGCTGGTCTCAAAATTTTCAAACAACCGTTTTTCTCGAGTGGATCCAGTAATGGCTTACCTGTGGCGCGGTGACTCTTCACAAATGGAACAAACGCCCGTCCAAGTGTTGCCTTCGTTTAACCCTTCGTTTCACAGCGGAATGAGCCTGAAAGGTGACATGAAGAGGCTGCGATGTGTGGCTCTTCAGGAAAAAGACTCGTGTCGAGAGCCCTGATGACCAGTGCTTCATAACAAATGCGCGGCTGTAATCAACATCTCCATTTTGTTGAGATCAAGCCGCTTTTTTCTGTTAATGACCTTTGAAATAAATAAATAAATAAGGTAGTCCACTGTAGCACTAAGCTGTCATGTCAACAACAGCAGCCGTCTGTGATACTACCAATGGAAGTTTTCAAAATTGTATCTTCTGTTCACTCATGTTTAAGGGCGAAAAGGAGACTTATGTTTTCAGGTGCTCAAAGTGACATTTTTTAACTCTTGTATAACCTGAGAGACTGAATCTTAAATAAATAAATATATATATACATACAAAGCAGTAGTGGAGATGGAGGGTAGGTGAAAACAAGAATTTTCGAAGCTCTCAAGCCCCCAAAGAATCAGTCGAAATACAACTTTTTGTGAGTTTATGATGCAGAAACATTGTTGGAACATAAAAGTTCTTAAAAGTCTATTTTAATTTTGGGTATAATTGGGGTATAATGTTTTGTTCGGGGAAGTATCTTGTTTTATTGTGTTTTTGTGACATATGTAATTTTTCCCATGCATTTAAGAAAAAAAAAGGTCTTGCCTCAGTACAGATCAACATAAGTCCATTGCGTGCTGCCCATATCTAATTAGAAACCATTTTAATGTCTGTTAACAAGGAAGTGTGTGTTAGCTTGCTAGTTGTCCTTAGCTTTATGTCACGGCAAAACTCCGCACCGGTCTTAGAGTTTAGAAAAGCAAATCAAGTCCCCAGTGGATAATTAGGATGCTTGAAATGAGTAAGCTAAGTCAGGAATAACTTTGGGCCACGGCAATCCATTTAAAATGAACTCATTTGTTTTTTCATGGTTTCTAGACGGTAAAAATCAGGTACGGCTCATTTAATTCAAGTAAATTTGCAGTGAAGTAAAGTTTTTTTCAGGGCAGGCCTGACCTTAGACATCCCTGTAACTTTTACAATTTGTGTAGGACCAGCCCCTCACCACCATTCTCTGCTTGTTAAGATCTCGAGCGGCGAAAACCCTAACGACATCATTAAGGCCAGGTTTTTCTCGGAAGCTTCTTGGGGGAAAAAGACTTTATATGCGTGCATGTACAGCAAATCTATAGGTAAATATATAACATCTGATTGGAGCCAGGTTTGCTAATGTGTTGTAATGATTGAACTGTGTACCACGAAATCGATATGTTTTACTTGACTCCGAATATCTGGACTAGGGATGCTCGCATTACCAATAATTCATAGTTCACAAGCGCGGGGGGAAGAAAGAGATGCAGAGGGATGAGATGGAAAAGAAGAAAGGATGGAGGATGCGGGACGGAGGAGCTATGGTTGCCGTGGTAACTGGCTCTGATATATATTGTTCCCCATGAGAGAAGCCATGCAGCAGAGCGTGGAGAGTTAGCAGTTGAGGACAAGGTAAAAGTTGTACCAAGAGAAAAACTCGAAACTTGGACTTCTGCTAAAGCCAGCGGGCCTATCGGCAATGGTGAAAATAAGTAAGCAGATATATACTGTAAATTAAAATCGACAAACTAGAGCATCCTCAGCATGAGTGACGTCCGTATCTTCCGCAGTTGAAACATGTTTAAGCATTTTTATTCAACTTATTTTCTCTTTTCACTTACCTCCTTTATAAAATGTATACTAAACACATTATTTCTTGACCTCCTAATCATAGACAGTCAAATAGAGCTCATTAGGGCTTGTAGTTATTGGAAAGAATTTCAGAGCCGAGTTCCATATTTGGAATTCCAACTGCGAATATCATAGTGAGCACAGGGCCAATACGGAGCAAGGCTGTTAACGCCCAGACCACCCTCACCACTGGTTTAGCAGGGAGCGGGCACTTAAGTCGGGCGAACACCGCAATATATTCTGTCATTTCACTCAGCACCAGCTCAAACTGTACAACCAAATCACATGGTTTAAAGGTTCACATCTCATGATTCATTCTCACACTACACAAACAGTGTGAAACCTTCATGAGAGGCGACTGGATTTCAAACAGGTTTGATATTTTTGCGACCTACAATCGTTGATCGGGAGCTGGTCATGAGGTATTAATCGGTTCTCGTTACGAAGCACGACAATATAAAGCCAAACCTTGGCTCGATCCCAGAAACAGCAGTACAAGTGAAAAATCGGCTCAAATAGGGCCAAAAATTGCACAGTGTACGCCCAGCTTTAGCAGCTCTGTCAGTCAAACTTGTTGCCAATGCAAGTGGGAGAGACCTCAGGAAAAGAAGACACCGATTTGTCTTGACAACAGCAGTTACAGAGAGAGAGGAGCAAAAGTTTTCTACAGAAATAGTATTGGAGCCAGAGGTGATGGAACCGGAAACGTGCCCATGTTCACTCCCTATTTGGAACCTGGCACCTTACAGGTGAGCTATGTCTGTGTCCCGGTTTGGTCTTGGTTTATGCTGGTTTGGTTCTGTTTGCATTGGTCCCTACAGTATGTTCCTTGAACTCAAATAATTTCAAATCTGGATCCACACACAGTGACTATATCAATTCTTGGAGGTTGGCGCTGTGCAGTGAAATTAATAGACACGGTAGCGAGGACACCTTGTACTAAATTTAGATCCAGACAGAAGCAACATGTCCTCTGCTCAACTGAAGAGGCAAAAGGCAGTGACTCATTGTGTATTATATCTAAACAGTAAACCCTTGCTTAAGCTCTGCTTGAACCCTATCACATTTAACTACTTTTCAGCTGATATAAAGACCACATTTCAGATACATCTTTTTTGAGATATTGTGAATGACAAACACAAAATTGAAGAACCGTTTTGTTATATAAGTTATCAAGACTAACAAACTGAAACTATATGACCCACAGGTTGGTGGTGTGATTCCAGCTTCCACAGATGAATGCTGTCATTGTGTCCTTGGGCAAGACACTTAACCCACCTCGCCCACAGTGTCTGCGTACACTGGTGTATGAATGTGTGTGTGAATGGGTGAGTGGTTGTAAAGCGCTTTGAGTGCCTTGAAAGGTAGAAAAGCGCTATAAAAATGTGACCATTTACCATATATCAGAAGTCATCAGAGCATAACTAGAACCCTATGGTTCTTCAGTCAGTATCAGATTTGGTACCGTTTTTTAACTGTGCATGCCCAGATATCCATCCATCCATCTTCTTCCACTTAACCGGGGCCGGGTAGCGGGGGCAGCAGTCTAAGCAGGGACTCCCAGACTCTTCACCCCAGACACTTCCTCCTCCCAAGGGAGGCGTTCGGAACAAAGGCCCGAGCCACCTCAGCTGCTCCTCTCGACATGGAGGAGCAGCAGCTCTACCCCGAGCTCCTCCTGTGTGACCGAGCTCCTCACCCTATCTCTAAGGGAGCGAACGGCCACTGCGGAGGAAACTCATTTCGGCCGCTTGTATCCGCGATCTTGTCCTTTCGGTCATTACCCAGAGCTCATGACCATAGGTGAGGGTACGAATGTAGATTGACCGGTAAATCGGCTCAGCTCCTTCTTTACCACAACGGTCCGATACAGCGACCGCATCACTGCCGACGCTGCACCGATCCGCCTGTCAATCTCATGCTCCATTCTCCCCTCACTCGTTAACAAGACCCCGAGATACTTGAACTCCTCCACTTGAGGCAGAGACTCCCCACCCACCCGGAGAGGGAAATCCACTTTTTTCTGGACGAGAACCATGGCCTTGGATTTGGAGCAGCTGATCCATCAACCCATTGGTGCAACTGTGGAAGGTGCTTTATTAATCATACTTTGAGATTTGTTTGATCAAATTGGAATATAAACTGTTTCACAGATATATTTGCTCAAACTCAATTAATACAGATATACTTGCTCAAACAGTTAACATTAGACATTTTATAACACAAAAACAGGATAGTCTTAAAGTTTTAAAGGAGTTATTTTAAAAAGATGCATATGACAGATGCTGTGTCAGTTTTTCAGTTCAGCCGAATTTTCAGTGACGTGTGGACTCATGATATGATCAGAAGGTGACAGGTTCACCGTAAGGTAAAGTTGAACAGCAACCAGAAAGATGTCCATTGTATGTTGCCAGTGTTTGTAAGCAGGCCTGTATTACTGTCTCTATATACACCCATGTAAACATAGCATTTTTCTTGCCGTTAGCTGTGTCGTGACAAGGACACCACTTTAGAAAGTTCTCCATCACACTCCATCACTCCAGCTCCATCCGATCCAACAAATGACGTAACACTTCTTAACCTCATGTACTATTAAGTTGCCTCGATTTATTTTCTGAAATGCGTTTGATCGGATGCATTAAGGCTGACATTAGCGGGCAGGTAGAGGGCAGCCATGACGCTAAAGTGCTATCGCTAATGCCACACGTCACCTTGTGTCGGCCATTTGTGTTTACTATCTGTGCATTCGTCTTTGCATTGACCCTACAGTTAGCACACGCATGTCGGATCAGGCGCCCTGGTCTTGAACTCAGCGGACGCATGCGTTTGCATCAGTCAGCTGAAGGCTACAACATGACATGCTAACAATGCTGAGGTGCTGTTGTGCAAGTGTAGTACTGAATAAAGTATTAAGTGCATTTTAGATTACATTTTGTATAGATCTTGCCTGTCATTTTTTTTTGTCAGATTAAATTTTTTATTTTTTTTTTATTTTTTTTACAAAACTATTACTGAATACTACTACTACAAAAATAAATAAATAATAATAATAGTAGCATCAAAATAACTGTTTATTTTGTGTGTGTGTGTGTGTGTGTGTGTGTGTGTGCACGTGTGCGTGTGTGCATGTGAAGTTTATAATTATATTTGGTTGCACTTGGACAGCAAAAGAGACATATCTAGAGGTAAATCTGTAGCTGTCACCAAGCAACCATAGCACAAACACAATAATTATGATTAGACTAATCAAAACAAATAATAACATATTTACTTTGTTAAGGAAAGGTTTAAAGGTCCTGTATTACACAAAACTGACTCTCGAAAGCTTTAAGACTTTAGAATTTTGTTACCTCCTCAAAACCATACCTGGAATTGCGTTTGGTTTCATTCACACATGTCTGAGTTCTCCTTTATTATTACCTTTCTACATCTCTAAAGCTCAAAAAGATCTGTTCCACCTTGGCGTTTTCAAGTTAACAGCTACATTTTACATTTTGTTTTACAGAGATCGGCAATTCCAGACCTGAAATGATCAACATGATTCTATTGAAGGTGTATGGAGTTTAAAAACACAGTGGAGCACTTCCTGTATTACTATGACATCAAAAGGTGGAACCGATTGTCTCCCAAACTCATCTTAAATATGCAGGATTTGTGTGTTAAACATGTGCGAAGGAAACAAAACACATGTTTTTGAGGAGTAAATAACATTATAACGTAGTTCAGAAAATAGCATAAAGTGAGAAAAACTGTGAGAAAAATGCCTTATTTGCACATAAATTGTAATTGTGTTTTGGATGGAATGTTTGGTGTCTGGTATATTCTGCTGTCGTTCTCCCTGTATATTTGTACTTTTCTTCTCAACTTTTCTTCCCCAAACCGCCCCTTAACCGAAATAACACTATGCTAAATATTTTACACTCTCCCATCAAACCAAGTAAAAACTACAAAATAGCAAGGTTTAGTAATTCTTATACAACAATGCAAAAATGCTAGAGTCAAAAATCCGCACCCGTGGGGACTTTAACACAAGCCGAATGCCAAATAGGGGTGGAGTAGGGGTCAGGAACATTAGACTGCAACAGCATCTAGAGCTGGCTGTCAGGGCCCAGTGCATCATCAATCAGAAGAGTGGTGAACGCGCTCTCCTGTGTCACGCCCCTTGGCAAACGCGAGCCGGAAACACACAAATATAACAAGTCGAAAAATATACGGGGGACAGCGTGAAGGCGGACGGACCCACCAGCGCCAACGGAGGCTTTGGGGAGGGTTTTGGGGATGACTGGGAGCTCCCCTATTGGAAAGCTACAGGCTATCAATTACATTAGCACCATAATCCATCATGCTTCGCCTCGGACTAGATCTGCGGCGGTTACGTCACAGGCTTTGAACACTTTAAATGGAGAAAGGCAGTGCAGAGAAGGAGTGTGGGGTGTAAGTACATAGGATAAAAGGAAATTACATCATGCGTGTTCAGTACTTTGCATTCTAAATTCTTTTAATATCTCAGTGTTTAAGAGGCCATAATGCGCTATTTTCTGATCGATGTTATAATGTTTCCTCATCACAAACATATCTGGAGTCGTGTCTTGCTTTGTGCACATGTTTAACACACAGACCCTGCACATTTAGGCTTGTGATGTCATGTGGTAAGACAGGAAGTGCTCCACTGTGTTTTTAAATGCCATACATCTTCACTAGCATTTGGATCAGTTAAGCCCTGGAATCGCCTCTCTCTACTCAACAAAAGGTAAAAAAGTATCTGTTGACTTGAAAACTAACACTACATGACATCACAAGGTGGAACAGAGCATTTTGAGCTTTGGAGATGTACAGACTAATAATAAAGGGTTACCCAACAGATGAAACAAAACATCATCACCAGAAAGAATAATATGCTTCTCATTGGGAACAGGTTTGCATCTTTCATATTGATTTTAAATTATTTTTATGCCAGATGCCCGACCCTACCAGTCACCACTATCAAGGCTTTATGGTGACCTGAAGAGTGCATTAGCTTATGATCCATATCTATCTACAGTTTGATAAAAATGTATGCTCATCCATCCATCTTCTTCCTCTATCCAGTTGGGTAACAGGGGCAGCAGTTCACCGGCCATTTTAGCATGTTTTGGGTTGAAGGGGGAAACCGGAGTGCCCGGAGGAAACCCATCCAGACCCGGGGAGAACATGCAAACTCCACTCCACCTTCTTACTGAGAGGCATCAGTGCTAGCCACTCAGCCACGGTGCCACCAAAAATGGATTATAGTATCGTGGCAATCCATAAGAAATGAGCGAAAACCTGCTTCTATATTATTGAGCAAAACTTTACAGTAAAACTAACCACAAATGTGCAGGTATATCACTTTGTACTCTTATTTGCACATAAAAAAGTAAATAAAAATGTGTTTAGCCTACTTAATCAATAATATGTATGGGCTAAAATCAATATTTACAGTTCTTTTTATATTTCGACATTTTACAAACCTCCCTCCTCCTATGACTTGACAAAATAGTGTTATTACTATACATGGCAAATAGTATGGCTGCTCAAATAGTAAATGCAAATGCTGTCCATGGTACCATATTGTCATTCTGTATTGGATTTTTGAATGCATTGATTCTGATTGCTTTTACCGCCCTAATACATCACCATGCGTTAAGCCTGCACGGCCTTTACCTGTCAATTCCTTTGTTTTGACAGACACCAGAAGATGATGCATGGATCTCCAATAATGACATTCCGCACCATTCCGAATATATTTCCCCCCTTTTCTATTCCCGCTCCAGTGTCTCTGTGTACGACTTTATATGTTATATTGTACACAACGTACACGGGGCAGAAAGGCATTGGTATTCCTCGGCCATTATGTTACAATATCTCTCCATCTTCCTCCATGCGCCATCATTCATTTCTTCTTCATGGGCCCTCTGGTGCAATTTCTACCTCTGCCTCAAAGGTCGCGACCCCTGCTATCCCGAAAGATCACACCCAGGAATTATAAAGACGCCATAGGAACCTCGCGCTTTAGTCCAGCTGTTGGGAGGAATATGTCTTCAAATAAGCTCCTGGTTGCGATAAGTAAACATGTTCAAATTAAAGGACTCTGCAATTTTTTTTGAAAAACATTTAACCAATATTTTCGTGTTTGATTCATTTTGTTGCATTTGAAGCTTGAGTGCTCCGAAAATGTGTACTTAACCTTTTCGCTGGTTATGCACAATAGGGCTTAAAAATGTCAATTTTTTTTTTTCAAAAAGAAGAAAAATACTGAAAAGAAAACACGCTTTCGATGATTTAAAAAAAAAAAAAATCTGCAGTTTTGAATTTAATGGACCTACAATTAAAGGTCCTGTACCAGATTTTCCCCAATGTATTTGAGCAAAAGTTGCCCCAGTTCAGATACATTGTAAGCTTAGAAACTCAAAATAAGTTGGATGCATGCTGTTTGAAACTCATTAGAAAACATTTTAATCAGCAAGCGCATGTTAGCATGCTAGTTGTCGTTATTTCTGTCATTACCGTGATGGCAAAACTCAGAATTGTGAAAAAAGCTTCTAAACTCATTGCTTTGAATAATTTGAATGTTCTGAATGCATAAGTGAGTTGACATTTGCTCTGACCAAAATGTGAAATATTGATCTACACATAAGATAGTAGCTTGTAATTCCAGAGACATCTCTTCTTTACACATAAGCATATACTCTATGGATATATGCATATTGGAGTTGTCTATTTTAGCTTCTATGACCCTGTGCAAAGACTGTGGGCCTTTAATCATTCATGGTGGTCATGTCTAAGTTGGGTATGCCCCGGAGTGCTCCGCGGATCCGTCGTTCACCTTCTCTGTGATGTCTTTGTCTAAATGTCGCATTGGTTTGGCCTTTTTGTCTCCGAGATATTTTTCAGTTTGCTAAAATCCCTACGGAAAAGAATCATGGCAGTATTCACCTCCGTGTTCACCTTGGGCACTGTCTATGACAAGTCTGAAGTAAGGCATTTACTTTAGTTTACACTTTGGAAGTTTGGGGAGAGGGCATTTCTGTGTTTTATTAACTTTATTATGATGATGCTCATAAAGGGTTTAAACCAAAACAACAGTGCACCATTAAAGGAAGTGTGACTTTTATATTAGTCTAAAGAAAATAGACTTGTCCCAGGTATATTGTTTAAGCAGCTCTTGAGGTCAGAATAATCACTGTGTACTGGCTGCATTTAATTATAATGCGTTTTATTGTCGGAGAATAAGAGTGCACGGTTAGCATTCTAGTTGTTTGCATTACTGTGACCTCAAAACTACGCCCTGGCTTTTTAAATGAGTCCAAATCAAGTTGACTAATGATGACGCTTGGAATGCATGAGGTAAGTGAAGATTAACTTTGGAGATTTACCATTTGCAAATAGTTTAACCATCCATCTATTCATTCGTTTTTTATTCCCGTTTTATCCGGGGCCGGGAGGTCCAGACTTCCCCCTCCACACACACTTCCTCCAGCTCTTCCAGGGGGATCCCGAGGCGTTCCCAGGCATATAAAATAGTTTAACATTTTCTGATTTTCAAGGTTTTTAGACCCATATGCCGCATTTAAATTGAAAACCTTCTCACAGACATTTCATGCATTTTTAAACAGCATTGTGTAACTTTTTCTGCCGGGGGGTCCGTCAAATGCTTTTCTTCAAGGAGACGTTATTGCTTTGTCTGGAAAGTTTCAGAGTATGGTATTAAACCTTTCTATCTTTAACAGGACCAAGTTACAGGTCAGATTTGTGGAGAGGCAACCCCACTCACAGTCAGAATTTCTGCTTTTCGAGGTATTTTTGAGTTATAAAACCACCTGTAACTGAATAAATGTATGTATGTGAGCTGTTTAATGTCTTACTGCGGTACATCTCCGTAGAAAAAAGCAGATGTCGGGCCCCCAACCAAAAAGTTACATAGTGCAACCTTAAATTTAACTTGATAAATATTCTTTGCCAGTTAAGAAGTACTGTTTGCGTATATATTTCCACATCACAGTTCCCGTTGTATCAGCCCTCGCAAGCTTTGACTTTTAAACTTTCTGAACCATTTCGGCGCTCAGGAGAGGGACCGCATTGTTAAACTGATACTTTTTACAGCTGGGTCCACTATCACCTTCACTCCAGCTCTGAAAACGCATAATTATCGGGCCACTCCGGGGTTCCTTTAAAACCGAAATCAAAGCGGGAGCCGAGCAGGTGGGACTTTGCATGGAACCTTTCAGATAACGCTCCTACACCTTTTACACGTGAACATTCCGGACCAAAGAAAAGACTCAGACTCCCATAATGCTTCCTTCCCCGTCACCGCCGCTGTTTTGCATGTCATCGGCGATTGTTTAGCGCCGGCAGATTTGACAATTTTCCATTTGCGCATTGTTCAGTCGCCTCGGTATTGACTTTGTTTTGTTTTGGTGTCGGCTCAGGAGCCCCCACCCCCGCTTCTGTAACAGGATGGTATTTCCATTACAGCGTTTTATCATCCGTCTTCAGTAGAGACAGTCACACGCCCGGGGAGTGAAGGCTGAGAGGGACCGAGATACCAGCGGAGAGACAGATACATAAGTAATACTGGGTAACGTTATGATCTCTTTGAATACAGATGGGCAGTCATCAGTTATATTTATGTGACCTTTTTAGATAAATAATCTTCTCTCAGTATTATTTCCATCATATTTTTGCTTTAGTACTGTATGTTACAGTGTTGCAGTACTCAGATTTTGGAGACTCTTCCCATTTGAAAAACCTTTATGTTGACATCAACAATATTACATGATTTCATTTGTGTTTCTTGCAACAGATTTGGAGACATATTTAGTTATTTTTTTCACATTTTGGACCATTACTAGTACTTCAACTGCTAGTACTTCTACTTTAGTGTATTATTTTTAAGTAACACTGTTCTTACTAGAGCTGGGCAAAAATCTTCGATATGTTACATAAAAAACTTGATTCAAGATTCGATTTGATCGTATAGCGAACATCCAAAACTTTAACCATGTCTGTTGGACTAAAGGACATGACTCAGTGGATTATATGACCGTTCTTTCTGTGACACAGATTTGCTTGTGCAGGAAGTGCACTATGGAAAGCCTATAGGAAGTCTTGGTGAATGCAAAATGTACACGTGTACAAAAGGTTAAATAAATAGATTTTCTGAAAACGCGAATCGATTTGACTTGCCAACACGATTTTTATTTTAAATTGATTTTTTGCCTAGGCCTATTTCTTACCTGAAGACCTATTGTGTTTTTCTCTGCTATATAGCGATAATCTATGGATCATTAAGTCATATTTTTTTACATTTTAAATCAGAACATTAATCTCAAACAACTTAACAAAAATGTAGTCCGGTAAATTCCACTTCTTCCCTTAGAAATCTGAGGTGCCCAATGGGAGCTGATGTTGCCGTAATGTCATCGCAACAGAGTCTGCACCTCCGATGGATAGCTGCAGAATTTTTTTTTCCATTTGCACCAAAATGCAACACTATGCAACACTGCCAAATCCTCCATGTGTCACAGATTAAGAAAATAAAATCAAAGAGCAAAGTAAATATAAAAAAGTGGCTATATGCTGGTGGTGGTAAAAACAGGCTGATCTGCAATAATAAGCAATTAAAGATTCCTCAACCATGCACAAATCTCTCCAAATTCAACTAGAACATGTTTAAAAGCTTTGAAAAGTGGCTTTTGCGTCACAGGTCTGTTTTAAGTAAACCTTTGCTCCTCTGCTCACCTTGACTTAACATGACAACTTATTAAGAATTTCTATTGGAATCTTTAAGGTCGCTGGCTCTAACCAAGCCACACCTTCTCATTGTTTGTCCCACACACAGACCACTGTTGTTGCGCCCTTGTACAAGATATTTCGCCCACCTGGCCATTGTATGAATGTGGTGTGTGAATGAGTTATGCAACGGTGGTGGCGAGGAGGACGAGGAGGCACTCTAAGATACTTAAGCTCCTATATTATGCACAATTTACTCTTGTGAGCTTTATTATTAGTTTAAGTACATCTCTGTTAGAATAAAATGCTTATAATGATGAAGTTATTAAAAAAATGTACATGTAAGTTAAGAGGTGATCTCAATTTGCAGAGGGTCTTTCTTTGTTAAGAGAAAGGTATGCAGCTATCTGTTAAGAAACCAGATGCGTGACCTCTTGTGACCTCTTGCTTCGTACTCTGCTTCGTTCTCAGGCCATATATTTACTCTTATCTCATGAAATGTAAACCTAGTCATGATATACCTCACTATGTTATCTGTGGTGAGCTTAACAAGATTATGTATACTTTGACCATGCTTTGTACTGACATGATGAATTGTTAAAAGTAAATAAAAGCCGTGCTAGAGGGGAGGAGCGGTGGGAGTCTGGATGTGGACGGCTCAGAGTAGCGCACATCTGCTCTTCCCCGTGTGCACGTAAAAGAGAAAACTGGCTCAGGTGATTTTATCCTCAATTGTGGCAGGAGACTGGCATTTATATAAAACTGTAGATATTTCACTGGTTTGTGATCTCTATCTCTTAACAATCTCCAAATCTTAAAATGGTCTGTTCTTGTGACGTCATGAAGTGGTATTTTTTTTAAGCTAACAGCTACCTTTTTACCTTGAGTTCAGTAGAGATTAGAGAAGAACTCAGCCTAAATCTGCAGCGTTTGTGTGTTTAACGTGTCAAAAACTTGAGGTATGTTTGTGATGAGGAAACATTATCATATCGATCAGAAAATGGCGTAAAATGGGTGAAAAGTGGTCAAAACGTGACCAAAATCCTTATGACTGACAAAAAAGGAGGCAGCTGAAATGTCGTAAAAAGAAATAAACGTCCGTAAATAATTTCTAATCACATTCATTGTATTACACACATTCGTTTGATAGTGATTACGTTTGAGTCTAAAAACAAAGTTAAAACAAACTGTGAAATTGGCAGCACAGATTAAATCCAACTTTCTAGCTAAACCCAAATCACAATTTCGAGACCGTGCACCATTTATTTGTCGTAGAAACCAATATTTTCTTGTGATCTGTGATAGTTATAGCGAAACACGTATTGACCTGACTTAAACTTAAAGCCGATTTTCTAATTCGATTGGTGTCGATATGATTGGAACATTAGAGTATTAAACATCACTGAATCAAATTAACATGTCTGGTGTATTAAAGGCAGATGGTGGATGGGGGACTATTTATTCATGTCTTCATTAACACATATTAACAATTAAGAAGAGATTCAATTGCACATAGACCAATTTGTACCCATTAACCTTTCATATAATGCTTTATGTGTAATGGGGTATTTATTATGGAGACGGACTGGCTCGGCATTAAGAATGACTGTGACTATTCAACTGCACTTAAAGGTGAGCAATGGAGAAGCTTTGTCTGGAATGTTCCGCAGTACGGCATTTGACTGATCCAGTCTTCGTTTCCAGTCCAGGAGACGAGCGTGAGGAGTGAGAGAAATACCTCTTTAACTATAAAAAAACATGTTTAATTTGACAAACACGAGACAGATTGTGTTTAATGTCAGACTGTGGAACTTTTCAGGCTCTGTAATAGCATCTCCATGGAGACGAGCATGAACATGTTGACGGTTTAATATGATTTGAATGTTCCTTGCACCACTCTTTTATGATTTATTTATTTATTTTCTCATTTTGGTCTTTGAAATAACAGATATTGTGCATCATTTTATGTTCCTCTAACATTTTTTTTATTTGAGTACTTTCTTAGACCACAACTTTTTACTTTTACTTAATATGACTTTAAAGCCACAGTAAGTAACTTTAGATTAAAAAAAAAAAGACTAAAATAAAGGCATGATTTTTTATTGGTTATTATTGTACTGAAAAACGCACATCCTTATGGTGAGTGGGCTTGCATCTCCACAAACCTTACTTTTATTTTATTCATGCCATACAGTATATACCACAGTATAGCATAAAACATGTCTATTTCCATGGAAAATGTTCCGAAGTATGGTTTTAACTTTCTGTTTCCATGGAATCATGCTGGTAACGTGCCACCGCCACCAAAGACATGGACATGGACTCATTTTTTGTCCTTCATAAGGGGTAATGTGCTTGTTTGTCTTATTTTTTGTTGTATTTTTGTTCATAAAAATCTAAATCAATAAAAACTTTAATGACAAATAAACTCCAAAACAAACAGCTTTTTTGCTGAGTACAATTTCTGGCCACTCTGGAGTTTTGCTTTTAGACCAAGAAATACACAGTCTAAAAGTTTGGGGCTAAGCTTTTCTTAAATGAAGCGTTGAAGCTAATGGGCGGTGCGTCTCTCTCCAGTGCACCGGCTGCAGTTTGTTTTATAAAGAAACCTTGCTTCGTGTTTGTCTCGGTGAAAAAGTGTGGCGAGGAAAGCGCTTCGAAATATGAGAATAAATGAGACAAATAAACGGCCTTGATGGAGTCCAGGGAATAAGCCCAAATCCGGAAAACTAGCGAGCAATCCTGTTTAGGAAGATGGTCCCGGTCAATAAAGTCGGAGACACTGTCCTGCTGCAGTTTTTATGAGTGGACCTTTCTGCATTCAGTTGGGGTGGCCCTCTTGTAGCTGCAGAAACAACTGATCAATAATTGAAGAGAGGGGTAAACATTGTGCTGCGGAGATATCCATAGGGAAAAGTGCAAAAGTGAAGCGTGGATAGGGTTGTTAAAAGCATCGGAAACTCAGATACTGTTCATATTAAAACTAGTATCGAAACTAGATACTCATTTGAGCAGGTATCGATGCTTAGAATGATCTTGAGCTGTATAAGACCACACAGACTAGTATAGGCCCATGGACCACTATGGAAACAGAAATAAGATCAAGAAGTGGACTCACGAGGCAGCAGCAGTTACAGAGCGAGGCTGGAAATCTTTCAATGTAAAATCAATTGGAAAGAGTGGATGGAGCTGGAAGCACCTCCATGTTCACTCCCTATTTGGATTGCAATGGGTTAACTATGTCCATTTATTTATACAGTCTATGATTATGAAAGAGAGTACTATTATTTCATGTTGAAAATGACATTCTTTGTCTAATTAAGAAGTGTTTTTTTTGTAGTAGTTTATTTGGTCATTTTTCAGCGCTACAAAAACAAAACAGACTACAACCCCATGGATCACGACCGAAAGGCCAGACATGTCAAACTCAAATTTGGCCTTCGATATATTTATATTTGGCCTGCGAGATCATATCAAATATGTATGAGAGCTGCCGCACCAGTATGATGCATGCACCGCTACTACTGCACACTACGAATCCCAGAATGCTCCGCAAATGCGTTGGCGCCAGCCCGTCAGTCCACTAATAGCCCTCACCACTCCTGTTGACACTCAGTAGTATCTGCTACCTGTCACCTCACTCAAGTTTCATCCATTCTGAAAAACAGCCAAATGAAAGAGAGAAAACAGGAGCTTTCAAGGATACAGGTTATAGAGACATTATTTATGTAAAGTTGTGTTATTATTTTATATTCTGTTCTGGATTCACTGCTTCAGCAAAACTATTATTAAACTTTTATTTTAATACGAAAAGATTTAACATTACATATCTCGAAAGAAGAAAAACATGCAGATGTTGAAATTTTTCAGTAAATATTTAGTTTGGCTCACAACTTAGTCCAGTTTTTAATTTTGACCCTCTGTGAATTTGAGTTCAACACCCCTGGTTAAGGCTGAAGTAAAAGTACTTCTAATAACTCTATTAAACAATGATAGTATTCCAAGAAAGAAAAGCAGGAAATGAACGGCAAGTTTGCATTTTCACCTGTGACTTACTGTATATATAGCAAATATAAAATATAAAGACAAAATATAAATTAAAACAAAATTTAATGCATAATTCAGAGCTCTATATCTTTGAAAACATACCTCTTTATACTCTTTTTTTTTTTTTAAAGGCTTCTGCAGATTGTTCCTTATACTTTTTTTTCACATAGTCATACAAACTAATAATATTAACGATGGCACAAAACGTTATTATTTGTGATCATATCAAAATAATCAAAATGGGAATGAAGAATGCTATAATCATTGTGGTATCGAAATTGTTATTGAGAATCAAGTCTATTCTTTAGTAACGAAAATGAGTTTGAAATGTAAGTAAACATTTGCATTTCCGTGGCAACAAAACTTTGTATCAACAACCCGTCAGTCGTCCGGGGGGCAGAGCGTAGAAAATGGGCGCCCCCTTCCCCCCCGTCCCTCCGCCCCTCCGCCCCGTGCCCTTTAAGATGCCCCGCGCGGGTGTGAATGACGTGTTTGAAATTGGTGCCCGGTGGAGCAAAAGACAGTTGAGACGGATCTAGCCCTCAGTTCATTCACACGCAGGCCCGGAGTCAGAGCCAACTCCTGCAAGGTCACGGCCACAACAGTTTTGCGCTGCGACTTTTACTGTTTAAATTGGATTGATGGCTGACACCGACATCCATCTTGTTCCGCAGGCGTTTCTGTGGGGGATTTTTGCTCCCGATTCACAATCATTTACTCCAACTTTTGACTTTGTTCCTATTATGGGCGTATGAGTGAGATCGAGCTTGCACAGTGTACGAATGGTGCAGATTTCAGATGTTATTCACTGTCTCTAGACATAAGGGTGGACGCAGGGTTTGATATTAGAGCCTGTTCCATGTTTTAGTCTCAATCTTAGCCTTGCCCACTTAATCCTTTCTTTTCTGCCATTCGGATTTTGCACCGACACGGAAACAACCGTCTGGGATAGAGTCGTGTGGTTTGACTTTGCCAATCTCTGCCTTCATTAAAGCTCCTATAATAAGCAAAATTGATTCTTGTGACTCTCTGTTCCACCTTGTGCTGTCGTGAAGCTGTAGTTTTCAAGTTTTCAACAGCTAAATTTGACTTTTTGTCCAGAAAAGATTTGAGATTCCAGTGTGGAAATCATCCAAATGATTCTAGTGAAGTTGTATGAAGTTTAAAAACACATGTGAATGAAACAAACACCATTCCAGGTATGTTTTTGGTGAGGAAACATTATAATCTGGATCAGAACACAGCGCTGTATGGGGCCTGTAAACTTTATTGACACAAATTGCACCATGACGGAGAATTAAATGTCTGAGATGGTGTCTGGCGGCAGTTTCCCATTATTTTTTGTGCCTGATTGGCCAAAAAGCGGTGGCCCTGTCCATAGTAGTTGCATTACTGTAGGTGATACGCTATAACATGCTTTGTAAAATCCACAGAATATATTTTATGGTCTAATTTTTCTCTTATTTAGCTGCTTTTACTATGATGTATGACTGGAATGGTACACAGTATTGCCTTAAATGAAAGTTAAGGTACATTTTATGGTGTGGCACGACACATCTCCCTGATTTTGTCATTAGGCTTGGCCAGAACTACTTTTTTACTCAAGGATTTGACCCTATTAATTTGCATCTACTATATTGTTCTCTCATCACACTTTACCTTACATGTGGCCTTGAAATTTGGGGAAACACATATAAAACTAGAACTAATCCAGTCCTTCTATTGAAAAAAAAGCCATTAGACTGATTAACCGTGCGCCATATGATTCACAGAGTAACTCACTGTTCATCATGTCAAATGTACACGGCTAAGTTCATGAACAAGGTCAAACATAATGAAATTCCTCGTTCTTTGCAGGCAATGTTCACTCAGAGAGAAAGTAAATATAATCTAAGGGGTACATGTGTGTACCCCTTCTGTTCTGTGTACATGTACGAACTAAAATATTTGAAAGAATAATGACAGTAACAAGAATTTTGTTATATGAGAATAATTCTTGATTTTTTGCTTTATTATGATGTAGTAAAATGTATTAATGTCGTATTAATTTTGTAGATGAGTTTCCAGTAACGTGCTGTAGTTGGAGATGAGGGTCGGCACAATAAGCTTTAGCTTCTGCCTGCGCCTGCTCAGTGACTTGCGTAGTGTTTGATTTGATTATTCTACAGGCTGAATATGTTTTATTTTATGGGCATCAGACTGAATATATTGTTTGTAGTGTGTAAGGACCAAAAAAAACAAACAAACAAACACTTATTTATCATCAATTACACATTTCCTAATGCCTAAAAAAACATCCTAAACTACTCACTTACCATAAATCTGACCTGTAACTTCGCTTGGTGGTGTTAACTGTTCCTCTCCATGGAAATATGTAATTGTAACGTCATAGTGTGGAACATACCAGACAAAAAAAACGCACAAAAACAAATGTGTGGAATAGTGCACCTTTTGTTTATTCATTTGAAAATACCAGTTTCTTGGAATTACATTTAGTATATGAACTTTACGACCATTTAAAATACAAGTGTTTCAAAACATCCCAACTCCACACAACACGGAGGAAGTTCCGTGAGCATTAAATGGCATTGACCGTGTTCCACTACATTACACTGTGGCTGTGATAACAAATTCTCCACTTAGATTCTATTGTCTCAGTGTTTCACAACTACGAGGCATGGCGATCCAGCCTTGAAAGCCGCCAATGGAATTTACAGCGTTCCAGTCACCTGAGGGAACGGGATAATAATATTTCCGAATGGTATTTTTTCTCGGCGGAGGCGGAATTACATCGGCTGGAGTCGTAAGTGGTGTGAGGTGCATGCTAACAGTGGTATTACAGCCTTGATGACTTTGAGGGGAGCTGGGTAAACTCATTTGCGAAGATCTGGTGTTGAGGAGCGAGGGCGAAGAGGAAGAGGAGGAAAGACCGGAATCCCACACTGATTCGGATCAATAAGAATGTTTTTTTTGGAATCCATGGCAACCACAATCGCAAAATATAATGAAGCACAAACCCTTAAAAATATCTCATTGTAGAGATATAGATGCAGAGATATAGATATTCTGATTATCCTTAGGCAAAGATAACTGGAGTTGTGTTTTTTTTTTTCGTTAATCTTCTGCCTTGTGATGCCATGTGTTAATACAGGAAGTGCTCCACTGTGTTTTTAAACTCCTTCACTAGAATCATTTGGATCATTTAAACCCTGGAATTTCCAATCTCTCCTGAACGAAAAGTAAGAATTTGCTGTTAAAACGCTTCATAACATCACAAGATGAAAGAGCATTTTGATCTTTGGAATCAATGTGCCTCATTATAGTTTATAAAGGTACAGTACCTGATTTATTGTCTTGAAAAACAAAACAGCAACAAACAAAAAAGCACAGCTAGTTCATTTTAACAGTTTGCAGTGGCGTTGACTTACTTTATGTTTTCCAAATATCCAAATTATTCACCACAATGAGCATAAAAGCGCTTTTTTCCAAGTTTCAGAGACCCTCACTGTAATACTAACAATAACTCCCAAGTTAACTGTGCCTTTCCTGATTATCGGACAACAAAACACTGTTTAATTAGATGCAGGCAACATGTGGCAACCTCAAGAGCTGCTTATACATTATATCTGTATTTGGGCAAGACAAACGTTGCCCAAACAGATGGGAAAACGAAGAAATTCTATCCAGAATTTGGAGTGAACTGATGAAAATTGGTTATGTAATTAAGCAAATGTGGGTTTCTTTTGTATCATTCAGAACACTGAGCCCCCTTTTGCAAACTGCACACATACGGTTCTAAAAACAAAAACAAAAGTCAGCCCTGATTTTCACTCAATCGTGGTTCTTTTTTCCCTCACCTCTGCTCGTTTCTTTCCCTGACTCCTGGACGTCACATTTGCCGCTAACTTGATGAGCAGATCTAACCAGACGAGCAGAGATCCACATGGCAGGGTCTGACTGCACCTGTCCTGTCGAGTCATCTCAGTGCGGACGAAGGGTCTCGCTTCCCCCTCCTCTTCCTCCCTCTTCTCTTCCTCCTCCCTCCTCTTCCTCATGAGTGTCAGTAATGGACAGTGCTGCATACTTGACACCAGAAATACGCCTCTACAGCTGGGTCCTTCTGCACACGAGACAGCAGCGCTCGTGACAGCTCATTTGACTTCGGCAGGAAAAACAAAATCATTTAAGCACAAGTAGTAGCATGCATTATTGTTAAAAAAAGACAATTTACTTGATTTAGATTTCAAAAAAATAACTCTTGTGAGCTTTAAGCAATGTTATAGCCTTGTTACCTCCTCAAAAACCTACCTGGAGTTGTTTTGTTTCATTTCCACTTGTTTAAGTTATCTTTTATTATTAGTCTGTCTCCATCTCCAAAGCTCAAAATGCTCTGTTCCACCTTGTGATGTCATGAAATGGTAGTTTTCAAGCTTTCAAGCTCCTTTTACCTTTAGTTTAGTAGAGCTGGACAGTTCCGGTGCTGAAATCATCTTGCATTACCACATCACAAGGTTTATTGTTTGAGGACTTGGGGTTTGCAGGGTTTGTATTAAACATGTGTGAATAACAAAAAAAAATAAATAAAAAAAAACATTATAAAATTCTATAACTACAATAAAATATAATTAAAGATACAAAATTGTAGAATATGGGCCATTTTTTAAAGGTGCACTATATAACTTTCTGGTGGGGGTTTGCAGTTTGCTCATTTTTATGGATGTGTTATTGCTTTGCCTGGAATATTCCAAAAATATGGCATTAAACATATGCATTTCCATGGAGACAAGCAGGTCATCACCACCAGGCCAAGTTTCAAATCATGCTTTTAATAAGAATACATCCATATAAAGAGATTTTGTCAGCAATAAAAACACTAGAAAACACTTGTCATTGAAAAAAATATGCAAGATAGAAAAGTTTAATGCTGTACTGTGGAACATTCTGCGACATGTGAAGAAGTGTCTCATTGAAATGGAGCGGTGATGTATATACAGCAGGCGCTTCTTCCTTCCAGTGCAGTTTTATCGCGTTCTTTTCTTCCTCTGTTGGAGCCCGGCCGCCTTTAGGTCAGTGCATGTTGTGTGTGGATTAGTGCCCTGTTGGCAGAGTCGGCGCCTGTGATTCCCTCTGCACCTCCCTCTCCCTCTATCCCTCTCCCTTTCTCCCTCTCTTTTTCGCTCTCTGACTCTATCTCCAGCCCCGTCTCCCCTTTTCCTCTCTTTTTACCTTTTTCTCTCGCTCACATTCTCACATTCTCCTCCATCTCTCCCCCTCCCACTCTTCCTCTCTCTCCTCAATCACTATTTGTCCCTCCTTCTGTCTCTGTTTCTGTCCTCTCCACGTCTCTCCCTTTCTCTTCCACCATCCCTACACCTCTCTCCTTCTCGCTCTGTCTCTTTCTTTCTCTGTCCTCCGTCTCTTCCCCTTCCTCTTTCTTACGCTCTCTTTTTCTCCTCCGTCTCTCCCCTCTCCCATCCTCTTTCTCTCTCTCTCCCCCATCTCTTTACCTCCCTCTCTCTCTTCTCACTCTTCATCACCCTCTCCCTTCCTCTCTCTCTTCTGCAGCCCCTGTCTTCCCCTCTCCCCTCTTTCTCTCTCTCACATTGTTTTTCCTCCATCTCTCCACCTTCTTCTTTCTCTCCTTTCCCTCTCTCGCTCTATCTCTTCTTCCCTTCCCTCAATTAATATTTGTCCCTCCCTCTGTCTGTTTCACTCCCCCTTTCTCTCCTGCCCTCCCTGCACTTCTCTCCTTCTCGCTCCGTCTCTTTCCGCCCCTCTTTAACACTCTCTCACTATCGCTCTCTCTTTCTCCTCCACCTTCACCCCTTTCTTGTCCTCTTTCTCTCTCCCTCCCCAATCTCTTCACCTCCCTCTCTCTCTTTTCAGCAGCCCCGTCTCTCCCTCTCTCCCCTCTCTTTACATCTTTCTCTTTCTTTTCTCAATCATTTGTCCCTCCCTCTGTCTGTCTGTATCCATCCTCCTTTCTCTCCCACCCTCCCTGCACTTCTCTCCCTCCACCATCTCTCTATTACGCTCTCTCACTATCGCTCTCTCGCTCCTCCGTCTCTTCACCTCCCTGTCGCTCTTCTCGCTCTTCATCTCCCTCTCTCTTCCCCTCTCTTTTGCAGCCCCCTGTCTTTCCTCCATCTCTCCCTTTTCCCCTCTTCCTCTTTCTCACTCTTATTTCTTCCTCTCGCTCCTCAATCACTATTTGTCCCTCCCTCTGTCTGTTTCTCTCCTTTCTCTCCCACCCTCCCTGCACCTCTCTCCTTCTCGCTCCATCTCTTTCTCTCCACCTCCCTCTCTCTTCCTCCCTCTCTCACAGACTGGAGGAGAAACAGAGAGCCGGGCAGACGGAGGGGCAGTCCCATTCTCCTCCGTGCTCTGCTCTCGTTCTTTGACTCGATAACACAGACGAGACACGACTGCTTTCTCCACGTCCAAATCAATTTACGCTTATTTGAATCCCATCTCGGCGTCGGCATCCACACGGCCGCCGGGCACCGGGTTTTCCGCGGGCACCGGGAGCTCGTGCCAGTTGTCGCTATTTGGCTTTTGGCTTTGTCCAGTCCAGTGACAGACATGCACAGTTAAAAACAACGGACGGGGATAAAGGAGGGAAAAACGCACACCTCCTCCAACTCGGGTTTTTTCTCTCAGTGGCAAAGATGAAGTTCCCAGATTGTGATTAGAAATGGAATTGTTCTAATAAGGATAATGAGTGAAACTAGAATTTTGTAGTCCTCAAAATCATATCTTAATGAGAGGATCTGTTCAAAAGAAGACAGCATACGGTACAAACTAGATTTTTTAACTTCTAACATCTTCTTAACATCATGTTTCAGTGGTTTTCCTTCATCAACTTGCTCAGAGTTGTATTTTCAGTGATAAGTGCGTGTTCAAAGGTCTCGTATTACATCTTTAATCCATGTTTGAATGTTGTTACCTCCTCAAAAAAACTACAAGTCCAAAGCTCCAAATGTTCTGTTCCACCTTGTGATGAAGTTGTAGTTTTCAAGTGAACAGCTCCTTTTACCTTTTGTTCAATAAAGATTGGATTGAACGCTGAAGGTGCATGGAGTGCACTTCCTGTATTACCACATGACATCACAAGGTGTAATAGACTGTTTTCTGTTTCCAGGTATGTTTTTGATGAGGAAACATACATCAGAAAATACTGTAATATGGACCCTTTAAGGAATCTCTGTATGCTACATAAACACTTGCCATGTTTACGTTTTAGTTTCGAATAAAAATAACTTAATTCTGAATAAAAATGAATTCCGCTTTACAAAGACCATGTAAACACTTAACCCCGAATGAAAATTATTATTCAGAGTTAACTTCCGAAGTAAGTGGGTGGTTTACTCTGATTTTAAAGCCAAATTAATTTACTCCTTGATCATGTAAATGTTTATTCTTCTTAAAAATAATCCCAGTCGTTCATGCTCGTTGGGTCGTCCTTCTGACACGATCTGCACAATCCGCCTCTACCAGTCGTGGTTTCGGACTTTCATCCACTGTTCTTTGGATTTGTGAGCGGGATGCAGGAGTGGGCTGAAGTGTCGCAGCTTCAGACTCAGTTTGTCTTCTTCCTCCTTCTCCCACACTCTTCCCTTCTCCTCCTCAGCTCACAGATGCAAAGCATGAGGAGAGAATTCTCCAGCTGCTGCTTCATGATCATCAGAACGACTGCGGTTTGGATCACGTTTGTGTTTGTGGCGTAATGACAAACCGAGATGACAAAAAAGCCCGTAGCCATCATGGATCTGCAGTATCCAGATGAAGTGTATTTTCTTCTGGTAAACATACATTTGTTTGTATCCCTGCCCAAACCCTTCCCAACCTGGAATTATTATTTCCATGTAAAGTCAAAGGAGAATATTTTACTTCTGAACTATTTAATTCAGAACAATTATTTAGAATTTAAAAACATCATGGAGACATGGCCATTGTGCTTTTCCAGCTCCGATAGATTAATTTTGTTGTTGTGTCCATTGGCAAGACCCGCCTCGCCCCCAATGTCTGCATACTCTGTGTATGTGTCTGAATGGGCGAGAAGATCCTCGATATAAACACTTAGAGGGTCTATAATAATAAATAATCATTATAAATAATCATGTAAATTCTAGAATTAGATAATTTATCCTAAAAAAGTTCCTTACAAAACCCTCAGTTGCAGTGGAAGAAAGTAGCAGAAGAAATCTAAAACAATATAGAACTTTTTAACATATAAGGCAGTTTTTAAAGTTGTACTGCTGTCTGCATCTTTGAACCCACACACATTGGCAAAAACCATGCTAATTTATCCCATTATGCTGACTGGAACCTTCCCTTTGAAACTAATCACACGTGAGTAAAGGTCATCTCTAGCTGTGAGTCTAGGAGTGCCCAGGGTCTCCATATACAGAATGTAACGCATGTACTTCCCAACCCGCTTTCCCATTACAAATCATGAGAAAACCACGAGATCTTGTCAATTAACGGACGAAAACAATTCCTCTCTGCCTTGGGGGGCCTCTGTAGCGGAATAGGGGGGCAGTGCCAGTGCGGGGGAAACTGGCGCTGGGAGATGCTCAGGTGCGGAGCTGGAATGTTCATTAATTTTTGCAGTTTTAGACATGCCTGGAGAGCGCACGAGATTTACCAATAAGTGGAGAATTGGCATCATAACCTTCACGTAAAGAGCAGAGGGAGAGTGGGAAAACAAGATACAATCAGAGAAAATGAGTACGGCCACTGGGGGGAGCACATGTAAAACGCTGGTTTCAATAATGATAATATTCAATTAGCACAGCAGTCTTATGAGAAAGACAGAAAATAAATGAAACAGGGAGGGTGGGGGGTGTTTGTGTTTTTTAAGGTTTGATAATTGTTTTGGTGATTTCCTGGTACTCACTACACACATTCCCATGTTTTTTTTGTGGTATTGGTAGTAATGGCATACTCCCCGATGTGCGAGAGCCAGATCCTGCTATTATTACACTGTATTCTCGTAAGAAATAAGAAGGGAAATGATCATGTTGAACGTAGCAATTTAGAACCACTTAACATTTAAAATCTCCATTTTTCAAAATTCATGTTGTGAGCAGTGAAAAATAATGAGCATTTAAACCACAGCATATATACTACGCACATGTGGTCCATTAAAGCATGATAAAAATACAGTTTCGGATAAACTCTGTTAGAACCCTGGATTCGGTTTTAGCCTCCAAAAGATGATTTAGATGTTTTTGAAGTTTCCTGGAAATTGACTAGTTTTGTGTTTCCAAGTAGCTTTTTATGGATTTTCTAAGTACTTTTTATGCAAGTTTCAGTTTGTGTTTGCAGAATAAAATGTCAGATTATTCAAATATGCCTTATTTATTTGGTTTGCTTTGTTAGGTTCGCTGGGGCAATTTTCAAGTGTCTTGAGTAACCACTAAATATTAATCAGTTTGCAAAAGATGTGGACCCAGATATTCTGGCCAGATGTGGAACCATAATTTAGAGAATCTACAAAAAATGGACCTCCCTAATGCACATTTCTTTAAAGAGGCTTTGCAGAAATTTCCCTTGGGACTTGGTCTGATATTATCTTGTCTCCATGGAAATGTTAGAGCTTTGTGATGTTCCACAGTGTGGCATTAAACATATTTAATGTGCATTATGTGTTATTATCACAATATATGCATTCTTAGGGGTTGGTCTGCAATCATCGTGTCTCCATGGAGATGTAAATGTTTTGTGATGTTCCACAGTGTGGCATTAAACATATCTAATTCACGTGTATCATAACAGTGCTGTATAAACATCCTTACTGCTGCCTACTGGAGTAGCCTGCTTGTCACCATATATAATAGATAAGGGTTTAACACAATACTGTGGAACATTCCAAAGCAATTACATCTCCATGGAAACAAGCAGGTAGCAGGTAAGTTACACAGTGCAGCTTTGAAGTACAGGATGTATGATAAGTACTGACGACTGCGTCTACCATCTTTTGTTAGAATGAAGTTGTCACGGGAACTATTTGTTTATTATTTCACTTGACACGTCGCCTTTCCTCCAATCACGGCCGGCAACAGCACGCCAATCGTCCCTTGTTATCATTCATGTCTGGTAATCTGAGGGTCTCGCTGTAGGGGGCACACTTCGCACCGGGGATTAATCAAGACATTTAAAAGCAATTTCCATCCGCGCACAGGGCCCCTTCGCCTCGCCCATGGATCACTGTCTGAGAGCTCACTACGCTGGACTAATACTGCTCCTGACCACTGCACCGCTGATGAGAAACCGACGAGAATTATGGACACGGGCCTTGTGATCTCTATTCTCCACAACACGCGTGCTGTGTCGCTAGCGGTTAGCTTTAATAGGCTAAGGACCACCGCTGGCTAGCGACCGTATGGGTAAATATGCAATATGCCTCGCTATGAGTTGTAACAGTGTCAACGCTCGGTCACAGAAAAGGAGTTCTACAGTATAAATGAGCAGAGGGAAGTAATCCGAGTTAAAATGTTAAAGGTCCAGTATTACACTAAATGGATTCTCGCGCTTTACAACATTTGCCATGGCCCCCCTGTGGACACAAATATCCCATGGGGCCCCCTAATAATAATTTACACTACATTTAATAGAAAATGTCATGTTTTTCCTTGGAGATACAAGTTAAAAATGATATAATTACACCTGTACACTTAATACTAATATAAAGTAGAACATGTAACCAAATATTTTACGTAAAACTGATTTCAAAACTCTATTTTGGGGGCCGGACCCTTTATGCTTTGGGCATAAAGACAAGTAGGTGGAGGTCCTCCTTTAGGCCAAATATAGGGGTTTGTGGAGATGCAAGCCCACTCACAGTAAGTACGCAGATATATATTTTAGAGTTTACAGTGCAATTAAAATAAAAAGAAAAAAGGATTTGATCAGACATAACGAGTACAGCCACTATGGGGAGCACATGTAAGAGGCTGGTTGTAAAATTAAGGTAAAGAAAACAAAGAAGGTTGGGGGTATTCGTGGTATTGCAATGTTTGAGAATTGCACTGGTGATTTCAAAGCACTCAGTGACTTTCCAAGTATTTTGTTTGTTTGGGTGGTGACGTCATACTCCCTGATGTGCGAGAGAAAGATGTTGCTGTTATTACATTGGATTCTCAAAAGAAATCACAGCAAGGAAAATGATCATGTTGAACCTGGTAATTTGTAATAAACAGTTAAAATCTCCGTTTTTACTAAATTCATTTTGTGAGCAATTGAAAATAATGGCAAGAAATAACGACAAAATGGCAAATACAGCATACTTAGAGTCACAGAAATAGAATGAATGCTGAGGGAAGCCATTCTGATATTATAGCAAAAAAATTATAACATTCAGTATAGGTGTAAAGGTGCATTGTGCAACTTTTCTTGCTTGTTTCTATGGATACCTCATTGCTTTGCTTAGAATGTCCCACAGTGTGCCATTAAATAGCTCTACTGTCCATTACATTTATTAAAGTTTATGGTTTTGTAGCTCAAAAATACCTAGAAAAACAGGCATTCTGACTGGGGCCCGACCGATATGGATTTTGTTGTGGCCGATATACCGATAAAATGTTAGTTGGAGCTGCCGATAGCCGATATAATCGCCGATATATTTATGATGTAAAATTTCACTGTAAATTGTTTATGAAACTTTTGGCTCTATTGGATTTTCAATTGGGTTTATTTAGGCGACATTTATTGTTATTCTGCTTCTTTACGTCATATTTAAAGACAGTAGGTCGGCCTAATGGCATTTTAGCATGATATTCTAGCCTGTAAAGAAAGTACTGTAAGTAGACTGCTGCTATTAGCTTTTAGCGGTAAATACGTGTGCGCCGCGGTAATTAATGATATGCTAAATGCTGATAATTCACACTTCTATTCACAGCTCATTTACATATCAACGTGTGTCCAGTAACATATTTTCGGCCACTATAGTCACTTTACAGTCGCCAATAGAAGGGAAATCAGCCTGTTTATGTGTGCGAGCTGCAGCAGCTAATTGCTAACCAATGAGAAAGAACCAAAACGAGCTTCAAAACCGACACATTTCAACTCTTAGATCACAAGTCTGCACTAAAAACTGTCCTTTTAATCCAGACTCAAACTGAGCGTCCGTAAAAAGAATATAATCTCAGTGTTGAGCACATGCAACTATGGCTGCGGCTGTAAGCAAGCGCACGTGGGGGTGTATTCAGGGGCAGGAGTACGTTCATAGGGGGTCAGGTGCTATGAGTATTGGGCAGCAAGCTGCCCCCGCGACCCAGCTGGATTAAGCGGAGAAGATGGATGGATGGATGGAGTACATCACAGACACAGACAAATGCAGATAAACACTGATGCGAAGCCACATATTAGGACATTTATCTGTCTGTAAATTGGATTCAATGGGCAGAATATAGAGAGTCTAAGATTTATAACAAGGTAAAACATCCACTTGGACTATTGGCCCATATCAGAAAGATTTAGGCCAATAGCTGATGTTTCCAAGTGCCCTAATTCTGACTGTGAGCGGGGTTGCCTCTCCACAGATCTGACCAGTTTCCATGAACATAGACCGCTTTAATCCCATACTGTGAAACATTCCAGACAAAGCAAGAACATCTCCATGGAGAAAAGCATTTGACGTACTATCCACCAGAAAAGTTACACAGTGCACTTTTTAATTTGACTTGACCGTCTGTTTTTGTGCAGATTGTTTATGCCAAATTAAATTTCCTTCAGAATATGTTGGTGGATTTTCAGTGACTGCATTTCTTACATTCCTGTGGGCATCTGGGGTTTCTTCAGTCTGTTGCCCTATCTCACTTCACTTCACCTATTGACAGTGATTTGAACTTTCCAACAAACCCTTTCCCTCTCCTTCCAGATAATAGATTGAAAACTTTTACTGCCCTCCCTTTCCCCCATCCAGACCCGTGGTCCTGGAAATTCGAAGAACAGTGCAATCCCACTCTGCCAGCACAAAGGTCACTCAGGCTGACCGGCTCTGGAGAGGGAAACGCCAGGCACCGAGAATCGCCCAATTCTCATCTCCCCCACCCCCAAACCACGCCGAAAGGTCAGAACCATAGCAGTAAAGGAGCGCCCAGGGCCACAGCCGGCACTCGTGGGACCCTGACACCGCTCGGCTCTGTGTTTGCTCAAGAAATCGCGGTGAACTTTGGTGTGCTCCGAGGGGGAGATGACTATCGATCGGTTTGTTTGGATGTGGCTCCCGGTTGGTACCAGTTTGCTCCTCATCTATTTCTTATGGCTATCGAGCTAATGTCCACAGTGCGAACTCACTCGGTGTTTCTTCTTCTACTGCTCCTCCTACGCACTCATTTAAAGCGCTGTAGTGCTGTTGTAGTATTAGAGTTGACAAGTTTACTTCTTATGAATTACTACGTAATTGTGTGTCTGACACTACAGATTCAGTCAGTTAAAGAACTTAGTTTAAAGGAGCACTATGTGATTTTTTTTGAGAGGGTCCATCACCTGCTTCTTTCTGTGGACATGTCCTTGCTTTCCCTTGAATGTTCCACAGTATGACATTAAACAGCTCTACCTTACATTTATTGAATTACAGGTGGTTTTATAGCTCAAAAATACCTAGGAAAACAGGCATTCTGACTGAACGGGGTCGCCTCTCCACAGATCTGGGCTGTAACTTGGTCTGATTTGGTCCCCACGAAGACAGAAACTGTGAAACATTCCAGACAACGTACTTGACGACCCTTCCACTAGAAAAGTTATGCAATGCACCTTTACAACAATACAGGAAAGAAAAGAACAGAACAGAATGTAGAAAATAACTATTCACTGGCAAACCATATTTCATGAAATAAATAATGGAGAAATGTGGGTGTAAGTACATTTCAATGGCAGTATTATACCTGCGCACTATGCAACTTTTCTGGTACTGTGAGTGGGATCACCTATAATAAATAATAATACATTATTTATTAGGCGCCTTTCTGGACACCCAAGGTCGCCTTATAACAACATAAACAAATTAAGTAAAACATACACTTAAAAGCCTCCAGTTAAAGTGAGGCAGTATTTAATTGACTGACTGTATTTAGTGTTGTATTTTATTAGTAATTAGTATTAAGTATCCACAGATCTGACCTGTAACTTTGCCCGGTGACGTCACCTGCTTGTGGAGACAAATGGGAACCTTTTATGAGAAAATTTGCACACACTTTTTTTAAGTTGAGCCATTTCATTTTCACATGTTTAACACACAAACCTTGCATATTTAGACTGAAAACACTCTGTTCCACCTTGTGACGTCATGTGGTAATACTGGAAGTCCATACACCTTCACTAGAATTATTTGGCTAATTCCAGCCCTGGAATTGCAAATCTCTACTGAACAAAAGGGTAAAAGACAGGATTACTCAAACATGTGTGAATATTTGATGAGGTAACAATATTCTAACATGACATAAAGCTCCCAAGAGTCAGTTTTGATGATAACAAACCTTTAATGCGAAACATTAACGTGAAACATCCAGGCAAAGCAATAACATTTCCATAAAGACGAGGAAAGTCTCTATTACTAAACATTCCAACGCCCCACGCCAATCAATCTCTCCCTTACATTTCTTCATCTTTCTCGTTCTTTTTTAAACTCTGGGTTCACCTCTCCCGCTGTTCTGGTAATCCATCCAGCGCAGGGAGACGGAGTGAATGGCGCTCCCACATGATTCATGCGTACTAAAGCTCGCCGCCTGTAAAGGGCAGACCCGCCGCTGAGTTGTTGTGACTCTCCCCAAATTGGCTTAAAATTGAACACGAGACTTCACAAGTGTTTTGATTTCATTTCAATATAGTCTCCTATCAGCACCGCAAATTATTTTCTTCGCCAATTACTTTCATATTGCATCTTCCGTCGCAAAATGGTGCACATAGACGTTCAAGGCTATGATTATTAATTACGGGGTGAGATTGGCGTGCGGGGCGAAGGGGAGTCGCAGTCTGGAATTGTCAATAATGTAACAAGTACTAGTAGAAGAAGATCACATCCAAGACTTCAGTGTTTCAATTACTGCGCTAGTGTTGTGTACTGAAAATGCTGATTAAAATATAGGAATAGAGAACTAGACAAACAAGCTCCTGGTTTCTCAAGTAATTGGTTCAACTTCCTGGTGCTTTTTTTCCAGATAACTAACCACTACTATGGCGACGGTAGCTCGGTTTGTAGTGAGTTTATCCACCGATCTGAAGGTTGGAGGTGCGATTCCTGCTCCCACTCATGAATACTGTTGTTGTGTCCTTGGGCAAGACACTTAACCCACCTTTCCCCGAGTGTCTGCTAAAATATGTGTGTAAAGTGCTGTGAGTGTGTTGAAGGTGGAAAAGCGCTGTATACAAAGGTACTACTACTACTACTACTACTATTCTTACTTTATTCCCAACTGTCAAAATTATGCTTATGACTAAGAGTTCCACTTAGAGTGCCCTGAATTGTTAGTGGAAAAAACAGCAACAACAAAAAAAAAACCACATTAAATGAAGCAGATGAGCCCCATTTACAAAGATTTTTGGTTCACTTCTCAAGACCCGTTTTGACAAGAGCCTGTTCAAGTTTTGTACAGGCAGAAGATAATTACAGTAAAAACTTGAAAAATGTGTAATTTTGTAATTTGAAAGTTACAAAACTGCACAAAATGCGACCTTTTGGGAGACCTTTCTCTACTTTCTGCTAGTTTCAAGGTGAAAACAATAAATCCATTAAACTTAATAGTCCTGGCTACAGTGCACCAAATTGCAGTTTCTAAAATGCTGATGTGAATTAAATACACAAACCCCCATTTTGTAAAACAAAATTGGTGCAGCATACCTTTTTAGAGAAAACTTTTTTTTTTTACTTTGTCAACAATAAATCAATTAAACACATATTTTGCTACCAAATGTGCGTTGCCTTGTCTCACGATGTGATACACATCATGATATCCATGTCACGATTTAATACATCCCGATATATCCCGATACTAAAACAATGGACGATATAGTGCATTTAATCAATAATTACTTCTAATATTATAGTACATATTCACAAGAACAAAATAGTATGAAATATAATTTATAACCTTTTTTAAATTGTATTTATTTATTTGATGCGGACATAACAAATTGAATTGGACAAACCAGATGCATTGTTTCATGTGTTATAGCACAAGTGCTAATTTTCATACACCTGTCCACAGGAGGCTTTTGGAGAAAATACAGTATTAAAACATTAACAATAAATGTACAGCAAATAATTTACATTTCATTTCAGTTCATTTATTCTCATGTGTACAGCTCTGTCCTGATTTCAGCCACAGTTTCAGACGTCTATTAAAGATGTTTGGATCTGTCTGTGGTTTTAGGTCTGTGGCCTATCATGTCATGTCATATCATCAGACCATGAGAACAATGAAT